>CP136068.1:84778132-86017658 GCA_032622095.1 Siphonodentalium dalli
TACAAAAACCAAATACAGTTATCTGGAATGATACGGGAGGACAACAGAGTACAATAAAATAGAGGTTTGCCAACTATGGGCGGTAACTCTTCAGGGAAAGCGCGGACACAAGTTTTTATGCCCGTGGGCAGTAGTGCATATCGAGATGTGCATACGGTCTAATTTTCGATGCTCTGCTTCTTATAATTTCCGAGATAATAAAATGACATTTTTTCAAATAAAGGGAGATAACTCCTCGGTGAAAGTGCGGACAAAATCGTTATGGGCCATAGGCATAGAACTCATGTACCCCAACCTACTTACCAAGTTTTAGTGTCCTACTTCTTGTACTTTTCGAGTAATAGTGATTACAAAAGTGTCAAGTATAATAATAAGAATAATAATAATAATAATAATAATAATAATAACAATGAAAAATAATCGCAAAAGGGCCATAACTCCGCCAAGAAACATTGGGCGGAAATCCGGATACCATTATATGTAGTAAACCTTCGATGCCTACATTCGCTAGAGATTTCGCGTTCCTACTGCAATCAGTTTCTGAGTATTTCGAAATAAACGGAAAACGACCTCAGTAGAAAAACAATATACTTCCTTGGTTACACCATGGAAGTATAATAATAATGAAAAATAATCGAAAAAGGGCCATAACTCTGTCAAAATATATTGGACCAACATCCGGATAGCATTATTTTTAGTAGACCTTAGATGCCTACATTCGCTAGAGATTTCGCGGTCCTCCTCCCATTAGTTTCTCAGTATTTCCAATTAAACAGAAAACGGCCGCAGTAGAAAAACAATATACTTCCTTGGTTACACCATGGAAGTATAATAATAGGGCAAATCATGAGCTCAATAAATCGCAGTTAAGGGACGGAAAATATGAATTAGGATGATTATATCTTTCCCTTAACATGTGTGGGTTGATCTCAAGTGTTTGGGAGTGACCCCACCCCTGCCTCGAAATTGGGTGACGGGATTGGGAAATAGTCAAACCCGGCCCAAAATGCGAATTTTGAGAGCCCGTAACTCCGTTATTTTCCAATGGATTTAAAAATTGTTTTGAGTATTGTGATCAGCTACTTACATTGATTATTTTTTATAAATTTTGTCTGATTCAGAGACGAATAACATTTTGTTTATTGGAAAGAATACGGGCCCACATTCAAAGTTTGAGGGCCCAAATCTCCGCCATTTTTTAACGGATTTACAATCTGTTTTCAGTTTTATGATCAACGTGTATGGTATATGTTATATATCAAGTTTCATATGATTCGGAGACGAAATAAATTTTGGTACCCCGGACCACCCCTCTCCTGACCCACAACACTGAACCGACACTGGCAAAATTTGGCTCATCGCGTGCTCTCTTCAGACCGCACGCATTGGCGTATCAGTTGACATCCAAAGTTTGACATCTTCGGAGGAGATGTGATCACAAGCATATGGGGCCAAATTTGCATTGTTTGAAGGCCCACAACTCTGACATTTTTCAATGGATTTTCGAAATTCTTTCAGTTTCTAGATCGGTTGGCGGTATGGATGTTATATTCCAAGTTTCATCCGATTCTGAGAAGAATACAAAATTGGTACCCCGGACCACCCCTCCCCTGACCCACAACACTGAACCGACATTGGCAAAATTTGGCCCATCGCGTGCTCTCTTCAGACCGCACGCACTGGGATATCAGACGACATCCAAAGTTCGACATCTTCGGAGGAGATAGGGTCACAAGCACATGGGACCGACACTTGCAAACTTTGAGGGCCCGTAACTCTTGCATTTCTTCTCGGATTACAAAAATCCTTTCCGGTATGGGTTTGTTTTCGTTCAGGGAATCTACATACTTAAATAGATGAATGTCAATAATAAAAACAAATTGCGAAAATATTGCCCCCACCCCAGTGTAAAAATATATGTCCAACCCTGTCAAATTTTCTTCCTCGGACTAAGCTGACAACGGTCAACACGACTACAAAAACCAAATACAGTTATCTGGAATGATACGGGAGGACAACAGAGTACAATAAAATAGAGGTTTGCCAACTATGGGCGGTAACTCTTCAGGGAAAGGGCGGACCCAAGTTTTTATGCCCGTGGGCAGTAGTGCATATCGAGATGTGCATACGGTCTAATTTTCGATGCTCTGCTTCTTATAATTTCCGAGATAATAAAATGACATTTTTTCAAATAAAGGGAGATAACTCCTCGGGGAAAACGCGGACAATATTCGTTATGCGACGATGGCATACAACTCTTTGATCCCAAGATACGTACCAAGTTTTAGTGTGCTACTCCTGTTACTTTTCGAGTAATAAGGGTTGCAAAAGTGTCCAGTATAATAATAATAATAATAATAATGAAAAATAATCGAAAAAGGGCCATAACTCTGTCAAAATATATTGGACCAACATCCGGATAGCATTATTTTTAGTAGACCTTAGATGCCTACATTCGCTAGAGATTTCGCGGTCCTCCTCCCATTAGTTTCTCAGTATTTCCAATTAAACAGAAAACGGCCGCAGTAGAAAAACAATATACTTCCTTGGTTACACCATGGAAGTATAATAATAACAATGAAAAATAATCGCAAAAGGGCCATAACTCCGCCAAGAAACATTGGGCGGAAATCCGGATACCATTATATGTAGTAAACCTTCGATGCCTACATTCGCTAGAGATTTCGCGTTCCTACTGCAATCAGTTTCTGAGTATTTCGAAATAAACGGAAAACGACCTCAGTAGAAAAACAATATACTTCCTTGGTTACACCATGGAAGTATAATAATAGGCCAAATCATGAGCTCAATGAATCGCAGTTAAGGGACGGAAAATATGAAGTAGGATGATTATATCTTTCCCTTAACATGTGTGGGTTGATCTCAAGTGTTTGGAAGTGACCCCACCCCTGCCTCGAAATTGGGTGACGGGATTGGGAAATAGTCAAACCCGGCCCAAAATGCGAATTTTGAGAGCCCGTAACTCCGTTATTTTCCAATGGATTTTAAAATTGTTTTGAGTATTGTGATCAGCTAGTTACATTGATTATTTTTTATAAATTTTGTCTCATTCAGAGACGAATAACATTTTGTTTATTAGAAAGAATACGGGCCCACATTCAAAGTTTGAGGGCCCAAATGTCCGCCATTTTTTAACGGATTTACGATCTGTTTTCAGTTTTATGATCAACGTATAAGGTAGATGTTATATACCAAGTTTCATATGATTCGGAGACGAACTAAATTTTGGTACCTCGGACCACCCCTCCCCTGACCCACAACACTGAACCGACACTTGCAAAATTTGGCACATCGCGTGCTCTCTTCAGACCGCGCGCACTGCGATATCAGATGACATCCTAAGTTTGAGATCTTCGGAGGAGATGAGGTCACAGGCACATGGGCCCAAATTTGCATTGTTTGAAGGACTGCAACTCCGTCATTTTTCAATGGATTTTCTAAATTGTTTCAGTTTCTAGATCGGTTGGCGGTGTAGATGTTACACTCCAAGTTTCATCTGATTCGGAGAAGAATAAAAAATTGGTACCCCGGACCGCCCCTCCCCTGATCCACAACACTTAACCGACACTGGCAAAATTTGGCACATCGCGTGCTCTCTTCGGACCGCACGCACTGGGATATCAGATGACATCCTAAGTTCGATATCTTCGGAGGAGATGTGAGCACAAGCACATGGGACCAAATTGCAAACTTTGAGGGCCCGTAACTCTTGCATTTCTTCTCGGATTACAAAAATCCTTTCCGGTATGGGTTTGTTTTCGTTCATGGAATCTACATACTTAAATAGATGAATGTCAATAAAAAAAAAAAATTGCGAAAATTTTGCCCCCACCCCAGTGTAAAAATATATGGCCAACCCTGTCAAATTTTCTTCTTCGGACTAAGCTGACAACGGTCAACACGACTACAAAAACCAAATACAGTTATCTGGAATGATACGGGAGGACAACAGAGTACAATAAAATAGAGGTTTGCCAACTATGGGCGGTAACTCTTCAGGGAAAGCGCGGACACAAGTTTTTATGCCCGTGGGCAGTAGTGCATATCGAGATGTGCATACGGTCTAATTTTCGATGCTCTGCTTCTTATAATTGCCGAGATAATAAAATGACATTTTTTCAAATAAAGGGAGATAACTCCTCGGTGAAAGTGCGGACAAAATCGTTATGGGCCATAGGCATAGAACTCATGTACCCCAACCTACTTACCAAGTTTTAGTGTCCTACTTCTTGTACTTTTCGAGTAATAGTGATTACAAAAGTGTCAAGTATAATAATAATAATAATAATAACAATGAAAAATAATCGCAAAAGGGCCATAACTCCGCCAAGAAACATTGGGCGGAAATCCGGATACCATTATATGTAGTAAACCTTCGATGCCTACATTCGCTAGAGATTTCGCGTTCCTACTGCAATCAGTTTCTGAGTATTTCGAAATAAACGGAAAACGACCTCAGTAGAAAAACAATATACTTCCTTGGTTACACCATGGAAGTATAATAATAGGCCAAATCATGAGCTCAATGAATCGCAGTTAAGGGACGGAAAATATGAAGTAGGATGATTATATCTTTCCCTTAACATGTGTGGGTTGATCTCAAGTGTTTGGAAGTGACCCCACCCCTGCCTCGAAATTGGGTGACGGGATTGGGAAATAGTCAAACCCGGCCCAAAATGCGAATTTTGAGAGCCCGTAACTCCGTTATTTTCGATGCTCTGCTTCTTATAATTGCCGAGATAATAAAATGACATTTTTTCAAATAAAGGGAGATAACTCCTCGGTGAAAGTGCGGACAAAATCGTTATGGGCCATAGGCATAGAACTCATGTACCCCAACCTACTTACCAAGTTTTAGTGTCCTACTTCTTGTACTTTTCGAGTAATAGTGATTACAAAAGTGTCAAGTATAATAATAATAATAATAATAACAATGAAAAATAATCGCAAAAGGGCCATAACTCCGCCAAGAAACATTGGGCGGAAATCCGGATACCATTATATGTAGTAAACCTTCGATGCCTACATTCGCTAGAGATTTCGCGTTCCTACTGCAATCAGTTTCTGAGTATTTCGAAATAAACGGAAAACGACCTCAGTAGAAAAACAATATACTTCCTTGGTTACACCATGGAAGTATAATAATAGGCCAAATCATGAGCTCAATGAATCGCAGTTAAGGGACGGAAAATATGAAGTAGGATGATTATATCTTTCCCTTAACATGTGTGGGTTGATCTCAAGTGTTTGGAAGTGACCCCACCCCTGCCTCGAAATTGGGTGACGGGATTGGGAAATAGTCAAACCCGGCCCAAAATGCGAATTTTGAGAGCCCGTAACTCCGTTATTTTCCAATGGATTTTAAAATTGTTTTGAGTATTGTGATCAGCTAGTTACATTGATTATTTTTTATAAATTTTGTCTCATTCAGAGACGAATAACATTTTGTTTATTAGAAAGAATACGGGCCCACATTCAAAGTTTGAGGGCCCAAATGTCCGCCATTTTTTAACGGATTTACGATCTGTTTTCAGTTTTATGATCAACGTATAAGGTAGATGTTATATACCAAGTTTCATATGATTCGGAGACGAACTAAATTTTGGTACCTCGGACCACCCCTCCCCTGACCCACAACACTGAACCGACACTTGCAAAATTTGGCACATCGCGTGCTCTCTTCAGACCGCGCGCACTGCGATATCAGATGACATCCTAAGTTTGAGATCTTCGGAGGAGATGAGGTCACAGGCACATGGGCCCAAATTTGCATTGTTTGAAGGACTGCAACTCCGTCATTTTTCAATGGATTTTCTAAATTGTTTCAGTTTCTAGATCGGTTGGCGGTGTAGATGTTACACTCCAAGTTTCATCTGATTCGGAGAAGAATAAAAAATTGGTACCCCGGACCGCCCCTCCCCTGATCCACAACACTTAACCGACACTGGCAAAATTTGGCACATCGCGTGCTCTCTTCGGACCGCACGCACTGGGATATCAGATGACATCCTAAGTTCGATATCTTCGGAGGAGATGTGAGCACAAGCACATGGGACCAAATTGCAAACTTTGAGGGCCCGTAACTCTTGCATTTCTTCTCGGATTACAAAAATCCTTTCCGGTATGGGTTTGTTTTCGTTCATGGAATCTACATACTTAAATAGATGAATGTCAATAAAAAAAAAAAATTGCGAAAATTTTGCCCCCACCCCAGTGTAAAAATATATGGCCAACCCTGTCAAATTTTCTTCTTCGGACTAAGCTGACAACGGTCAACACGACTACAAAAACCAAATACAGTTATCTGGAATGATACGGGAGGACAACAGAGTACAATAAAATAGAGGTTTGCCAACTATGGGCGGTAACTCTTCAGGGAAAGCGCGGACACAAGTTTTTATGCCCGTGGGCAGTAGTGCATATCGAGATGTGCATACGGTCTAATTTTCGATGCTCTGCTTCTTATAATTGCCGAGATAATAAAATGACATTTTTTCAAATAAAGGGAGATAACTCCTCGGTGAAAGTGCGGACAAAATCGTTATGGGCCATAGGCATAGAACTCATGTACCCCAACCTACTTACCAAGTTTTAGTGTCCTACTTCTTGTACTTTTCGAGTAATAGTGATTACAAAAGTGTCAAGTATAATAATAATAATAATAATAACAATGAAAAATAATCGCAAAAGGGCCATAACTCCGCCAAGAAACATTGGGCGGAAATCCGGATACCATTATATGTAGTAAACCTTCGATGCCTACATTCGCTAGAGATTTCGCGTTCCTACTGCAATCAGTTTCTGAGTATTTCGAAATAAACGGAAAACGACCTCAGTAGAAAAACAATATACTTCCTTGGTTACACCATGGAAGTATAATAATAGGCCAAATCATGAGCTCAATGAATCGCAGTTAAGGGACGGAAAATATGAAGTAGGATGATTATATCTTTCCCTTAACATGTGTGGGTTGATCTCAAGTGTTTGGAAGTGACCCCACCCCTGCCTCGAAATTGGGTGACGGGATTGGGAAATAGTCAAACCCGGCCCAAAATGCGAATTTTGAGAGCCCGTAACTCCGTTATTTTCCAATGGATTTTAAAATTGTTTTGAGTATTGTGATCAGCTAGTTACATTGATTATTTTTTATAAATTTTGTCTCATTCAGAGACGAATAACATTTTGTTTATTAGAAAGAATACGGGCCCACATTCAAAGTTTGAGGGCCCAAATGTCCGCCATTTTTTAACGGATTTACGATCTGTTTTCAGTTTTATGATCAACGTATAAGGTAGATGTTATATACCAAGTTTCATATGATTCGGAGACGAACTAAATTTTGGTACCTCGGACCATCCCTCCCCTGACCCACAACACTGAACCGACACTTGCAAAATTTGGCACATCGCGTGCTCTCTTCAGACCGCGCGCACTGCGATATCAGATGACATCCTAAGTTTGAGATCTTCGGAGGAGATGAGGTCACAGGCACATGGGCCCAAATTTGCATTGTTTGAAGGACTGCAACTCCGTCATTTTTCAATGGATTTTCTAAATTGTTTCAGTTTCTAGATCGGTTGGCGGTGTAGATGTTACACTCCAAGTTTCATCTGATTCGGAGAAGAATAAAAAATTGGTACCCCGGACCGCCCCTCCCCTGATCCACAACACTTAACCGACACTGGCAAAATTTGGCACATCGCGTGCTCTCTTCGGACCGCACGCACTGGGATATCAGATGACATCCTAAGTTCGATATCTTCGGAGGAGATGTGAGCACAAGCACATGGGACCAAATTGCAAACTTTGAGGGCCCGTAACTCTTGCATTTCTTCTCGGATTACAAAAATCCTTTCCGGTATGGGTTTGTTTTCGTTCATGGAATCTACATACTTAAATAGATGAATGTCAATAAAAAAAAAAAATTGCGAAAATTTTGCCCCCACCCCAGTGTAAAAATATATGGCCAACCCTGTCAAATTTTCTTCTTCGGACTAAGCTGACAACGGTCAACACGACTACAAAAACCAAATACAGTTATCTGGAATGATACGGGAGGACAACAGAGTACAATAAAATAGAGGTTTGCCAACTATGGGCGGTAACTCTTCAGGGAAAGCGCGGACACAAGTTTTTATGCCCGTGGGCAGTAGTGCATATCGAGATGTGCATACGGTCTAATTTTCGATGCTCTGCTTCTTATAATTGCCGAGATAATAAAATGACATTTTTTCAAATAAAGGGAGATAACTCCTCGGTGAAAGTGCGGACAAAATCGTTATGGGCCATAGGCATAGAACTCATGTACCCCAACCTACTTACCAAGTTTTAGTGTCCTACTTCTTGTACTTTTCGAGTAATAGTGATTACAAAAGTGTCAAGTATAATAATAATAATAATAATAACACTGAAAAATAATCGCAAAAGGGCCATAACTCCGCCAAGAAACATTGGGCGGAAATCCGGATACCATTATATGTAGTAAACCTTCGATGCCTACATTCGCTAGAGATTTCGCGTTCCTACTGCAATCAGTTTCTGAGTATTTCGAAATAAACGGAAAACGACCTCAGTAGAAAAACAATATACTTCCTTGGTTACACCATGGAAGTATAATAATAGGCCAAATCATGAGCTCAATGAATCGCAGTTAAGGGACGGAAAATATGAAGTAGGATGATTATATCTTTCCCTTAACATGTGTGGGTTGATCTCAAGTGTTTGGAAGTGACCCCACCCCTGCCTCGAAATTGGGTGACGGGATTGGGAAATAGTCAAACCCGGCCCAAAATGCGAATTTTGAGAGCCCGTAACTCCGTTATTTTCCAATGGATTTTAAAATTGTTTTGAGTATTGTGATCAGCTAGTTACATTGATTATTTTTTATAAATTTTGTCTCATTCAGAGACGAATAACATTTTGTTTATTAGAAAGAATACGGGCCCACATTCAAAGTTTGAGGGCCCAAATGTCCGCCATTTTTTAACGGATTTACGATCTGTTTTCAGTTTTATGATCAACGTATAAGGTAGATGTTATATACCAAGTTTCATATGATTCGGAGACGAACTAAATTTTGGTACCTCGGACCACCCCTCCCCTGACCCACAACACTGAACCGACACTTGCAAAATTTGGCACATCGCGTGCTCTCTTCAGACCGCGCGCACTGCGATATCAGATGACATCCTAAGTTTGAGATCTTCGGAGGAGATGAGGTCACAGGCACATGGGCCCAAATTTGCATTGTTTGAAGGACTGCAACTCCGTCATTTTTCAATGGATTTTCTAAATTGTTTCAGTTTCTAGATCGGTTGGCGGTGTAGATGTTACACTCCAAGTTTCATCTGATTCGGAGAAGAATAAAAAATTGGTACCCCGGACCGCCCCTCCCCTGATCCACAACACTTAACCGACACTGGCAAAATTTGGCACATCGCGTGCTCTCTTCGGACCGCACGCACTGGGATATCAGATGACATCCTAAGTTCGATATCTTCGGAGGAGATGTGAGCACAAGCACATGGGACCAAATTGCAAACTTTGAGGGCCCGTAACTCTTGCATTTCTTCTCGGATTACAAAAATCCTTTCCGGTATGGGTTTGTTTTCGTTCATGGAATCTACATACTTAAATAGATGAATGTCAATAAAAAAAAAAAATTGCGAAAATTTTGCCCCCACCCCAGTGTAAAAATATATGGCCAACCCTGTCAAATTTTCTTCTTCGGACTAAGCTGACAACGGTCAACACGACTACAAAAACCAAATACAGTTATCTGGAATGATACGGGAGGACAACAGAGTACAATAAAATAGAGGTTTGCCAACTATGGGCGGTAACTCTTCAGGGAAAGCGCGGACACAAGTTTTTATGCCCGTGGGCAGTAGTGCATATCGAGATGTGCATACGGTCTAATTTTCGATGCTCTGCTTCTTATAATTGCCGAGATAATAAAATGACATTTTTTCAAATAAAGGGAGATAACTCCTCGGTGAAAGTGCGGACAAAATCGTTATGGGCCATAGGCATAGAACTCATGTACCCCAACCTACTTACCAAGTTTTAGTGTCCTACTTCTTGTACTTTTCGAGTAATAGTGATTACAAAAGTGTCAAGTATAATAATAATAATAATAATAACAATGAAAAATAATCGCAAAAGGGCCATAACTCCGCCAAGAAACATTGGGCGGAAATCCGGATACCATTATATGTAGTAAACCTTCGATGCCTACATTCGCTAGAGATTTCGCGTTCCTACTGCAATCAGTTTCTGAGTATTTCGAAATAAACGGAAAACGACCTCAGTAGAAAAACAATATACTTCCTTGGTTACACCATGGAAGTATAATAATAGGCCAAATCATGAGCTCAATGAATCGCAGTTAAGGGACGGAAAATATGAAGTAGGATGATTATATCTTTCCCTTAACATGTGTGGGTTGATCTCAAGTGTTTGGAAGTGACCCCACCCCTGCCTCGAAATTGGGTGACGGGATTGGGAAATAGTCAAACCCGGCCCAAAATGCGAATTTTGAGAGCCCGTAACTCCGTTATTTTCCAATGGATTTTAAAATTGTTTTGAGTATTGTGATCAGCTAGTTACATTGATTATTTTTTATAAATTTTGTCTCATTCAGAGACGAATAACATTTTGTTTATTAGAAAGAATACGGGCCCACATTCAAAGTTTGAGGGCCCAAATGTCCGCCATTTTTTAACGGATTTACGATCTGTTTTCAGTTTTATGATCAACGTATAAGGTAGATGTTATATACCAAGTTTCATATGATTCGGAGACGAACTAAATTTTGGTACCTCGGACCACCCCTCCCCTGACCCACAACACTGAACCGACACTTGCAAAATTTGGCACATCGCGTGCTCTCTTCAGACCGCGCGCACTGCGATATCAGATGACATCCTAAGTTTGAGATCTTCGGAGGAGATGAGGTCACAGGCACATGGGCCCAAATTTGCATTGTTTGAAGGACTGCAACTCCGTCATTTTTCAATGGATTTTCTAAATTGTTTCAGTTTCTAGATCGGTTGGCGGTGTAGATGTTACACTCCAAGTTTCATCTGATTCGGAGAAGAATAAAAAATTGGTACCCCGGACCGCCCCTCCCCTGATCCACAACACTTAACCGACACTGGCAAAATTTGGCACATCGCGTGCTCTCTTCGGACCGCACGCACTGGGATATCAGATGACATCCTAAGTTCGATATCTTCGGAGGAGATGTGAGCACAAGCACATGGGACCAAATTGCAAACTTTGAGGGCCCGTAACTCTTGCATTTCTTCTCGGATTACAAAAATCCTTTCCGGTATGGGTTTGTTTTCGTTCATGGAATCTACATACTTAAATAGATGAATGTCAATAAAAAAAAAAAATTGCGAAAATTTTGCCCCCACCCCAGTGTAAAAATATATGGCCAACCCTGTCAAATTTTCTTCTTCGGACTAAGCTGACAACGGTCAACACGACTACAAAAACCAAATACAGTTATCTGGAATGATACGGGAGGACAACAGAGTACAATAAAATAGAGGTTTGCCAACTATGGGCGGTAACTCTTCAGGGAAAGCGCGGACACAAGTTTTTATGCCCGTGGGCAGTAGTGCATATCGAGATGTGCATACGGTCTAATTTTCGATGCTCTGCTTCTTATAATTGCCGAGATAATAAAATGACATTTTTTCAAATAAAGGGAGATAACTCCTCGGTGAAAGTGCGGACAAAATCGTTATGGGCCATAGGCATAGAACTCATGTACCCCAACCTACTTACCAAGTTTTAGTGTCCTACTTCTTGTACTTTTCGAGTAATAGTGATTACAAAAGTGTCAAGTATAATAATAATAATAATAATAACAATGAAAAATAATCGCAAAAGGGCCATAACTCCGCCAAGAAACATTGGGCGGAAATCCGGATACCATTATATGTAGTAAACCTTCGATGCCTACATTCGCTAGAGATTTCGCGTTCCTACTGCAATCAGTTTCTGAGTATTTCGAAATAAACGGAAAACGACCTCAGTAGAAAAACAATATACTTCCTTGGTTACACCATGGAAGTATAATAATAGGCCAAATCATGAGCTCAATGAATCGCAGTTAAGGGACGGAAAATATGAAGTAGGATGATTATATCTTTCCCTTAACATGTGTGGGTTGATCTCAAGTGTTTGGAAGTGACCCCACCCCTGCCTCGAAATTGGGTGACGGGATTGGGAAATAGTCAAACCCGGCCCAAAATGCGAATTTTGAGAGCCCGTAACTCCGTTATTTTCCAATGGATTTTAAAATTGTTTTGAGTATTGTGATCAGCTAGTTACATTGATTATTTTTTATAAATTTTGTCTCATTCAGAGACGAATAACATTTTGTTTATTAGAAAGAATACGGGCCCACATTCAAAGTTTGAGGGCCCAAATGTCCGCCATTTTTTAACGGATTTACGATCTGTTTTCAGTTTTATGATCAACGTATAAGGTAGATGTTATATACCAAGTTTCATATGATTCGGAGACGAACTAAATTTTGGTACCTCGGACCACCCCTCCCCTGACCCACAACACTGAACCGACACTTGCAAAATTTGGCACATCGCGTGCTCTCTTCAGACCGCGCGCACTGCGATATCAGATGACATCCTAAGTTTGAGATCTTCGGAGGAGATGAGGTCACAGGCACATGGGCCCAAATTTGCATTGTTTGAAGGACTGCAACTCCGTCATTTTTCAATGGATTTTCTAAATTGTTTCAGTTTCTAGATCGGTTGGCGGTGTAGATGTTACACTCCAAGTTTCATCTGATTCGGAGAAGAATAAAAAATTGGTACCCCGGACCGCCCCTCCCCTGATCCACAACACTTAACCGACACTGGCAAAATTTGGCACATCGCGTGCTCTCTTCGGACCGCACGCACTGGGATATCAGATGACATCCTAAGTTCGATATCTTCGGAGGAGATGTGAGCACAAGCACATGGGACCAAATTGCAAACTTTGAGGGCCCGTAACTCTTGCATTTCTTCTCGGATTACAAAAATCCTTTCCGGTATGGGTTTGTTTTCGTTCATGGAATCTACATACTTAAATAGATGAATGTCAATAAAAAAAAAAAATTGCGAAAATTTTGCCCCCACCCCAGTGTAAAAATATATGGCCAACCCTGTCAAATTTTCTTCTTCGGACTAAGCTGACAACGGTCAACACGACTACAAAAACCAAATACAGTTATCTGGAATGATACGGGAGGACAACAGAGTACAATAAAATAGAGGTTTGCCAACTATGGGCGGTAACTCTTCAGGGAAAGCGCGGACACAAGTTTTTATGCCCGTGGGCAGTAGTGCATATCGAGATGTGCATACGGTCTAATTTTCGATGCTCTGCTTCTTATAATTGCCGAGATAATAAAATGACATTTTTTCAAATAAAGGGAGATAACTCCTCGGTGAAAGTGCGGACAAAATCGTTATGGGCCATAGGCATAGAACTCATGTACCCCAACCTACTTACCAAGTTTTAGTGTCCTACTTCTTGTACTTTTCGAGTAATAGTGATTACAAAAGTGTCAAGTATAATAATAATAATAATAATAACAATGAAAAATAATCGCAAAAGGGCCATAACTCCGCCAAGAAACATTGGGCGGAAATCCGGATACCATTATATGTAGTAAACCTTCGATGCCTACATTCGCTAGAGATTTCGCGTTCCTACTGCAATCAGTTTCTGAGTATTTCGAAATAAACGGAAAACGACCTCAGTAGAAAAACAATATACTTCCTGGCTACGATATAACGGATCTGACCTTACCCGGCCCGCCAGATAGAGCGCGCAAACGCGCTGAGATCGGCGCTGTAGCTAATTACGCTCCAGATTCGGCGCGCGTATCGGAACGGTGTGCGACGAGAGCGCAGTGCTTATGAACGCATCGCTGTATGCGTGAGACTGTTCTTATTTCGGTCCTATCTGGTTGTTCTGTTGATGACATGGTATGCACGGGCTATGCATTATTCCAATAAAGAGCGTTCATCGCAAGTTAATGGTAAAATATATGTTCAAATAGGACGCCTGTTTTTTTAAATAATTTTTGACTGTCCCCGACACAACACAATGCAAAATATATGTCTACCTTACTTTGGGCATCAATATAATACAGTATGGTTATATTGAATCATATGTTCCCGACTGTTATGTGCTATTTTAACATTGCATGATGTTGAGTTGGCAAGGCAAATTTCGGAATAGTATTAGCTTGATGCCAATACATAGCATTGTATACAACCTACATGTACATCGTAACTATATTTATCACATAATTAACTCACAAAATCAACTTCATAATTATTGGTAAGACACACGTTTAATATTAGCGCATGCGATGACGTCACGCCGAAGATTTTCCACTAATTGATAGAGATTCTCATATTTACCCCAAAACTCCCACTTTATTTAACTAAAATGCATAAAAAAAAAAAAAAATAGGAGATATATAGTCAGGGAAATTTCGCACAATTGACCCCACCACCCCAAATACATATATAAGTCTTATATCGTGTCTTTTTTTAAAACATATTTTATTGTAATATAATATTACAAGAGGGATAGGGGCACAAATTTTAACAACTTACATCCACCCCTCTCCCATTAACATTTTAACAAATACAACGTAGATGACGAAGATAACATACATGTATATACGGGATGACGTTTTGTGTGTTTCTAATTGCTGTCTTTATGGTGGTGAGGTTAATTGTACCAAATACAAGTGTATAGAGTTATTCACCTTCCATCAAAAACTAACAGACTGGCTCTTAGTCCAGATATGTGTTTGTCTGTTCTCGAAAAAATTCCTATGAGTTTACTCAATATAACACAATCATGCCTCGTGGTACAACCAGATAGTCGTATACCCAAGGGGCATCATTATAAATCACTTTGCTGTACTATCGTATGCCGAGTTGGGTGATCAAAGGAAGCACATGACCCATGAACAATGGTAGTCTGTCCTCATCCCCATATTCCAGCATACATGCCAGTGGACTGTTATCTTCTTAACATTGCATTTTGTTGAGTTGTGGGAGGCAAATATCGAAATATTATAAGTTGTATGTCGATAAAGAGCGTTTATAACTAATATACTTCCCGTGAGTGGAAACTGATTTCTAAATTACACACACACCGGATTGTCCTAGTTTGTCTGAAACTTTGGTTTCAGTCTTTCACAGTTAAGTGCAGGAGAACACTATGAACATTATTATACTGATGTACATGTATGCATACCATACGACCATAGTTGAATATAATTCATGTAAATATATACATTATGCATTGTAAATAGATGCACAAATATTTTTAATGAAATGCCGGCTGCGATGGGACACCCGGGAACAGACACGCGTCAGACGAAATTATCACTTCATGGTCATTAGACATGGTAATTGACACCTCCCGGTGGACCAATATAAATCGCCCGAGTGTACACAACAGATTAAAATATGCTAACAGTCAGTCAACAATGGTGTGATATAATAACCACACACTGGTTAAATGGTCTTGCTAATTTGCTATGATGCTGGTGGGATCAGGTGAACTGTCATGCTGCTGATATGGCGAACTGATGCTGCTAAGACCACATGACCAAATAACCAGGGCGAACCAGTGTTAAATGAATATTTATAGCAATGAAGAGCGGCGATCATCATCTATACACACACACACCAATCTATATCGAAACGGACATCGAGACAACAAGGTGACACCCGTCAGGTCACGGGCGCGTCGACAGGGATGTGAGCTATGGTAACTCCGTGTGTATCATTAGTTGTGGGAGCAGGCCACAGCGGTGAAAGTGACCACCTTACTATAAGTGTGACACAGTGCATGTATGTCATAGGTGAGATAGAGCTGATTTCAAGGTCCAGTCATTGCAAGGCAAACACTTTCCATCCCGGTTAAGTTATCCTGCTAATTTGATCTGATGCTGGTGGGTCCTGCTGACTTGCCATTGTGCTGGTAGTGACAAATATTGGTGTTAAGAAATTGTTCCGTTATTGTATATATATCCAGACACTGCAACATGTATGTTCCGAAAGAATAACGGTACATTTTCTTAACAGAATCAGTTTACCATATCAGCATATTTCAACTCCGTGGTATACCCACCAGCATCGTAGCAAATCAACAAGACTACTTAAATTCGGGATATCTCACTGACGTACATGTGCACGTACGCATCGACATTAACATTTGAGTTTGTTTATGTGTCTATATTATATTTTACTGTTTAATTTAGGTTTTGTGCGCCCATATGGTATTATAGAAATATATCACAAGATTACATAAAATAAAAGCTTCCTCCATATAGGCGGCATATGAATTATTTTAATAAACGCCATGCTGTCTCCAAATTTATGCGAATGTCACGCAGCGCGGACATAAGTAGTTTGCATGCAGGAGTTCCTTTAGATATATAAAATGAAAGTTAATCCCACTTATCCCACAATATTACGAGGCAATTTCACAATTATATTATTTATATGCCGTTCCTTTAGAATACTCTCATTATCCTCATCTCCACCCATTGAAACATGTCGTAATCCGTATGTCTGTCAGTATTTTTATTTTCGGAAACGGCCGAATAAAAATATTTTCCAGCCACATCGATGAATCCAAGATCATCCTTCTTGATTCGCCATTTTCGACTGCATATTTTAACGAAGAGTATGTGTCGTAATTTGTCATCAATTTAGAGCACTTCAATACAAATCTGTGGAACTAATCACGCATGATTGTGGTTGTTTTGTTTGTATGACGACAACAGCATGAATAATATGGATACCAATGTCCTAGTGGGATATATTCTGCAGGTATCGATCATACGCGATGCCAATAATTATTTTAAAAAATAATACATTTACGATTTGAGATAGACGGGATCAGTTGTGACTGTGTACGTACATGTACATATGTGGATGTTAATATAAGCAAACTATATATAGGGACTATAACATTGCATAGCAATATACTGACCTATTAATTTTAAACCCAGAGTGTTTGCCGCCATCTATGGCGTACCACCCCGACGGTGTATACAAACACAGCCATATAGAAGGGAATAATAATTCCTATTAACCGCCAGGGCAGATATATAGCGCACACTATGGGCTGAGACAATTTGAGATATCTGCCGCCGCCCCTAAGGCGCGCCATCGGATTATATTAGTTATGGATGGGCTAACACGCGCCGGCAGGCGATCTCACTGCTCAAGATAGATATTCCCTCCTGTTTGGCTTTTGTAGTAAATCGCCAAATGTATGCGTGACACAATGTGATACATACATATTTTACCCCAGTTATTTTAATTTATCAGACGGTCACCATATCACCAAGTTACAACGACAATATTTCTTCAATCGGATAATGCATCTTAAAACGCACTTAATCGGATAATGCATCTTTAAAAGCACTTAACATTAACAATGATTAGCGCACCACATATAAATGTACATTCATGGCACCGACAAACAAGATTTCATGTTCAACACTATGAAAGCGTACTGAAAACATAAAATTCGTAATTATGGTGATCAATCACGCATATAATCCATCGATATACTCAACATCTGCTTATGTATGCATTGCATGAAATCATTGGTTATGACCAATGACAAATAGAGTGCGTCGCCCCCTGTCATGGATGCGATCAACCAACATCGTGTACCTTACGCCGTTGTAGGGACGTGGCAACAGTATATACACTGAAAATATTGTTGACTTAACTGTTTGCTCAACAATTTGACTCCTATTTCTTTTTGCTAAATATGACGTGTACCGCCTCCTCTGGTCTGATCTCACCCTCGCGCGCGCTTCGGCTACTCCATTAGCAACTTTCCTCCATTATGGAGAGCAAATATTTATTTTTTGAACATTCAGGGGCGAGTAATTCGCTTACAAAATTTTCATGGCATCGTTATCGGGGTGACATGTGACCATGCCATGTAAATTTGGTCGCGTTCGGAGATAATTCACTGCAACCTGGTGTGCAACCATAAGTGGTAATACGGTGCACCATCTTCGATTTCTTTCGAGCTACAATATGACTTACATGTGGAACAACACTTTTCGCACCTATTCAATTTGAAGCCAAGTAGTTTGCATATAAAGCACGAAATGGTTGAATTTTCGAAACCTTATCAAACTGAAATGTACAGCAAATTACGAGATACAAAACATTTGAGTTTATGTCGACCAATTTGATCAGAATTATTTGGTGTCTAGCAATGGTTTTGGTATATCGACACCATTGCAAATCAATGTACATGTACATAGATGAGTGGATAAGTAGAGGTTAAAGCGTATATCGTAGCCATTTAACAATATAGAACGAAATCGCTGTTCATTTGACAGGTCATATATAATTGAATAGATGTATATTGTGTGTGTATGTAAATGGGGAAAAAAACATTACTGCTATTGTATTGTGTTTATTTCAGGCAAGATATGCCCATATATAGTCATAATCCAACATATAATTACAAATTTTCGATATACTATATAGGTATGATTTCTTTACATAAGTTAAAGATACGGGCGGCGTTGGTGGTGGGTATGCTGTTAAAATAATCACATCCGTCCAAAACCGCCATAAACAGAAGGATTAGTAAAAATATAGAGCCTTTGTTCTTATGTCAATCAGAAATATGGCATAAAAAGTAAACGAAAGCAAAAACGTTACGTTTCCTGGTTTTTTTTATGTCCGGATATGGTAAACACAAAGAGCCTTATTTGTTAAGGTTTTCCTGATATGGAAATAATAAAGAGCGTTTATATCATTTGTGTGTGTTAACCAATATAATTGCACTGTGTTATATAAACAGAAGCACAACTTCTGTAACACGAGCAGTCTCTTGTTTACGTACAACATCTTACGTCTTGACGACAATATACTATCTACGCGCTGATTATGTTTGGCATCGAGCGGAACTGTATATATTTTTGTGTTCCTTCTGTTAATGCCGATTTGGACAAATATAAATATTTCTGCAAAAAACGCCGCCCGTGCCTTTAGCCTCTGGTGTTCCTACTAGCAAGTCCACTCGTCTGCTTACAGTGTTAAATGTATTCCAAGCTACATCGACCAACACTTATAATACACATGAAATATTGAGCAACAGTATAAAACTAGGCGGCTATCCGGGTGGATATGCTGATCTATTCGACTTGACACTGATATTAACACACATGGTGGTCAAATGCAGTGGATTTCTGCCAGTCATTATTCATCATCAAAGAAGCATGGAATTCCGTGCTGTCTGTATAGGCCAGAAATTCCCACCAGATGATACATTACGTAATACGAACGCCCCGATGCTTGAAAGTTGCTCAATGTGTTGAGCAGATGTTTCTGCATTGGAACGCCGGGCTTTATTAGCTTCCGTTTTGTGTCTGTCTTTCATGAAAGTTATCCGACCTCCTGATATTTTAATTATCACATAAGAAACTAGATCGCACTATCGACTTCAAATGAGCCTTCTCAAATTAAATTATATTGTGTATATATGTCACAAGTTAACTTTTGTATATGTATATACATGTATTGTACAATAATGGTCCCCATATTTGGAGGAATAAATATCTCTCTCGTGGTATGGCATTACACCTGAATGGTAAGCCCTAATGAATTAAACCAAACGGATCAGATTAATGGCAATGACACATAACAGGCAAGTATATTATTTATATTGTAAATACTGTTTATATATTATAATGTATCATTTGAAAATTTATGATGTAAGTCATGTTCATAAATGTAATATATGTTATCTCAATATCTATGTATTATTGGTCGATAAGATTAAACAAATTGAATTGACATGTGGAATAGAAAGTAGATTGCAGGACTGGGAAGTATATCATATATAGGCAGGGGTGCCGGAAGTGGGGGGGGGGCAGAGGGGGCAGCTGACCCCCCTGCCCTTGACCAAGGGGGGCGAGCGGGGGCAGGACTTGCCCTTTTTCTGGAGACAGAAAATGCTTTTTGTGTGTTTAATCTCATGTTTTTATAGCAAAATGTGACTTTTTTGGTCCAAATATTACCAATTTCACAAGGAATATAAATTTTTTGTCAATTTTATCACAAAACGGCCATAAAAACCGACAAATACCTTTAAAATAGGGATTTTGCCACAATGAATTTATGGTTATTTTCCCGAGTTTGCGGAGAAAATGCCCTTTTTTGCGGAAAAGTGCCCTTTTTGTAGGCTCTGCCCCCCCTGTCCTTGGATGCTTCCGGCGCCCCTGTATATACGCAAATTTGAGAACGTTCTAAACATTCATAAAATGGCAGTTAAAACAGTTTAAAAAAAACTCTTGCCAGTGTGACTCCCCCCCCCCCCCCATATTGCGTGCAAACAACAGTCGCTATCTTGGAACAGCATACCACAACTATAAGCACTGATCTCAGGTTATAATATGAAAGGATCAATTGTGTTAATGCCATACTGACTAATATTAATGACAAAATTAATGCTGTGCCAGCGTAACACAACACAGCCGACCCATAACTATAATTATACAGTATTTCTCGCATTGTCGTTTATTTGTATGCCGTGATAATGGGTGGCTGAACACAACAGTCGGTTAAAGGTACTAAATCCGAATTAACGCTCGCAAATTAAGATTTCTCAGGCTCCGGGGTTAAAACATATACGATTCGAGTCGAGAAGACTAAATTGTCTAAAATCAAGTGGCTTTTTGTGTCAGATACTTGACAAACTGGCAGAATTTCGTTGAACAAAAAAATTATAAATAACAGGGTATATATATATATATATATATATATATATATATAGCTATATATATATATATATATGTCGATGGTATATATATATATGTATCTCTTTGTAAACCTCCATTAACGGAGATCATACATCAATACATTGTATGTGTTGTATAAACGAATTGGAGCGTTTTGTACACATAAAGGTGAGAGTGGTATTTACAAACATTATTTAGTATATATACAAACAACATTTGAGCATAGAAAATGGCGGCAAAAAGTAACAACACTGAATTCCCCTACATCACAGCCGTATGAGCCGTATGGTCTATGTACCATATTAGAGTTTGATCACCTTTAGATAAGGAAAGTGTATATCGCATGCGTATAGATGTTGATCTTATGTTCACTAAGCTATGCTCCTTTTCACCCTCAAATATTTTAATGTCAACAAGACTTGCTTTTCTGGCAGGCAGCAAGCACACGCAAGAAATCGGGTATAGTCTTAACGGGCACTGTTTCGTAAAAGTTGGCATCCTTTGTACATGAATTTCGCGGCGAAGGTGAGAATATCTCCCCAAGCATTGATGACAACGAGTGGAGGAACGAAGGCTGTGCCGCCGATTAGGAAGTCACATAGATGGTTTTGCGAGAGTGAATCGAGAAACATAAAACATTCTACCCCAAAGAAGTCAATGGTGATTGACCAGAAACTGTATCTCAATTGATGCATGGCTGGCACATTACATGTAAATAATACATGTTCAATTTCTTTGTGATACGTTGATCTGCAGGCACCGCAATTCGAGTTGTTATTGAACATCGATCTGGCTTTTCAAAAAATGTTGTTGTTGGAATCGGATGATATGGGGACCATCGAATCGGATTGAGTACCTTTAATCTGGGTGGAGGAAATAAACCGGGTATCAATCCACGTTCTTCCTCGGAATATTGCTTCATTGCCGCGAGATATGCCACTACTGTGATCTCAATGGCGAGGCATGACAATTGTGCCAGTATGACAACTGAAGCGGCATTTCAAAAAATGTTGTTGTTGGAATCGGATGATATGGGGATCATCGCATCGGATTGAGCACCTTTAAATTGGGTTGAGGTAATAAATCGGGTTCAATCCACGTTCTTCCTCAGAATATTGCTTCAATGCAGCGAGGAATTATGATATGATATTTATTAGCATAAAACACTCATGTGAGCCGTATGCAGTACATAATAATAAGACATATAATTTACACATACATAGTTCATATAATAAACTTTCCACATATTCATACTACAGTTATACAATGACTTAGTAGAGCTCAATAATATAAGCATGCAAATAAACTGTATGCAGGCCTATGATATCGTGTGGAATAGAAATTAATTATTAATTTATTCATCAACTTCGGGCTTCTTTTCTCATTTCAAAGAATTCTTTGAAAGCTCGACTGATCACATTACTTGTATTTGGTTGGTCGTTTCGCATTATGTATTGGCATTTTGAGATACTACTGGCCCTTAGAAATTTAGTGATTCATATAGGCCTTTTTCTCAATTTGTCGTATTTGATACAATGGAGAACAAAATGCTTCTCGTCTTCCACTGAGTTAGTATTGCACATCTTGAATATCCGATCATTGGCTGGCGTCGGTGGGCGTTTGTGTTGGCCTTTTTCTATTTCTAATGAATGACAGCTGATTCGAAGTCTACATAATTGTTCACGGTCTTTGATAGAAATTGTATGTATTAGATATGGTTCGAGTCGAAAAATGGTTTTGAATTGTTTGTATGGCCTTCGTTTACTGTGTGGATCGTCTGCACTGGTAATATACTTATTTATATATTCATCCTTCAATCGTTCTGTGACGAGATTAATATATGCCACTACTGGGGTATATCAATGGCGAGGCAGCTGTCAGTATGCCCTGTGGAGCAGCTTGAAACTAAATCAGTTACATTAATTAGTCCTGAATAGACAATAATGATTTGACGGTTAAGGCGCTGCATGACGTCGCTTCTAATGGCTCATACTTTGGTCTCCCAGGGTCGATGGAAAAATTATAATAAGCTGATTGTGTCATAACGTGAACAGACGAAAGGCCAAATTTCAATTTGGTCAGAACGTCACAGTCTTTGGTCAAACGCCACCTATTTTAATCACAGATTCTTACCCGCTTTCCGTCATCCAAATAGGTATAATTTGGGGAAAATATTATGTCATGTACAAAAGACTTATTCGCGATATCGAATTTAGAAGCAATAAAGAGCGTTTCTATGCCATTTATATGCCATTTGACTGATTTATGTGAATATGTTAGAATAGGGCCCTTCGGTCATTTCACATTTAACAATTAAAGCTGAAATTTCTAGAGTAAGCACGCGTGACATTTTTTCTCTCGAAACAACTCCAAAATCCGACTCGACTCTAAATAACCAACAACGACATGCGTGTAATTGGCCCATCGTGCCACTTATCCCACCCGGGGTCAATACTATGAAACTTTTTCTTTGTAAGAATCTACAATTGTTTGTAAGAAATAACAATTTATCATTCCGCCAATACTATGAACTTACGATTACAAACATAAATCACAAATAGTACGTGTTCTTTGTATTTACAAATATCTCCAATCACAAAGAATGTTCGAGTACTATAAAACATAATTTTTCAGTTTTCGCACCCTTAACACGGATAATATATATATCTATGATACGCAGGGACGTGCCGACAAGGGGTCGATTCACCCCCTCGGGGAAAATATTTTGTCAGCTGGAAATTTCAAGTACAACCCACAGGGACGTCGCGACAAGGGGGTTTGGTTATGTTTCTCGCTCCAAACATTTTATCAACACGTTCAACAGCTGGAAATTTGATACCTGAAACAACATGAATTGGAAATTTTACAACAACAATAGGTTGAACTTGTTCTGTTATTTTGTTTTTTCCAACAATTTATTAGGGGGTATGTTTTGTTTTAGACCAACATTTGCATATTTACCTCCTTTGGTCTATATTTAGAAATTGTCAAACCTTATGGGGTGTCAGCTTGGATGTGATGTAGCAGTATGTGTTCCTTGTAACTACTGAAATTACCCAATTTATTGAAAGTTACAACGTTAAGAACTTGTCTAGAATGTCTATATAGGGTGTCAAACATAAATTGTCGATTTTCACATCCTTAAGCCAGAGCATATAACCATCTGATTCGCAGGGATGTAGCCCCCTTATGAAAATGTGTTATCAATGGAAATCTCATAAACAGGGACATGGCGATAGTGGTCTTGGGAACACGATGCCTGGCACATTACAGCTGTTCAGAATAGGATGGGGCGAGTAGCCGCCAAATCGTATGAGTCACAACATCTCTGACAAAAGTTAGTGATTAATACAAATAGTGAGTGATACTTGCGGATTATAGACAACATTAGCATGTAACATGTACTTATCATAATCAATGATATATCCAAGAATGGATAAAAATGACGCGTGTTCCCAATGTGAGTATGATTTTTCGCTCAAGAATGCATTGCGGATTATCCTTTGAGTTTCAATCGTCGACGCGAATGCATTTGGTCACGGTAAAGAACACGAATACGAAGATGCAAGCACATTTTTCATAAATGACTAGAGCATAAATGCAGTGACGTGGCAAGATGCTCTCTTTTTTTTTTCGAAACGTCGATATCCAACTGTATCCCCACCCCTCAATTATAAACAATTATAAAATTGTTTACCCCGGTTGGCTTCTGATTTTCAAGCTGTAACAGTAAGTTGTGCACCCCCGCCCCTTGGATTGGACATATTGACTAAATATGACTAACTTAGTGTTAGTCACAAACGTTTTGAGTAACTTTGGTCAATTATTGGAATTATTTGCACATAATTCAGCAACTTTAATTTACGCCTTCCAATTGACTAAGAAAAGTCCCCATTTCTTAGTCGTTATGACTAACATCACCCTAGTAATTTTGATTAATGTTATGCCTCAGTCATGTTGGCTGAACTAAGTCAGTCATCCTGAGGAAAAACGTTTGACTAACATATGTTAGTCATATTGACTAAGTTTTGTTATCAGCGTAGAAAAATTAAAATACTTTCCTCTTGATATACGATTCCATCGTTATGTGGAATTTATAGGCATTGTTTTGTTCAAAGGGTGCATATGGAAATTATAGGATGGACACCCCGTCGCCAAACTGAGCCCATATAGCCACGTCCCTATCTAGATATATTATAAGATATCGGAGCAGTTTGAAATTATAAAATGACACTCCTATTGGTTTGGTTTGGTTTATTAGGGTTTATCAACGTTCTAGCCGCTATGCCACACACGACGTTGTAAATTTTACGGGTGGAGGAAAGACCACCCAGAGGCTCGATTTCACCGAGAAATCGCCCCACTGCGTGTAGAAACCACCGACCCCCGGAAAGCAACTGACAAACTTGCCCAGATACACGATTCCGGTCACCCTCCATATGACGGGGTTAGAACCAGCTTCGTCAGCGCTGGACGGTATGTAACAGTGTAGTGCACCTGTCATTCTACCGACTGGCACTCTATCACACCACTCCTATAACCGAGACCATTAGCACGTCCCTGCTTCGATACACCCCATCCCGATAAAATAGAGCCACGTTACTGTCTCGATGTGTTATGATAAGAGTAGCGGATCAGTTTGAAATAATAGGATGGTCACAATATATATAATGCTATACCATCAAAATATAATATTTTATTTTCACAAACTGAATGATTGTAAATTTGTAATTTGTAAAAACAATGATACCAAAATGTTTGTAGTACTCGGTATTACACTGACTTGTACTTACATACACACACTACAAACGAACCGTTTAATTGTTAACTTGCGCAGACAAGTGGTCATCAACTTAGCAATCCGTGAACCGATTGGATAGCTCTGATAAGCGTTCACCTCTCAACTTATGATTGGTTATTTCTTTTGTAACTTTGGCCCGCCGTGATTCAATATATTGTTAATCACTCACAGGCAAAAGTTTGTCCGTAAGCAATCTACAATAATCAACAGTAGATCTTTGTGAAATTTGCGAGATTTTGTTAGCTCATCGTTTCATAGTACCGGCGTTCTCACTAATCACAATATGATAGCACGCATTGTAACTTCCCCATATAAATTGTTGTCAGTTATTTTAGCTCTATATACATGTCCGTCTAATTTGAACTGGTATTCAGATAACACTGATAACATGTGCATGGGAGCAGAGTGGGGAGTTAGTTTTTTCTAAGTTTTACAGCTGCCTTTTAGGGGTTTCACCTCTCGCCCAGTCTAAGGTATTACAATAATACGGCTAAATTTTCCCTGTACTATGAAACCACTGTGATAGTTAACACAAATTTGTAATTACAAATTAATAAATACAATTTGTATTTACAGGTATAAAATTGTTCATAGTATTGACCCCCGATCACATCAAACCGAAGCCAATCAGGTTTATATGCGCTTCTTTCATAGAGATATGATAAGGTACGGGAGCTTCCAATTCGTTCTGACTTCACATCGCCATCATTGGCTCATTTAGTAACTTCTACAGTCGTTCCGGGTCTGTATAATCAGGGGGAGTTTCCTGCAATATGTCCATTAACCACTAAAAAGTTATTGAAGAGCACACTGATAAAATACACATATTCATTGCAAGTGGCAGAAACACAACGAAACTGACTTTTGTTCCTTCTGGCTATTCTGAAATAAATATAGGTATAAATACACGAAATACTATTATGATGACTATATATGCCATAAACAAACGACTTATTCTAGATATAGAATATAGAAAAGTCGAGATCAGCACGAAGCAGTAAAAAGCGTTCGTTGCTAACACATTTATGGTATGGATACAGATAGGTAATTTTAATTATTTTTGTCATGTAGTTAGACACCCGATCAAATACCACTCACTCCTTTTAAAATTGTTATTTCAAATTTATTTCTATGTATATAAAGCACAGGACTCTTTTTCTTGAAACAAACCCAAAATCCGACCTACCCAAATGGCCGACAACCAAATGGGTGCAATTGGCCCAGCGTGCCAATTATCTGCCCCATGACAGATTTTGTCAAAATGTTAGAATAGGGCTCTTCTTTCGTAACATATTTCGTCAACAAAACATCATGGTGGCCGCGGACCAAGGTTCTACGATAAATGCCAAATAGGGTCAAGCAAATGGTATGTTATAGGTTGTTTCTAAGCCAAAGACACATCAAAACACACCCGATCAACTCAAACACCAGGGGGGGGGGGGGGGGTCAAATATCGCACCATGCCATTTCTGGTCGCCTTGTACGATTTAGTGAAATCAAAGGATGCTGATGGCTGGCCCCACGACGATGCGCGTGCCACTATGCCCTGGGGATCCGCGTTACACTAAATCAAATACATTAACTAATCCCTTAGTGTATCATTTGCCAATTAAGCCGCGGCATAGCATTAATTGTAATCTCTCATGCTCAGGTTTCCCAAAAGTCGATGGAATAATTCGGTTGAAACCGTGTACATTGAGTTGTCGGTATTATTCTCATAACGTCACACCGATAGAAATGTCACATTTCAGAACTGTGTCTGGCATACACGAACGTCATACCCCGTGCTACCCCGAGGGGGTGAAAATGGGGTATGGACCATCTTCGAGAACCGTAGGGGTTTCGACCGATTTGACTGCATGGGTGGGTAGCCCGCCCCACATACCACACAGAAACTCCCATCCCCACCCATTACCCACGGGGGTGCCACCCCGATTGGGTAACAATTGGGTATGGACCATTTTCGAGAACAGTATTGGATTTAAACCGATTTGACGGCACGGTGGGTGGCCCACCCCAAATACTCCCTAGAAACAACCGACTCCCTTCAAATCACTTCGGGGTATGGACCATTTTCGAGAACAGTAAGGATTTGGACCGATTTGACGGCATGGGTGGGTGGCCCGTCCCATATATCTCTCAGAAACACCCCAAATCTCTACCCAATCACCCCGGGTGTTACCACGCGAAGGGGTGAAATGGGGTATAAACTATTTCCAAGAACGGTAAGGATTTCGACCGATTTGACGGCATGGGTGGGTGGCTCGTCCCAAACACCCCTAGAGACGACAGACCCCCACTCAGCAAACCCGGTGATTGCCACCAGAAGAGGTGAAAATGGGATATGGACCATTTTCGAGAATAGCATCGACCATTTTCGAGAACGGTACAGATTTCGACCAATTTGACGGAACGGTTCGGTGGCCTGCCACAAACACACCGACCCCAACCTATCACCACCGGGGGTGCCACCCCGAAGGGGTGAAATGGGGTATAAACCATTTTCAAGAACAGTTGGGATTTCGACCGATTTGATTGCATGCTGGGTGGGTGGCCCGCCCCAAATACCTACTAGAAACACCAGACTCCCCACTCATCACCCCCGGGTGGTGACAACAGAAGGGGTGAAAATGGGGGGATGAACCATTTTCGAGAACGGTAAGTATTTCGACCGATTTGACGGCATGGGTGGGTCGCTCGTCCCAAATACCCCCTATAGACACCAGACCCCCGCCCATCAACAACGAAGAGGTGAAAATGGGGTATGGACCATTTTCGAGAACAGTATCGACCATTTTCCAGAACGGTAAGAATTTCGACCGATTTGACGGCATTTGTGGGTGGCCCGCCCCAAATACCCCCTAGAAACACCAAACCCATCCCATCAACCTCTGGGGTTGGCACCCCGAAGAGGTGAAAATAGGTTATGGACAAATTTCGTGACGGCATGGGTGGATGGCCCGCCCAAATACCCCATACAAACACCCCAGCCACACCACCCCGGGAGTGACACCCCGTAGGTGTGAAAATAGTGTATGGACCATTCTCGAGAACGGTGAATATTTTTACCGATTTGACGGCATGGGTAGGTGGCCCGCCCCAAATACCCAATAGAAACACCCGACCCCCACCAATCACATTGGGTGTGCGACCCAGGGGGGTGAACATGTGGTATAGACAACTTTCGAGAATGGTAAGAATTTCAACCGATTTGACCGCGTGTGTGTGGGTGCCCCACCCTAAATACACAATTTAAACACCAATTTGAAACAACCCCACCCATCACCCCGAGGGGGTACAAATGGTGTTTGGACCATTTTTGAGAACGGTAAGGTTTTCAACCGATTTGACGACATGGGTGTGTGTCCCGCCCATATACCTTCCAGAACACCGACCCCCCGCCCATCACACCGGGGTGCCACCCAGAGGGTAGGAATTTAGACCGATTTGACGGAATGGGTTGGTGGCCCACCCCAAATACCACATAAAACACCCCGACCACCCACCCATCAACCCTATACTATAGAACACAATTATTGTAATCACAAGCTTCAGTGGGGCACACAAAAGGTGTCGATTACCATAGACCTCCACTCTTATTCTAACAGTGTATAGGCGACTTCTTGTAATTCCGCTTTCACATGCATGTTGACCAATACAATAATTGGTGACCAATAAAATAATAAGTTTTTCACATGTGACTTGATTGACCAATGAAAAAAATGATTCCTCGGAGACACTCATTGAGATGTTATCGCTAGTGCATGGGTGAGCCGTGTTCAATTTGATTAGTGGTAATCGGTATCCTTTAAATAATCGCCCAGTGAGTACACCGCAACCGTTCGTGCATTGTGTTATATTTCATCAATGGTTATCGTCTGTTCCAACAATTCAAGTAGTACGATGTATTTAATTTCTAGTTGGTTTGTCATTCAGAATCGCTGCAGTATTCTATTGCTAATATGTACAAGAGACGTATAGCTAGAAGGTCTCAGGTGCAGGTTTAAACTCCAAGTTGTGTACCCACAAAGGAGACCCTCTAACAACGTCCCTGCACGAATGTCATAATTGGTCAATACTCCAATACAGACTTTAGGTTGTTTGCCACGAGACAACCGCTTGATTGCCGCAGTGTGAATGCCATTCTGATCAAACCCAATCACCCATCGGCAATGAGCCCACATGCACACGGGTATAATCTACACTATTACAATACAGTGGTCTATTGCACTTGCCCGCCTCCTGTGTACATCCCTTAACCTTGTGATTAAAATTATTATGGTCCATAGTACAAGGCCCCGGGGTGCCACCCCGTGGGTGTTAAATGGGGTATGGACAATTTTGGAGAATGGTAAGGATTTCGAGCGATCTGCCCCAAATACCCCCTAGAAACAGCACAATGCCCCATCCATCACCCCGCGGGTGCCACCCCGAGGGGCGTAAAATGGTGTAAGGACAATTTGGATAAAGGTAAGGATTTCTACCGAATTGACGGCCTGGGTGGTGGCCCGCTCCAATTATCCCCTAGAAACACCCCGACCCCACCCATTTCCCCGGGGTGGCACCCAAGGGTGTGAAAATGGGGTATGGATCATTTTCGAGAACGGTAAGGATTTTGACCGATTTGACGGCATGGAGTGTGGCCCGCCCCAAATACCCACCAGAAACACCCGGCCTCCAACCATCAGCTCAATGGTGCCACCACGACAGGTGAAAATGGGGTATGGACTATTTTCGAGAACGGTAAGAATTAGCACCGATTTGACGGCGTGGGTGAGTGGCCCACCCCAAGTACCCCATAGAAACAAACCGAACCACCAATCACCTCATGGGGGTGCCACCCCATGGGGTGAACATGGGGTATGGACAATTTTTCGAGGAGAGTAATAATTTCCACTGATTTGACGGCACGGTGAGTGGCCCACCTCAAGTACACCATAGAAACACACCGATCCCATACCAATCACCTGCGGGGGTGCCACCCCAAGGAGGTGAAAATGGGGTATGGATCATTTTCGAGAACGGTAAGGATTTCGACCGATTTGACGGCATGGGTGGGTGATCTACCCAAAATACCATAGAAACTCCCGGATCACCCACCCATCACCCGGGTTGCCACCCGAGGAGGTGAACATGGGGTAAGGACCATTTTCGAGAACGGAAAGGATTTCGCCCGATTTGATGGCATGTGTGATGGCCCACCACAAATAACACCTAGAAACACGCCGACCCCCGAGGCATCAACCCCAGTGGCTGCCACCCCAAGGGGGTGAACATGGGGGGTATGAACCATTTTTGAGAACGGTAAGGATTTCGACCGATTTGATGGCATGGGTCGGTGGCTTGCCCCAAATAACCCCTATGAACACCCGATTCCCAAGCCATCACCACGAGGAGTGCCGCCCACAGGGTGTGTGGCCCGCCCTAAATACCCACTAGAAAAACCCCACACCCACCCATCACTCCGGTGGGGGTGCCACCATAGGGAGTGAAAATGCCGTATGGATTTGACGGCATGGGTGGGTGGCCCGCCCAAATACCACCTAGAAACACCCGACTCCCACCTATCACACCGGTGGTGCCACTCCGCAGGGGTGAACATGGGGTATGGACATATTCGAGAATGGTAAGGATTTCGACCGATTTGACGTCGTGGGTGGCTGGCCCGCCACAAATACCCCATATAAATACCCGAACCCGACATCACCCCTGGGTGGTGCCACCCGAAGGGGTGAAAATGGGGTATGGACCTTACTCGAGAACGGTAAGAATTTCCACAGATTGGACGCCATGGGTGAGTGGTCCGCCCAAGTAACCCGAAGAAACACGTCGATACCCCACCAATTACCTCCTGGGGGATGCCACCCCAGGGATGAACATGGGGTATGGATAATTTTCAAGAAGGGTAAGAATTTAGACCGATTTGACGGCATGGGTGGGTGGCTCGCCCAAAATACCCCCTAAAAACACCCGACCCCACCCATCACCCGGGGTGCCACCCAGGGGGTGAACATGTGGTATAGACAACTTTCGAGAAGGGTAAGAATTTCAACCGATTTTACCGCAGGTGGTGAAAATGGGGAACGGACCATTTACAAGACCGGTGTGGATTTCGACCGATATCACAGCTTGGATGGTTGGCCCGCCCCAAATACCCATAGACACACCATACCCCCACCATCACTCGGGGGTGCAACTTCGATGGGGTAACATGTTGGTAGCCCGCCCCAAATACCACCGATTGGACGACACGGATGGGTGGCCCGCCCCAAATCCCATCTAGAAACACCCCGAACCCGACCGATCACACCGGGGGTGACACTCCGTATGGGTGTAAATGGGGTATGGACAATTTTAGATAAGGATTTCGACCGATTTGATGGCATGGGTGGGTGGCCCGCCCCAAATACCACCTATAAATTCACCGAACCCATCTATCACCCCTGGGGGGTGCCACCCCGAAGGGGTGAATGGGGTATGGACAATTTTCGAGAACGGTGAGAATTTCCACCCATTTGACGGTATGGGCGAGTGACCGCCCAAGTACTCCATAGAAACACACTGACCCCCCCCCCCACCAATCACCTCCATGGGGTGCCACGGAAAGGTGAATATATGGTATGGACAATTTTCGCGAAGGGTACGAATTTTGACCGATTTTACGTCATGTGTGGGTTGCCCGCCTCAAATACCACCTAAAAACACCGACCCCACCCATCACCCCGGTGGTGCCACCCCGATGAGGTGAAAATAGAGTATGGTCCTTTTTTCGAGTACGGTGAGGATTTCGACCTATTTGACGGGCCAAAATACACTAGAAACTCCTGGATCCCCCACCATCACCCCGGTGTGCCACCCGGAGGGGGGGGGGGGGTAAAAAACGGTATGGACCATTTTTAGAACGGTAAGGATTTCGACCGATTTGGTGGCATGGGTGTGTGGCCAGCCCCAAAAACCTACTAGAAACACCCGGACACAACCTATCACCCCGGGGGTACCACCCTTTTCGAGAACCGTAGGGATTGCGACCGTTTGACGGCATGGGTGGGTGGCCCACCCCAAATACCCCATAGGAACACCCGAACCCCCATCCATCACCCTCGGGGTGTGCCAACCGATGGGGTTAAACTGGGGTAGGGACCAGTTACGAGAAAAGTAAGTATTTCAACCGATTTGACGGCATGGGTGGGTGGCCCTCCCAAATACTCATGGAAACTCACCCCCACCCATCACCCCCAGAGGTGCCACCCCGAGGGGGTTAAAATGGAGTAAGGACCATTTTCGATAAAGGTAAGGAATTCGATCGATTTAATGGCATGGGTGGGTGGCCCGCCCCAAATAGCCCATATAAAGACCCCGACCCCGCACGTCACCCACGGGAGTGCTACCCGGAGGGGGTGAAAATGGGGTATGGACATCTTCGAGAACCGTAGGGGTTTCGACCGATTTGGCTGCACCCATCACCCACGGGGGTGCCACCCCGATGGGGTATCAATGGGGTATGGACCATTTTCGAGAACAGTAGTGATTTAGACCCATTTGACGGTATGTGTTGGTGGCCCACCCCAAATGCCCCATAGAAACACCCGAACCCCCAGCCATCACCCTCGAGGTGTGCCACCGAGTGGGTTAAACTGGGGTATGGACCAGTTTCGAGAAAGGTAAGGATTTCAACCGATTTGGGTCTCTCACCAAGACAAATGTGTTAATGTATAGCAACTTCCATTTTCGTTCTGGCCTTTCGTCGCCACGATTGGCGCATTTATTGGACTTCTATAGTCGATCCGGGACTGTATAATCAAACTCAAATCGACTTAAATATTATAAGTCATTATTATTACGAAGTTGAATTTTTGGGACCAACAAACACAGGAAGTCATTCGAAGTGTTAGTATAGGATATGTTTTCGAAAGACAAATTTATGTCAAAATGTTACAATAGGGCCCTTCGGCCAATTCACATCTGACCACTAAAACATTATGATGACCGTCGCCCAATGTTTTTGGAATAAGACCAAATATGGTAAAACAAATGGTTCCTAATGGTGCCCCTAAACCGAGGAAAATTCAAAACCCACTCTATCATCTCAAACGCTATCAAATGAATGCATATATACTTCTTTCTGTCTCTCCCCAAGACAAATTTGATAAGGCTGGTGGGTGGCCCGCCCGAAATACCCCATAGAAACACCACGATCCCCAACCTTTCACCTTTCACCCACGGGGTTGCTACCCCGAGGGGGTGAACATTGGGTATAGACCATTTTCAAGAACCGTAGGGGTTTTGACCGATTTGACTGGATGGGTGTGTGGCCCCAAATAAACACCCCGACACCCCACCCATCCATCACCCCGGGGGTGCCACCCGAGGGGGTAAATATGGGGTATGGACCAGTTTCGAGAAAGCTAAGGGTTTTCAACCGATTTAACGGCATGGGTGCATGGCCCTCCCAAATACTCCAGAGAAACACCCCGACCCCACCCTTCATCCACGGGGTGCTACCCCAAGTGAGTGAAAATGGGATAAGGATCATCTTCGAGAACCGTAGGGGTTTCGACCGATTTGACTGCATTGGTGGGTGGCCCGCCCCAAATACCACATAGAAACTCCCCAACCCACACCATTACCCACGGGGGTGCCACCCCGAGGGGGTAACAATTGGGTATGGACCATTTTCGAGAACAGTAGGGATTTCGACCGATTTGACGGATGGGTGGGTGGCCTGTCCCAAATACTCCCTATAAACAACCAACTCCCTTCCAATCACTTCAGGGTATGGACCATTATCGAGAACGGTAAAGATTTGGACCGATTTGACGGCGTGGGTGGGTGGCCCGTCACATATACCTCCCAGAAACACCCCAATCCCTGCCCAAACACCCAGAGTGGTGCCACCCGAAGAGGTGAAATGGGGTATCAACTATTTCCGAGAACGGTAATGATTTCGACCGATTTGACGGCATGGGTGGGTGGCCCCAAATACCTCATATAAACACCCCGACACCCGACACCCATCCATCACCCCGTGTGTGCCACCCCGAGGGGGTGAAAATGGGGTATGGACCCTTTTCGAAAACCGTAGGGATTTCGACCGATTTGACAGCTTGGTGGGTGGACCACCCCAAATACCCCATAGAAACACCCGAACCCCCATCCATCACCCTCGGGGTGTGCCACCGAGTGGGATAAACTGGGGTATGGACCAGTTTCGAGAAAGGTAAGGATTTCAACCGATTTGCGTCTCTCACCAAGACAAATATGTTAAGGTATGGCAACTTCCATTTTCGTTCTGGCCTTTCATCGCCACGATTGGCGCATTTGTTGAACTTCCATAGTCGATCCGGGACTGTATAATCAAACTCAAATCGACTTACATATTATAAGTCATTATTATTACGAAGTTGAATTTTTGTGAGATCTTTTTATTTTTGGGACCAACCAACACAGGAAATCATTCGAAGTGTTAGTATAGGATATCTTTTCGAAAGACCAATTTATGTCAAAATATTACAATAGGGCACTTCGGCCAATTCACATCTGACCACTAAAACAATATGACGACCGTCGCCCAATGTTTTTCGAATAAGACCAAATATGGTCACACAAATGGTTCCTTATGGTGCCACTTAGTCGAGGACAATTCAAAACCACCAACGCACCCGAGTGGGTTAAACTGGGGTATGGACCAGTTTCGAGAAAGGTAAGGATTTCAACCGATTTGCGTCTCTCACCAAGACAAATATGTTAAGGTATGGCAACTTCCATTTTCGTTCTGGCCTTTCATCGCCACGATTGGCGCATTTGTTGAACTTCCATAGTCGATCCGGGACTGTATCATCAAACTCAAATCGACTTAAATATTATAAGTCATTATTATTACGAAGTTGAATTTTTGTGGGATCTTTTTTATTTTTGGGACCAACAAACACAGGAAGTCATTCGAAGTGTTAGTATAGGATATGTTTTCGAAAGACAAATTTATGTCAAAATGTTACAATAGGGCCCTTCGGCCAATTCACATTTGCGTCTCTCACCAAGACAAATATGTTAAGGTATGGCAACTTCCATTTTCGTTCTGGCATTTCATCGCCACGATTGGCGCATTTGTTGAAATTCCATAGTCGATCCGGGACTGTATAATCAAACTCAAATCGACTTAAATATTATACGTCATTATTATTACGAAGTTGAATTTTTGTGGGATCTTTTTATTTTTGGGACCAACAAACACAGGAAGTCATTCGAAGTGTTAGTATAGGATATGTTTTAGAAAGACAAATTTATGTCAAAATGTTACAATAGGGCCCTTCGGCCAATTCACATCTGACCACTAAAACATTATGATGACCGTCGCCCAATGTTTTTGGAATAAGACCAAATATGGTCAAACAAATGGTTCCTAATGGTGCCCCTAAACCGAGGACAATTCAAAACCCACTCTATCATCTCAAACGCTATCAAATGAATGCATATATACTTCTTTCTGTCTCTCCCCAAGACAAATTTGATAAGGCTGGTGGGTGGCCCGCCCGAAATACCCCATGGGTATAGACCATTTTCAAGAACAGTAGGGGTTTCGACCGATTTGACTGGATGGGTGGGTGGCCCCAAATAAACACCCCGACACCCACCCATCCATCACCCCGGGGGTGCCACCCCGAGGGGGTAAACATGGGGTATGGACCAGTTTCGAGAAAGCTAAGGGTTTCAACCGATTTAACGGCATGGGTGCATGGCCCTCCCAAATACTCCAGAGAAACACCCCGACCCCACCCTTCACCCACGGGGTGCTACCCCGAGTGAGTGAAAATGGGATAAGGATCATCTTCGAGAACCGTAGGGGTTTCGACCGATTTGACTGCATGGGTGGGTGGCCCGCCCCAAATACCACATAGAAACTCCCCAACCCACACCATTACCCACGGGGTGCCACCCCGAGGGGGTAACAATTGGGTATGGACCATTTTCGAGAACAGTAGGGATTTCGACCGATTTGACGGATGGGTGGGTGGCCTGTCCCAAATACTCCCTATAAACAACCGACTCCCTTCCAATCACTTCAGGATATGGACCATTATCGAGAACGGTAAAGATTTGGACCGATTTGATGGCGTGGGTGGGTGGCCCGTCACCCATACCTCCCAGAAACACCCCAATCCCTGCCCAAACACCCAGAGTGGTGCCACCCGAAGGGGTGAAATGGGGTATAAACTATTTCCGAGTACGGTAAGGACTTCGACCGATTTGACGGCATGGGTGGGTGGCCCCAAATACCTCCTATAAACACCCCGACACCCGACACCAATCCATCACCCCGGGTGTGCCACCCCGAGGGGGTTAAAATGGGGTATGGACCCTTTTCGAAAACCGTAGGGATTTCGACCGATTTGACGGCTTGGGTGGGTGGACCACCCCAAATACCCCATAGAAACACCCGAACCCCCATCCACCACCCTCGGGGTGTGCCACCGAGTGGGATAAACTGGGGTATGGACCAGTTTCGAGAAAGGTAAGGATTTCAACCGATTTGCGTCTCTCACCAAGACAAATATGTTAAGGTATGGCAACTTCCATTTTCGTTCTGGCCTTTCATCGCCACGATTGGCGCATTTGTTGAACTTCCATAGTCGATCCGGGACTGTATAATCAAACTCAAATCGACTTACATATTATAAGTCATTATTATTACGAAGTTGAATTTTTGTGAGATCTTTTTATTTTTGGGACCAACCAACACAGGAAATCATTCGAAGTGTTAGTATAGGATATCTTTTCGAAAGACCAATTTATGTCAAAATATTACAATAGGGCCCTTCGGCCAATTCACATCTGACCACTAAAACAATATGACGACCGTCGCCCAATGTTTTTCGAATAAGACCAAATATGGTCACACAAATGGTTCCTTATGGTGCCACTTAGTCGAGGACAATTCAAAACCACCAACGCACCCGAGTGGGTTAAACTGGGGTATGGACCAGTTTCGAGAAAGGTAAGGATTTCAACCGATTTGCGTCTCTCACCAAGACAAATATGTTAAGGTATGGCAACTTCCATTTTCGTTCTGGCCTTTCATCGCCACGATTGGCGCATTTGTTGAACTTCCATAGTCGATCCGGGACTGTATAATCAAACTCAAATCGACTTAAATATTATAAGTCATTATTATTACGAAGTTGAATTTTTGTGGGATCTTATTTTATTTTTGGGACCAACAAACACAGGAAGTCATTCGAAGTGTTAGTATAGGATATGTTTTCGAAAGACAAATTTATGTCAAAATGTTACAATAGGGCCCTTCGGCCAATTCACATCTGACCACTAAAACATTATGATGACCGTCGCCCAATGTTTTTGGAATAAGACCAAATATGGTCAAACAAATGGTTCCTAATGGTGCCCCTAAACCGAGGACAATTCAAAACCCACTCTATCACCTCAAACGCTATCAAATGAATGCATATATACTTCTTTCTGTCTCTCCCCAAGACAAATTTGATAAGGCTGGTGGGTGGCCCGCCCGAAATACCCCATGGGTATAGACCATTTTCAAGAACCGTAGGGGTTTCGACCGATTTGACTGGATGGGTGGGTGGCCCCAAATAAACACCCCGACACCCACCCATCCATCACCCGGGGGTGCCACCCCGAGGGGGTAAATATGGGGTATGGACCAGTTTCGAGAAAGCTAAGGGTTTCAACCGATTTAACGGCATGGGTGCATGGCCCTCCCAAATACTCCAGAGAAACACCCCGACCCCACCCTTCACCCACGGGGTGCTACCCCGAGTGAGTGAAAATGGGATAAGGATCATCTTCGAGAACCGTAGGGGTTTCGACCGATTTGACTGCATGGGTGGGTGGCCCGCCCCAAATACCACATAGAAACTCCCCAACCCACACCATTACCCACGGGGTGCCACCCCGAGGTATGGACCATTTTCGAGAACCGTAGGGGTTTCGACCGATTTGACTGGATGGGTGGGTGGCCCCAAATAAACACCCCGACACCCACCCATCCATCACCCCGGGGGTGCCACCCCGAGGGGGTAAATATGGGGTATGGACCAGTTTCGAGAAAGCTAAGGGTTTCAACCGATTTAACGGCATGGGTGCATGGCCCTCCCAAATACTCCAGAGAAACACCCCGACCCCACCCTTCACCCACGGGGTGCTACCCCGAGTGAGTGAAAATGGGATAAGGATCATCTTCGAGAACCGTAGGGGTTTCGACCGATTTGACTGCATGGGTGGGTGGCCCGCCCCAAATACCACATAGAAACTCCCCAACCCACACCATTACCCACGGGGTGCCACCCCGAGGTATGGACCATTTTCGAGAACGGTAATGATTTCGACTAATTTGAAGACATGGGTGGGTGGGTGGGTGGGTGGCCAGCCCCAAGTGCACCCTTGAAACACCCCGACCGCCACTCGTTACCCGGGGTGCCACCCGATGGGTTACAATTGGGGTATGGACCATTTTCGAGAACGGTAAGGATTTCAACCGATTTGACGGCATGGGTGTGTGGCCCGCCCCATATACCTCCCAGAAACACCGGACCCCCACCCATCACCCCGGGGTGCCACCCCGATTGGTGAAAATGGGTATGGACCATTTTCGAGAACGGTAAAGATTTCGACCAATTTCATGGCATGGATTGGTAGCCCGCCCAAATTTACCATAGAAACACCCCGACCCAAACTCAGGGGTGAACTTGTGGTATAGACAATTTTCGAGAAGGGTAGGAATTTAGACCGATTTGACGGAATGGGTGGGTAGGCTACCCCAAATACCGCATAAACACCCCGACCACCCACCCATCAACCTGGGTGCCACCCCGTGGGTGTTAATTGGGGTATGGACAATTTTGGAGAACGGTAAGGTTTCGACCGATTTGGTGGCCTGCCACAAATACCCTCTAGAAACACCACGATGCCCCACCCATCACCCCGCGGGCGCCACCCCGAGTGGTGTAAAATGGTGTAAGGATAATTTTCGATAAAGGTAAGGATTTATAACGATTTGACGACATGGGTGGGTGGCCCGCCCCAATTACTCCCTATAAACACCCCGGCCCCCACCCATTACCCCGGGAGTGCCACCCGAGGGTGTGAAAATGAGGTATAGACCATTTTCGAGAACGGTAAGGATTTGACCGATTTGACGGCATGGGTGGGTGGCCCGCCCCAAATACCCCTCATAAACACCCGACCCCAACCATCATCCCAATGGTGCCACCCCGAGCGGGTCAAAATGGGGTATGGACAATTTTCGAGAACGGTAACGATTTCGACCGATTTCACGGCATGGGTGGATGGCCCGCCCCAAATCCGCTCTAGAAATACCCCGAACCCACCCATCACCCCGATGGGTGAAAATGGGGTATGGACAAGTCGAGGAGGGTAACAATTTCCATTGATTTGCCGGCATGGGTGAGAGGCCCACCTCAAGTACACCTTAGAAACACCCCAATCCCATAACAATCACCCAGAGGTTGTGAAAATGGGGTATGGTTCATTTTCGAGAAAGGTAAGGATTTCGACCGATTTGACGGCATGTGTGGGTGATCCACCCAAAATACCCTAGAAACTCCCGGATCCCTCACCCATCACCCCGGGTTGCCACCCCGAGGGGGTGAAAATGGGGTAAGGACCATTTTCGAGAACATAAAGGATTTCGCCCGATTTGATGGCATGTGGGTGAAAATATGCCACCCCAAATACCCCCTAGAAACAAGCCGACCCCGACGCATCAACCCCATGGGCTGCCATCCCAATGGGGTGAACATGGGGTTTGAACCATTTTTGATAACAGTAAGGATTTCGACCGATTTGATGACATGGGTCGGTGGCTTGCCCCAAATACCCCATATGAACAACCGATCCTCCCACACATCACCACGAGGAGTGCCGCCCACAGAGTGGGTGGCCCGTCCCAAATACCCACTAGAAAAACCCCACCCCCACCCATCACTCCGGTGGGGGGGGGGCGTATCACCCATAGGGAGTGAAAATGCCGTATGGATTTGACGGCATGGGTGGGTGGCCCGCCCCAAATACCACCTAGAAACACCCCGACTCCCACCTATCACACCGGTGGTGCCACTCCGTAGGGGTGAACATGGGGTATGGACAATTTTCGAGAATGGTAAGGATTTCGATCGATTTGACGATATGGGTGGGTGGCCCGCCACAAATACCCCCTAGAAATACCCCGAACCCGCCATCACCCTGTGTGTTGCCACCCCGAATGGGTGATAATGGGGTATGAACTGTATTCGAGAACGGTAAGAAATTCCACCGATTGGACGTCATGGGTGGGTGGCCCGCCCCAAATACCCCCTAAAAACACGCGACCCCACCCATCACCCCCGGGTGCCACCCGAGGTGGTCAAAATAGGGTATTGACCATTTTCGAGAACGGTAAGGATTTCGACCGATTTGACGGCATGGGTGGGTGATCAGCCTAATATACCCTAGAAACTCCAGGACATCACCCGCCCCTCCCGCCCCCGATGTGCCACCCAGGGGGTTGAAAATGTGGTAAGGACCATTTTCGAAAACGGCAAGTTTTAGACCAATTTGACGGCATGTGTGGGTGGCCCGCCCCAAATTCCCCTATAAACACCCGACCCCCACCATCACCACGCGGATGCCACCCAATGAGGTAAAAATGGGGTATGGACAATTTTCGAGAACCGATTTGACGGCATGGGTGGGTGATACGTCCAAAATACCATATAAACTCCCGAATCACCCATCCATCATCCCCGGGTTGCCACCTCGAGGGGTGAGAATGGGCTATGAACCATTTTCGAGAACGGAAAGGATTTCGACCGATTTGACGGCATGAGTGGTTGGCCAGCCCCAAATACCCCTAGAAACACCCCGATCCCTACCCATCACCCCGGGTGGCAACCCTTGGAGTAGGAAATGGGGTACGGACCATTTGCAAGAACGGTGTGGATTTCGACCGATATCACGCCTTGCATGGGTGTGTGGCCCGCCACAAATACCGCTAGACACACCATACCCCCACCATCACTCGAGGGGGGGGGGGGTGCCACTTCGATTGGAGAAAATGTGGGTAGCTCGCCCCAAATACCACGGATTGGACGACACGGATGGATGGCCCGCCCCAAATACCATCTAGAAACACCCAGAACCACACAGAACCCGACCGATCACACCGAGGGTGTCACTCCGTAGGGGTGAAAATGGGGTATGAACAACTTTCGAGAACGATTAGGATTTCGACCGATTTGATGGCATGAGTGAGTGGCCCGCCCCAAATACCACCTAGGAATACACCGAACCGAATGGGGTTTGGACCATTTTCGAGAACGGTGAGAACTTCCACCCATTTGACGACATTGGCGAGTGGCCCGCCCCAAGTACCCACTAGAAACACCCTGACCACACCAATCACCTCCATGTGGTGCCACCCGAAGGGTGAACATATGGTATGGACAATTTTCTAGAAAGTACGAATTTTGACCGATTTGGCGTCGTGGGTGGGTGGCCCGCCCAAATACCCCCTAAAACACCCGACCCCCACCCATCATCCCGGGGATGCCACCCCGACGAGGTGAAAATGGGGTATGGACCATTTTCGAGAACGGTGAGGATTTCGACCGATTTGACGGCACGGGTGGGTGATTCGCCTAATATACCCTAGAAACTCCCGGACCCCCACCCATCACCCCCTGGGTGCCAGCCGAGGGGGTTGAAAATGTGGTAAGGACCATTTTCGAAAACGGTAAGGTTTTCGACCGATTTGACGGCATGGGTGGTTGATCCGCCCAAAATACCATAGAAACTCCCGGATCCCCACCATCACCCCCGGTGTGCCACCCCGAGGGGTGTAAAAACGGGGTATGGGCCATTTTTAGAACGGTAAGGATTTCGACCGATTTGATGGCATTGGTGGATGGCCAGCCCAAAAACCTCATAGAAACACCAGGACCCCACCTATCACAACGGGGTGCCACCACGAGGGGTGAAAATGGGGGTAAGAAACATTTTTCGAGAACGGTAAGAATTTCGACCGATTTAACGGCATGGGTAGGTGACCGGCCCTAAATACCACTGGAAACACCCCGAACCCCACCCATCACCCTCGGGGTGGCACCAATTGCAAGTGGGGGAGGTGGGTATGGAACATTTTCGAGAACCATAAGGATTTCGTGGGTGGGCCGCCCTAAATACCACATAGAAACACCCCGACCCAACCGCCACCCCTGAGGGTGCCACCCGAGGGTATTAAAATGGGGTATATACCATTTTCGAGAACGGTAATGATTTCGACCGATTTGACAGTATGGGTTGGTGGCCCGCTCAAAATACCGCTAAAGACACCCCGACCACACCAATCACCCCTGGGGTGCTAGCCCTAGGGTGTAAACATGGGGTATGGACAATTTTCGAGAAAGATAAGGATTTCGACCGATTTGACGGCATGGTTGAGTGGCCCGTCCCGAATACCACATGAAAACATCCGACCGCCACCAATTACCTCCGGTGATGGCACAGCGAGTGAGTGAAAACGGGGAATGGACCATTTTCGAGAACGGTCACGATTTCGACTGATTTTTCGGCATGGGTGGGTGGCCCGCCTCAAATACCACACAGAAACACCCGATTCCCCACCCTTAACCCCGAGGGTGCCACAACGAAGGGGCGAAAATGGGGGATTTATCATTTTCGAGAATGGTAAGGATTTCCACAGATTTGACGCTAATGGTGGATGGCCCGCCCCAAATACCCCTAGAAACACCCGACCCCCAACAATTTTTATCGGGGGCGGGGTGAACATGGGGTATGGACCATTTTCGAGAAGGGTAAAAATTTCGACCGATTTTGGATGCTTTTGGTTTGGCGGAAAGTAAATTTCTTGCAACATGACTTGGAATCGGCGGCGGCATATCGTCGTCTACTTATTCTCCGGTTTCTTCAACCCCCTCTCACGACCGCATCCCTGTCAATGTCGTTTTTAATTTCAGCTCGAATATTCCTAATGCATCCCCTCTATTGATAGCATAGCACCAGTCAGGTTATGGTGCTAAACATATTAAAATGTCAACTAGATGTGTTTTTTATTATCGAGTTATAACATGTAAATTGCCTTTGTACGAGACATAAATCCCGTTGCGAGCTCTCTTGGGATCCCATGACAAATATCGTGTCTCTGCTACCAAGCGTGTCAATTAGCTTAACTGATTTAAAGAAACAAAATTCATTTTGGATGTATTTGGTTTGCCGGAAAATCAATTTCCTGCCACGCGACGACATATCGTCGTCTACTTATTCTCCGTTTTCTTCAACCACCTCTCACGGTCGCATCCCTGTCAATTTCGTGTTTGATTTCAGCTCGAATATCCTTAATGCGTCCATTTTATTGATAGTATAGCACCAGTCAGGTTAACGCGCCTAAGGTTTATGGATACCGAGCCTGGAATGGTATGGAACGACCTAGAATAGAATTTCGTCTACCTTTCTCCCTATCTTTTAACCCCTCCCCAACGCATGTCAGGTGATTCCCTCCGGACCGACGGAAATGAAGTATATGGTGCTAAACATATTAAAATGTCAACTAGGGGTGTTTTTTTATTATTGAGTTATAACATGTAAATTGCCTTTTTACGAGACAGAAATCCCGTTGCGAGCTCTCTTGGGATCCCATGAAAAATATCCTGTCTGTGCTACTAAGCGTGTCAATTAGCTTAACTGATTTAAAGAAAAAAAAATCATTTTGGATGTTTTTGGTTTGCCGGAAAATCAATTACTTGCCACGCGACGACATATCGTCGTCTACTTATTCTCCGTTTTCTTCAACCCCCTCTCACGGCCGCATCCCTGTCAATTTTGTGCTTGATTTCAGCTCGAATATTTCTAGTGCATCCCTTGTATTGATAGCATAGCACCAGTCAGGTAAACGCGCCTCAATTTGTATGGATACCGAGCCTGGAACGGTCTGGAACGACCTAGAATGGAATTTCGTCTACTTTTCTCCCCATCTTTCAACCCCTCCCCTACGCAGGTCAGATGATTCGCCCCGTTCGTCATACCTACCGAAAATACTCCTGTGACAAATGGAACCGACGGAAATGAAGTATAAGGTGCTAAACATATTAAAATGGCGACTAGGGGTGTTTTTTATTATTGAGTTATAACATGTAAATTGCCTTTTTACGAGACATAAATCCCGTTGTGAGCTCTCTTGGGATCCCATGACAAATATCCTGTCTGTGCTACCATGCGTGTCAATTAGCTTAACCGATTTAAAGAAAAAAAAATCATTTTGGATGTTTTTGGTTTGCCGGAAAATCAATTTCTTGCCACGCGACGACATATCGTCGTCTAGTTATTCTCCGTTTTCTTCAACCCCCTCTCACGGCCGCATCCCTGTCAATTTTGTGCTTGAATTCAGCTCGAATATTTCTAGTGCATCCCTTATATTGATAGCATAGCACCAGTCAGGTAAACGCGCCTCAATTTGTATGGATACCGAGCCTGGAACGGTCTGGAACGACCTAGAATGGAATTTCGTCTACTTTTCTCCCCATCTTTCAACCCCTCCCCTACGCAGGTCAGACGATTCGCCCCGTTCGTCATACCTACCGAAAATACTCCTGTGACAAATGGAACCGACGGAAATGAAGTATAAGGTGCTAAACATATTAAAATGGCGACTAGGGGTGTTTTTTATTATTGAGTTATAACATGTAAATTGCCTTTTTACGAGACATAAATCCCGTTGTGAGCTCTCTTGGGATCCCATGACAAATATCCTGTCTGTGCTACCATGCGTGTCAATTAGCTTAACCGATTTAAAGATAAAAAAATCATTTTGGATGTTTTTGGTTTGCCGGAAAATCAATTTCTTGCCACGCGACGATATATCGTCGTCTACTTATTCTCCGTTTTCTTCAACCCCCTCTCACGGCCGCATCCCTGTCAATTTTGTGCTTGATTTCAGCTCGAATATTTCTAGTGCATCCCTTGTATTGATAGCATAGCACCAGTCAGGTAAACGCGCCTCAATTTGTATGGATACCGAGCCTGGAACGGTCTGGAACGACCTAGAATGGAATTTCGTCTACTTTTCTCCCTATCTTTCAACCCCTCCCCTACGCAGGTCAGATGATTCGCCCCGTTCGTCATACCTACCGAAAATACTCCTGTGACAAATGGAACCGACGGAAATGAAGTATAAGGTGCTAAACATATTAAAATGGCGACTAGGGGAGTTTTTAATTATTGAGTTATAACATGTAAATTGCCTTTTTACGAGACATAAATCCCGTTGTGAGCTCTCTTGGGATCCCATGACAAATATCCTGTCTGTGCTACCATGCGTGTCAATTAGCTTAACCGATTTAAAGAAAAAAAAATCATTTTGGATGTTTTTGGTTTGCCGGAAAATCAATTTCTTGCCAGGCGACGATATATCGTCGTCTACTTATTCTCCGTTTTCTTCAACCCCCTCTTACGGCCGCATCCCTGTCAATTTTGTGCTTGATTTCAGCTCGAATATTTCTAATGCATCCCTTATATTGATAGCATAGCACCATTCATGTAAACGCGCCTCAATTTGTATGGACACCGAGTCTGGAACGGTCTGGAACGACCTAGAATGGAATTTCGTCTACTTTTCTCCCTATCTTTTAACCCCTCCCCTACGCAGGTCAGATGATTCGCCCCGTTCGTCATACCTACCGAAAATACTCCTGTGACAAATGGAACCGACGGAAATGAAGTATATGGTGCTAAACATATTAAAATGGCGACTAGGCGTGTTTTTTATTATTGAGTTATAACATGTAAATTGCCTTTTTACGAGACATAAATCCCGTTGTGAGCTCTCTTGGGATCCCATGGCAAATATCCTGTCTGTGCTACCATGCGTGTCAATTAGCTTAACCGATTTAAAGAAAAAAAAATCATTTTGGATGTTTTTGGTTTGCCGGAAAATCAATTTCTTGCCAGGCGACGATATATCGTCGTCTACTTATTCTCCGTTTTCTTCAACCCCCTCTCACGGCCGCATCCCTGTCAATTTTGTGCTTGATTTCAGCTCGAATATTTCTAGTGCATCCCTTGTATTGATAGCATAGCACCAGTCAGGTAAACGCGCATCAATTTGTATGGATACCGAGCCTGGAACGGTCTGGAACGACCTAGAATGGAATTTCGTCTACTTTTCTCCCTATCTTTCAACCCCTCCCCTACGCAGGTCAGATGATTCGCCCCGTTCGTCATACCTACCGAAAATACTCCTGTGACAAATGGAACCGACGGAAATGAAGTATAAGGTGCTAAACATATTAAAATGGCGACTAGGGGAGTTTTTAATTATTGAGTTATAACATGTAAATTGCCTTTTTACGAGACATAAATCCCGTTGTGAGCTCTCTTGGGATCCCATGACAAATATCCTGTCTGTGCTACCATGCGTGTCAATTAGCTTAACCGATTTAAAGAAAAAAAAAATCATTTTGGATGTTTTTGGTTTGCCGGAAAATCTATTTCTTGCCAGGCGACGATATATCGTCGTCTACTTATTCTCCGTTTTCTTCAACCCCCTCTTACGGCCGCATCCCTGTCAATTTTGTGCTTGATTTCAGCTCGAATATTTCTAATGCATCCCTTATATTGATAGCATAGCACCATTCATGTAAACGCGCCTCAATTTGTATGGACACCGAGTCTGGAACGGTCTGGAACGACCTAGAATGGAATTTCGTCTACTTTTCTCCCTATCTTTTAACCCCTCCCCTACGCAGGTCAGATGATTCGCCCCGTTCGTCATACCTACCGAAAATACTCCTGTGACAAATGGAACCGACGGAAATGAAGTATATGGTGCTAAACATATTAAAATGGCGACTAGGCGTGTTTTTTATTATTGAGTTATAACATGTAAATTGCCATTTTACGAGACATAAATCCCATTTTGAGCTCTCTTGGGATCCCATGACAAATATCGTGTCTGTACTACCATGCGTGTCAATTAGCTTAACCGTTTCAAAGAAAAAAAAATTCATTTTTGATGTTTTTGGTTTGCCGGAAAATAATTTTTTTTGCCACACAGCTTGGAATCGGCGACGACATAACGTCGCCTACTTATTCTCCGTTTTCTTCAAACCCCTGTCACGGCCGCATCCCTGCCAATTTTGCGTTGAAATTCATTGCTGATACTCATAACGAACCCCTTCCGTCGATAACGTTGCATTTTTCCGAATAAAGTGTGTCGTTGCCTGGATATCGAACCCGGAACGGGCCGGAACGAGCCAGAACGGATGGAAAAACGGCGAATTTCGAGTGACAATGCAAATTTTACTCGGGAGAAAACAATTTGAGGAAGTTTTTTTTTCGAAACGTTAGTTAGGTCGAGTTTGATGCTCTCCATCAACGTTTTTTTTTTTTTCAGTCTGCCATTGTTCGTTCCGGAACGAGTAGGTACTTCCACCCTCGTTCCGGACTTTCGGACCCCCGGAACGACCGGAAAAAATAATTTGCCGCCAAAACGGTTGCCAGTTTGTCACACTTATTTTTCGAGTTCTTTCAGATTCCGTCGAAACCCCGAAGTTGGAAGTTCTGTATATACTTCCTTGGTTACACCATGGAAGTATAATAATAGGCCAAATCATGAGCTCAATGAATCGCAGTTAAGGGACGGAAAATATGAAGTAGGATGATTATATCTTTCCCTTAACATGTGTGGGTTGATCTCAAGTGTTTGGAAGTGACCCCACCCCTGCCTCGAAATTGGGTGACGGGATTGGGAAATAGTCAAACCCGGCCCAAAATGCGAATTTTGAGAGCCCGTAACTCCGTTATTTTCCAATGGATTTTAAAATTGTTTTGAGTATTGTGATCAGCTAGTTACATTGATTATTTTTTATAAATTTTGTCTCATTCAGAGACGAATAACATTTTGTTTATTAGAAAGAATACGGGCCCACATTCAAAGTTTGAGGGCCCAAATGTCCGCCATTTTTTAACGGATTTACGATCTGTTTTCAGTTTTATGATCAACGTATAAGGTAGATGTTATATACCAAGTTTCATATGATTCGGAGACGAACTAAATTTTGGTACCTCGGACCACCCCTCCCCTGACCCACAACACTGAACCGACACTTGCAAAATTTGGCACATCGCGTGCTCTCTTCAGACCGCGCGCACTGCGATATCAGATGACATCCTAAGTTTGAGATCTTCGGAGGAGATGAGGTCACAGGCACATGGGCCCAAATTTGCATTGTTTGAAGGACTGCAACTCCGTCATTTTTCAATGGATTTTCTAAATTGTTTCAGTTTCTAGATCGGTTGGCGGTGTAGATGTTACACTCCAAGTTTCATCTGATTCGGAGAAGAATAAAAAATTGGTACCCCGGACCGCCCCTCCCCTGATCCACAACACTTAACCGACACTGGCAAAATTTGGCACATCGCGTGCTCTCTTCGGACCGCACGCACTGGGATATCAGATGACATCCTAAGTTCGATATCTTCGGAGGAGATGTGAGCACAAGCACATGGGACCAAATTGCAAACTTTGAGGGCCCGTAACTCTTGCATTTCTTCTCGGATTACAAAAATCCTTTCCGGTATGGGTTTGTTTTCGTTCATGGAATCTACATACTTAAATAGATGAATGTCAATAAAAAAAAAAAATTGCGAAAATTTTGCCCCCACCCCAGTGTAAAAATATATGGCCAACCCTGTCAAATTTTCTTCTTCGGACTAAGCTGACAACGGTCAACACGACTACAAAAACCAAATACAGTTATCTGGAATGATACGGGAGGACAACAGAGTACAATAAAATAGAGGTTTGCCAACTATGGGCGGTAACTCTTCAGGGAAAGCGCGGACACAAGTTTTTATGCCCGTGGGCAGTAGTGCATATCGAGATGTGCATACGGTCTAATTTTCGATGCTCTGCTTCTTATAATTGCCGAGATAATAAAATGACATTTTTTCAAATAAAGGGAGATAACTCCTCGGTGAAAGTGCGGACAAAATCGTTATGGGCCATAGGCATAGAACTCATGTACCCCAACCTACTTACCAAGTTTTAGTGTCCTACTTCTTGTACTTTTCGAGTAATAGTGATTACAAAAGTGTCAAGTATAATAATAATAATAATAATAACAATGAAAAATAATCGCAAAAGGGCCATAACTCCGCCAAGAAACATTGGGCGGAAATCCGGATACCATTATATGTAGTAAACCTTCGATGCCTACATTCGCTAGAGATTTCGCGTTCCTACTGCAATCAGTTTCTGAGTATTTCGAAATAAACGGAAAACGACCTCAGTAGAAAAACAATATACTTCCTTGGTTACACCATGGAAGTATAATAATAGGCCAAATCATGAGCTCAATGAATCGCAGTTAAGGGACGGAAAATATGAAGTAGGATGATTATATCTTTCCCTTAACATGTGTGGGTTGATCTCAAGTGTTTGGAAGTGACCCCACCCCTGCCTCGAAATTGGGTGACGGGATTGGGAAATAGTCAAACCCGGCCCAAAATGCGAATTTTGAGAGCCCGTAACTCCGTTATTTTCCAATGGATTTTAAAATTGTTTTGAGTATTGTGATCAGCTAGTTACATTGATTATTTTTTATAAATTTTGTCTCATTCAGAGACGAATAACATTTTGTTTATTAGAAAGAATACGGGCCCACATTCAAAGTTTGAGGGCCCAAATGTCCGCCATTTTTTAACGGATTTACGATCTGTTTTCAGTTTTATGATCAACGTATAAGGTAGATGTTATATACCAAGTTTCATATGATTCGGAGACGAACTAAATTTTGGTACCTCGGACCACCCCTCCCCTGACCCACAACACTGAACCGACACTTGCAAAATTTGGCACATCGCGTGCTCTCTTCAGACCGCGCGCACTGCGATATCAGATGACATCCTAAGTTTGAGATCTTCGGAGGAGATGAGGTCACAGGCACATGGGCCCAAATTTGCATTGTTTGAAGGACTGCAACTCCGTCATTTTTCAATGGATTTTCTAAATTGTTTCAGTTTCTAGATCGGTTGGCGGTGTAGATGTTACACTCCAAGTTTCATCTGATTCGGAGAAGAATAAAAAATTGGTACCCCGGACCGCCCCTCCCCTGATCCACAACACTTAACCGACACTGGCAAAATTTGGCACATCGCGTGCTCTCTTCGGACCGCACGCACTGGGATATCAGATGACATCCTAAGTTCGATATCTTCGGAGGAGATGTGAGCACAAGCACATGGGACCAAATTGCAAACTTTGAGGGCCCGTAACTCTTGCATTTCTTCTCGGATTACAAAAATCCTTTCCGGTATGGGTTTGTTTTCGTTCATGGAATCTACATACTTAAATAGATGAATGTCAATAAAAAAAAAAAATTGCGAAAATTTTGCCCCCACCCCAGTGTAAAAATATATGGCCAACCCTGTCAAATTTTCTTCTTCGGACTAAGCTGACAACGGTCAACACGACTACAAAAACCAAATACAGTTATCTGGAATGATACGGGAGGACAACAGAGTACAATAAAATAGAGGTTTGCCAACTATGGGCGGTAACTCTTCAGGGAAAGCGCGGACACAAGTTTTTATGCCCGTGGGCAGTAGTGCATATCGAGATGTGCATACGGTCTAATTTTCGATGCTCTGCTTCTTATAATTGCCGAGATAATAAAATGACATTTTTTCAAATAAAGGGAGATAACTCCTCGGTGAAAGTGCGGACAAAATCGTTATGGGCCATAGGCATAGAACTCATGTACCCCAACCTACTTACCAAGTTTTAGTGTCCTACTTCTTGTACTTTTCGAGTAATAGTGATTACAAAAGTGTCAAGTATAATAATAATAATAATAATAACAATGAAAAATAATCGCAAAAGGGCCATAACTCCGCCAAGAAACATTGGGCGGAAATCCGGATACCATTATATGTAGTAAACCTTCGATGCCTACATTCGCTAGAGATTTCGCGTTCCTACTGCAATCAGTTTCTGAGTATTTCGAAATAAACGGAAAACGACCTCAGTAGAAAAACAATATACTTCCTTGGTTACACCATGGAAGTATAATAATAGGCCAAATCATGAGCTCAATGAATCGCAGTTAAGGGACGGAAAATATGAAGTAGGATGATTATATCTTTCCCTTAACATGTGTGGGTTGATCTCAAGTGTTTGGAAGTGACCCCACCCTTGCCTCGAAATTGGGTGACGGGATTGGGAAATAGTCAAACCCGGCCCAAAATGCGAATTTTGAGAGCCCGTAACTCCGTTATTTTCGATGCTCTGCTTCTTATAATTGCCGAGATAATAAAATGACATTTTTTCAAATAAAGGGAGATAACTCCTCGGTGAAAGTGCGGACAAAATCGTTATGGGCCATAGGCATAGAACTCATGTACCCCAACCTACTTACCAAGTTTTAGTGTCCTACTTCTTGTACTTTTCGAGTAATAGTGATTACAAAAGTGTCAAGTATAATAATAATAATAATAATAACAATGAAAAATAATCGCAAAAGGGCCATAACTCCGCCAAGAAACATTGGGCGGAAATCCGGATACCATTATATGTAGTAAACCTTCGATGCCTACATTCGCTAGAGATTTCGCGTTCCTACTGCAATCAGTTTCTGAGTATTTCGAAATAAACGGAAAACGACCTCAGTAGAAAAACAATATACTTCCTTGGTTACACCATGGAAGTATAATAATAGGCCAAATCATGAGCTCAATGAATCGCAGTTAAGGGACGGAAAATATGAAGTAGGATGATTATATCTTTCCCTTAACATGTGTGGGTTGATCTCAAGTGTTTGGAAGTGACCCCACCCCTGCCTCGAAATTGGGTGACGGGATTGGGAAATAGTCAAACCCGGCCCAAAATGCGAATTTTGAGAGCCCGTAACTCCGTTATTTTCCAATGGATTTTAAAATTGTTTTGAGTATTGTGATCAGCTAGTTACATTGATTATTTTTTATAAATTTTGTCTCATTCAGAGACGAATAACATTTTGTTTATTAGAAAGAATACGGGCCCACATTCAAAGTTTGAGGGCCCAAATGTCCGCCATTTTTTAACGGATTTACGATCTGTTTTCAGTTTTATGATCAACGTATAAGGTAGATGTTATATACCAAGTTTCATATGATTCGGAGACGAACTAAATTTTGGTACCTCGGACCACCCCTCCCCTGACCCACAACACTGAACCGACACTTGCAAAATTTGGCACATCGCGTGCTCTCTTCAGACCGCGCGCACTGCGATATCAGATGACATCCTAAGTTTGAGATCTTCGGAGGAGATGAGGTCACAGGCACATGGGCCCAAATTTGCATTGTTTGAAGGACTGCAACTCCGTCATTTTTCAATGGATTTTCTAAATTGTTTCAGTTTCTAGATCGGTTGGCGGTGTAGATGTTACACTCCAAGTTTCATCTGATTCGGAGAAGAATAAAAAATTGGTACCCCGGACCGCCCCTCCCCTGATCCACAACACTTAACCGACACTGGCAAAATTTGGCACATCGCGTGCTCTCTTCGGACCGCACGCACTGGGATATCAGATGACATCCTAAGTTCGATATCTTCGGAGGAGATGTGAGCACAAGCACATGGGACCAAATTGCAAACTTTGAGGGCCCGTAACTCTTGCATTTCTTCTCGGATTACAAAAATCCTTTCCGGTATGGGTTTGTTTTCGTTCATGGAATCTACATACTTAAATAGATGAATGTCAATAAAAAAAAAAAATTGCGAAAATTTTGCCCCCACCCCAGTGTAAAAATATATGGCCAACCCTGTCAAATTTTCTTCTTCGGACTAAGCTGACAACGGTCAACACGACTACAAAAACCAAATACAGTTATCTGGAATGATACGGGAGGACAACAGAGTACAATAAAATAGAGGTTTGCCAACTATGGGCGGTAACTCTTCAGGGAAAGCGCGGACACAAGTTTTTATGCCCGTGGGCAGTAGTGCATATCGAGATGTGCATACGGTCTAATTTTCGATGCTCTGCTTCTTATAATTGCCGAGATAATAAAATGACATTTTTTCAAATAAAGGGAGATAACTCCTCGGTGAAAGTGCGGACAAAATCGTTATGGGCCATAGGCATAGAACTCATGTACCCCAACCTACTTACCAAGTTTTAGTGTCCTACTTCTTGTACTTTTCGAGTAATAGTGATTACAAAAGTGTCAAGTATAATAATAATAATAATAATAACAATGAAAAATAATCGCAAAAGGGCCATAACTCCGCCAAGAAACATTGGGCGGAAATCCGGATACCATTATATGTAGTAAACCTTCGATGCCTACATTCGCTAGAGATTTCGCGTTCCTACTGCAATCAGTTTCTGAGTATTTCGAAATAAACGGAAAACGACCTCAGTAGAAAAACAATATACTTCCTTGGTTACACCATGGAAGTATAATAATAGGCCAAATCATGAGCTCAATGAATCGCAGTTAAGGGACGGAAAATATGAAGTAGGATGATTATATCTTTCCCTTAACATGTGTGGGTTGATCTCAAGTGTTTGGAAGTGACCCCACCCCTGCCTCGAAATTGGGTGACGGGATTGGGAAATAGTCAAACCCGGCCCAAAATGCGAATTTTGAGAGCCCGTAACTCCGTTATTTTCCAATGGATTTTAAAATTGTTTTGAGTATTGTGATCAGCTAGTTACATTGATTATTTTTTATAAATTTTGTCTCATTCAGAGACGAATAACATTTTGTTTATTAGAAAGAATACGGGCCCACATTCAAAGTTTGAGGGCCCAAATGTCCGCCATTTTTTAACGGATTTACGATCTGTTTTCAGTTTTATGATCAACGTATAAGGTAGATGTTATATACCAAGTTTCATATGATTCGGAGACGAACTAAATTTTGGTACCTCGGACCATCCCTCCCCTGACCCACAACACTGAACCGACACTTGCAAAATTTGGCACATCGCGTGCTCTCTTCAGACCGCGCGCACTGCGATATCAGATGACATCCTAAGTTTGAGATCTTCGGAGGAGATGAGGTCACAGGCACATGGGCCCAAATTTGCATTGTTTGAAGGACTGCAACTCCGTCATTTTTCAATGGATTTTCTAAATTGTTTCAGTTTCTAGATCGGTTGGCGGTGTAGATGTTACACTCCAAGTTTCATCTGATTCGGAGAAGAATAAAAAATTGGTACCCCGGACCGCCCCTCCCCTGATCCACAACACTTAACCGACACTGGCAAAATTTGGCACATCGCGTGCTCTCTTCGGACCGCACGCACTGGGATATCAGATGACATCCTAAGTTCGATATCTTCGGAGGAGATGTGAGCACAAGCACATGGGACCAAATTGCAAACTTTGAGGGCCCGTAACTCTTGCATTTCTTCTCGGATTACAAAAATCCTTTCCGGTATGGGTTTGTTTTCGTTCATGGAATCTACATACTTAAATAGATGAATGTCAATAAAAAAAAAAAATTGCGAAAATTTTGCCCCCACCCCAGTGTAAAAATATATGGCCAACCCTGTCAAATTTTCTTCTTCGGACTAAGCTGACAACGGTCAACACGACTACAAAAACCAAATACAGTTATCTGGAATGATACGGGAGGACAACAGAGTACAATAAAATAGAGGTTTGCCAACTATGGGCGGTAACTCTTCAGGGAAAGCGCGGACACAAGTTTTTATGCCCGTGGGCAGTAGTGCATATCGAGATGTGCATACGGTCTAATTTTCGATGCTCTGCTTCTTATAATTGCCGAGATAATAAAATGACATTTTTTCAAATAAAGGGAGATAACTCCTCGGTGAAAGTGCGGACAAAATCGTTATGGGCCATAGGCATAGAACTCATGTACCCCAACCTACTTACCAAGTTTTAGTGTCCTACTTCTTGTACTTTTCGAGTAATAGTGATTACAAAAGTGTCAAGTATAATAATAATAATAATAATAACAATGAAAAATAATCGCAAAAGGGCCATAACTCCGCCAAGAAACATTGGGCGGAAATCCGGATACCATTATATGTAGTAAACCTTCGATGCCTACATTCGCTAGAGATTTCGCGTTCCTACTGCAATCAGTTTCTGAGTATTTCGAAATAAACGGAAAACGACCTCAGTAGAAAAACAATATACTTCCTTGGTTACACCATGGAAGTATAATAATAGGCCAAATCATGAGCTCAATGAATCGCAGTTAAGGGACGGAAAATATGAAGTAGGATGATTATATCTTTCCCTTAACATGTGTGGGTTGATCTCAAGTGTTTGGAAGTGACCCCACCCCTGCCTCGAAATTGGGTGACGGGATTGGGAAATAGTCAAACCCGGCCCAAAATGCGAATTTTGAGAGCCCGTAACTCCGTTATTTTCCAATGGATTTTAAAATTGTTTTGAGTATTGTGATCAGCTAGTTACATTGATTATTTTTTATAAATTTTGTCTCATTCAGAGACGAATAACATTTTGTTTATTAGAAAGAATACGGGCCCACATTCAAAGTTTGAGGGCCCAAATGTCCGCCATTTTTTAACGGATTTACGATCTGTTTTCAGTTTTATGATCAACGTATAAGGTAGATGTTATATACCAAGTTTCATATGATTCGGAGACGAACTAAATTTTGGTACCTCGGACCACCCCTCCCCTGACCCACAACACTGAACCGACACTTGCAAAATTTGGCACATCGCGTGCTCTCTTCAGACCGCGCGCACTGCGATATCAGATGACATCCTAAGTTTGAGATCTTCGGAGGAGATGAGGTCACAGGCACATGGGCCCAAATTTGCATTGTTTGAAGGACTGCAACTCCGTCATTTTTCAATGGATTTTCTAAATTGTTTCAGTTTCTAGATCGGTTGGCGGTGTAGATGTTACACTCCAAGTTTCATCTGATTCGGAGAAGAATAAAAAATTGGTACCCCGGACCGCCCCTCCCCTGATCCACAACACTTAACCGACACTGGCAAAATTTGGCACATCGCGTGCTCTCTTCGGACCGCACGCACTGGGATATCAGATGACATCCTAAGTTCGATATCTTCGGAGGAGATGTGAGCACAAGCACATGGGACCAAATTGCAAACTTTGAGGGCCCGTAACTCTTGCATTTCTTCTCGGATTACAAAAATCCTTTCCGGTATGGGTTTGTTTTCGTTCATGGAATCTACATACTTAAATAGATGAATGTCAATAAAAAAAAAAAATTGCGAAAATTTTGCCCCCACCCCAGTGTAAAAATATATGGCCAACCCTGTCAAATTTTCTTCTTCGGACTAAGCTGACAACGGTCAACACGACTACAAAAACCAAATACAGTTATCTGGAATGATACGGGAGGACAACAGAGTACAATAAAATAGAGGTTTGCCAACTATGGGCGGTAACTCTTCAGGGAAAGCGCGGACACAAGTTTTTATGCCCGTGGGCAGTAGTGCATATCGAGATGTGCATACGGTCTAATTTTCGATGCTCTGCTTCTTATAATTGCCGAGATAATAAAATGACATTTTTTCAAATAAAGGGAGATAACTCCTCGGTGAAAGTGCGGACAAAATCGTTATGGGCCATAGGCATAGAACTCATGTACCCCAACCTACTTACCAAGTTTTAGTGTCCTACTTCTTGTACTTTTCGAGTAATAGTGATTACAAAAGTGTCAAGTATAATAATAATAATAATAATAACAATGAAAAATAATCGCAAAAGGGCCATAACTCCGCCAAGAAACATTGGGCGGAAATCCGGATACCATTATATGTAGTAAACCTTCGATGCCTACATTCGCTAGAGATTTCGCGTTCCTACTGCAATCAGTTTCTGAGTATTTCGAAATAAACGGAAAACGACCTCAGTAGAAAAACAATATACTTCCTTGGTTACACCATGGAAGTATAATAATAGGCCAAATCATGAGCTCAATGAATCGCAGTTAAGGGACGGAAAATATGAAGTAGGATGATTATATCTTTCCCTTAACATGTGTGGGTTGATCTCAAGTGTTTGGAAGTGACCCCACCCCTGCCTCGAAATTGGGTGACGGGATTGGGAAATAGTCAAACCCGGCCCAAAATGCGAATTTTGAGAGCCCGTAACTCCGTTATTTTCCAATGGATTTTAAAATTGTTTTGAGTATTGTGATCAGCTAGTTACATTGATTATTTTTTATAAATTTTGTCTCATTCAGAGACGAATAACATTTTGTTTATTAGAAAGAATACGGGCCCACATTCAAAGTTTGAGGGCCCAAATGTCCGCCATTTTTTAACGGATTTACGATCTGTTTTCAGTTTTATGATCAACGTATAAGGTAGATGTTATATACCAAGTTTCATATGATTCGGAGACGAACTAAATTTTGGTACCTCGGACCACCCCTCCCCTGACCCACAACACTGAACCGACACTTGCAAAATTTGGCACATCGCGTGCTCTCTTCAGACCGCGCGCACTGCGATATCAGATGACATCCTAAGTTTGAGATCTTCGGAGGAGATGAGGTCACAGGCACATGGGCCCAAATTTGCATTGTTTGAAGGACTGCAACTCCGTCATTTTTCAATGGATTTTCTAAATTGTTTCAGTTTCTAGATCGGTTGGCGGTGTAGATGTTACACTCCAAGTTTCATCTGATTCGGAGAAGAATAAAAAATTGGTACCCCGGACCGCCCCTCCCCTGATCCACAACACTTAACCGACACTGGCAAAATTTGGCACATCGCGTGCTCTCTTCGGACCGCACGCACTGGGATATCAGATGACATCCTAAGTTCGATATCTTCGGAGGAGATGTGAGCACAAGCACATGGGACCAAATTGCAAACTTTGAGGGCCCGTAACTCTTGCATTTCTTCTCGGATTACAAAAATCCTTTCCGGTATGGGTTTGTTTTCGTTCATGGAATCTACATACTTAAATAGATGAATGTCAATAAAAAAAAAAAATTGCGAAAATTTTGCCCCCACCCCAGTGTAAAAATATATGGCCAACCCTGTCAAATTTTCTTCTTCGGACTAAGCTGACAACGGTCAACACGACTACAAAAACCAAATACAGTTATCTGGAATGATACGGGAGGACAACAGAGTACAATAAAATAGAGGTTTGCCAACTATGGGCGGTAACTCTTCAGGGAAAGCGCGGACACAAGTTTTTATGCCCGTGGGCAGTAGTGCATATCGAGATGTGCATACGGTCTAATTTTCGATGCTCTGCTTCTTATAATTGCCGAGATAATAAAATGACATTTTTTCAAATAAAGGGAGATAACTCCTCGGTGAAAGTGCGGACAAAATCGTTATGGGCCATAGGCATAGAACTCATGTACCCCAACCTACTTACCAAGTTTTAGTGTCCTACTTCTTGTACTTTTCGAGTAATAGTGATTACAAAAGTGTCAAGTATAATAATAATAATAACTAGAGGTCAGATTCCATGGAATCAGATATACTTCCATGGTATTCCATCCCATCCCATCCCATCCCGACCTGACCTTGGTCTTCAAAATGGTCAATCGAAGGTCAAATCGGGTAAAACATGCGGATTTCCACGAAATTTGATACCTAGGGGTACTTTTGTCCGGGGAGTCTTTTGGGCGGGTCAAGTCGTGACCCCGACCTGACATTGACATTCGAAATGGTAAGTTCAAGGTCAAATCGAGTAAAACGATCGGATTTCGACGAAATTTTATACCTAGGAAAACTTTTGTCCGGGGAGTGTTTTGGACAGGTCAAATCGTGACAATATGTTACTTTTACAGTAGAGCGGACATACCTATATAGTATATCGGTGAGCATATTCATGCATTTGCCTTGCTTCTTGCTAAGTCCGTTTGAATTTGCGTCATGAAGAGAGGGTTTGAATTTGAGTAATATATATCACCCGTCACAACGTTATACGCTACCAGGGTTAAACCGTTCAATATAAATCATTAAAAAGTGTACTAATCTTGCGTTTATATACTACTTATCACATCCACTCATCGAAAAGTTTTTATCTCAATATATGATTTTCGGAGTAATTTTGCCCATTTGATCTTCGGTGGAATTTTCCAAATCTGAACCCACCCGACACAAACACTCCCTTGAGCAGGTTGCGTTTATATTAGAGAGGTCAAATTTTAGAGTCATACCTACAGTATACCGGCTTATGTACCACCGCATTAAACTCGCTCCTACATCGGCCCGTTTGGATTTGGGGCTAAAAATCGGCTAGTGATAGACTACAGAAGTATACATATTTATGATATATAGCGTTGTCACGAGTAAACCGTTCCGTTCCATCTGAAAATTAGAAAATTGCGCTCTAGATGCGCGTGAACACTAGCTATCAGATGTACTCGTCAAAAAAAAAATTCTCGATGTTTGAATTTGAAGTATAGCGGTCAAGATTTGGGGGGGGGGCGTGAATAGAATATCCAAATGTACCTGCTACGGCATTACCTTGCTCTTTAATTAGCCCTTTTGGATTTGGTGGGAAGAATAGGTGCATTTTCCGGTTCCCCGTATAGCGGAAAGGGGTATATATATATAGTCACGCATTTCAATCAGTTTGGATATAAAGTTTAAATATACACAGTTATATGCCTATATATTTAATACTAATATATTTTCTTATAAATTAATAGCGCTGTGCGTAGTCGAGTGGTCAGAGCGTCAAACCTTCAGTTTGTGTTTTTATTGCGACGTGAGTTCGAATCCCGTCAAATTATCTTTTTTTATTTTTTATTTTTAACATGTTTTGGTGTATTTTAATCATCAAATACGAATAATACCAAACTAAAGATAATGTAAAGATGCTTTTTATATTCGATTTCAATCAGTTTGGATATAAAGTTTAAATATACACAGTTATATGCCTACATATTTAATACTATTATATTTTCTTATAAATTAACAGCGCAGTGCGTAGCCGAGTGGAGAGAGCGTCAAACATTCAGTTTGTGTTTTATTGCGACGTGAGTTCGAATCCCGTCAAATTATCTTTTTTTATTTTTTATTTTTAACATGTTTTGGTGTATTTTAATCATCAAATACGAATAATACCAAACTAAAGATAATGTAAAGATGCTTTTTATATTCGATAAATAACTAGAATATAAACAATATACAAATTGATCTTACGAAACTGATGATGTTTGCATGTTTCTATGTGTTTATCGTTGTTATCGCAAATGGAATAATTGGCTATACGTCGTCATTACGTTAGTAGAAATATACACCATATAACGAAGTCTTGTGTGATCAAATTAATGTAATGTTTGTATTTTGTTTGGTTGTATATGATATGCAGTGCGTTGAAGATGCGAAAGAAAATACAAAAGTGAAATGCACGCACGCAGATAGCTCATGACACACTATACACGATAAAATGATAATTTACCACACACCATGGGCTACACAATTTACGAATAGGTGGGTTTATATTAAAATCCAAGTTATTTGCTTTATAACGGCTCCGATATGAACTCATACCAATATACCACTCTGAAAATGATTGTTGGAATTCGATGGGCGTTCTATCGGTTCTCAGGTAGAGGATTGAGACTGGCCCGCGGTAAGACGGATGTATTCGAATCGGAGGTAGGTTCCATCCCAGGGGGGATGGGGTAGCCGGAGGAAGGAGAGAGGGGAGTGACAAATTTTTGGCGTATATATAGATAATATATATTATATATATAAGCGGAATTATTTTGAAGAGCTCTTTTCACTTGACTGAGAAAAAATAATGTTCTAAGTCCAAAAGATTTTGTTGAAATATTGGAGCCTTTTTCAAAAAGTGAAAACAAAATGAACGACTTTTCTGGAACAGGGCGATTTCGATCCGTTTTGGACTCTGGATTTCCCAAAAGTTATCTCCGTTTCGCGTGTAGCATAATATGACTTTTATGAATAAGTAACGGATAGTTTGGGGAATGAGATGTGAGCTTGTACAACATTCGTTCATAGTTCGCGAATTACATTTGGATAGACATATTTCTGTTATATCCCAAATTTCATATGATTCGGAGAAGAATTAAAAATTGGTACCGCAGACCACCCCTCCCCTGACCCACAATACTGGACCGACACTTGCAAACTTTGAGGGCCCGTAACTCTTGCATTTCTTCTCGGATTACAAAAATCCTTTCCGGTATGGGTTTGTTTTCGTTCAGGGAATCTACATACTTAAATAGATGAATGTCAATAATAAAAAAAAATTGCGAAAATATTGCCCCCACCCCAGTGTAAAAATATATGTCCAACCCTGTCAAATTTTCTTCCTCGGACTAAGCTGACAACGGTCAACACGACTACAAAAACCAAATACAGTTATCTGGAATGATACGGGAGGACAACAGAGTACAATAAAATAGAGGTTTGCCAACTATGGGCGGTAACTCTTCAGGGAAAGGGCGGACCCAAGTTTTTATGCCCGTGGGCAGTAGTGCATATCGAGATGTGCATACGGTCTAATTTTCGATGCTCTGCTTCTTATAATTTCCGAGATAATAAAATGACATTTTTTCAAATAAAGGGAGATAACTCCTCGGGGAAAACGCGGACAATATTCGTTATGCGACGATGGCATACAACTCTTTGATCCCAAGATACGTACCAAGTTTTAGTGTGCTACTCCTGGTACTTTTCGAGTAATAAGGGTTGCAAAAGTGTCCAGTATAATAATAATAATAATAATAATAATAATAATGAAAAATAATCGAAAAAGGGCCATAACTCTGTCAAAATATATTGGACCAACATCCGGATAGCATTATTTTTAGTAGACCTTAGATGCCTACATTCGCTAGAGATTTCGCGGTCCTCCTCCCATTAGTTTCTGAGTATTTCCAATTAAACAGAAAACGGCCGCAGTAGAAAAACAATATACTTCCTTGGTTACACCATGGAAGTATAATAATAGGGCAAATCATGAGCTCAATAAATCGCAGTTAAGGGACGGAAAATATGAATTAGGATGATTATATCTTTCCCTTAACATGTGTGGGTTGATCTCAAGTGTTTGGGAGTGACCCCACCCCTGCCTCGAAATTGGGTGACGGGATTGGGAAATAGTCAAACCCGGCCCAAAATGCGAATTTTGAGAGCCCGTAACTCCGTTATTTTCCAATGGATTTAAAAATTGTTTTGAGTATTGTGATCAGCTACTTACATTGATTATTTGTTATAAATTTTGTCTGATTCAGAGACGAATAACATTTTGTTTATTGGAAAGAATACGGGCCCACATTCAAAGTTTGAGGGCCCAAATCTCCGCCATTTTTTAACGGATTTACAATCTGTTTTCAGTTTTATGATCAACGTGTATGGTATATGTTATATATCAAGTTTCATATGATTCGGAGACGAAATAAATTTTGGTACCCCGGACCACCCCTCCCCTGACCCACAACACTGAACCGACACTGGCAAAATTTGGCTCATCGCGTGCTCTCTTCAGACCGCACGCATTGGCGTATCAGTTGACATCCAAAGTTTGACATCTTCGGAGGAGATGTGATCACAAGCATATGGGGCCAAATTTGCATTGTTTGAAGGCCCACAACTCTGACATTTTTCAATGGATTTTCGAAATTCTTTCAGTTTCTAGATCGGTTGGCGGTATGGATGTTATATTCCAAGTTTCATCCGATTCGGAGAAGAATACAAAATTGGTACCCCGGACCACCCCTCCCCTGACCCACAACACTGAACCGACACTGGCAAAATTTGGCCCATCGCGTGCTCTCTTCAGACCGCACGCACTGGGATATCAGACGACATCCAAAGTTCGACATCTTCGGAGGAGATATGGTCACAAGCACATGGGACCAAATTGCAAACTTTGAGGGCCCGTAACTCTTGCATTTCTTCTCGGATTACAAAAATCCTTTCCGGTATGGGTTTGTTTTCGTTCAGGGAATCTACATACTTAAATAGATGAATGTCAATAATAAAAAAAAATTGCGAAAATATTGCCCCCACCCCAGTGTAAAAATATATGTCCAACCCTGTCAAATTTTCTTCCTCGGACTAAGCTGACAACGGTCAACACGACTACAAAAACCAAATACAGTTATCTGGAATGATACGGGAGGACAACAGAGTACAATAAAATAGAGGTTTGCCAACTATGGGCGGTAACTCTTCAGGGAAAGGGCGGACCCAAGTTTTTATGCCCGTGGGCAGTAGTGCATATCGAGATGTGCATACGGTCTAATTTTCGATGCTCTGCTTCTTATAATTTCCGAGATAATAAAATGACATTTTTTCAAATAAAGGGAGATAACTCCTCGGGGAAAACGCGGACAATATTCGTTATGCGACGATGGCATACAACTCTTTGATCCCAAGATACGTACCAAGTTTTAGTGTGCTACTCCTGGTACTTTTCGAGTAATAAGGGTTGCAAAAGTGTCCAGTATAATAATAATAATAATAATAATAATAACTAGAGGGTTAAAATTCTGGCCTGCAGAATTTTGATACTTCCATATAAATTCCCCATCCCCGACCACCATCCATAATTTAATCATCTACCCACCACTATCCAATCCTTACACATAAACCACTCCATAACCCTAATATTGGCAGCCAATCCATAATCATAACCATTTCTACAGCCCTATCCACAGCACTTAACTCTAACCCAATAAAATATCCTTACCAAATACATTGCCCTCCTGCAAACCATATTCATAGCCGTACCTTGGACCATTACCAAAACTCTTTCGATGAGCCTAGTCATACATACAATCGTACCCACAACCAAATCCTTTGCATAACTGACACCGTCACAATTTTAACATTAACAATATCCACAATTCTAACCCAATTTATAAACCAGATCCTGACCATAACGTTAACATTAAGCCTAACCCTGATCTACACATATCTATAAGCCTATACTTAATGTATTATATAGTTATCAGGGTATAAAATATTAAATATGAGTCAAGAATTCTGTCCGGAAATGAGTCTATTGATTAATATTGATTTCATTTCGAATATCTTCTGGTCTAATAATGTGTGGTTGTTTAGCTAACGAACAATAGTGGTTACTGTTACCAGCGACCAGGTATGTTCTAAAAATAAATCAATAACTTGTCCCAATTAAACATCTCATTTCATTATAAAATATTCGAAAACATTCAACATTAGCTGATAGAAGTCTTACTGGACATGGATCTTCAATTCATATTTATTATTTTGTACCCACAAACTATTTCAAACTTGTTATTTAAAGAGATAGTCATATTGTTAACCCTTCACATTAATTTTCCTATGTGTATACAGTCATCCGGGAGTATTTTTCTGCATGATAAGTGAATACATGTAATATCTATCGGTCACTTAATCCTGATTAACTAATTGCGTATTCATTTGAAAAGTTAAAAAAATCATCGAATTTGCACGTGGATAGTACCGACCACATCCAATTTGCGTTATCTCGATTTCTTCATTTATTTCTTTGCAAGATTTACTTGAAGTTGCCAAAAGCCTCGATCAACCGATGCGCGTTCTCTGTTAGACGGATTGCTTTTATACCACAGTCAAACTTCCAGGATGTATATATGGTATACTGAGACACATGCTCACGCATTTCACTCACTCCTTCATTAGTCTGCTTGAATTTCGACTTTTGCCATATATCGATGTAGGCGTATTCCTATGCATGTAGTACGCATTACGCTATATATCGTCGCCACGAGTGGATCCTTTGTTCTGAAACTTAAGCAATCGCACCAGTCTTGGGCGTTGATATCCCCTATCACATCCACTCGTCAGCTAAATTTTATCTCCATATTTTATTTTTTTCAAGAATGTTTGAACTTTCGGTTTTTGTTGGAATTTGCCAATATGTACCCACCTGAACACGAGCTTTCCGTTGGTCGGTTTGCTTTGTAAGTAGAGCGGTCAAACGTTGGGATGTTACCAAAAATATATCAACGTACCCGCTCCTGCATTACATCGCTCCTTCATTAACTCGGTCGGATTTGGCGAGAAAAATAGCTTAGTGATACAGCACTTAAATATACTTGTTAACATTATAAAGCCTCGCCACGAGTAAACCTTGTACCTTAGCGCAAATTAAGCAGACATCGATAAGTTGCGTGTGGGTACTATCTATCATATCCACTATTCAAATTGTGTTTATCTCGATGTTTGATTTTTAGACAATTTTTCCCCCTTTGATTTTCGTTGGAATTTGCAAAAAGTCTGAACCGACCGGAAGCTCACTCGCTGTTTGACAGTTTGCTATTATAGCAGAGCTATCAAACTTTGGGAGCCTACCTACGCGATACCGCACTACCTGCTCCTGCATTAACCTTGCTCACCAATTAGCCCGTTTGGATTTGGCGCCAAAAATAGGTAATTTTCTTGTACATGCCGTAGATCGGTAACGATTGGGAATTAAAAACATGCCAGCGAAAAAATTCAGTCCGCACCACTCTCCCCATTCGGAATATGCAACAAAAATATTATACCGCTGGACTTGTTTTTTTTTTTGCTAAATCTGCCGTTTACATCCGCCACCGGTCAGCCTGGTCTCACCACCCTGGGCCTGGTTTCACCACCCCGACCTGGTATCATTACCCAGCATGGTTTCGTCGCCTCCCCGGTTATGCTTCATTCTCTCCCATGCTCCTTTATTAGCCAAATTATTTAATTTTCGTCGATGGTCTGTAAATTGGACATTTCTCAACCGATTTACAAAATTCTTTCAGGAGGATCATTAGTACACCCTATAGATACACGACAGTAAAAATAGTTGAAATCATCGAAAAAAAAAATTGCGAAAATTTTGCCCCCACCCAAAACCCAAAAATATAAGTCCGTCCCTGTTCAAAACTTGTTTTCGTAGCAAGTTGATAACGGGTAACTACATAAAATCTCTCAAATATGGATACCGTGCATGTTATAGGCGGTTACATGATATGAAATAAATCTAATTTTTCGAATCATGGGCGACAACTCTGTAGAAAAAGCGCGGACATAAATTATAATGTATGGATTCAATAGGAATCCTGAGTTCTACATATGGTCCAAATTTTGAGTCTCTGCTGCTCATACTTTTCGAGATACAGCAACCCCATTTTTTCACAAAAAGGGAGATAACTCTGTAAACCAATCGTGGACAACATCCTATATACTCTTATTAGTTAGAAATAGTATAGGTCTATATGCATACGAAATTTCAGCTCCCTATCTCTTGTACTTCCGGAGATATAAGAGTTGAAAAATTGCTTAGAATAATAATAATAGAGGAGAAAAATAATAAATTGAATAACAATATACTTCCATATTAAAATATGGAAGTATAATAAGGGATTCGCACGGAATTGATTGGTATGTCGATAGTATGGTTTATTGACATTTCTGTGTTCAGTTGGAACGTTCTGGTGTGACCCCCACCCTTGCCTCGGAATTAGGTGATTCGTGTAGAAAAGTCGCCATATCTCGGCCAATCTTCGAGATATCGAGCTAATTTTTGCGTCATTGTGTTCGCATTTGATGCCCCTTTAATATTTAGTAGGGTTCTAGTAAGATATTGTGGCGATATTCTACTATATAGACCTATATTAATGCTGTTCAGTACATACATTTCGATTATATCTGGCTTCCATCGACATAATAAGGCAAGTCGGTAATCGTTTAAAAGTATTATAAATTCCCCACCGAATGACACTAAACAATTGACGATTGGTTGAAGGAATTTGAATTCATAGTGCATCTTCTGTAAACTTGAAAAAAATGAAGGGGCCACAATTTCTACATTTTTCAACCGATTCACAAAATTCACTCATAATTTCACTCGGTACATCTTATAGATACTTCACAACAATTTTGGTTCAAATCGGAGACCAAAAAAATATGACAATTTTTGCCCCCTCCCTAATATGGACCAATGTTTTTGGATCTTCGTCAAAATTGCACCATTTCGTCTTCTTTCTATGGATAACACGCTCACATAGACCAAATCCAGTTCGCGTGCGTCGTCTAGGAGGAGTTTTGTCCACAAGCACTTTCTCCTCAATCGATGTATGAATACAATTTTCGATGGTCTGTAACTTGGACATTTCTCAACCGATTTACAAAATTCTTTCAGGAGGATCATTAGTACACCCTATAGATACACGACAGTAAAAATAGTTGAAATCATCGAAAAAAAAAATTGCGAAAATTTTGCCCCCACCCAAAACCCAAAAATATAAGTCCGTCCCTGTTCAAAACTTGTTTTCGTAGCAAGTTGATAACGGGTAACTACATAAAATCTCTCAAATATGGATACCGTGCATGTTATAGGCGGTTACATGATATGAAATAAATCTAATTTTTCGAATCATGGGCGACAACTCTGTAGAAAAAGCGCGGACATAAATTATAATGTATGGATTCAATAGGAATCCTGAGTTCTACATATGGTCCAAATTTTGAGTCTCTGCTGCTCATACTTTTCGAGATACAGCAACCCCATTTTTTCACAAAAAGGGAGATAACTCTGTAAACCAATCGTGGACAACATCCTATATACTCTTATTAGTTAGAAATAGTATAGGTCTATATGCATACGAAATTTCAGCTCCCTATCTCTTGTACTTCCGGAGATATAAGAGTTGAAAAATTGCTTAGAATAATAATAATAGAGGAGAAAAATAATAAATTGAATAACAATATACTTCCATATTAAAATATGGAAGTATAATAAGGGATTCGCACGGAATTGATTGGTATGTCGATAGTATGGTTTATTGACATTTCTGTGTTCAGTTGGAACGTTCTGGTGTGACCCCCACCCTTGCCTCGGAATTAGGTGATTCGTGTAGAAAAGTCGCCATATCTCGGCCAATCTTCGAGATATCGAGCTAATTTTTGCGTCATTGTGTTCGCATTTGATGCCCCTTTAATATTTAGTAGGGTTCTAGTAAGATATTGTGGCGATATTCTACTATATAGACCTATATTAATGCTGTTCAGTACATACATTTCGATTATATCTGGCTTCCATCGACATAATAAGGCAAGTCGGTAATCGTTTAAAAGTATTATAAATTCCCCACCGAATGACACTAAACAATTGACGATTGGTTGAAGGAATTTGAATTCATAGTGCATCTTCTGTAAACTTGAAAAAAATGAAGGGGCCACAATTTCTACATTTTTCAACCGATTCACAAAATTCACTCATAATTTCACTCGGTACATCTTATAGATACTTCACAACAATTTTGGTTCAAATCGGAGACCAAAAAAATATGACAATTTTTGCCCCCTCCCTAATATGGACCAATGTTTTTGGATCTTCGTCAAAATTGCACCATTTCGTCTTCTTTCTATGGATAACACGCTCACATAGACCAAATCCAGTTCGCGTGCGTCGTCTAGGAGGAGTTTTGTCCACAAGCACTTTCTCCTCAATCGATGTATGAATACAATTTTCGATGGTCTGTAACTTGGACATTTCTCAACCGATTTACAAAATTCTTTCAGGAGGATCATTAGTACACCCTATAGATACACGACAGTAAAAATAGTTGAAATCATCGAAAAAAAAAATTGCGAAAATTTTGCCCCCACCCAAAACCCAAAAATATAAGTCCGTCCCTGTTCAAAACTTGTTTTCGTAGCAAGTTGATAACGGGTAACTACATAAAATCTCTCAAATATGGATACCGTGCATGTTATAGGCGGTTACATGATATGAAATAAATCTAATTTTTCGAATCATGGGCGACAACTCTGTAGAAAAAGCGCGGACATAAATTATAATGTATGGATTCAATAGGAATCCTGAGTTCTACATATGGTCCAAATTTTGAGTCTCTGCTGCTCATACTTTTCGAGATACAGCAACCCCATTTTTTCACAAAAAGGGAGATAACTCTGTAAACCAATCGTGGACAACATCCTATATACTCTTATTAGTTAGAAATAGTATAGGTCTATATGCATACGAAATTTCAGCTCCCTATCTCTTGTACTTCCGGAGATATAAGAGTTGAAAAATTGCTTAGAATAATAATAATAGAGGAGAAAAATAATAAATTGAATAACAATATACTTCCATATTAAAATATGGAAGTATAATAAGGGATTCGCACGGAATTGATTGGTATGTCGATAGTATGGTTTATTGACATTTCTGTGTTCAGTTGGAACGTTCTGGTGTGACCCCCACCCTTGCCTCGGAATTAGGTGATTCGTGTAGAAAAGTCGCCATATCTCGGCCAATCTTCGAGATATCGAGCTAATTTTTGCGTCATTGTGTTCGCATTTGATGCCCCTTTAATATTTAGTAGGGTTCTAGTAAGATATTGTGGCGATATTCTACTATATAGACCTATATTAATGCTGTTCAGTACATACATTTCGATTATATCTGGCTTCCATCGACATAATAAGGCAAGTCGGTAATCGTTTAAAAGTATTATAAATTCCCCACCGAATGACACTAAACAATTGACGATTGGTTGAAGGAATTTGAATTCATAGTGCATCTTCTGTAAACTTGAAAAAAATGAAGGGGCCACAATTTCTACATTTTTCAACCGATTCACAAAATTCACTCATAATTTCACTCGGTACATCTTATAGATACTTCACAACAATTTTGGTTCAAATCGGAGACCAAAAAAATATGACAATTTTTGCCCCCTCCCTAATATGGACCAATGTTTTTGGATCTTCGTCAAAATTGCACCATTTCGTCTTCTTTCTATGGATAACACGCTCACATAGACCAAATCCAGTTCGCGTGCGTCGTCTAGGAGGAGTTTTGTCCACAAGCACTTTCTCCTCAATCGATGTATGAATACAATTTTCGATGGTCTGTAACTTGGACATTTCTCAACCGATTTACAAAATTCTTTCAGGAGGATCATTAGTACACCCTATAGATACACGACAGTAAAAATAGTTGAAATCATCGAAAAAAAAAATTGCGAAAATTTTGCCCCCACCCAAAACCCAAAAATATAAGTCCGTCCCTGTTCAAAACTTGTTTTCGTAGCAAGTTGATAACGGGTAACTACATAAAATCTCTCAAATATGGATACCGTGCATGTTATAGGCGGTTACATGATATGAAATAAATCTAATTTTTCGAATCATGGGCGACAACTCTGTAGAAAAAGCGCGGACATAAATTATAATGTATGGATTCAATAGGAATCCTGAGTTCTACATATGGTCCAAATTTTGAGTCTCTGCTGCTCATACTTTTCGAGATACAGCAACCCCATTTTTTCACAAAAAGGGAGATAACTCTGTAAACCAATCGTGGACAACATCCTATATACTCTTATTAGTTAGAAATAGTATAGGTCTATATGCATACGAAATTTCAGCTCCCTATCTCTTGTACTTCCGGAGATATAAGAGTTGAAAAATTGCTTAGAATAATAATAATAGAGGAGAAAAATAATAAATTGAATAACAATATACTTCCATATTAAAATATGGAAGTATAATAAGGGATTCGCACGGAATTGATTGGTATGTCGATAGTATGGTTTATTGACATTTCTGTGTTCAGTTGGAACGTTCTGGTGTGACCCCCACCCTTGCCTCGGAATTAGGTGATTCGTGTAGAAAAGTCGCCATATCTCGGCCAATCTTCGAGATATCGAGCTAATTTTTGCGTCATTGTGTTCGCATTTGATGCCCCTTTAATATTTAGTAGGGTTCTAGTAAGATATTGTGGCGATATTCTACTATATAGACCTATATTAATGCTGTTCAGTACATACATTTCGATTATATCTGGCTTCCATCGACATAATAAGGCAAGTCGGTAATCGTTTAAAAGTATTATAAATTCCCCACCGAATGACACTAAACAATTGACGATTGGTTGAAGGAATTTGAATTCATAGTGCATCTTCTGTAAACTTGAAAAAAATGAAGGGGCCACAATTTCTACATTTTTCAACCGATTCACAAAATTCACTCATAATTTCACTCGGTACATCTTATAGATACTTCACAACAATTTTGGTTCAAATCGGAGACCAAAAAAATATGACAATTTTTGCCCCCTCCCTAATATGGACCAATGTTTTTGGATCTTCGTCAAAATTGCACCATTTCGTCTTCTTTCTATGGATAACACGCTCACATAGACCAAATCCAGTTCGCGTGCGTCGTCTAGGAGGAGTTTTGTCCACAAGCACTTTCTCCTCAATCGATGTATGAATACAATTTTCGATGGTCTGTAACTTGGACATTTCTCAACCGATTTACAAAATTCTTTCAGGAGGATCATTAGTACACCCTATAGATACACGACAGTAAAAATAGTTGAAATCATCGAAAAAAAAAATTGCGAAAATTTTGCCCCCACCCAAAACCCAAAAATATAAGTCCGTCCCTGTTCAAAACTTGTTTTCGTAGCAAGTTGATAACGGGTAACTACATAAAATCTCTCAAATATGGATACCGTGCATGTTATAGGCGGTTACATGATATGAAATAAATCTAATTTTTCGAATCATGGGCGACAACTCTGTAGAAAAAGCGCGGACATAAATTATAATGTATGGATTCAATAGGAATCCTGAGTTCTACATATGGTCCAAATTTTGAGTCTCTGCTGCTCATACTTTTCGAGATACAGCAACCCCATTTTTTCACAAAAAGGGAGATAACTCTGTAAACCAATCGTGGACAACATCCTATATACTCTTATTAGTTAGAAATAGTATAGGTCTATATGCATACGAAATTTCAGCTCCCTATCTCTTGTACTTCCGGAGATATAAGAGTTGAAAAATTGCTTAGAATAATAATAATAGAGGAGAAAAATAATAAATTGAATAACAATATACTTCCATATTAAAATATGGAAGTATAATAAGGGATTCGCACGGAATTGATTGGTATGTCGATAGTATGGTTTATTGACATTTCTGTGTTCAGTTGGAACGTTCTGGTGTGACCCCCACCCTTGCCTCGGAATTAGGTGATTCGTGTAGAAAAGTCGCCATATCTCGGCCAATCTTCGAGATATCGAGCTAATTTTTGCGTCATTGTGTTCGCATTTGATGCCCCTTTAATATTTAGTAGGGTTCTAGTAAGATATTGTGGCGATATTCTACTATATAGACCTATATTAATGCTGTTCAGTACATACATTTCGATTATATCTGGCTTCCATCGACATAATAAGGCAAGTCGGTAATCGTTTAAAAGTATTATAAATTCCCCACCGAATGACACTAAACAATTGACGATTGGTTGAAGGAATTTGAATTCATAGTGCATCTTCTGTAAACTTGAAAAAAATGAAGGGGCCACAATTTCTACATTTTTCAACCGATTCACAAAATTCACTCATAATTTCACTCGGTACATCTTATAGATACTTCACAACAATTTTGGTTCAAATCGGAGACCAAAAAAATATGACAATTTTTGCCCCCTCCCTAATATGGACCAATGTTTTTGGATCTTCGTCAAAATTGCACCATTTCGTCTTCTTTCTATGGATAACACGCTCACATAGACCAAATCCAGTTCGCGTGCGTCGTCTAGGAGGAGTTTTGTCCACAAGCACTTTCTCCTCAATCGATGTATGAATACAATTTTCGATGGTCTGTAACTTGGACATTTCTCAACCGATTTACAAAATTCTTTCAGGAGGATCATTAGTACACCCTATAGATACACGACAGTAAAAATAGTTGAAATCATCGAAAAAAAAAATTGCGAAAATTTTGCCCCCACCCAAAACCCAAAAATATAAGTCCGTCCCTGTTCAAAACTTGTTTTCGTAGCAAGTTGATAACGGGTAACTACATAAAATCTCTCAAATATGGATACCGTGCATGTTATAGGCGGTTACATGATATGAAATAAATCTAATTTTTCGAATCATGGGCGACAACTCTGTAGAAAAAGCGCGGACATAAATTATAATGTATGGATTCAATAGGAATCCTGAGTTCTACATATGGTCCAAATTTTGAGTCTCTGCTGCTCATACTTTTCGAGATACAGCAACCCCATTTTTTCACAAAAAGGGAGATAACTCTGTAAACCAATCGTGGACAACATCCTATATACTCTTATTAGTTAGAAATAGTATAGGTCTATATGCATACGAAATTTCAGCTCCCTATCTCTTGTACTTCCGGAGATATAAGAGTTGAAAAATTGCTTAGAATAATAATAATAGAGGAGAAAAATAATAAATTGAATAACAATATACTTCCATATTAAAATATGGAAGTATAATAAGGGATTCGCACGGAATTGATTGGTATGTCGATAGTATGGTTTATTGACATTTCTGTGTTCAGTTGGAACGTTCTGGTGTGACCCCCACCCTTGCCTCGGAATTAGGTGATTCGTGTAGAAAAGTCGCCATATCTCGGCCAATCTTCGAGATATCGAGCTAATTTTTGCGTCATTGTGTTCGCATTTGATGCCCCTTTAATATTTAGTAGGGTTCTAGTAAGATATTGTGGCGATATTCTACTATATAGACCTATATTAATGCTGTTCAGTACATACATTTCGATTATATCTGGCTTCCATCGACATAATAAGGCAAGTCGGTAATCGTTTAAAAGTATTATAAATTCCCCACCGAATGACACTAAACAATTGACGATTGGTTGAAGGAATTTGAATTCATAGTGCATCTTCTGTAAACTTGAAAAAAATGAAGGGGCCACAATTTCTACATTTTTCAACCGATTCACAAAATTCACTCATAATTTCACTCGGTACATCTTATAGATACTTCACAACAATTTTGGTTCAAATCGGAGACCAAAAAAATATGACAATTTTTGCCCCCTCCCTAATATGGACCAATGTTTTTGGATCTTCGTCAAAATTGCACCATTTCGTCTTCTTTCTATGGATAACACGCTCACATAGACCAAATCCAGTTCGCGTGCGTCGTCTAGGAGGAGTTTTGTCCACAAGCACTTTCTCCTCAATCGATGTATGAATACAATTTTCGATGGTCTGTAACTTGGACATTTCTCAACCGATTTACAAAATTCTTTCAGGAGGATCATTAGTACACCCTATAGATACACGACAGTAAAAATAGTTGAAATCATCGAAAAAAAAAATTGCGAAAATTTTGCCCCCACCCAAAACCCAAAAATATAAGTCCGTCCCTGTTCAAAACTTGTTTTCGTAGCAAGTTGATAACGGGTAACTACATAAAATCTCTCAAATATGGATACCGTGCATGTTATAGGCGGTTACATGATATGAAATAAATCTAATTTTTCGAATCATGGGCGACAACTCTGTAGAAAAAGCGCGGACATAAATTATAATGTATGGATTCAATAGGAATCCTGAGTTCTACATATGGTCCAAATTTTGAGTCTCTGCTGCTCATACTTTTCGAGATACAGCAACCCCATTTTTTCACAAAAAGGGAGATAACTCTGTAAACCAATCGTGGACAACATCCTATATACTCTTATTAGTTAGAAATAGTATAGGTCTATATGCATACGAAATTTCAGCTCCCTATCTCTTGTACTTCCGGAGATATAAGAGTTGAAAAATTGCTTAGAATAATAATAATAGAGGAGAAAAATAATAAATTGAATAACAATATACTTCCATATTAAAATATGGAAGTATAATAAGGGATTCGCACGGAATTGATTGGTATGTCGATAGTATGGTTTATTGACATTTCTGTGTTCAGTTGGAACGTTCTGGTGTGACCCCCACCCTTGCCTCGGAATTAGGTGATTCGTGTAGAAAAGTCGCCATATCTCGGCCAATCTTCGAGATATCGAGCTAATTTTTGCGTCATTGTGTTCGCATTTGATGCCCCTTTAATATTTAGTAGGGTTCTAGTAAGATATTGTGGCGATATTCTACTATATAGACCTATATTAATGCTGTTCAGTACATACATTTCGATTATATCTGGCTTCCATCGACATAATAAGGCAAGTCGGTAATCGTTTAAAAGTATTATAAATTCCCCACCGAATGACACTAAACAATTGACGATTGGTTGAAGGAATTTGAATTCATAGTGCATCTTCTGTAAACTTGAAAAAAATGAAGGGGCCACAATTTCTACATTTTTCAACCGATTCACAAAATTCACTCATAATTTCACTCGGTACATCTTATAGATACTTCACAACAATTTTGGTTCAAATCGGAGACCAAAAAAATATGACAATTTTTGCCCCCTCCCTAATATGGACCAATGTTTTTGGATCTTCGTCAAAATTGCACCATTTCGTCTTCTTTCTATGGATAACACGCTCACATAGACCAAATCCAGTTCGCGTGCGTCGTCTAGGAGGAGTTTTGTCCACAAGCACTTTCTCCTCAATCGATGTATGAATACAATTTTCGATGGTCTGTAACTTGGACATTTCTCAACCGATTTACAAAATTCTTTCAGGAGGATCATTAGTACACCCTATAGATACACGACAGTAAAAATAGTTGAAATCATCGAAAAAAAAAATTGCGAAAATTTTGCCCCCACCCAAAACCCAAAAATATAAGTCCGTCCCTGTTCAAAACTTGTTTTCGTAGCAAGTTGATAACGGGTAACTACATAAAATCTCTCAAATATGGATACCGTGCATGTTATAGGCGGTTACATGATATGAAATAAATCTAATTTTTCGAATCATGGGCGACAACTCTGTAGAAAAAGCGCGGACATAAATTATAATGTATGGATTCAATAGGAATCCTGAGTTCTACATATGGTCCAAATTTTGAGTCTCTGCTGCTCATACTTTTCGAGATACAGCAACCCCATTTTTTCACAAAAAGGGAGATAACTCTGTAAACCAATCGTGGACAACATCCTATATACTCTTATTAGTTAGAAATAGTATAGGTCTATATGCATACGAAATTTCAGCTCCCTATCTCTTGTACTTCCGGAGATATAAGAGTTGAAAAATTGCTTAGAATAATAATAATAGAGGAGAAAAATAATAAATTGAATAACAATATACTTCCATATTAAAATATGGAAGTATAATAATGAAAAATAATCGAAAAAGGGCCATAACTCTGTCAAAATATATTGGACCAACATCCGGATAGCATTATTTTTAGTAGACCTTAGATGCCTACATTCGCTAGAGATTTCGCGGTCCTCCTCCCATTAGTTTCTGAGTATTTCCAATTAAACAGAAAACGGCCGCAGTAGAAAAACAATATACTTCCTTGGTTACACCATGGAAGTATAATAATAACAATGAAAAATAATCGCAAAAGGGCCATAACTCCGCCAAGAAACATTGGGCGGAAATCCGGATACCATTATATGTAGTAAACCTTCGATGCCTACATTCGCTAGAGATTTCGCGTTCCTACTGCAATCAGTTTCTGAGTATTTCGAAATAAACGGAAAACGACCTCAGTAGAAAAACAATATACTTCCTTGGTTACACCATGGAAGTATAATAATAGGCCAAATCATGAGCTCAATGAATCGCAGTTAAGGGACGGAAAATATGAAGTAGGATGATTATATCTTTCCCTTAACATGTGTGGGTTGATCTCAAGTGTTTGGAAGTGACCCCACCCCTGCCTCGAAATTGGGTGACGGGATTGGGAAATAGTCAAACCCGGCCCAAAATGCGAATTTTGAGAGCCCGTAACTCCGTTATTTTCCAATGGATTTTAAAATTGTTTTGAGTATTGTGATCAGCTAGTTACATTGATTATTTTTTATAAATTTTGTCTCATTCAGAGACGAATAACATTTTGTTTATTAGAAAGAATACGGGCCCACATTCAAAGTTTGAGGGCCCAAATGTCCGCCATTTTTTAACGGATTTACGATCTGTTTTCAGTTTTATGATCAACGTATAAGGTAGATGTTATATACCAAGTTTCATATGATTCGGAGACGAACTAAATTTTGGTACCTCGGACCACCCCTCCCCTGACCCACAACACTGAACCGACACTTGCAAAATTTGGCACATCGCGTGCTCTCTTCAGACCGCGCGCACTGCGATATCAGATGACATCCTAAGTTTGAGATCTTCGGAGGAGATGAGGTCACAGGCACATGGGCCCAAATTTGCATTGTTTGAAGGACTGCAACTCCGTCATTTTTCAATGGATTTTCTAAATTGTTTCAGTTTCTAGATCGGTTGGCGGTGTAGATGTTACACTCCAAGTTTCATCTGATTCGGAGAAGAATAAAAAATTGGTACCCCGGACCGCCCCTCCCCTGATCCACAACACTTAACCGACACTGGCAAAATTTGGCACATCGCGTGCTCTCTTCGGACCGCACGCACTGGGATATCAGATGACATCCTAAGTTCGATATCTTCGGAGGAGATGTGAGCACAAGCACATGGGACCAAATTGCAAACTTTGAGGGCCCGTAACTCTTGCATTTCTTCTCGGATTACAAAAATCCTTTCCGGTATGGGTTTGTTTTCGTTCATGGAATCTACATACTTAAATAGATGAATGTCAATAAAAAAAAAAAATTGCGAAAATTTTGCCCCCACCCCAGTGTAAAAATATATGGCCAACCCTGTCAAATTTTCTTCTTCGGACTAAGCTGACAACGGTCAACACGACTACAAAAACCAAATACAGTTATCTGGAATGATACGGGAGGACAACAGAGTACAATAAAATAGAGGTTTGCCAACTATGGGCGGTAACTCTTCAGGGAAAGCGCGGACACAAGTTTTTATGCCCGTGGGCAGTAGTGCATATCGAGATGTGCATACGGTCTAATTTTCGATGCTCTGCTTCTTATAATTGCCGAGATAATAAAATGACATTTTTTCAAATAAAGGGAGATAACTCCTCGGTGAAAGTGCGGACAAAATCGTTATGGGCCATAGGCATAGAACTCATGTACCCCAACCTACTTACCAAGTTTTAGTGTCCTACTTCTTGTACTTTTCGAGTAATAGTGATTACAAAAGTGTCAAGTATAATAATAATAATAATAATAACAATGAAAAATAATCGCAAAAGGGCCATAACTCCGCCAAGAAACATTGGGCGGAAATCCGGATACCATTATATGTAGTAAACCTTCGATGCCTACATTCGCTAGAGATTTCGCGTTCCTACTGCAATCAGTTTCTGAGTATTTCGAAATAAACGGAAAACGACCTCAGTAGAAAAACAATATACTTCCTTGGTTACACCATGGAAGTATAATAATAGGCCAAATCATGAGCTCAATGAATCGCAGTTAAGGGACGGAAAATATGAAGTAGGATGATTATATCTTTCCCTTAACATGTGTGGGTTGATCTCAAGTGTTTGGAAGTGACCCCACCCCTGCCTCGAAATTGGGTGACGGGATTGGGAAATAGTCAAACCCGGCCCAAAATGCGAATTTTGAGAGCCCGTAACTCCGTTATTTTCCAATGGATTTTAAAATTGTTTTGAGTATTGTGATCAGCTAGTTACATTGATTATTTTTTATAAATTTTGTCTCATTCAGAGACGAATAACATTTTGTTTATTAGAAAGAATACGGGCCCACATTCAAAGTTTGAGGGCCCAAATGTCCGCCATTTTTTAACGGATTTACGATCTGTTTTCAGTTTTATGATCAACGTATAAGGTAGATGTTATATACCAAGTTTCATATGATTCGGAGACGAACTAAATTTTGGTACCTCGGACCACCCCTCCCCTGACCCACAACACTGAACCGACACTTGCAAAATTTGGCACATCGCGTGCTCTCTTCAGACCGCGCGCACTGCGATATCAGATGACATCCTAAGTTTGAGATCTTCGGAGGAGATGAGGTCACAGGCACATGGGCCCAAATTTGCATTGTTTGAAGGACTGCAACTCCGTCATTTTTCAATGGATTTTCTAAATTGTTTCAGTTTCTAGATCGGTTGGCGGTGTAGATGTTACACTCCAAGTTTCATCTGATTCGGAGAAGAATAAAAAATTGGTACCCCGGACCGCCCCTCCCCTGATCCACAACACTTAACCGACACTGGCAAAATTTGGCACATCGCGTGCTCTCTTCGGACCGCACGCACTGGGATATCAGATGACATCCTAAGTTCGATATCTTCGGAGGAGATGTGAGCACAAGCACATGGGACCAAATTGCAAACTTTGAGGGCCCGTAACTCTTGCATTTCTTCTCGGATTACAAAAATCCTTTCCGGTATGGGTTTGTTTTCGTTCATGGAATCTACATACTTAAATAGATGAATGTCAATAAAAAAAAAAAATTGCGAAAATTTTGCCCCCACCCCAGTGTAAAAATATATGGCCAACCCTGTCAAATTTTCTTCTTCGGACTAAGCTGACAACGGTCAACACGACTACAAAAACCAAATACAGTTATCTGGAATGATACGGGAGGACAACAGAGTACAATAAAATAGAGGTTTGCCAACTATGGGCGGTAACTCTTCAGGGAAAGCGCGGACACAAGTTTTTATGCCCGTGGGCAGTAGTGCATATCGAGATGTGCATACGGTCTAATTTTCGATGCTCTGCTTCTTATAATTGCCGAGATAATAAAATGACATTTTTTCAAATAAAGGGAGATAACTCCTCGGTGAAAGTGCGGACAAAATCGTTATGGGCCATAGGCATAGAACTCATGTACCCCAACCTACTTACCAAGTTTTAGTGTCCTACTTCTTGTACTTTTCGAGTAATAGTGATTACAAAAGTGTCAAGTATAATAATAATAATAATAATAACAATGAAAAATAATCGCAAAAGGGCCATAACTCCGCCAAGAAACATTGGGCGGAAATCCGGATACCATTATATGTAGTAAACCTTCGATGCCTACATTCGCTAGAGATTTCGCGTTCCTACTGCAATCAGTTTCTGAGTATTTCGAAATAAACGGAAAACGACCTCAGTAGAAAAACAATATACTTCCTTGGTTACACCATGGAAGTATAATAATAGGCCAAATCATGAGCTCAATGAATCGCAGTTAAGGGACGGAAAATATGAAGTAGGATGATTATATCTTTCCCTTAACATGTGTGGGTTGATCTCAAGTGTTTGGAAGTGACCCCACCCCTGCCTCGAAATTGGGTGACGGGATTGGGAAATAGTCAAACCCGGCCCAAAATGCGAATTTTGAGAGCCCGTAACTCCGTTATTTTCCAATGGATTTTAAAATTGTTTTGAGTATTGTGATCAGCTAGTTACATTGATTATTTTTTATAAATTTTGTCTCATTCAGAGACGAATAACATTTTGTTTATTAGAAAGAATACGGGCCCACATTCAAAGTTTGAGGGCCCAAATGTCCGCCATTTTTTAACGGATTTACGATCTGTTTTCAGTTTTATGATCAACGTATAAGGTAGATGTTATATACCAAGTTTCATATGATTCGGAGACGAACTAAATTTTGGTACCTCGGACCACCCCTCCCCTGACCCACAACACTGAACCGACACTTGCAAAATTTGGCACATCGCGTGCTCTCTTCAGACCGCGCGCACTGCGATATCAGATGACATCCTAAGTTTGAGATCTTCGGAGGAGATGAGGTCACAGGCACATGGGCCCAAATTTGCATTGTTTGAAGGACTGCAACTCCGTCATTTTTCAATGGATTTTCTAAATTGTTTCAGTTTCTAGATCGGTTGGCGGTGTAGATGTTACACTCCAAGTTTCATCTGATTCGGAGAAGAATAAAAAATTGGTACCCCGGACCGCCCCTCCCCTGATCCACAACACTTAACCGACACTGGCAAAATTTGGCACATCGCGTGCTCTCTTCGGACCGCACGCACTGGGATATCAGATGACATCCTAAGTTCGATATCTTCGGAGGAGATGTGAGCACAAGCACATGGGACCAAATTGCAAACTTTGAGGGCCCGTAACTCTTGCATTTCTTCTCGGATTACAAAAATCCTTTCCGGTATGGGTTTGTTTTCGTTCATGGAATCTACATACTTAAATAGATGAATGTCAATAAAAAAAAAAAATTGCGAAAATTTTGCCCCCACCCCAGTGTAAAAATATATGGCCAACCCTGTCAAATTTTCTTCTTCGGACTAAGCTGACAACGGTCAACACGACTACAAAAACCAAATACAGTTATCTGGAATGATACGGGAGGACAACAGAGTACAATAAAATAGAGGTTTGCCAACTATGGGCGGTAACTCTTCAGGGAAAGCGCGGACACAAGTTTTTATGCCCGTGGGCAGTAGTGCATATCGAGATGTGCATACGGTCTAATTTTCGATGCTCTGCTTCTTATAATTGCCGAGATAATAAAATGACATTTTTTCAAATAAAGGGAGATAACTCCTCGGTGAAAGTGCGGACAAAATCGTTATGGGCCATAGGCATAGAACTCATGTACCCCAACCTACTTACCAAGTTTTAGTGTCCTACTTCTTGTACTTTTCGAGTAATAGTGATTACAAAAGTGTCAAGTATAATAATAATAATAATAATAACAATGAAAAATAATCGCAAAAGGGCCATAACTCCGCCAAGAAACATTGGGCGGAAATCCGGATACCATTATATGTAGTAAACCTTCGATGCCTACATTCGCTAGAGATTTCGCGTTCCTACTGCAATCAGTTTCTGAGTATTTCGAAATAAACGGAAAACGACCTCAGTAGAAAAACAATATACTTCCTTGGTTACACCATGGAAGTATAATAATAGGCCAAATCATGAGCTCAATGAATCGCAGTTAAGGGACGGAAAATATGAAGTAGGATGATTATATCTTTCCCTTAACATGTGTGGGTTGATCTCAAGTGTTTGGAAGTGACCCCACCCCTGCCTCGAAATTGGGTGACGGGATTGGGAAATAGTCAAACCCGGCCCAAAATGCGAATTTTGAGAGCCCGTAACTCCGTTATTTTCGATGCTCTGCTTCTTATAATTGCCGAGATAATAAAATGACATTTTTTCAAATAAAGGGAGATAACTCCTCGGTGAAAGTGCGGACAAAATCGTTATGGGCCATAGGCATAGAACTCATGTACCCCAACCTACTTACCAAGTTTTAGTGTCCTACTTCTTGTACTTTTCGAGTAATAGTGATTACAAAAGTGTCAAGTATAATAATAATAATAATAATAACAATGAAAAATAATCGCAAAAGGGCCATAACTCCGCCAAGAAACATTGGGCGGAAATCCGGATACCATTATATGTAGTAAACCTTCGATGCCTACATTCGCTAGAGATTTCGCGTTCCTACTGCAATCAGTTTCTGAGTATTTCGAAATAAACGGAAAACGACCTCAGTAGAAAAACAATATACTTCCTTGGTTACACCATGGAAGTATAATAATAGGCCAAATCATGAGCTCAATGAATCGCAGTTAAGGGACGGAAAATATGAAGTAGGATGATTATATCTTTCCCTTAACATGTGTGGGTTGATCTCAAGTGTTTGGAAGTGACCCCACCCCTGCCTCGAAATTGGGTGACGGGATTGGGAAATAGTCAAACCCGGCCCAAAATGCGAATTTTGAGAGCCCGTAACTCCGTTATTTTCCAATGGATTTTAAAATTGTTTTGAGTATTGTGATCAGCTAGTTACATTGATTATTTTTTATAAATTTTGTCTCATTCAGAGACGAATAACATTTTGTTTATTAGAAAGAATACGGGCCCACATTCAAAGTTTGAGGGCCCAAATGTCCGCCATTTTTTAACGGATTTACGATCTGTTTTCAGTTTTATGATCAACGTATAAGGTAGATGTTATATACCAAGTTTCATATGATTCGGAGACGAACTAAATTTTGGTACCTCGGACCACCCCTCCCCTGACCCACAACACTGAACCGACACTTGCAAAATTTGGCACATCGCGTGCTCTCTTCAGACCGCGCGCACTGCGATATCAGATGACATCCTAAGTTTGAGATCTTCGGAGGAGATGAGGTCACAGGCACATGGGCCCAAATTTGCATTGTTTGAAGGACTGCAACTCCGTCATTTTTCAATGGATTTTCTAAATTGTTTCAGTTTCTAGATCGGTTGGCGGTGTAGATGTTACACTCCAAGTTTCATCTGATTCGGAGAAGAATAAAAAATTGGTACCCCGGACCGCCCCTCCCCTGATCCACAACACTTAACCGACACTGGCAAAATTTGGCACATCGCGTGCTCTCTTCGGACCGCACGCACTGGGATATCAGATGACATCCTAAGTTCGATATCTTCGGAGGAGATGTGAGCACAAGCACATGGGACCAAATTGCAAACTTTGAGGGCCCGTAACTCTTGCATTTCTTCTCGGATTACAAAAATCCTTTCCGGTATGGGTTTGTTTTCGTTCATGGAATCTACATACTTAAATAGATGAATGTCAATAAAAAAAAAAAATTGCGAAAATTTTGCCCCCACCCCAGTGTAAAAATATATGGCCAACCCTGTCAAATTTTCTTCTTCGGACTAAGCTGACAACGGTCAACACGACTACAAAAACCAAATACAGTTATCTGGAATGATACGGGAGGACAACAGAGTACAATAAAATAGAGGTTTGCCAACTATGGGCGGTAACTCTTCAGGGAAAGCGCGGACACAAGTTTTTATGCCCGTGGGCAGTAGTGCATATCGAGATGTGCATACGGTCTAATTTTCGATGCTCTGCTTCTTATAATTGCCGAGATAATAAAATGACATTTTTTCAAATAAAGGGAGATAACTCCTCGGTGAAAGTGCGGACAAAATCGTTATGGGCCATAGGCATAGAACTCATGTACCCCAACCTACTTACCAAGTTTTAGTGTCCTACTTCTTGTACTTTTCGAGTAATAGTGATTACAAAAGTGTCAAGTATAATAATAATAATAATAATAACAATGAAAAATAATCGCAAAAGGGCCATAACTCCGCCAAGAAACATTGGGCGGAAATCCGGATACCATTATATGTAGTAAACCTTCGATGCCTACATTCGCTAGAGATTTCGCGTTCCTACTGCAATCAGTTTCTGAGTATTTCGAAATAAACGGAAAACGACCTCAGTAGAAAAACAATATACTTCCTTGGTTACACCATGGAAGTATAATAATAGGCCAAATCATGAGCTCAATGAATCGCAGTTAAGGGACGGAAAATATGAAGTAGGATGATTATATCTTTCCCTTAACATGTGTGGGTTGATCTCAAGTGTTTGGAAGTGACCCCACCCCTGCCTCGAAATTGGGTGACGGGATTGGGAAATAGTCAAACCCGGCCCAAAATGCGAATTTTGAGAGCCCGTAACTCCGTTATTTTCCAATGGATTTTAAAATTGTTTTGAGTATTGTGATCAGCTAGTTACATTGATTATTTTTTATAAATTTTGTCTCATTCAGAGACGAATAACATTTTGTTTATTAGAAAGAATACGGGCCCACATTCAAAGTTTGAGGGCCCAAATGTCCGCCATTTTTTAACGGATTTACGATCTGTTTTCAGTTTTATGATCAACGTATAAGGTAGATGTTATATACCAAGTTTCATATGATTCGGAGACGAACTAAATTTTGGTACCTCGGACCACCCCTCCCCTGACCCACAACACTGAACCGACACTTGCAAAATTTGGCACATCGCGTGCTCTCTTCAGACCGCGCGCACTGCGATATCAGATGACATCCTAAGTTTGAGATCTTCGGAGGAGATGAGGTCACAGGCACATGGGCCCAAATTTGCATTGTTTGAAGGACTGCAACTCCGTCATTTTTCAATGGATTTTCTAAATTGTTTCAGTTTCTAGATCGGTTGGCGGTGTAGATGTTACACTCCAAGTTTCATCTGATTCGGAGAAGAATAAAAAATTGGTACCCCGGACCGCCCCTCCCCTGATCCACAACACTTAACCGACACTGGCAAAATTTGGCACATCGCGTGCTCTCTTCGGACCGCACGCACTGGGATATCAGATGACATCCTAAGTTCGATATCTTCGGAGGAGATGTGAGCACAAGCACATGGGACCAAATTGCAAACTTTGAGGGCCCGTAACTCTTGCATTTCTTCTCGGATTACAAAAATCCTTTCCGGTATGGGTTTGTTTTCGTTCATGGAATCTACATACTTAAATAGATGAATGTCAATAAAAAAAAAAAATTGCGAAAATTTTGCCCCCACCCCAGTGTAAAAATATATGGCCAACCCTGTCAAATTTTCTTCTTCGGACTAAGCTGACAACGGTCAACACGACTACAAAAACCAAATACAGTTATCTGGAATGATACGGGAGGACAACAGAGTACAATAAAATAGAGGTTTGCCAACTATGGGCGGTAACTCTTCAGGGAAAGCGCGGACACAAGTTTTTATGCCCGTGGGCAGTAGTGCATATCGAGATGTGCATACGGTCTAATTTTCGATGCTCTGCTTCTTATAATTGCCGAGATAATAAAATGACATTTTTTCAAATAAAGGGAGATAACTCCTCGGTGAAAGTGCGGACAAAATCGTTATGGGCCATAGGCATAGAACTCATGTACCCCAACCTACTTACCAAGTTTTAGTGTCCTACTTCTTGTACTTTTCGAGTAATAGTGATTACAAAAGTGTCAAGTATAATAATAATAATAATAATAACAATGAAAAATAATCGCAAAAGGGCCATAACTCCGCCAAGAAACATTGGGCGGAAATCCGGATACCATTATATGTAGTAAACCTTCGATGCCTACATTCGCTAGAGATTTCGCGTTCCTACTGCAATCAGTTTCTGAGTATTTCGAAATAAACGGAAAACGACCTCAGTAGAAAAACAATATACTTCCTTGGTTACACCATGGAAGTATAATAATAGGCCAAATCATGAGCTCAATGAATCGCAGTTAAGGGACGGAAAATATGAAGTAGGATGATTATATCTTTCCCTTAACATGTGTGGGTTGATCTCAAGTGTTTGGAAGTGACCCCACCCCTGCCTCGAAATTGGGTGACGGGATTGGGAAATAGTCAAACCCGGCCCAAAATGCGAATTTTGAGAGCCCGTAACTCCGTTATTTTCCAATGGATTTTAAAATTGTTTTGAGTATTGTGATCAGCTAGTTACATTGATTATTTTTTATAAATTTTGTCTCATTCAGAGACGAATAACATTTTGTTTATTAGAAAGAATACGGGCCCACATTCAAAGTTTGAGGGCCCAAATGTCCGCCATTTTTTAACGGATTTACGATCTGTTTTCAGTTTTATGATCAACGTATAAGGTAGATGTTATATACCAAGTTTCATATGATTCGGAGACGAACTAAATTTTGGTACCTCGGACCACCCCTCCCCTGACCCACAACACTGAACCGACACTTGCAAAATTTGGCACATCGCGTGCTCTCTTCAGACCGCGCGCACTGCGATATCAGATGACATCCTAAGTTTGAGATCTTCGGAGGAGATGAGGTCACAGGCACATGGGCCCAAATTTGCATTGTTTGAAGGACTGCAACTCCGTCATTTTTCAATGGATTTTCTAAATTGTTTCAGTTTCTAGATCGGTTGGCGGTGTAGATGTTACACTCCAAGTTTCATCTGATTCGGAGAAGAATAAAAAATTGGTACCCCGGACCGCCCCTCCCCTGATCCACAACACTTAACCGACACTGGCAAAATTTGGCACATCGCGTGCTCTCTTCGGACCGCACGCACTGGGATATCAGATGACATCCTAAGTTCGATATCTTCGGAGGAGATGTGAGCACAAGCACATGGGACCAAATTGCAAACTTTGAGGGCCCGTAACTCTTGCATTTCTTCTCGGATTACAAAAATCCTTTCCGGTATGGGTTTGTTTTCGTTCATGGAATCTACATACTTAAATAGATGAATGTCAATAAAAAAAAAAAATTGCGAAAATTTTGCCCCCACCCCAGTGTAAAAATATATGGCCAACCCTGTCAAATTTTCTTCTTCGGACTAAGCTGACAACGGTCAACACGACTACAAAAACCAAATACAGTTATCTGGAATGATACGGGAGGACAACAGAGTACAATAAAATAGAGGTTTGCCAACTATGGGCGGTAACTCTTCAGGGAAAGCGCGGACACAAGTTTTTATGCCCGTGGGCAGTAGTGCATATCGAGATGTGCATACGGTCTAATTTTCGATGCTCTGCTTCTTATAATTGCCGAGATAATAAAATGACATTTTTTCAAATAAAGGGAGATAACTCCTCGGTGAAAGTGCGGACAAAATCGTTATGGGCCATAGGCATAGAACTCATGTACCCCAACCTACTTACCAAGTTTTAGTGTCCTACTTCTTGTACTTTTCGAGTAATAGTGATTACAAAAGTGTCAAGTATAATAATAATAATAACTAGAGGTCAGATTCCATGGAATCAGATATACTTCCATGGTATTCCATCCCATCCCATCCCATCCCGACCTGACCTTGGCCTTCAAAATGGTCAATCGAAGGTCAAATCGGGTAAAACATGCGGATTTCCACGAAATTTGATACCTAGGGGTACTTTTGTCCGGGGAGTCTTTTGGGCGGGTCAAGTCGTGACCCCGACCTGACATTGACATTCGAAATGGTAAGTTCAAGGTCAAATCGAGTAAAACGATCGGATTTCGACGAAATTTTATACCTAGGAAAACTTTTGTCCGGGGAGTGTTTCGGACAGGTCAAATCGTGACAATATGTTACTATTACAGTAGAGCGGACATACCTATATAGTATATCGGTGAGCATATTCATGCATTTGCCTTGCTTCTTGCTAAGTCCGTTTGAATTTGCGTCATGAAGAGAGGGTTTGAATTTGAGTAATATATATCACCCGTCACAACGTTATACGCTACCAGGGTTAAACCGTTCAATATAAATCATTAAAAAGTGTACTAATCTTGCGTTTATATACTACTTATCACATCCACTCATCGAAAAGTTTTTATCTCAATATATGATTTTCGGAGTAATTTTGCCCATTTGATCTTCGGTGGAATTTTCCAAATCTGAACCCACCCGACACAAACACTCCCTTGAGCAGGTTGCGTTTATATTAGAGAGGTCAAATTTTAGAGTCATACCTACAGTATACCGGCTTATGTACCACCGCATTAAACTCGCTCCTACATCGGCCCGTTTGGATTTGGGGCTAAAAATCGGCTAGTGATAGACTACAGAAGTATACATATTTATGATATATAGCGTTGTCACGAGTAAACCGTTCCGTTCCATCTGAAAATTAGAAAATTGCGCTCTAGATGCGCGTGAACACTAGCTATCAGATGTAGTCGTCAAAAAAAAAATTCTCGATGTTTGAATTTGAAGTATAGCGGTCAAGATTTGGGGGGGGGGGGGGGCGTGAATAGAATATCCAAATGTACCTGCTACGGCATTACCTTGGTCTTTAATTAGCCCTTTTGGATTTGGTGGGAAGAATAGGTGCATTTTCCTGTTCCCCGTATAGCGGAAAGGGGTATATATATATAGTCACGCATTTCAATCAGTTTGGATATAAAGTTTAAATATACACAGTTATATGCCTATATATTTAATACTAATATATTTTCTTATAAATTAATAGCGCAGTGCGTAGTCGAGTGGTCAGAGCGTCAAACCTTCAGTTTGTGTTTTTATTGCGACGTGAGTTCGAATCCCGTCAAATTATCTTTTTTTATTTTTTATTTTTAACATGTTTTGGTGTATTTTAATCATCAAATACGAATAATACCAAACTAAAGATAATGTAAAGATGCTTTTTATATTCGATTTCAATCAGTTTGGATATAAAGTTTAAATATACACAGTTATATGCCTACATATTTAATACTAATATATTTTCTTATAAATTAACAGCGCAATGCGTAGCCGAGTGGAGAGAGCGTCAAACATTCAGTTTGTGTTTTATTGCGACGTGAGTTCGAATCCCGTCAAATTATCTTTTTTTATTTTTTATTTTTAACATGTTTTGGTGTATTTTAATCATCAAATACGAATAATACCAAACTAAAGATAATGTAAAGATGCTTTTTATATTCGATAAATAACTAGAATATAAACAATATACAAATTGATCTTACGAAACTGATGATGTTTGCATGTTTCTATGTGTTTATCGTTGTTATCGCAAATGGAATAATTGGCTATACGTCGTCATTACGTTAGTAGAAATATACACCATATAACGAAGTCTTGTGTGATCAAATTAATGTAATGTTTGTATTTTGTTTGGTTGTATATGATATGCAGTGCGTTGAAGATGCGAAAGAAAATACAAAAGTGAAATGCACGCACGCAGATAGCTCATGACACACTATACACGATAAAATGATAATTTACCACACACCATGGGCTACACAATTTACGAATAGGTGGGTTTATATTAAAATCCAAGTTATTTGCTTTATAACGGCTCCGATATGAACTCATACCAATATAGCACTCTGGAAATGATTGTTGGAATTCGACGGGCGTTCTATCAGTTCTCTGGTAGAGGAATGAGACTGGCCCGCGGCAAGACGGGTGTATTCGAATCGGAGGTAGGTTCCATCCCACGGAGGATGGGGTAGCCGGAGGAAGGAGAGAGGGGAGTGACAAATTTTTGGCGTATATATAGATAATATATATTATATATATAAGCGGAATTATTTTGAAGAGCTCTTTTCATTTGACTGAGAAAAAAATAATGTTCTAAGTCCAAAAGTTTTGGTTGAAATATTGGAGCCTTTTTCAAAATGTGAAAACAAAATGAACGACTTTTCTGGGACAGGTCGATTTGGATCCGTTTTGGACTCTGGATTTCCCAAAAGTCATCTCCGTTTCGCGTGTAGCATAATCTGAATCTTCGGAGGAGATGTGAGGACAAGCACATGGGCCCAAATTGCAAACTTTGAGGGCCCGTAACTCTTGCATTTCTTCTCGGATTTCAAAAATCCTTTCCGGTATGAGTTTGTTTTCGTTCGGGAAATACATAAACTTAAATATATGAATGTCAATCAAAATTTTATTTTGCAAACAATTTGCCCCCCACCCCAGTGTCAAAATATATGTCTGACCCTGTCAAAATTTCCTTCTCTGACTAAACTGACAACGGTCAACACGACTATGAAAACCACATGCAGTTATCTGGAATGATACAAGAGGACAACAGAGTACAATCAAATAGAGGTTTGCCAACTATGGGCGGTAACTCCTCAGGGAAAGCGCGGACACAAGTTCTGATGCCCGTGGGCAGTAGGGCATATCGAGATGTGTATACAGTCCAATTTTCGATGCTCTGCTCCTTATAATTTCCGAGATAATAAAATGACATTTTTTCATATAAAGGGAGATAACTCTACGGGGTAAATGCGGACAATATCCGTTATGAGCCAAAGGCATAGAACTCATTTACCCCAACATACTTACCAAACTTGAGTTTTCTAGTACTAATACATTCCGAGATTTGGGCGTTGAAAAATACTGTAGTATAATAATAATAATAATGAAAAATAATCGAAAAAGGGCCATAACTCTGTTAAAAGATATTGGACCAACATCCGGATACCATTATTTTTAGTAGACCTTAGATGCCTTCATTCGCTAGAGATTTCGCGGTCCTCCTCCCATTAGTTTCTGAGTATTTCCAATTAAACAGAAAACGGCCGCAGTAGAAAAACAATATACTTCCTTGGTTACACCATGGAAGTATAATAATAGGATCAATCATGAGTGGAAAGAATCGCAGTTTATGGACGGAAAATATGAAGTATGGTGATTATATGTTGTCCTAATATGTGTAGGTTGATCTCAAGTGTTTGGACGTGACCCCACCCCTGCCTCGAAATTGGGTGACGGGATTGGGAAAACATCAACCCCTGGCACAAACTGCTAAGTTTGAGGCCCCGTAACTTCGTCAGTTTCCAACGGATTTTAAAGTTGTTTCCAGTTTTGTGATTTGCGGCTGACATAGATTGCATAGTATAAATTTCATCTGATTTGGAGACGGATAACACTTTGATTATTGGAAAGCATATGGGCCCAAATTCAAACTTGTACGGCCAAAATCTCCGCCATTTTCCAACGTATTTACGATCTGTCTTCAGCTTCGAGATCGGCTGATGTTGCAGATATTATATTCCAAGTTTCATCTGATTCCGAGAAGAATTAAAATTCGGCACCACGGACCACCCCTCCCCAGACCCACAATAATGAACCGACACTGGCAAAATTTGGCCCACCGCGTGCCGTCTCCAGTCCGTACGCATTTTCGTATCAGATGACATCCTATGTTCGATATCTTCGGAGGAGATGTGTTATCAAGCACATGGGCCCAAAATTGCAAAGTTTGAGGGCCCGCGATTCTTTTAGTTTTCGATGGATTTTCGAAATTCTTCCAGTTTCTAGATCGGCTGATGTTGCAGATGTTATATTCCAAGTTTCATCTGATTCCGAGAAGAATTAAAAATTGGTACCACGGACCACCCCTCCCCAGACCCACAATAATGAACAGACACTGGCAAAATTTGGCCCACCGCGTGCTCTCTTCCGTCCGCACACGTTGGCGTATCAGATGATATCCTATGTTCGATATCTTCGGAGGAGATGTGAGGACAAGCACATGGGCCCAAATTGCAAACTTTGAGGGCCCGTAACTCTTGCATTTCTTCTCGGATTTCAAAAATCCTTTCCGGTATGAGTTTGTTTTCGTTCGGGAAATACATAAACTTAAATATATGAATGTCAATCAAAATTTTATTTTGCAAACAATTTGCCCCCCACCCCAGTGTCAAAATATATGTCTGACCCTGTCAAAATTTCCTTCTCTGACTAAACTGACAACGGTCAACACGACTATGAAAACCACATGCAGTTATCTGGAATGATACAAGAGGACAACAGAGTACAATCAAATAGAGGTTTGCCAACTATGGGCGGTAACTCCTCAGGGAAAGCGCGGACACAAGTTCTGATGCCCGTGGGCAGTAGGGCATATCGAGATGTGTATACAGTCCAATTTTCGATGCTCTGCTCCTTATAATTTCCGAGATAATAAAATGACATTTTTTCATATAAAGGGAGATAACTCTACGGGGTAAATGCGGACAATATCCGTTATGAGCCAAAGGCATAGAACTCATTTACCCCAACATACTTACCAAACTTGAGTTTTCTAGTACTAATACATTCCGAGATTTGGGCGTTGAAAAATACTGTAGTATAATAATAATAATAATGAAAAATAATCGAAAAAGGGCCATAACTCTGTTAAAAGATATTGGACCAACATCCGGATACCATTATTTTTAGTAGACCTTAGATGCCTTCATTCGCTAGAGATTTCGCGGTCCTCCTCCCATTAGTTTCTGAGTATTTCCAATTAAACAGAAAACGGCCGCAGTAGAAAAACAATATACTTCCTTGGTTACACCATGGAAGTATAATAATAGGATCAATCATGAGTGGAAAGAATCGCAGTTTATGGACGGAAAATATGAAGTATGGTGATTATATGTTGTCCTAATATGTGTAGGTTGATCTCAAGTGTTTGGACGTGACCCCACCCCTGCCTCGAAATTGGGTGACGGGATTGGGAAAACATCAACCCCTGGCACAAACTGCTAAGTTTGAGGCCCCGTAACTTCGTCAGTTTCCAACGGATTTTAAAGTTGTTTCCAGTTTTGTGATTTGCGGCTGACATAGATTGCATAGTATAAATTTCATCTGATTTGGAGACGGATAACACTTTGATTATTGGAAAGCATATGGGCCCAAATTCAAACTTGTACGGCCAAAATCTCCGCCATTTTCCAACGTATTTACGATCTGTCTTCAGCTTCGAGATCGGCTGATGTTGCAGATATTATATTCCAAGTTTCATCTGATTCCGAGAAGAATTAAAATTCGGCACCACGGACCACCCCTCCCCAGACCCACAATAATGAACCGACACTGGCAAAATTTGGCCCACCGCGTGCCGTCTCCAGTCCGTACGCATTTTCGTATCAGATGACATCCTATGTTCGATATCTTCGGAGGAGATGTGTTATCAAGCACATGGGCCCAAAATTGCAAAGTTTGAGGGCCCGCGATTCTTTTAGTTTTCGATGGATTTTCGAAATTCTTCCAGTTTCTAGATCGGCTGATGTTGCAGATGTTATATTCCAAGTTTCATCTGATTCCGAGAAGAATTAAAAATTGGTACCACGGACCACCCCTCCCCAGACCCACAATAATGAACAGACACTGGCAAAATTTGGCCCACCGCGTGCTCTCTTCCGTCCGCACACGTTGGCGTATCAGATGATATCCTATGTTCGATATCTTCGGAGGAGATGTGAGGACAAGCACATGGGCCCAAATTGCAAACTTTGAGGGCCCGTAACTCTTGCATTTCTTCTCGGATTTCAAAAATCCTTTCCGGTATGAGTTTGTTTTCGTTCGGGAAATACATAAACTTAAATATATGAATGTCAATCAAAATTTTATTTTGCAAACAATTTGCCCCCCACCCCAGTGTCAAAATATATGTCTGACCCTGTCAAAATTTCATTCTCTAACTAAACTGACAACGGTCAACACGACTATGAAAACCACATGCAGTTATCTGGAATGATACAAGAGGACAACAGAGTACAATCAAATAGAGGTTTGCCAACTATGGGCGGTAACTCCTCAGGGAAAGCGCGGACACAAGTTCTGATGCCCGTGGGCAGTAGGGCATATCGAGATGTGTATACAGTCCAATTTTCGATGCTCTGCTCCTTATAATTTCCGAGATAATAAAATGACATTTTTTCATATAAAGGGAGATAACTCTACGGGGTAAATGCGGACAATATCCGTTATGAGCCAAAGGCATAGAACTCATTTACCCCAACATACTTACCAAACTTGAGTTTTCTAGTACTAATACATTCCGAGATTTGGGCGTTGAAAAATACTGTAGTATAATAATAATAATAATGAAAAATAATCGAAAAAGGGCCATAACTCTGTTAAAAGATATTGGACCAACATCCGGATACCATTATTTTTAGTAGACCTTAGATGCCTTCATTCGCTAGAGATTTCGCGGTCCTCCTCCCATTAGTTTCTGAGTATTTCCAATTAAACAGAAAACGGCCGCAGTAGAAAAACAATATACTTCCTTGGTTACACCATGGAAGTATAATAATAGGATCAATCATGAGTGGAAAGAATCGCAGTTTATGGACGGAAAATATGAAGTATGGTGATTATATGTTGTCCTAATATGTGTAGGTTGATCTCAAGTGTTTGGACGTGACCCCACCCCTGCCTCGAAATTGGGTGACGGGATTGGGAAAACATCAACCCCTGGCACAAACTGCTAAGTTTGAGGCCCCGTAACTTCGTCAGTTTCCAACGGATTTTAAAGTTGTTTCCAGTTTTGTGATTTGCGGCTGACATAGATTGCATAGTATAAATTTCATCTGATTTGGAGACGGATAACACTTTGATTATTGGAAAGCATATGGGCCCAAATTCAAACTTGTACGGCCAAAATCTCCGCCATTTTCCAACGTATTTACGATCTGTCTTCAGCTTCGAGATCGGCTGATGTTGCAGATATTATATTCCAAGTTTCATCTGATTCCGAGAAGAATTAAAATTCGGCACCACGGACCACCCCTCCCCAGACCCACAATAATGAACCGACACTGGCAAAATTTGGCCCACCGCGTGCCGTCTCCAGTCCGTACGCATTTTCGTATCAGATGACATCCTATGTTCGATATCTTCGGAGGAGATGTGTTATCAAGCACATGGGCCCAAAATTGCAAAGTTTGAGGGCCCGCGATTCTTTTAGTTTTCGATGGATTTTCGAAATTCTTCCAGTTTCTAGATCGGCTGATGTTGCAGATGTTATATTCCAAGTTTCATCTGATTCCGAGAAGAATTAAAAATTGGTACCACGGACCACCCCTCCCCAGACCCACAATAATGAACAGACACTGGCAAAATTTGGCCCACCGCGTGCTCTCTTCCGTCCGCACACGTTGGCGTATCAGATGATATCCTATGTTCGATATCTTCGGAGGAGATGTGAGGACAAGCACATGGGCCCAAATTGCAAACTTTGAGGGCCCGTAACTCTTGCATTTCTTCTCGGATTTCAAAAATCCTTTCCGGTATGAGTTTGTTTTCGTTCGGGAAATACATAAACTTAAATATATGAATGTCAATCAAAATTTTATTTTGCAAACAATTTGCCCCCCACCCCAGTGTCAAAATATATGTCTGACCCTGTCAAAATTTCCTTCTCTGACTAAACTGACAACGGTCAACACGACTATGAAAACCACATGCAGTTATCTGGAATGATACAAGAGGACAACAGAGTACAATCAAATAGAGGTTTGCCAACTATGGGCGGTAACTCCTCAGGGAAAGCGCGGACACAAGTTCTGATGCCCGTGGGCAGTAGGGCATATCGAGATGTGTATACAGTCCAATTTTCGATGCTCTGCTCCTTATAATTTCCGAGATAATAAAATGACATTTTTTCATATAAAGGGAGATAACTCTACGGGGTAAATGCGGACAATATCCGTTATGAGCCAATGGCATAGAACTCATTTACCCCAACATACTTACCAAACTTGAGTTTTCTAGTACTAATACATTCCGAGATTTGGGCGTTGAAAAATACTGTAGTATAATAATAATAATAATGAAAAATAATCGAAAAAGGGCCATAACTCTGTTAAAAGATATTGGACCAACATCCGGATACCATTATTTTTAGTAGACCTTAGATGCCTTCATTCGCTAGAGATTTCGCGGTCCTCCTCCCATTAGTTTCTGAGTATTTCCAATTAAACAGAAAACGGCCGCAGTAGAAAAACAATATACTTCCTTGGTTACACCATGGAAGTATAATAATAGGATCAATCATGAGTGGAAAGAATCGCAGTTTATGGACGGAAAATATGAAGTATGGTGATTATATGTTGTCCTAATATGTGTAGGTTGATCTCAAGTGTTTGGACGTGACCCCACCCCTGCCTCGAAATTGGGTGACGGGATTGGGAAAACATCAACCCCTGGCACAAACTGCTAAGTTTGAGGCCCCGTAACTTCGTCAGTTTCCAACGGATTTTAAAGTTGTTTCCAGTTTTGTGATTTGCGGCTGACATAGATTGCATAGTATAAATTTCATCTGATTTGGAGACGGATAACACTTTGATTATTGGAAAGCATATGGGCCCAAATTCAAACTTGTACGGCCAAAATCTCCGCCATTTTCCAACGTATTTACGATCTGTCTTCAGCTTCGAGATCGGCTGATGTTGCAGATATTATATTCCAAGTTTCATCTGATTCCGAGAAGAATTAAAATTCGGCACCACGGACCACCCCTCCCCAGACCCACAATAATGAACCGACACTGGCAAAATTTGGCCCACCGCGTGCCGTCTCCAGTCCGTACGCATTTTCGTATCAGATGACATCCTATGTTCGATATCTTCGGAGGAGATGTGTTATCAAGCACATGGGCCCAAAATTGCAAAGTTTGAGGGCCCGCGATTCTTTTAGTTTTCGATGGATTTTCGAAATTCTTCCAGTTTCTAGATCGGCTGATGTTGCAGATGTTATATTCCAAGTTTCATCTGATTCCGAGAAGAATTAAAAATTGGTACCACGGACCACCCCTCCCCAGACCCACAATAATGAACAGACACTGGCAAAATTTGGCCCACCGCGTGCTCTCTTCCGTCCGCACACGTTGGCGTATCAGATGATATCCTATGTTCGATATCTTCGGAGGAGATGTGAGGACAAGCACATGGGCCCAAATTGCAAACTTTGAGGGCCCGTAACTCTTGCATTTCTTCTCGGATTTCAAAAATCCTTTCCGGTATGAGTTTGTTTTCGTTCGGGAAATACATAAACTTAAATATATGAATGTCAATCAAAATTTTATTTTGCAAACAATTTGCCCCCCACCCCAGTGTCAAAATATATGTCTGACCCTGTCAAAATTTCCTTCTCTGACTAAACTGACAACGGTCAACACGACTATGAAAACCACATGCAGTTATCTGGAATGATACAAGAGGACAACAGAGTACAATCAAATAGAGGTTTGCCAACTATGGGCGGTAACTCCTCAGGGAAAGCGCGGACACAAGTTCTGATGCCCGTGGGCAGTAGGGCATATCGAGATGTGTATACAGTCCAATTTTCGATGCTCTGCTCCTTATAATTTCCGAGATAATAAAATGACATTTTTTCATATAAAGGGAGATAACTCTACGGGGTAAATGCGGACAATATCCGTTATGAGCCAAAGGCATAGAACTCATTTACCCCAACATACTTACCAAACTTGAGTTTTCTAGTACTAATACATTCCGAGATTTGGGCGTTGAAAAATACTGTAGTATAATAATAATAATAATGAAAAATAATCGAAAAAGGGCCATAACTCTGTTAAAAGATATTGGACCAACATCCGGATACCATTATTTTTAGTAGACCTTAGATGCCTTCATTCGCTAGAGATTTCGCGGTCCTCCTCCCATTAGTTTCTGAGTATTTCCAATTAAACAGAAAACGGCCGCAGTAGAAAAACAATATACTTCCTTGGTTACACCATGGAAGTATAATAATAGGATCAATCATGAGTGGAAAGAATCGCAGTTTATGGACGGAAAATATGAAGTATGGTGATTATATGTTGTCCTAATATGTGTAGGTTGATCTCAAGTGTTTGGACGTGACCCCACCCCTGCCTCGAAATTGGGTGACGGGATTGGGAAAACATCAACCCCTGGCACAAACTGCTAAGTTTGAGGCCCCGTAACTTCGTCAGTTTCCAACGGATTTTAAAGTTGTTTCCAGTTTTGTGATTTGCGGCTGACATAGATTGCATAGTATAAATTTCATCTGATTTGGAGACGGATAACACTTTGATTATTGGAAAGCATATGGGCCCAAATTCAAACTTGTACGGCCAAAATCTCCGCCATTTTCCAACGTATTTACGATCTGTCTTCAGCTTCGAGATCGGCTGATGTTGCAGATATTATATTCCAAGTTTCATCTGATTCCGAGAAGAATTAAAATTCGGCACCACGGACCACCCCTCCCCAGACCCACAATAATGAACCGACACTGGCAAAATTTGGCCCACCGCGTGCCGTCTCCAGTCCGTACGCATTTTCGTATCAGATGACATCCTATGTTCGATATCTTCGGAGGAGATGTGTTATCAAGCACATGGGCCCAAAATTGCAAAGTTTGAGGGCCCGCGATTCTTTTAGTTTTCGATGGATTTTCGAAATTCTTCCAGTTTCTAGATCGGCTGATGTTGCAGATGTTATATTCCAAGTTTCATCTGATTCCGAGAAGAATTAAAAATTGGTACCACGGACCACCCCTCCCCAGACCCACAATAATGAACAGACACTGGCAAAATTTGGCCCACCGCGTGCTCTCTTCCGTCCGCACACGTTGGCGTATCAGATGATATCCTATGTTCGATATCTTCGGAGGAGATGTGAGGACAAGCACATGGGCCCAAATTGCAAACTTTGAGGGCCCGTAACTCTTGCATTTCTTCTCGGATTTCAAAAATCCTTTCCGGTATGAGTTTGTTTTCGTTCGGGAAATACATAAACTTAAATATATGAATGTCAATCAAAATTTTATTTTGCAAACAATTTGCCCCCCACCCCAGTGTCAAAATATATGTCTGACCCTGTCAAAATTTCCTTCTCTGACTAAACTGACAACGGTCAACACGACTATGAAAACCACATGCAGTTATCTGGAATGATACAAGAGGACAACAGAGTACAATCAAATAGAGGTTTGCCAACTATGGGCGGTAACTCCTCAGGGAAAGCGCGGACACAAGTTCTGATGCCCGTGGGCAGTAGGGCATATCGAGATGTGTATACAGTCCAATTTTCGATGCTCTGCTCCTTATAATTTCCGAGATAATAAAATGACATTTTTTCATATAAAGGGAGATAACTCTACGGGGTAAATGCGGACAATATCCGTTATGAGCCAAAGGCATAGAACTCATTTACCCCAACATACTTACCAAACTTGAGTTTTCTAGTACTAATACATTCCGAGATTTGGGCGTTGAAAAATACTGTAGTATAATAATAATAATAATGAAAAATAATCGAAAAAGGGCCATAACTCTGTTAAAAGATATTGGACCAACATCCGGATACCATTATTTTTAGTAGACCTTAGATGCCTTCATTCGCTAGAGATTTCGCGGTCCTCCTCCCATTAGTTTCTGAGTATTTCCAATTAAACAGAAAACGGCCGCAGTAGAAAAACAATATACTTCCTTGGTTACACCATGGAAGTATAATAATAGGATCAATCATGAGTGGAAAGAATCGCAGTTTATGGACGGAAAATATGAAGTATGGTGATTATATGTTGTCCTAATATGTGTAGGTTGATCTCAAGTGTTTGGACGTGACCCCACCCCTGCCTCGAAATTGGGTGACGGGATTGGGAAAACATCAACCCCTGGCACAAACTGCTAAGTTTGAGGCCCCGTAACTTCGTCAGTTTCCAACGGATTTTAAAGTTGTTTCCAGTTTTGTGATTTGCGGCTGACATAGATTGCATAGTATAAATTTCATCTGATTTGGAGACGGATAACACTTTGATTATTGGAAAGCATATGGGCCCAAATTCAAACTTGTACGGCCAAAATCTCCGCCATTTTCCAACGTATTTACGATCTGTCTTCAGCTTCGAGATCGGCTGATGTTGCAGATATTATATTCCAAGTTTCATCTGATTCCGAGAAGAATTAAAATTCGGCACCACGGACCACCCCTCCCCAGACCCACAATAATGAACCGACACTGGCAAAATTTGGCCCACCGCGTGCCGTCTCCAGTCCGTACGCATTTTCGTATCAGATGACATCCTATGTTCGATATCTTCGGAGGAGATGTGTTATCAAGCACATGGGCCCAAAATTGCAAAGTTTGAGGGCCCGCGATTCTTTTAGTTTTCGATGGATTTTCGAAATTCTTCCAGTTTCTAGATCGGCTGATGTTGCAGATGTTATATTCCAAGTTTCATCTGATTCCGAGAAGAATTAAAAATTGGTACCACGGACCACCCCTCCCCAGACCCACAATAATGAACAGACACTGGCAAAATTTGGCCCACCGCGTGCTCTCTTCCGTCCGCACACGTTGGCGTATCAGATGATATCCTATGTTCGATATCTTCGGAGGAGATGTGAGGACAAGCACATGGGCCCAAATTGCAAACTTTGAGGGCCCGTAACTCTTGCATTTCTTCTCGGATTTCAAAAATCCTTTCCGGTATGAGTTTGTTTTCGTTCGGGAAATACATAAACTTAAATATATGAATGTCAATCAAAATTTTATTTTGCAAACAATTTGCCCCCCACCCCAGTGTCAAAATATATGTCTGACCCTGTCAAAATTTCCTTCTCTGACTAAACTGACAACGGTCAACACGACTATGAAAACCACATGCAGTTATCTGGAATGATACAAGAGGACAACAGAGTACAATCAAATAGAGGTTTGCCAACTATGGGCGGTAACTCCTCAGGGAAAGCGCGGACACAAGTTCTGATGCCCGTGGGCAGTAGGGCATATCGAGATGTGTATACAGTCCAATTTTCGATGCTCTGCTCCTTATAATTTCCGAGATAATAAAATGACATTTTTTCATATAAAGGGAGATAACTCTACGGGGTAAATGCGGACAATATCCGTTATGAGCCAAAGGCATAGAACTCATTTACCCCAACATACTTACCAAACTTGAGTTTTCTAGTACTAATACATTCCGAGATTTGGGCGTTGAAAAATACTGTAGTATAATAATAATAATAATGAAAAATAATCGAAAAAGGGCCATAACTCTGTTAAAAGATATTGGACCAACATCCGGATACCATTATTTTTAGTAGACCTTAGATGCCTTCATTCGCTAGAGATTTCGCGGTCCTCCTCCCATCAGTTTCTGAGTATTTCCAATTAAACAGAAAACGGCCGCAGTAGAAAAACAATATACTTCCTTGGTTACACCATGGAAGTATAATAATAACAATGAAAAATAATCGCAAAAGGGCCATAACTCCGCCAAGAAACATTGGGCGGAAATCCGGATACCATTATATGTAGTAAACCTTCGATGCCTACATTCGCTAGAGATTTCGCGTTCCTACTGCAATCAGTTTCTGAGTATTTCGAAATAAACGGAAAACGACCTCAGTAGAAAAACAATATACTTCCTTGGTTACACCATGGAAGTATAATAATAGGCCAAATCATGAGCTCAATGAATCGCAGTTAAGGGACGGAAAATATGAAGTAGGATGATTATATCTTTCCCTTAACATGTGTGGGTTGATCTCAAGTGTTTGGAAGTGACCCCACCCCTGCCTCGAAATTGGGTGACGGGATTGGGAAATAGTCAAACCCGGCCCAAAATGCGAATTTTGAGAGCCCGTAACTCCGTTATTTTCCAATGGATTTTAAAATTGTTTTGAGTATTGTGATCAGCTAGTTACATTGATTATTTTTTATAAATTTTGTCTCATTCAGAGACGAATAACATTTTGTTTATTAGAAAGAATACGGGCCCACATTCAAAGTTTGAGGGCCCAAATGTCCGCCATTTTTTAACGGATTTACGATCTGTTTTCAGTTTTATGATCAACGTATAAGGTAGATGTTATATACCAAGTTTCATATGATTCGGAGACGAACTAAATTTTGGTACCTCGGACCACCCCTCCCCTGACCCACAACACTGAACCGACACTTGCAAAATTTGGCACATCGCGTGCTCTCTTCAGACCGCGCGCACTGCGATATCAGATGACATCCTAAGTTTGAGATCTTCGGAGGAGATGAGGTCACAGGCACATGGGCCCAAATTTGCATTGTTTGAAGGACTGCAACTCCGTCATTTTTCAATGGATTTTCTAAATTGTTTCAGTTTCTAGATCGGTTGGCGGTGTAGATGTTACACTCCAAGTTTCATCTGATTCGGAGAAGAATAAAAAATTGGTACCCCGGACCGCCCCTCCCCTGATCCACAACACTTAACCGACACTGGCAAAATTTGGCACATCGCGTGCTCTCTTCGGACCGCACGCACTGGGATATCAGATGACATCCTAAGTTCGATATCTTCGGAGGAGATGTGAGCACAAGCACATGGGACCAAATTGCAAACTTTGAGGGCCCGTAACTCTTGCATTTCTTCTCGGATTACAAAAATCCTTTCCGGTATGGGTTTGTTTTCGTTCATGGAATCTACATACTTAAATAGATGAATGTCAATAAAAAAAAAAAATTGCGAAAATTTTGCCCCCACCCCAGTGTAAAAATATATGGCCAACCCTGTCAAATTTTCTTCTTCGGACTAAGCTGACAACGGTCAACACGACTACAAAAACCAAATACAGTTATCTGGAATGATACGGGAGGACAACAGAGTACAATAAAATAGAGGTTTGCCAACTATGGGCGGTAACTCTTCAGGGAAAGCGCGGACACAAGTTTTTATGCCCGTGGGCAGTAGTGCATATCGAGATGTGCATACGGTCTAATTTTCGATGCTCTGCTTCTTATAATTGCCGAGATAATAAAATGACATTTTTTCAAATAAAGGGAGATAACTCCTCGGTGAAAGTGCGGACAAAATCGTTATGGGCCATAGGCATAGAACTCATGTACCCCAACCTACTTACCAAGTTTTAGTGTCCTACTTCTTGTACTTTTCGAGTAATAGTGATTACAAAAGTGTCAAGTATAATAATAATAATAATAATAACAATGAAAAATAATCGCAAAAGGGCCATAACTCCGCCAAGAAACATTGGGCGGAAATCCGGATACCATTATATGTAGTAAACCTTCGATGCCTACATTCGCTAGAGATTTCGCGTTCCTACTGCAATCAGTTTCTGAGTATTTCGAAATAAACGGAAAACGACCTCAGTAGAAAAACAATATACTTCCTTGGTTACACCATGGAAGTATAATAATAGGCCAAATCATGAGCTCAATGAATCGCAGTTAAGGGACGGAAAATATGAAGTAGGATGATTATATCTTTCCCTTAACATGTGTGGGTTGATCTCAAGTGTTTGGAAGTGACCCCACCCCTGCCTCGAAATTGGGTGACGGGATTGGGAAATAGTCAAACCCGGCCCAAAATGCGAATTTTGAGAGCCCGTAACTCCGTTATTTTCCAATGGATTTTAAAATTGTTTTGAGTATTGTGATCAGCTAGTTACATTGATTATTTTTTATAAATTTTGTCTCATTCAGAGACGAATAACATTTTGTTTATTAGAAAGAATACGGGCCCACATTCAAAGTTTGAGGGCCCAAATGTCCGCCATTTTTTAACGGATTTACGATCTGTTTTCAGTTTTATGATCAACGTATAAGGTAGATGTTATATACCAAGTTTCATATGATTCGGAGACGAACTAAATTTTGGTACCTCGGACCACCCCTCCCCTGACCCACAACACTGAACCGACACTTGCAAAATTTGGCACATCGCGTGCTCTCTTCAGACCGCGCGCACTGCGATATCAGATGACATCCTAAGTTTGAGATCTTCGGAGGAGATGAGGTCACAGGCACATGGGCCCAAATTTGCATTGTTTGAAGGACTGCAACTCCGTCATTTTTCAATGGATTTTCTAAATTGTTTCAGTTTCTAGATCGGTTGGCGGTGTAGATGTTACACTCCAAGTTTCATCTGATTCGGAGAAGAATAAAAAATTGGTACCCCCGGACCGCCCCTCCCCTGATCCACAACACTTAACCGACACTGGCAAAATTTGGCACATCGCGTGCTCTCTTCGGACCGCACGCACTGGGATATCAGATGACATCCTAAGTTCGATATCTTCGGAGGAGATGTGAGCACAAGCACATGGGACCAAATTGCAAACTTTGAGGGCCCGTAACTCTTGCATTTCTTCTCGGATTACAAAAATCCTTTCCGGTATGGGTTTGTTTTCGTTCATGGAATCTACATACTTAAATAGATGAATGTCAATAAAAAAAAAAAATTGCGAAAATTTTGCCCCCACCCCAGTGTAAAAATATATGGCCAACCCTGTCAAATTTTCTTCTTCGGACTAAGCTGACAACGGTCAACACGACTACAAAAACCAAATACAGTTATCTGGAATGATACGGGAGGACAACAGAGTACAATAAAATAGAGGTTTGCCAACTATGGGCGGTAACTCTTCAGGGAAAGCGCGGACACAAGTTTTTATGCCCGTGGGCAGTAGTGCATATCGAGATGTGCATACGGTCTAATTTTCGATGCTCTGCTTCTTATAATTGCCGAGATAATAAAATGACATTTTTTCAAATAAAGGGAGATAACTCCTCGGTGAAAGTGCGGACAAAATCGTTATGGGCCATAGGCATAGAACTCATGTACCCCAACATACTTACCAAGTTTTAGTGTCCTACTTCTTGTACTTTTCGAGTAATAGTGATTACAAAAGTGTCAAGTATAATAATAATAATAATAATAACAATGAAAAATAATCGCAAAAGGGCCATAACTCCGCCAAGAAACATTGGGCGGAAATCCGGATACCATTATATGTAGTAAACCTTCGATGCCTACATTCGCTAGAGATTTCGCGTTCCTACTGCAATCAGTTTCTGAGTATTTCGAAATAAACGGAAAACGACCTCAGTAGAAAAACAATATACTTCCTTGGTTACACCATGGAAGTATAATAATAGGCCAAATCATGAGCTCAATGAATCGCAGTTAAGGGACGGAAAATATGAAGTAGGATGATTATATCTTTCCCTTAACATGTGTGGGTTGATCTCAAGTGTTTGGAAGTGACCCCACCCCTGCCTCGAAATTGGGTGACGGGATTGGGAAATAGTCAAACCCGGCCCAAAATGCGAATTTTGAGAGCCCGTAACTCCGTTATTTTCCAATGGATTTTAAAATTGTTTTGAGTATTGTGATCAGCTAGTTACATTGATTATTTTTTATAAATTTTGTCTCATTCAGAGACGAATAACATTTTGTTTATTAGAAAGAATACGGGCCCACATTCAAAGTTTGAGGGCCCAAATGTCCGCCATTTTTTAACGGATTTACGATCTGTTTTCAGTTTTATGATCAACGTATAAGGTAGATGTTATATACCAAGTTTCATATGATTCGGAGACGAACTAAATTTTGGTACCTCGGACCACCCCTCCCCTGACCCACAACACTGAACCGACACTTGCAAAATTTGGCACATCGCGTGCTCTCTTCAGACCGCGCGCACTGCGATATCAGATGACATCCTAAGTTTGAGATCTTCGGAGGAGATGAGGTCACAGGCACATGGGCCCAAATTTGCATTGTTTGAAGGACTGCAACTCCGTCATTTTTCAATGGATTTTCTAAATTGTTTCAGTTTCTAGATCGGTTGGCGGTGTAGATGTTACACTCCAAGTTTCATCTGATTCGGAGAAGAATAAAAAATTGGTACCCCGGACCGCCCCTCCCCTGATCCACAACACTTAACCGACACTGGCAAAATTTGGCACATCGCGTGCTCTCTTCGGACCGCACGCACTGGGATATCAGATGACATCCTAAGTTCGATATCTTCGGAGGAGATGTGAGCACAAGCACATGGGACCAAATTGCAAACTTTGAGGGCCCGTAACTCTTGCATTTCTTCTCGGATTACAAAAATCCTTTCCGGTATGGGTTTGTTTTCGTTCATGGAATCTACATACTTAAATAGATGAATGTCAATAAAAAAAAAAAATTGCGAAAATTTTGCCCCCACCCCAGTGTAAAAATATATGGCCAACCCTGTCAAATTTTCTTCTTCGGACTAAGCTGACAACGGTCAACACGACTACAAAAACCAAATACAGTTATCTGGAATGATACGGGAGGACAACAGAGTACAATAAAATAGAGGTTTGCCAACTATGGGCGGTAACTCTTCAGGGAAAGCGCGGACACAAGTTTTTATGCCCGTGGGCAGTAGTGCATATCGAGATGTGCATACGGTCTAATTTTCGATGCTCTGCTTCTTATAATTGCCGAGATAATAAAATGACATTTTTTCAAATAAAGGGAGATAACTCCTCGGTGAAAGTGCGGACAAAATCGTTATGGGCCATAGGCATAGAACTCATGTACCCCAACCTACTTACCAAGTTTTAGTGTCCTACTTCTTGTACTTTTCGAGTAATAGTGATTACAAAAGTGTCAAGTATAATAATAATAATAATAATAACAATGAAAAATAATCGCAAAAGGGCCATAACTCCGCCAAGAAACATTGGGCGGAAATCCGGATACCATTATATGTAGTAAACCTTCGATGCCTACATTCGCTAGAGATTTCGCGTTCCTACTGCAATCAGTTTCTGAGTATTTCGAAATAAACGGAAAACGACCTCAGTAGAAAAACAATATACTTCCTTGGTTACACCATGGAAGTATAATAATAGGCCAAATCATGAGCTCAATGAATCGCAGTTAAGGGACGGAAAATATGAAGTAGGATGATTATATCTTTCCCTTAACATGTGTGGGTTGATCTCAAGTGTTTGGAAGTGACCCCACCCCTGCCTCGAAATTGGGTGACGGGATTGGGAAATAGTCAAACCCGGCCCAAAATGCGAATTTTGAGAGCCCGTAACTCCGTTATTTTCCAATGGATTTTAAAATTGTTTTGAGTATTGTGATCAGCTAGTTACATTGATTATTTTTTATAAATTTTGTCTCATTCAGAGACGAATAACATTTTGTTTATTAGAAAGAATACGGGCCCACATTCAAAGTTTGAGGGCCCAAATGTCCGCCATTTTTTAACGGATTTACGATCTGTTTTCAGTTTTATGATCAACGTATAAGGTAGATGTTATATACCAAGTTTCATATGATTCGAAGACGAACTAAATTTTGGTACCTCGGACCACCCCTCCCCTGACCCACAACACTGAACCGACACTTGCAAAATTTGGCACATCGCGTGCTCTCTTCAGACCGCGCGCACTGCGATATCAGATGACATCCTAAGTTTGAGATCTTCGGAGGAGATGAGGTCACAGGCACATGGGCCCAAATTTGCATTGTTTGAAGGACTGCAACTCCGTCATTTTTCAATGGATTTTCTAAATTGTTTCAGTTTCTAGATCGGTTGGCGGTGTAGATGTTACACTCCAAGTTTCATCTGATTCGGAGAAGAATAAAAAATTGGTACCCCGGACCGCCCCTCCCCTGATCCACAACACTTAACCGACACTGGCAAAATTTGGCACATCGCGTGCTCTCTTCGGACCGCACGCACTGGGATATCAGATGACATCCTAAGTTCGATATCTTCGGAGGAGATGTGAGCACAAGCACATGGGACCAAATTGCAAACTTTGAGGGCCCGTAACTCTTGCATTTCTTCTCGGATTACAAAAATCCTTTCCGGTATGGGTTTGTTTTCGTTCATGGAATCTACATACTTAAATAGATGAATGTCAATAAAAAAAAAAAATTGCGAAAATTTTGCCCCCACCCCAGTGTAAAAATATATGGCCAACCCTGTCAAATTTTCTTCTTCGGACTAAGCTGACAACGGTCAACACGACTACAAAAACCAAATACAGTTATCTGGAATGATACGGGAGGACAACAGAGTACAATAAAATAGAGGTTTGCCAACTATGGGCGGTAACTCTTCAGGGAAAGCGCGGACACAAGTTTTTATGCCCGTGGGCAGTAGTGCATATCGAGATGTGCATACGGTCTAATTTTCGATGCTCTGCTTCTTATAATTGCCGAGATAATAAAATGACATTTTTTCAAATAAAGGGAGATAACTCCTCGGTGAAAGTGCGGACAAAATCGTTATGGGCCATAGGCATAGAACTCATGTACCCCAACCTACTTACCAAGTTTTAGTGTCCTACTTCTTGTACTTTTCGAGTAATAGTGATTACAAAAGTGTCAAGTATAATAATAATAATAATAATAACAATGAAAAATAATCGCAAAAGGGCCATAACTCCGCCAAGAAACATTGGGCGGAAATCCGGATACCATTATATGTAGTAAACCTTCGATGCCTACATTCGCTAGAGATTTCGCGTTCCTACTGCAATCAGTTTCTGAGTATTTCGAAATAAACGGAAAACGACCTCAGTAGAAAAACAATATACTTCCTTGGTTACACCATGGAAGTATAATAATAGGCCAAATCATGAGCTCAATGAATCGCAGTTAAGGGACGGAAAATATGAAGTAGGATGATTATATCTTTCCCTTAACATGTGTGGGTTGATCTCAAGTGTTTGGAAGTGACCCCACCCCTGCCTCGAAATTGGGTGACGGGATTGGGAAATAGTCAAACCCGGCCCAAAATGCGAATTTTGAGAGCCCGTAACTCCGTTATTTTCCAATGGATTTTAAAATTGTTTTGAGTATTGTGATCAGCTAGTTACATTGATTATTTTTTATAAATTTTGTCTCATTCAGAGACGAATAACATTTTGTTTATTAGAAAGAATACGGGCCCACATTCAAAGTTTGAGGGCCCAAATGTCCGCCATTTTTTAACGGATTTACGATCTGTTTTCAGTTTTATGATCAACGTATAAGGTAGATGTTATATACCAAGTTTCATATGATTCGGAGACGAACTAAATTTTGGTACCTCGGACCACCCCTCCCCTGACCCACAACACTGAACCGACACTTGCAAAATTTGGCACATCGCGTGCTCTCTTCAGACCGCGCGCACTGCGATATCAGATGACATCCTAAGTTTGAGATCTTCGGAGGAGATGAGGTCACAGGCACATGGGCCCAAATTTGCATTGTTTGAAGGACTGCAACTCCGTCATTTTTCAATGGATTTTCTAAATTGTTTCAGTTTCTAGATCGGTTGGCGGTGTAGATGTTACACTCCAAGTTTCATCTGATTCGGAGAAGAATAAAAAATTGGTACCCCGGACCGCCCCTCCCCTGATCCACAACACTTAACCGACACTGGCAAAATTTGGCACATCGCGTGCTCTCTTCGGACCGCACGCACTGGGATATCAGATGACATCCTAAGTTCGATATCTTCGGAGGAGATGTGAGCACAAGCACATGGGACCAAATTGCAAACTTTGAGGGCCCGTAACTCTTGCATTTCTTCTCGGATTACAAAAATCCTTTCCGGTATGGGTTTGTTTTCGTTCATGGAATCTACATACTTAAATAGATGAATGTCAATAAAAAAAAAAAATTGCGAAAATTTTGCCCCCACCCCAGTGTAAAAATATATGGCCAACCCTGTCAAATTTTCTTCTTCGGACTAAGCTGACAACGGTCAACACGACTACAAAAACCAAATACAGTTATCTGGAATGATACGGGAGGACAACAGAGTACAATAAAATAGAGGTTTGCCAACTATGGGCGGTAACTCTTCAGGGAAAGCGCGGACACAAGTTTTTATGCCCGTGGGCAGTAGTGCATATCGAGATGTGCATACGGTCTAATTTTCGATGCTCTGCTTCTTATAATTGCCGAGATAATAAAATGACATTTTTTCAAATAAAGGGAGATAACTCCTCGGTGAAAGTGCGGACAAAATCGTTATGGGCCATAGGCATAGAACTCATGTACCCCAACCTACTTACCAAGTTTTAGTGTCCTACTTCTTGTACTTTTCGAGTAATAGTGATTACAAAAGTGTCAAGTATAATAATAATAATAACTAGAGGTCAGATTCCATGGAATCAGATATACTTCCATGGTATTCCATCCCATCCCATCCCGTCCCGACCTGACCTTCAAAATGGTCAATCGAAGGTCAAATCGGGTAAAACATGCGGATTTCCACGAAATTTGATACCTAGGGGTACTTTTGTCCGGGGAGTCTTTTGGGCGGGTCAAGTCGTGACCCCGACCTGACATTGACATTCGAAATGGTAAGTTCAAGGTCAAATCGAGTAAAACGATCGGATTTCGACGAAATTTTATACCTAGGAAAACTTTTGTCCGGGGAGTGTTTTGGACAGGTCAAATCGTGACAATAGGTTACTTTTACAGTAGAGCGGACATACCTATATAGTATATCGGTGAGCATATTCATGCATTTGCCTTGCTTCTTGCTAAGTCCGTTTGAATTTGCGTCATGAAGAGAGGGTTTGAATTTGAGTAATATATATCACCCGTCACAACGTTATACGCTACCAGGGTTAAACCGTTCAATATAAATTATTAAAAAGTGTACTAATCTTGCGTATATATACTACTTATCACATCCACTCATCGAAAAGTTTTTATCTCAATATATGATTTTCGGAGTAATTTTGCCCATTTGATCTTCGGTGGAATTTTCCAAATCTGAACCCACCCGACACAAACACTCCCTTGAGCAGGTTGCGTTTATATTAGAGAGGTCAAATTTTAGAGTCATACCTACAGTATACCGGCTTATGTACCACCGCATTAAACTCGCTCCTACATCGGCCCGTTTGGATTTGGGGCTAAAAATCGGCTAGTGATAGACTACAGAAGTATACATATTTATGATATATAGCGTTGTCACGAGTAAACCGTTCCATCTAAAAATTAGAAAATTGCGCTCTAGATGCGCGTGAACACTAGCTATCAGATGTACTCGTCAAAAAAAATTATCTCGATGTTTGAATTTGAAGTATAGCGGTCAAGATTTGGGGGGGGGGGGCGTGAATAGAATATCCAAATGTACCTGCTACATTACCTTGCTCTTTAATTAGCCCTTTTGGATTTGGTGGGAAGAATAGGTGCATTTTCCTGTTCCCCGTATAGCGGAAAGGGGTATATATATATAGTCACGCATTTCAATCAGTTTGGATATACAGTTTAAATATACACAGTTATATGCCTATATATTTAATACTAATATATTTTCTTATAAATTAACAGCGCAGTCCGTAGACCAGTGGTGAGAGCGTCAAACCCTCAGTTTGTGTTTTATTGCGACGTGAGTTCGAATCCCGTCAAATTATCTTTTTTTATTTTTTATTTTTAACATGTTTTGGTGTATTTTAATCATCAAATACGAATAATACCAAACTAAAGATAATGTAAAGATGCTTTTTATATTCGATTTCAATCAATTTGAATATAAAGTTTAAATATACACAGTTATATGCCTATATATTTAATACTAATATATTTTCTTATAAATTAACAGCGCAGTGCGTAGCCCAGAGGTGAGAGCGTCAAACCTTCAGTTTGTGTTTTATTGCGACGTGAGTTCGAATCCCGTCAAATTATCTTTTTGTATTTTTTATTTTTAACATGTTTTGGTGTATTTTAATCATCAAATACGAATAATACCAAACTAAAGATAATGTAAAATGTGTTATTGAATCGGATATAAAACAATAAACACGTGGGTCGGTTTTCGCATATATAACATGAAGCGCGCTTAATGAACGTTCGGTCCGAAGAATATAATGAGTGATTAACAACAACACACAAATAGTTTGAACGTAATCGAACAGAAAAGAGCGTTCTCTATAAGTAGATTCCTTTATGGTAGGAATAATGAGCGGTTGTTTCACGTTTGCTTTTTTGACAAGACTTAAATGACGGAGTACGAAACTATCAGTGGTGTTTTAGTTTGCGAAAGTATAAAAGGAGTCATTTCCAATTCGGCAGACATATACTCACGGAAAGAATAGAATGTCTATCAGCAGTATACTACGGTTTATAACAATATACAAATTGATCTTACGAAACTGATGATGTTTGCATGTTTCTATGTGTTTATCGTTGTTATCGCAAACGGAATAATTGGCTATACGTCGTCATTACGTTAGTAGAAATATACACCGTATAACGAAGGCTTGTTTGACAAAATTAATGTAATGTTTGTATTTTGTTTGGTTGTATATGATATGCAATGCGTTGAAGATGCGAAAGAAAATACAAAAGTGAAATGCACGCACGCAGATAGCTCATGACACACTCTACACGATAAAATTATAATTTACCACACACCATGGGCTACACAATTTACGAATAGGTGGGTTTATATTAAAATCCAAGTTATTTGCTTTATAACGGCTCCGATATGTACTCATACCAATATACCACTCTGGAAATGATTGTTGGAATTCGACGGGCGTTCTATCAGTTCTATGGTAGACGATTGAGACTGGTCCGCGGCAAGACGGGTGTATTCGAATCGGAGGTAGGTTCCATCCCACGGGGGATGGGGTAGCCGGAGGAAGGAGAGAGGGGAGTGACAAATTTTTGGCGTATATATAGATAATATATATTATATATATAAGCGGAATTATTTTGAAGAGCTCTTTTCACTTGACTGAGAAAAAAATAATGTTCTAAGTCCAAAAGTTTTGGTTGAAATATTGGAGCCTTTTTCAAAAAGTGAAAACAAAATGAACGACTTTTCTGGAACAGGGCGATTTCGATCCGTTTTGGACTCTGGATTCCCCAAAAGTTATCTCCGTTTCGCGTGTAGCATAATATGACTTTTATGAATAAGTAACGGATAGTTTGGGGAATGAGATGTGAGCTTGTACAACATTCGTTCATAGTTCGCGAATTACATTTGGATAGACATATTTCTGTTATATCCCAAATTTCATATGATTCGGAGAAGAATTAAAAATTGGTACCGCAGACCACCCCTCCCCTGACCCACACTACTGGACCGACACTTGCAAACTTTGAGGGCCCGTAACTCTTGCATTTCTTCTCGGATTACAAAAATCCTTTCCGGTATGGGTTTGTTTTCGTTCAGGGAATCTACATACTTAAATAGATGAATGTCAATAATAAAAAAAAATTGCGAAAATATTGCCCCCACCCCAGTGTAAAAATATATGTCCAACCCTGTCAAATTTTCTTCCTCGGACTAAGCTGACAACGGTCAACACGACTACAAAAACCAAATACAGTTATCTGGAATGATACGGGAGGACAACAGAGTACAATAAAATAGAGGTTTGCCAACTATGGGCGGTAACTCTTCAGGGAAAGGGCGGACCCAAGTTTTTATGCCCGTGGGCAGTAGTGCATATCGAGATGTGCATACGGTCTAATTTTCGATGCTCTGCTTCTTATAATTTCCGAGATAATAAAATGACATTTTTTCAAATAAAGGGAGATAACTCCTCGGGGAAAACGCGGACAATATTCGTTATGCGACGATGGCATACAACTCTTTGATCCCAAGATACGTACCAAGTTTTAGTGTGCTACTCCTGGTACTTTTCGAGTAATAAGGGTTGCAAAAGTGTCCAGTATAATAATAATAATAATAATAATAATAATAATGAAAAATAATCGAAAAAGGGCCATAACTCTGTCAAAATATATTGGACCAACATCCGGATAGCATTATTTTTAGTAGACCTTAGATGCCTACATTCGCTAGAGATTTCGCGGTCCTCCTCCCATTAGTTTCTGAGTATTTCCAATTAAACAGAAAACGGCCGCAGTAGAAAAACAATATACTTCCTTGGTTACACCATGGAAGAATAATAATAGGGCAAATCATGAGCTCAATAAATCGCAGTTAAGGGACGGAAAATATGAATTAGGATGATTATATCTTTCCCTTAACATGTGTGGGTTGATCTCAAGTGTTTGGGAGTGACCCCACCCCTAGCCTCGAAATTGGGTGACGGGATTGGGAAAACAGTCAACCCGGCACAAAATGCGAATTTTGAGAGCCCGTAACTCCGTTATTTTCCAACTGGATTTAAAAATTGTTTTGCAGTATTGCGATCAGCTCCTTACCTTGATATTTGCTCTATAAATTTCTGTCTGATTCAGAGACCCGAATAACACTTTTGTTTATTGGAAAGCATACGGGCCCAAATTCAAAGTTTGAGGGCCAAAATCTCCGCCATTTTTCACACGGATTTACAATCTGTTTTCAGCTTCTAGATCAACGTGATATGGTATATGTTACTATATCAAGTTTCATCTGATTCGGAGAAGAATAACAATATTGGTACCACGGACTACCCCTCCCCTGACCCACAACACTGAACCGACACTGGCAAAATTTGGTCTCTTCAGACCGCACGCATTGGCGTATCAGTTGACATCCAAAGTTTGACATCTTCGGAGGAGATGTGATCACAAGCATATGGGGCCAAATTTGCATTGTTTGAAGGCCCACAACTCTGACATTTTTCAATGGATTTTCGAAATTCTTTCAGTTTCTAGATCGGTTGGCGGTATGGATGTTATATTCCAAGTTTCATCCGATTCGGAGAAGAATACAAAATTGGTACCCCGGACCACCCCTCCCCTGACCCACAACACTGAACCGACACTGGCAAAATTTGGCCCATCGCGTGCTCTCTTCAGACCGCACGCACTGGGATATCAGACGACATCCAAAGTTCGACATCTTCGGAGGAGATAGGGTCACAAGCACATGGGACCGACACTTGCAAACTTTGAGGGCCCGTAACTCTTGCATTTCTTCTCGGATTACAAAAATCCTTTCCGGTATGGGTTTGTTTTCGTTCAGGGAATCTACATACTTAAATAGATGAATGTCAATAATAAAAAAAAATTGCGAAAATATTGCCCCCACCCCAGTGTAAAAATATATGTCCAACCCTGTCAAATTTTCTTCCTCGGACTAAGCTGACAACGGTCAACACGACTACAAAAACCAAATACAGTTATCTGGAATGATACGGGAGGACAACAGAGTACAATAAAATAGAGGTTTGCCAACTATGGGCGGTAACTCTTCAGGGAAAGGGCGGACCCAAGTTTTTATGCCCGTGGGCAGTAGTGCATATCGAGATGTGCATACGGTCTAATTTTCGATGCTCTGCTTCTTATAATTTCCGAGATAATAAAATGACATTTTTTCAAATAAAGGGAGATAACTCCTCGGGGAAAACGCGGACAATATTCGTTATGCGACGATGGCATACAACTCTTTGATCCCAAGATACGTACCAAGTTTTAGTGTGCTACTCCTGGTACTTTTCGAGTAATAAGGGTTGCAAAAGTGTCCAGTATAATAATAATAATAATAATAATAATAATAATGAAAAATAATCGAAAAAGGGCCATAACTCTGTCAAAATATATTGGACCAACATCCGGATAGCATTATTTTTAGTAGACCTTAGATGCCTACATTCGCTAGAGATTTCGCGGTCCTCCTCCCATTAGTTTCTGAGTATTTCCAATTAAACAGAAAACGGCCGCAGTAGAAAAACAATATACTTCCTTGGTTACACCATGGAAGTATAATAATAACAATGAAAAATAATCGCAAAAGGGCCATAACTCCGCCAAGAAACATTGGGCGGAAATCCGGATACCATTATATGTAGTAAACCTTCGATGCCTACATTCGCTAGAGATTTCGCGTTCCTACTGCAATCAGTTTCTGAGTATTTCGAAATAAACGGAAAACGACCTCAGTAGAAAAACAATATACTTCCTTGGTTACACCATGGAAGTATAATAATAGGCCAAATCATGAGCTCAATGAATCGCAGTTAAGGGACGGAAAATATGAAGTAGGATGATTATATCTTTCCCTTAACATGTGTGGGTTGATCTCAAGTGTTTGGAAGTGACCCCACCCCTGCCTCGAAATTGGGTGACGGGATTGGGAAATAGTCAAACCCGGCCCAAAATGCGAATTTTGAGAGCCCGTAACTCCGTTATTTTCCAATGGATTTTAAAATTGTTTTGAGTATTGTGATCAGCTAGTTACATTGATTATTTTTTATAAATTTTGTCTCATTCAGAGACGAATAACATTTTGTTTATTAGAAAGAATACGGGCCCACATTCAAAGTTTGAGGGCCCAAATGTCCGCCATTTTTTAACGGATTTACGATCTGTTTTCAGTTTTATGATCAACGTATAAGGTAGATGTTATATACCAAGTTTCATATGATTCGGAGACGAACTAAATTTTGGTACCTCGGACCACCCCTCCCCTGACCCACAACACTGAACCGACACTTGCAAAATTTGGCACATCGCGTGCTCTCTTCAGACCGCGCGCACTGCGATATCAGATGACATCCTAAGTTTGAGATCTTCGGAGGAGATGAGGTCACAGGCACATGGGCCCAAATTTGCATTGTTTGAAGGACTGCAACTCCGTCATTTTTCAATGGATTTTCTAAATTGTTTCAGTTTCTAGATCGGTTGGCGGTGTAGATGTTACACTCCAAGTTTCATCTGATTCGGAGAAGAATAAAAAATTGGTACCCCGGACCGCCCCTCCCCTGATCCACAACACTTAACCGACACTGGCAAAATTTGGCACATCGCGTGCTCTCTTCGGACCGCACGCACTGGGATATCAGATGACATCCTAAGTTCGATATCTTCGGAGGAGATGTGAGCACAAGCACATGGGACCAAATTGCAAACTTTGAGGGCCCGTAACTCTTGCATTTCTTCTCGGATTACAAAAATCCTTTCCGGTATGGGTTTGTTTTCGTTCATGGAATCTACATACTTAAATAGATGAATGTCAATAAAAAAAAAAAATTGCGAAAATTTTGCCCCCACCCCAGTGTAAAAATATATGGCCAACCCTGTCAAATTTTCTTCTTCGGACTAAGCTGACAACGGTCAACACGACTACAAAAACCAAATACAGTTATCTGGAATGATACGGGAGGACAACAGAGTACAATAAAATAGAGGTTTGCCAACTATGGGCGGTAACTCTTCAGGGAAAGCGCGGACACAAGTTTTTATGCCCGTGGGCAGTAGTGCATATCGAGATGTGCATACGGTCTAATTTTCGATGCTCTGCTTCTTATAATTGCCGAGATAATAAAATGACATTTTTTCAAATAAAGGGAGATAACTCCTCGGTGAAAGTGCGGACAAAATCGTTATGGGCCATAGGCATAGAACTCATGTACCCCAACCTACTTACCAAGTTTTAGTGTCCTACTTCTTGTACTTTTCGAGTAATAGTGATTACAAAAGTGTCAAGTATAATAATAATAATAATAATAACAATGAAAAATAATCGCAAAAGGGCCATAACTCCGCCAAGAAACATTGGGCGGAAATCCGGATACCATTATATGTAGTAAACCTTCGATGCCTACATTCGCTAGAGATTTCGCGTTCCTACTGCAATCAGTTTCTGAGTATTTCGAAATAAACGGAAAACGACCTCAGTAGAAAAACAATATACTTCCTTGGTTACACCATGGAAGTATAATAATATATTATTATACATCAATAATATTAAAAAAGAACAATAATTTATGTACAAAACAAGGTCTCAGATTTGAAGAAACTTAATTGAACATCCTACAACATCCTACGCTGAATCAATAACAAAAGAGTCTATTTTGTGGAGTTGTTGACACATTCGTTGTTATCTGGTCGTCGTCTTCTTTGCGTTGTATGTATATCAGCCGTCGATGTCCTGGTGAAGTTTAATTCAACAGCAAATTTGCTTTTCTGTATAATCGACCATAGTGCTTTCCAAACCATCGAACTATTGTTCTGTCATTCTTGAAGAAATCCCGAGAATTGAATAATATTTTCATCCTCTTTCCTTTCATCATGTGGTGGAGTGCGAATATACAATATAATCCACACACATTTGTCGCACGATGTTGATATCGTGTTGTATTCATAGTCCATGCCGATGAGTTCCTTTTTATGAATGGTAACATATATCGTCTCGGTGGTGGTAGTCCAAATGAGTCGAAGTATACAGCTGATCTTCCCTTGAATAACATCAATGTCCAGTGTTCTCCTGGCTGATCCGATGAGTGCGTGTTCACAATATATGCTTGAATATGCTGTGGTTTCTTCTCTGGTAACAGATCTCTAGCACAAACATGTGTGTTAAGTTTACACAACCAGGAATTGTCCAGAATATATTGAAGTTCAGCTGTCTGCATCGTTGTAATTCTCTTTGACTCGCTGTGACCACATCAGAGTCCACTCTGCGTCGAATTTTTTGCGGTTGAGCTCCAAACTGTTTCTCAGATGATCCCACATGATGAATGCTTCGAACTTCTCCTTGCAGTGTGGGTTTAACCATATCAGCTTCGGGAACCATCTTTCCATAACATTGTATATGTCAAGTTTAATCAGCGCTAAGTCGATAAACTGGTTTGTCCAATCATCAGTTGTAGAGAACAAACACAGAACATGTTCACGTTGACTAGGATGTTCTATTTTACATCCTTCACAGTTTGCTGACACTTCCTTGCGAATAAGTTCTTGTAGTTCTTCAATCATAGCGTTGTTGAGTGTGTCCAAGATCAGGTTCCATCTCGGAGCAAAGTTTTGTCAACGTTGGTATTCTTCATAGTAGTTCCATAGCTGTGATGTGAACTCCATCCTAATAGTCAGTAAGCACTTCTCTCAAAGCTGTGATCTCTATTTCACTGTCGAATTCAGCATACACCAAAACGTTGACGGCTGTAGTGAGAGCTGTCAAGAACTGAAGCTCCAAACGCAGGTTCCCTGTCTTTATAGGATGTAGATGTCCCTCGTCACTTCCTTGGTCCGGTGTCAAGTCGAAACCCCACAAACAATATCCATTCATATATTCTTTTAAATTAATGCCAATTGATTTGTTAACACCAAACATTCCTAAAGATTGATACAAAGATAAATATGATCTGAGACATTGTTTTGTTGCGAAGTTTGGTTCAAATGGACGGTTATGTATTGTATGACCGTCTTGACTAACTTCCAATTTATTCAAACTGAAATGTTTGAAGTGGAATGGATTGGTACCCAAATCTCCATTCATATCTTTATTTTCGACCAACGCAATAAAAATTCTCTTTGGTAATTGTCCTTGAAATAAGTGGTCTTCAATTTTTGATCTAAGTCCAGTACTAATTGTGAAAGTTTTTATTTCTACTCGTCTGATAGGTATTTTCATTTTTGACTGGACAATTTCTTGATTTAATTTATTTGAGACCGCTGGAAAGAGACTAACTGTTCTGACATGGAACACTGCTGATTCGAAAACAATTTGTCCATCCTCGGCGCCAATGAGGCAAAATTTAGATGGTGATCTGTTTAATCTGATACGAATTTCAATTCCATTTGGTAAATATTTTTCTTGAAGAAACAGATCAGTGTGTAAGCGTCCACATAGTTCAACAATTTTACTACCACCGATCAAACTTTCTCTAGAAGTTAATCCAGCATTAGCACCACCTTTGGTACTCTCTTCAAATTGTTTTGCTGTATCGCCATACCACATTTCTAAATTTGCTAATTGATTATCTTTATATTCTGGAGAGTATCCCAACAGATTTTCGAAATATGCTCGGTATGGGTAAGTGTCAGAATTCGAAGTTATCAATTTGTTGTTCAAGTAAACATCGATACTGCTGAACATACTATGAAAGAAATTGTTAACAGGTGCTAATTCCGTACCAGCATCCAAATTAGTTCCATCTTTTTTTGTAATTTTGAATTTCACATAAAGATAAGATTGATTAATATCTGTCCACTTTTCGGTTTGAGATGGTATGACAAACTCTATCGGAGCAGAATTATTCAGCGGTGCAATCGGATGATTTTCGATCCACTGCGATTCTGACATTGTAGCCACCGTTGGTGGAACATGTGTCATATCAAGTTCCGATTTATTGCATTCGCATGATCCATTTACCATTTGTGCCATGATTAATCAAAAATATCAAGAGCTCGACTGCTAGGATGTTTTTTCGACTGACTTTTTCGGCGTTTGACAGCTGAATGATTCATTTTTGAATTCGCTACTCTTTTTCTAGGTTTTTGTCTCGAGTTCAAAATTTGATTTTTAGCTTGTGTGCCAAAAGATTTAAAAGCTTTTTTACCTTCAGACATCAACGCTTCTTTCGGACTTTTACCTTGATTAATAATTTCATCTGCAACACCAAAAGTGTGTTTTTTCGCAAGTTGTAAAGCTGTCCGACCAATCGGTTTTAGAAATGGTACAGCAGATCTCATAAGTGATTTGAAAATTGAACCAATACCGTTACCATATTGCCGTGGTACACCTCTATACACGGGGAACATTGTTTTTAGAACTCCTCTCGTTTTCTGAAATGCAACTTCGCCAAAGACTTACCACCAATAAACTGAATTGATTTTCCTGTGTCGCCACTTATATTTACACTAATTTTGTCAAAGTATGACTTTGAAACTGGAACATAATGTAAATTTATAAATTCATGTTTTACATGTAATCCGTCGATATCTCTTTTAATTCTGAAAGAAACAACTCGTAAAATTTGTACTTCAACATTTCCAACAATTGTGAAATCGGCAATATCAGAATAAACAAACATTTGATTATGACCAACAAACAAATCTACACCAAACGGAAATCTACTATTTGAATAAAAATCTTCAGAAGCGTTTTCAGTTTTGTAACCCAACTTGTGCAAAAGACATTGTGGTAATTCAATTCCGAGTTTTGGGATACTTAAACTCTTGCGAATAATTTTCACACGTTTTGTAACTTTTGAGTACTTGATGTGAAATCCGTATTAGTTTTGCAATGCTTCTCCAAGTGTTTCATCAATTACATCTTGCATTGTATCAAGTAAATCTGTCACAGAGGTATACGAACCTTCTCGTATCTGTATTTCAAGTGCATGAACGTCATCAGGTCTCTTAAACATCTTTTCTTCAAAACGATTTTTAAGAACAGACAGTATTATTGCATCAGTTGTAATCAAATTGAATTTACACGAATCCCCTGTAACATTGTATGTTTCTGAAGGTGTTATCAGTTCGACTAATGCAACTTCCCATTTTTCTTTATCAATTTGAATTGGTTTTGGTAATTGTACAGTAAAACAACATTGAGAATTGTTTGGATACATTACCGTTGAACTGTCGCTCGGAATTGTAATGTAGAAAGAATTCATACTTTCAAAATTTCTGTCGACTGATTTTTCAAATATTTCAAACGCGGTGTTGGTAAAATGTATCCCAAAGAACTACTGAGTAAAATTAACCACAGTTCGTTATTTTCACTTTGTAAACTTAAATGAACAATTGCTGTAGCGATTATACCAACAATTATAATAATTTGTGTAAAATATGTTACTTGATTTTTTGCAATTTTTTCTCCACAGATTTGAAATTGTGATGGAGCATCCAGAACAACTGAACCATTTTGAGACATGTTAAAAGTTTTATACCAAATTTGTGGCAGGAATCCAACTGTCAAATTTTTTAGGATAACCAGCCCAATGAACTTTAATTTCTCTAACTGATTTACCAGCAACTTTTCTTGAACGTTTACCAACAACTGATTCAATTTCGTAAACTTTATTATCTTTTATATGTTGAATTTCTTTACCATAAAATGATCCTGCGATGTTTTCACCATCTAAATCTACTAATTTGTAAGTTAATGGTGTACTTTTACAAACTCTACTAATTTTGAAAATTTCTTTTGTCCAATTTGGAAGATATCCTTTATCAAAAGTTCTCTTTGTTTTATTTATTCTAACAAAATCTCCAACTTTCAAGATCTTATCTTTTTTCGTTTTTAACTTTCCATAAAGATTTCTGGAAACTTCAATTTCATTTTCTCGAGTTACTAAAACTGGTGCCATCTTAATACTTCTATGAAAACTTTTGTTGTAAGAATTCACAAAATCGTGCAAAACATCATTGTATTTCAAATTTGATTATGTGTAAAATATTTCCACATCTTTGTTTTCAATGTCCGTTGAAAACGTTCAACTATGCTTGCTTTTGTCTCTGGATTCTCTGTTGTGAAAAAATGAATTTTCTTAGATTTCAAAAATTGTAAAAAAAATTATTTTTGAATTCTGAACCTTTGTCAGATTGAAATGAAACTGGTTTTCGTTTTGATGATTTGAGAATTTTCTGAAATGTTTTAACTAAAGTTTTACCAGTTTTGTCTTTAATTTTTTCAACCCATGCAAATTTTGAGAACACATCAATAACACAAAGTAAATATCTGTAATTGTCATTGTGCTTTTGCAAAGTTTGCAAATCTGCCAAATCAGCTTGCCACTGAATATCAATTCCTGCAACAATAGTTTTACGTCTGCGAAATTTCCGAACAATTGGTTTGTGCAAAGTGTATGTTTTTTGCCATTGTAACCATTTTTTAACATCTGAAAGTTTAATTTTGTTATTTGTTTCTTTCGCATTTTTAAAAAGTTGATTTGCTCCACTGAAACCACCAACTTCTTTTGGATTGTAGTAAATTTCAGTTAGAAGTTTGTCAAATTTTATGTAAGTGGGGACCATTCTTTCAAAATAGATTTTCTGGTTTTAGGAAAACTTTGAGGTGTGAAAATATCAACTGAACGTTTTCTTGACTTGCCACTGCTAGGAGTTGCATGAGGTGTATGAAACTCATCACCAGTGTGACCTTCTTTTAAATGTCTTTGTATCCACAACCATCGATTCCTGTTACCTACATAATCTTGTGGTACATTAAGTTCCCCCAATCCACGTAGGAATGTTTCATAACCAACTGTGTCAAAACCTTTTCGGTGACGAACAACATCGTTTATCAAATCAATTATATTTGATCCAGTAACTGTTTCTGTTCCATAAATTAATTGTCCACGATCATCCCATCTAAGTTTAGGATTAGTTGACAACAATGTTAAAATTTGTTGTGCTTTACCACGAAGTTTAGATGGAACACTTTCCAATATATGTTCACTCATGTTCCCAAAGTTTTCAGATAACTTTTGTTCAGGTAAACTGAATTTTGAATTTAAAGATTTTTGTGAAGTTTTCAATTTGTACAAATTTTCTCCAAATAACTGTGACTTTTCTGATTCAGAAATATTTTTATCATAAACTGATTTCAATTCTTTGTAAGAATCTGAAACATTTGAAATTGCAGGATCAGGAGGTAATTGAGGTTTATTCATTTCTGACATTTTCCATTGTTTGAAATCTTCCAACATTATGAATGGTACAATAACCATTTTCTTCATATTTATTTGAGATTTAGTTTTTACAAAATATTTTTAACAACTGCACCTAATGTTTTGCTAATCAATGGAGCAAGAAATAATAATGGTAAAAAGCCACCTTTTTGATTCAAAATTTTCTTCTTTTGTTGCAAAGGTTTGTTCTTGTCTGCAAGATATCTGATATGTTTACGCTTCGAATGTAACTTGCGGTTCTGAGCTTCATTCAGTTTTACATTACCTTTTAAAAGATTTTGACAACATTCTGAAATGCAATCCATCACTTGTTTCGGAGCATCGTTGATCATTTTCTTTTTATATGCAGATGGAACTTTACTCATTGCAACAATCAACTCCCCATATTTTTTTTATCAGCGGTACTTTCCGGCTCTTAGTTTTTGAAGGCATCTTCACAGTCTAAGTAGTTGTCTCAAAATGAGCAGAAAAATTATATGTTTCATCTTTTATCTTTTCTGATTGAACCATTCTAAAGCTTCGAATGCCGATTTCGATGCATCAGACAACGGCATAAATTTAGAAAATTCAAGATCAATAACTGTTTTTTTTTGTAACGGTTGATGTTGAGGGTTCTGCTGAGAAGGTATAGGTGTATATTTAGAATGTTGATTTTGTTGAGTTTGCATCGGTGTAAACTTTGAATGATTTAGAGAAAGCTTTGTTTTACGTTTAGATTCTTTTTGATTACCCCTTTGTTGTGTTTGCATCAGTGTAATCTTTGAACGTTTTGGAGAAACCTTTGATTTACTTTTAGATTGTCTACCAGTTTGTTCAAATGAATTTTTCAAAAGACTTCTAATTAAAACTCCCCCAAGGAACCCACTACCACCTCGTTGTAAAATTAATTTGCGTTTTGTTTCCATATCAGTTGATCGATCAGAGATTTTTTTAAGAACATTTTTATTTCTCTGAAAAAACTTTTTTGTCTGTGATGGTAATTTCCAATCATTTTCAAGAAATAATTCAGCTGCAAAAGTGAAGAAATTTATAATTTGTGACAGTTCATCATGACTAAACATCTCGGTGGACGACATGGTTCTAAAATGAAAAAAGTAACAACAACTGAATTTATACTTTTGAATAAATGACAGGACCTCGGTCATTAGCTGTCAACCATTTATGGAAAATATCAGTTCTAATTCGCAAATAATTTTCTGTTCTAGGATGAAAATCTACTAAAATATATCCATGATTTATTGAAGTTGCATCTTCGTATGCTTGTTTCAAATGATTGGTTTGCATTTGATGAGCCAAAACTTTTATTTGATTTTTATCTCGAACGCTTTGAAATAAAACCATGTAGTGTGCATTCAAACTTATAGTTCTGCTACTTTTTGATTTTTGGAACATGTTTTGAGTAATGTAAATTATTGAAGCATTTCGACGATGACCTTTTCTAGTAAACCAAAGCATTATTTTGTCTTCATCTTGTTCCCCCATCATGTCATCGAAAACAACAAGATGAGGAAATGATTTATCTGATACAATTTCCTCATCATCGTCTGGAATGCCATCGATAAACTCAACGTTATCAATTTCTTTTATACGATTGTATGTGTCTTGCCATTCTTTGTAACACCAAACTAAATCGTGTTTAAATTCAATAACTTTTTTAACAAATTCTGTTTTACCTGATCCACTAGGTCCGCTGATAAAGAAATTACACGGATGTTGGAAAAGTAAAGATTCTTCCATGTTGTCACTTTGATGCCTAATCAGAGAGTGAACTTAACGACGTGTGAATTTAGTTTTTAAAGAGAAATCTCCAAAGCTGTAAATATTTCCATACATTTCAATAATCCAATTATTATAGTCTTCTATTCTTCTGTTTGTTCTGTAAATAAAAAAATCATCCCCTATAATGTTTTGAATTTTTGCATATGTTGACATTTTTTTTGTTAACAAATACCCATAGATCCTAGGAACTGATTTAAAGGTTCCACTAGCAAGAGGATAATGATCTTCATACTTTGTATAATGAATATAGTCATGTTCATCAAAAGTTTCTAAATCTAAATGGTGTTGATCACCACCAAATAGCCAAAAATCAGATATTCTTTCAATGAGAAAAAATGTTTTGAATTTAATAAATGATTTAATATAGTTTTGAGAGAAATGAGAAAATATACTTGTCTCAAGATAGTCCAATCTCTGTAAACATTCGTCGACATCACAGCATCGTAGTATTGCTTTCTTTTCTCTTTCAAACCAGACTTCTTGTAATTCCTTCTTTATCTCTGGAATAAGTGTTGACTGTGCCACCAAATATCCATAAATCTTCTCAGCAATTTCTGGAGGTACTACTCCTGTCAACATCTTGACATGAAATGACTCAACATCTCCATCCGTATGGATATGTGTGAATACCATTGACGAGTTTTCGTTTTGTGTACACCGATCTGAAAGTTTTGGTTTGACACTCACTAATTAGTTGATGGTTCTTTTGTCTTTTAATTCTGGAAGGATACTCAACAACAGTTTTGAAATTTTCACGATCATTAACACATTGTACCATTGTTTCAAAATTAACTTTTTGACTTGTGCTGTAATCAAGAGTGATACCTTTTACCTTACATTTGGTGTATCTTCTCCCATCTTTGATGTATTCATATCCGTAGTTCTTTGGCCCAAGTCCAACAAATTTGACAATCTTTGCATCTGGATGTTCGTCGCTCCATTGCCCCAATCTTCCTTCGATAGTTTTGATGTTCTTCTTTGATGGATCACTGACATACATACAGCTGTCTGTATCAAAATACAGCACTCTATCTCCAAGTTTTTTAAAAACTTTATACAATTGTAATCTTGCATACGCTGTAACAAAAGAAGCAACAACAACATTTGCTGAATGATGAGGTTCAATATTATCTAAAATATCAACATAATTTACCAGAATGAATTTGTCACCATCAAGAAGTGTAACATTTTGAACAATTATATTGTTACTAGTAAGCAATTCAAAATAACGTGATGGCTTATCCACATACTCTGTTTTTGACATAAGATTTCTTTGTGCATTCTTACCCCATATACAATTAATCATAATTTTAGATATTTGGCGTTTTCCTGGATTCTTCTCGATGTTCTCCAATTTTATACCCTCAGCTGCATAATAATCCTGTACAAACTTTTGCTTCTGTTCTTCTGTCTCAACACCAAATGGATAACCACTACATTCCTGTTTGATCTTTAGATGTTTGTCGATATAGGATTTGTATATTTCATCTGTCCAATCTGTCCAATGCCAAATTTGGTACACATCAAGTATTTTGTAGCCAACATCCATTGCTTTGAATAATTCTGGCGTGGTCCACACTCCGGTTATAGCTCGATCTTCTTCTGAATGGTTACATGCCTCGTTCTCATTGATGGCACAAATGTTGCACAGAGTAAAAACCATTTTCTTGTTACAATGAATCGGTAGAACTGGAATATACAATTTCGATGGTGGTAAAATTGTACATTTAACAAGCCCCGCATAGTCTCTAATGTGTTCTTGATCGATCTGCTCTTGGCTCAAAATTTCTGGATGTCCAACAGGGTAGAATTTATATTTGTTGCAAAATGGATACAACGAACACACATCGATGAACTTGATTTCTTTTGTGGAATCTTGATCAATTTCCTCGTACAATTTGATGGCATTTGTACGTCCACCAAACAATGCTTCTCTTGGCAAAATGGGGTCTCGATGTTTGTAGAAAGATTCCATTTGTTGTTTGAATTTCACATCCGATTTCATTCTGTCGTCGATCTGATGCTCCCAAATTGATTCAACTCTGTAACCAAGACTTTCCAGTTCATCTTTCTTCTGTTGAGTTCTTGTATATAATTCTTCCATGGTGAGCATCGTATAGGGATTCTTGTATTGTCTGTTGTTGTTGTAACATTTTGGACATCCATGAAACAGACATCCATTCATCTCAAAAACTGTTCTTGTGGCTTCCTCATATCCATCGACGTAGTGTCCACCAATCTTGATTTCTCCTCCATTCAAAGCATGCTTGATTGTTATCATACGTGACAATGATATATGTTGAAGCCAACGTATCGCTTTCATGGAATAGTTTTTAGCACATGGGTATCCACCATCTGGAATGATTCCAATTGTTTTCTCTGGCATTGAATTCTTCCTCCATGCCAAATTGCAAACTTGCGCCAATGTTATTGACTCAATGAACGGGTCAATCTGTTCTGTTTCCAATATGTATTTCCTGAATTTTCCACATCCACGGCGAAGAATATCCACGTCTGATTTGCAGTACTTCTCCATCTCTTCTTGGAAGTTGAATATCACGTAATTTTCTATTTTCTCATTGTACCATTCAAAGAATTTCTCTCGATTTTCCACGCTCATCATGTCTGGTTTGTAGTAATCAGAAGCCAAGTAATGTCCAATGTAATTTTGAAACTTTGGTGAATTCGCCCAATGTGGAAAGTGTCCTTTCGCCATCTCATTCAGCTGAAAAGTTTGTGGAAACTTTGAAAGCAGCATCATCAGAAAACTCAGAGAATCAATAACTTTCACGCTGTTGCATTTTAAACTGAGAATCTTGTTTCCATTCATGATCAGTTCTGGTTTATGAATTCCACTTTGTATGAGTGCTTGAAGTAGAAACTGTGCATCGTATCCCTGAGCATTATGTGCTATTGCAACACATCCTTTGTGATCTTGGTGGAATAACCAGTTTGTGAAGTCTGTTAAAACGTTGTCACCCTTGAATACAAATTCTCTGGAATCCGGTCCGCATGTTTCACATTTTTCTTCGATTGGTTTGCACATGCAATCTCCACAAGCGGTATGTGCAACACAGAAGTTTGGAATATGAACACCTGTGTCTTGTCTGCATTCAAAGTCAAAGAATACATATGGAATCTTTGCAGGTTTCTTTTCCGGTGATTCATATTTTGGAATGTAGCACCTGTGATCTGCTTCAACGATTTCTTTGCAATGTTTGCATTTCTTCAACCCCGCACATATATGTCTGCTTGATTTATTGATGAGAATTTCTTCATCACAATTGTTGCATAGTTGAACCAAATCACATATTTTTCTTTTCTGTTTTCCTTCCGTCTTCAAATGGTTGTCGAAACAAGATTTACTTCTGAATGATCGTCGACACGTTCTACACTTCACCCAATTTGTGAAATTACACTGTGTCAATGACCAGCATGCACAAACAAATCTGCATCGATGATCGCCACGCATATGGAATCCAATGTCACAGAATTCGCAGTAGTAGCTGGTGCCTAGAAATCCTTTGATTGATGTTATGGTGTCGAAGTGATTGTTGTTGTAGTAGATGTGTACACATTTGCTCTCCGAACACATTTCTGCAGGTTCAAATAGAAATCCAGCGCCAGCAAATTCATTATGAATTTTCACAACATATTCTGGATACAATATTTCTTGAATCTTGTGGAACTCATTGATACTGCAAACTGTATCGTGTGGAATGCCAGCACGGTTGAGTAGATTTTTTGCTGCATCTGTTTGTGCTGTGTATATTGATCGTCTTATTCTTTTCCATTTCTTTGACCAGCACGCAGATCCATCACTATCTGCCTTACACATTCCGACGACAATAGATCTTGCCATACACATAACATCATCAGCATTTTCAATCCGGACAATACTTCTTTTTACTTTTGTCAGCTTGTTCTTGTCTGCAAATGGTCCATAATGTAGTGAGTGTCGTGTAGCACCTTCCGGAATATCTGTAACGAAGATTTCGAAATTGAGTGCACCGTCATGAATTGTAAAGTCTGCATTTGATTGAACCACATTTTGAATATTATCCATGAGTGTCCCACCATTCAATTCACTGGCTTTTGTGAATGGAATGAAAATGCTCATATCAAGTCCTGGATGATTTATCGTAACTCTGATTCTTGTCTTCTCATTTGCTGAACATTTCTGTTTCAATTCTTCTGTCAACTTCTCAAATATCTCTGGAATGTTTTCGATTGGATCTGTAAATTTCTCGAATTTCACACCAAATTGTCGTGATGCTGATTTAAATTTTCTGGAAAATTTCTCCGAGTTCAGCTCCAATTTGAAATATTTTGTTGGATTGAACACAACACGCTCTCTAGCCAGACTTCTCTTTCTCTTCCCACCAATTTCTCTATTCTGTCTTCGACCGCGTCCAATCTGCCCATCACTAGAACTTTCTTCACTTTCTGCCCCATCAGTTTCCATATCGCTCTCTTCACTTTCTGCCTCATCAGTTTCCATATCGCTCTCTTCACTTTCTGCCTCATCAGTTTCCATATCGCTCTCTTCAATAACTGCAGGCCTTGGTCTTTTTCTAACAATATCTTCTTCGCTGGTGGCGTCGTCTGAAACAGGTCTTTTAATTCTCTTAAACATTTTTGTCTTGAGTTTTGTCAGCAAAAAATATTGCGACTGGCTTCTTCGGAGTTGAAGTGTAAAGTGTAGAATTACACCTGCTTTTATAGCTTTTATAGCATTCGCGATGAAAATGTTATAAAAGCAGATGTAATTCTACACTTTACACTTCAACTCCGAAGAAGCCAGTCGCAATATTTTTTGCTGACAAAACTCAAGACAAAAATGTTTAAGAGAATTAAAAGACCTGTTTCAGACGACGCCACCAGCGAAGAAGATATTGTTAGAAAAAGACCAAGGCCTGCAGTTATTGAAGAGAGCTATATTGAGCTACATAAAGAAGATTCAAAAAAATCTACACAGCCACAGACTAGAAAAATTCAAGATAATCTTGTCGAATTGAGACAGATCTCTACCAATTTGTTTAAACTTTGTAACAAAATGCAATGGCAAGAGAAACAAGAGAAAAACAAAGCTGATAAAAATTGGAAACCGCCATATGGTTACTGTTACAAATGCGGACAAGAATCCCATTGGTCCTTCCATTGTAATACAGATTTCAGCGACAAAAAAAATGTGAAAACTATACAAAAATGTCTACAAGCAGTAACAATACAAGAACAAAATGCAGATATCAAAACTGAAGAGATGTCTACAACATCAGATCTTTTCAAACAACCCCGACCTGTTGATCCTACGAATGATTCACAGAACAAATCTGAAGATAAACATCCAGATTTTGAAAATTCCAAGAAAACTTCCAAGAAAAAGAAGCTGAGACCATTCTACATTCCAAAAAAAGATAAACGAATCGATACAAACATTTGAAAATTATGTTGTGTGAATAAATTATGAATTGAACAATCGTGTTATGTTTTTTTTTAGCAATGAAAGAGTAACCTTTTGGGAAATGTGGGTGGCCCTGAAAAGGGCCGTTTTTTCTTTTCCAGAATTCATAAAAATTCTGCCAAATCAGGATATATCCCGTTGGGATTAATTGTCACAGACCAAGTAGGATTTGATCTGTGCGCCGCAGCAGCCTGAGCGAAGCTGTCAATTGCTGCATTGCACAGATCTTTCTTCTTGATCTGTGACAAGATCTCCACGAGATCAAGATTGCTTGATTCTTGATTGCTTGATTCTTGATCACATACTTCAGGCGATGGTCGTCGCCGAGCCAGAAAATCTCTTAGCATCTGCTTCTGTACCACCTTTTGTTCAGGAGAATCCTGCCATTTCCTATATCTTTTTATCTCCGTCTCCTCTGACGAATCTCTCTTCCTCCACAACTTCTTGATAAATTTCTTTAAAGACGGCATAATGAATGAAGTTCACTGAAAAAGTGAAAATATTTGTATACATTTGACACGGGCGACAATGAAATCACATGTCGCGTTGGCGTTAAAATTGACAAATATTTCCTGACGTTGTGTTTTTTCAGAATCATTATTGCATAGCGATCAAACAAATGTTTTTAATTTCGTTAGATCATTATCTATTATTTGGTACACATGATTGATATATTTATTACCTCGTTAGGCAAATATGGAATGTTTTTCTAGTTTTTGGTTTTGGAATTGTACATATTTTATACATAAAAACTGAACACAAGAAACATACTGAACATTTTTCTTGATCATTGCATTTGATAACTTTACTTGGTCATCGTTTATGAACGAAGATGAATTCATATGTTAAAATATCTTAATTAATTGTATATACTATCATGAATTTAATCTATAACATATCGAAATGGTGAAACTAACAGATAATGCACTGAAAAGAAACACAACGTCAGGGAACATTTGTCATTTTTAACGTCAAAGTATTATGTGCTTTCTCTACCGTCCGCGCAATCGTAATACAAGTTCAAGACGGATCTTCAGACTTATTCTACATTCAAAGATGACTGCAATACCCGAACCCTTGATGGCGATACTGAGAGGAACGATGGGGATAACGCCGCAGATAATGTGGGACAGACACGCAAGAGAAGTGACCGCCCGTTCAAAGCTGGTCCTGCAAAAAAGAACAGCGGGGGAACAAAAGCAAAATTCGCACTCTGAGAAAATTGGGGAGTGAATTTTGATGGCGTACAAAACGGCCCTTTTCAGGGCCAAAAACAAAAAACGGTCCTTTTCAGGACCAACCAATTTTTTCAAAAAGAAAAACTTTTAGCATTTGCTTAAGAACTAATAATGTTCCTTGTACCCTATGTTTCGTTTTGAAAAAATCACGCCACGAATAATTTAAAACAAAATATACTTGCAAATATTTGTTGTTGAATAAAATATGAATTGAACAATCGTGTTTTGATTTTTCAGCTATGAAAGAGTAACCTTTTGGGAAATGTGTGTGGCCCTGAAAAGGGCCGTTTTAAAATTATCATCTGACTTTAACACCGTTTTGTGTTTTTCTTATATCTTGACATATCTTTCCCATGAGATCCGAGAGCTTTTGCGAATTCATCACTTTTCTCTGTATCTTTAGATTCTTTACAAGGAAGATGAAATCTGACTTTTGTCTCAGCTTTCATGATACTCTTAGGTTGTTTTTCTTTCGCCGCCAATAATTTTCTTTTTTGATCTGTTTCTGCTCTTTCGATCTCTGAACATCATGAACCCTGATTGGTATATCTATCTCTTCTGCAACGAAATGAAGATTCACTTTCACTTCTTGATGCGTTACTTGCGTTTTCACGTCAATATCCCTGCGAAGACATCTCAGTTCATCTAAAATCGCTTTTAAAATGAGTGTATCACCACCTATAGTCATTGTCGTATTAGCTTGGCCTGTTGACTGTGGTGCCGCATATGTATTCTGTGCAACAGGACTACTGTATATCTCACTCTGAAGAAATTCTGTTAACGGATCCATCTCTTGATAGCAATGCAATGTAAGGTTGATCAAATTCGAAAATATTTGTATACATTTGACACGGGCGACAATGAAATCACATGTCGCGTTGGCGTTAAAATTGACAAATATTTCCTCAAGTTGTGTTTTTTCAGAGCCGGATCAACATGCATATTTTTCTTGATCATTATTGTATAGCGATCAAACAAATGTTTTTTATTTCGTTAGATCATTATCTATTAGTTGGTACACATGATTGATATATTTGTTATCTCGTTAGGAAAATATGGAATGTTTTTCTAGTTTTTGTTTTTGGAATTGTACATATTTTATACATAAAACTGAACACAAGATTGTTACACGGGCGTCAATGAAATCACATAATACTTTGGCGTTAAAATTGACAAATATTTCCTGACGTTGTGTTTTTTCAGAACCGGATCAACATGCATATTTTTCTTGATCATTTTTGCATAGCGATCAAACAAATGTTTTTAATTTCGTTAGATCATTATCTATTATTTGGTACACATGATTGATATATTTATTACCTCGTTAGGCAAATATGGAATGTTTTTCTAGTTTTTGGTTTTGGAATTGTACATATTTTATACATAAAAACTGAACACAAGAAACATACTGAACATTTTTCTTGATCATTGCATTTGATAACTTTACTTGGTCATCGTTTATGAACGAAGATGAATTCATATGTTAAACATCTTAATTAATTGTATATACTATCATGAATTTAATCTATAACATATCGAAATGGTGAAACTAACAGATAATGCACTGTAAAGAAACACAACGTCAGGAAACATTTGTCATTTTTAACGTCAAAGTATTATGTGCTTTCTCTACCGCCCGCGCAATCGTGATATATGTTCAAGCACGACAGCGAACAATTTATTCTACATTCAAAGATGACTGCTGTAAACATAACAGATCTTGACGAGATAATGGGCGGTGGGGTATACTGTAAAGCAGTGTACGGTGAAGAAATATCGCTATTTTGGAGGGCACTCAGCCTCGGGATTTACGGGACGACCGATGGATGGATGATTCTGAGAGATGCGGCAGTTGACCTGTACTACACAGAGAGTGACGAACTTGGTGCGTCGGCACAAGATTTACGGCGCACACCACTTTTGGCCGAATCAAGATTGATGGTTGAATTAGCGGCGACTGTTATACAGCGACCTATCGTCATGTTTGATGCTACCAAAGGCGGCTACAAATCAACACCAAGATTCAAGTCATCAATACCTCTAGTGTGGATCCCCCACGTTTGCCACGAGCATTATTGTGAATGCGAAATATGGATGAGGCGAGGAGACAAATCAATTGAAGTTTTGGCGAACAAAGAAGTTCAATGTGGCGGATTCTAAACTATAACAAAAATAAAACGGCCCTTTTGAGGGCCACCAAATGATCGAAAAGATACTCTTGATAGCTAATTGATATTTTCCAAAGTGAGATTTTCCTTTTGAAAAAAATAATTCTAAGTCCATTTTCATTTTTTTCGATCAGAAATGTCACATCAATGACAGGAACATCTATCCTCAGGGTGGGAACTATGGCCCAGTACCCCCAGACATGGCCACTATGGCCCAGTACCCCCCCAGACATGGGCACTATGGCCCATGGGCCATAGTGCCCATGTCTGGGGGGTACTGGGCCTTAGTGGCCATGTCTGGGGGGTACTGGGCCATAGTGGCCATGTCTGGGGGGTACTGGGCCATAGTGCCCACCATTACTACTATTACCATCAAATTCAGACACGTTCTTCTCAAATGATACAATAAATCAAATTGTGCTGTCTGTCTTTCTGTCTGTATGTGTGTTATATATATAACTTCACGCGGTACAATCGAAGAGGCAAAAGCTGATACAAATATATTTGGCACTAATTTCCAACAAATTCATACATGTTTTTATCTAATGATATACCATGAATTAAATCACATTTGGTGTCGTTTGCGTCACGGATGGCGAGCGGATATGCACTATCATAGATAAGATTTCTATTCGCCGATATCCACATATAAGTTATATATAGTCACCAGGCCATCTCCATATCATTTTAAGGAGATTTGGGCGTTCACATTTCACAATCCCGACAAATGGTAACCCACTTATAAGTCACTTGAACAATTATATCTTATTCTTAATTGTCATATTTATATGGGGATGGCAATCAGGACATTCACACAATGAGCTAGCAAAAAGAGATACATAGAATAAGCATTAAACGTATAAACTGAGAGACCTCGAACCGTCAGAGGATTGCATATATATTATAACAAAATTTAGTCTGTTCCATTCAATACAGTTTCCACAAAAAAAGTTACAATTTGTCAGGATATATGGAAGGCCTGTTCAAAAATAGTGGTCACAGTGTGCAGTCATATATAGTTTCTTCTGATATACAATAAAATGCAGTTAGTAGCACATGACTTTTCAGGATCCTCCCAATACTGACATCTGACAAGGGGTTTAGAACAGACTCATCGACTGCCATAAACAACTCAAAATCTCGCTCTGTGTCTGGCAAATGTAGCTGATATGCCCGCGCAGCAACATTTCGTTGAAACTGAGAATATTTAGCCAATATATAGCACCATGAACAGAGGAGCACCTGGAAATTTCTTTAAAACATCTGTATCTTCATGGAGATATGATAGCCAGGTATCCTCGAGACCTTAGTCCAACCCACTAGAATGATTGATGCATCTCAATATGTAAAACCCAATTGTCATCTTTTATTTATGCGAACTAATGTCTTTATGATGTCCATGTATCATATTATAACGTCTGACGTATACGCAGTTGTAAATAAATAAATACTTCATTATTGGTGGAACGGATTAATCGCGATAAACAGAATGACAATTGACAAGGTGGGCCACTACTTATATTCCATGACTGTAATAATCATGTTTTGTGATGCTATTTGAATATACAATTTATGAGAAAACGTATAACACTTTGAACAAGAGTGTTCTCTATTCCCAACAAATATCCACAGCATACAGATGGTTTCACATCGCATTAACCTGGGCAACGCCGGGTAACCCTGCTAGTATTTTATATAATAGAAGAATGAGTCTATGTATATTTTTAATTGATCTGGTGTTGGAGTCTGGCAGAGAGTTCCAGCTATTCACCACCCTCTGCGTGAAGAAATAGTTTCCTATGTCCTTGTTAACACTGCGCATTGTTAACAGTGCGCATCTGTAGCTTTTTATTATGTCATCTTGTTCTTCCTGATGAATGTCTTTCTAATAGGTCACAGGCATTGATATTGTAATGACCATTCAACAGTTTATATACCTCGATTAGATCTCCTCAAAATCTTCGATATTTTAAAGACATCAGATTGAGTCTTATCATTCGGTCTCGGTAGCACAGAGTTTTGATTTGACGAACTAGTTTCGTTGCTTTTCTTTGTATTTTCTCTAACACAATGCTTTGATATTTGTGATGTGGGCTCGATGCAGAGTTACATTACTCGATGATAGGTCTGACAATGCTTATATGTAGAGCGATCGGAGAGTGTCGATGTCCAAGTTCGTGAAAGTTCTATTGACTATGCCGATTATTTGAAAAGCTTTATTGTTTAGGATATAGTATGAAGGCTAATCTCGGCGTGTCAAATTGAGCTATATCGATTGGATATCTCGCAGGACAACACATTTCTGGTTTTCGCGGGGTGTGTATTCGCTGGATATCTGATAGTTGCAATATTATAACCGCGTTAATTACTTTCGATGTTTAGGTATGAACAATGGCTGGGCCACTCTTAAAGATTTTATGGCGGGAACATATCGCATTTAGAGGCTTTCTGGTGTGGTGAATGAGAAACCTGCAGTAATAAGCCGTAGTTTTTGTTTTTAATAATTTGAAGGATTAGTTGTTTTAACGGAATTCTATATATTTTATATTATAATTTATATTTATGCCTAATAATATGATCTTGAGGGCGTTACCATTTCTGATTATGGTTTTCTTGTAATTTGCTTACAGCACGCTGTGGCATTGTGCCCGTGCTATTAACCTGTATGGATGGCGTTTGCCGAAGAATGGGGTAATCATTGAACTTTTCAATTTCAATTGGGGAGCGATTGTATACTGGGATTGTGCTATATTAAGCAGATGGTCTTGGTTCGTGCTGTCGGTTCGTGCCGTCGGTTCGGTCGGGTGCATATAGGCTTTTAGTGGACCACAAACAGCTATAATAGCGATACTGGTTACAAACATCTAATTATTTTCCATAGGCGACAGTGTTAACTATAAGTCCCGCCGGCCACGGGTTAAGCCTATTTGAACTTCTAGTGGTCAATTTTCTCTTAGAAGTCACCCGATACACCAGTCTGCGACAACAAACGTGGCCGTTTCAGTATCTTTTTTAAACGATAATCTTGCATTTCCACAACTACCCCATTTATACACAAAATTCAGCGGCATAAAAATACCCAGAGTCGTTATTTGGTGAGAGAATCTGGATTCAGATTACAGATTAGTCTGACTAATCTGTAATCTGAATCCAGATTCTCTAATTTAGTCCCCGTACGACGTGGTTCGGTAAACGAACAGACCAGAATCAGTAAACGAACAGACCGTAATCGTAGTCTCGTGGTAATCCAGATTAGGATTCGGATTCCGATTACGGACTCAAATGTTCGTAATGTAAACAAACTGAGATTTCGCCACCTCGGAGTTTAAAAAGACAATAAAACATAAGAATCCGTCTCTTGTGTTCATATTATTGCAGAATATAAACGATCTATATCAAAGAATTTTAAATGCGGAGACAAATTTGTTTTATCGAATGTAAACTGGGAGAATATGACTGAAATTAGCCAAATGATAACGCTATTGATAGTAACGCTGGGGGAGCACTTCGGTTGATGGCGAAGCAAATCATTGTCGATTTCATTGTCACTTTCATATGTCAATTTCATAATTCCAACCACAAAATACCGCCCGAACGCATGTCGATTTCAAATTCGGCGGATACTTCACCATTGACCGAATTCATGTGAACCTGCATGGATATGTCTTCTGCTTTGTTCGTTATTATAATGTTTCTTCTTATTCAAGAAATAGTAGGATTATATGATATCGATGGATTATCAGATACACGTATGTACTATCTAGTCTTATAGCAATTTCATGTTTAACATGTTTTGTTTCGTTAAATGCAGTCGTTTTGCACAATAGTCTCTGTATAGTGCACAAACACAGGCATTTTTTGGCCAACGTGATGTACATTAGTTGGAAAATAAAGCTTTGCTCATGAAGCTAATGTTGTGGTCTTGTGATCGCAGGCGAACTGCATCTCCCAATCGCACAAACACAAATGTAAAGCTTATTCTAGGATCTCAGGACTATATAGTGGACATGTCAGTCAATTTATTGATTAAGTACCCACACGTACAAGTTCTAGGGACGTGGCTAGAGGTTTCCTCAAATTTCCGGCCAACTGCACCCCCCCCCCCCATTGAACCAAACATCAATCTCACAGGTTCGCAGAATTCGATTTGCACCCCCTTGGAAATATCCAACCTGACACACACTAAGATTGGAAAATTACCAACTTTAATGGTTGAAAAAATCAAACAATGAAAACAATTCCAACCTATATATGGTTATTGTCCCACTAATGTTGTGTCATGCATGAAATTTCCAACTGCTGGAAATGTACCAAAGTTTAGTTTAAACATATTTATTTCAAATATATGTCAAATTTAGATAACACATGATATATAACACATACATTTGTTTATACATACAATGGGGTTGGAGGACAAGTGCTGACTCACTTAAGGGTACCCCCCTCTCCCATATGTTATTACACTGAAAAAATAAATAATTAGTAATGGCAAAGCAACATGACAACCAAAACAAGTTGAACATATATACAGATCACCGGTCATCCCCTCTCCCGAGTTAGTCATAAGTTTGTATATGTATTTATTTAAAATCGGGTTTGTTTGTTGCGTTTGCTGGCTTGTACGTATCATTATTTGGAATAGTTAGTCAAAAGAAACTTGATTTGCCTCACGTATGAATGACTGTACAGCTAAGAAAATTGTACCAAAGTTCTGGGGGGGGGGGGGGGGGGTCGAGACACCCCAACCAACCCATGTCGCCACGTACCTGTACAACTGACAACTTTCGTGTGTTCTCCACAACGTCGTTGGAATTTGATTCAGGAGACCTAGAGCTGTTAGAAATGCTTGCCCTCAACAATAAACACAATTTAACTTGAAAAAAAGATGCGATTAAGTCGGATTGGCAGCTAATTAAGTGCCATGTATATACACATAGAAGCAAAGCATGACTTTCACAACAAACATGAACTTTATAAATATAAGATACAAATGATACTTGTGTCAAATACATGAGCCATGTTTTACGTTGGGAGAACATTAAACATAGTATCGAAGACCACGTGGATTTCAAAATCTGACCTAGAATAGGGAATTAGCCCCGCCCCCGTAATCGGATTCGGATTCTGAATCCTGATTCTCACGAAATAGCGACTCTGACCACTTCCGTAACTTAGGAACCCCGCCAGACTCTTCACGGCCAACTAAACAAAAATGATCGCCAAATTTACGTTGGCAATGATTTTCTATTAAATTGATAATCAACCAATCAGCAGCCAGAATTGTTTTATTTATGCTGACTCGAGTTTCCCTTCATAATTTCAAGAAGCGTAACTCTATATAATTAGTTGCTTGTAACCAACTTCATTTATACTGCGCTTATACCGGATACACACCCTGCATTGGCCTGCAATAGCAAGTATATCATCACGGATCCTGGATATTGGATCCTGTCAAGCGCCAAAATGGCACTTAAGAATACATGAAAATAAATAACTTATTCAAGCTGGTTTAAGTTGAGCTTAAACGGATTGATGTCACCTCACACAATCCATGCTGAGTACACCAACTGCGCGCGCATCTGACAGCTCGATTGCCAAATCAATCATTAACCCCTCGGAGAGTTCCATGCTAATTCGTCCCTCAAAAGAATACAACTATATTTTCCGGGTTATAAAATTATAAATATGAGTCGATGACACCTGTCCGGAAACAATTCTATCAATTAATATTGATTTTATATCGATATTTTTTTGTATAATGCGATGATCATTTGGGACATTTTTGTTGTTATTATTTTTAGAACATATCATCATGAAATTATCAGGAAATCTCAGATAGAGATAGAGTTCCCCACTTGCTACGCTCCGACCGCTTCGACGAGCCGTATATAACATGTCCCAAATTGAATGTATTATGTGTATTACACCAGAATTTTTTTTATATAAAACCAATATCAGTTGAAAGTGTTTATCTCTACAAACACAGCTTCTAGTGCATCAGGGGTAAATATCGATAGATCAGGGTGCATTTTATATTTTAGATTGGATTTTATGAAAAGCCCGATGCCTCCGTGTCCATCGTCATCATCTGGTCTAGATTTATATTCAAAGGGGTGGTACCCTTCTAATGTGAAAGTGTCTCTAATTTTAAAGACTTCGGAGAGTGCGATAACATCGAATAAGTTTCCACATGGTCGTGGCTGAATGTTGCAGCGAAGATCTACAAACGAGTTCCAGTTTGCATTCAAACTTCGAAAGTTTAGACCTAGATAAGTCTTGGTCTTCATATTCGAGGGTATTTTTTCTCTTATTTTTGATGGAGCGTAATATTCTGAAGAATGATTAATTATGTCGTAAATTGTACTTTCGTTGTCACAGTCATCTCCGTTATAAATAGATGCGAAATTGTAATTGTCACCCTGGAGCTCACCAAGAGTTATTCTATCGATGGCAATGGTGTTTATGTTGAATTTAGAGTTATCTCGCTTGTTCCGGGTTTTTAATTTTCCTATATATATATATATACTAGAAGGTGACCCGACTTCGTCCGGGCTTTGACCTTGAATTGTCTATTTTGAAGGCCAAGGTCAAGTGGGGTCACGATTTGACCCGTCCAAAACACTGCCCGAACAAAAGTACCCGACAAAAGTACCCGTCGAAATCCATCCGGTTTTACCCGATTTGACCTTGAATTGACCATTTTGAAGGTCAAGTTCAGGTGGGGTCAAACACCAACACCCCAAAAATGGTGGAAATCGGCCCAGCGGATACCGGGAAATCGGCCCAGCGGATACCGAGATACCCTATGCATCAAATTTCGTCCGTAAAAATCCGCCAGTTTAACCCGATTTGATTTCCACTGAAGTATATAAACGCGCCTCATATACACACGCTCATTAATTATCAAGTTTCAACGTAAAGATAAATTACCATCGGTGCCCGAGATATCGCCAAGACGTCTGAAACAGTCAAATGCATCGGCCTGTTAAGAGTTAACGTGATCTAACTTTATGACCTCTAACGACGTCATAGAAGTTACGCATTGTTTTTACCCTGATAGAAGATCGTACCACTTCTTCTTAATAATTGAGGCAGATAACTAAAACGGATACATACATATTATATATCGTTGGAAAGAGGAAACACGAAAGATTCTCATAGTGTCATTATTATGACTGGCATGTTATTATTCGCGCTGTTTCGAATCGATTTGTAAGCACCGAACTCAAATGAAAGTCCCGTAACACAGCGTAAAAACAGATTTGACCTCGGCACGTGAAAAGTTGACCTCGGATCTGAAAATCAATAGGCCTATGTTCGTCCCCGGCCGAAAATACACCCACATACCAAGTTTCATCGAAATCGGCTGGGCCATTTTCGAGTCCATCGATTACTGACAGACAGACACACACACACACACACAGATCTTCCAAAATATATAATAGATATATATATATTTCAACAAGCATTAATATTCACAGAAAGAGTATATATGTAAACAAATATTCACAGAAAGAGTATATATGTAAACAAAAACAGTTGATGTGAAGTATGCAATATATATAGACATAACACATGCTAACATAGCACCCGACAGACACAACCATGAACGAAGACCCTATACTATTGGCAGGCATGTTTAACTATTCTGATGACTAAGATAAATGTTGAGTTATTAGGTTTGTGTCTGTCGTACGTGTGATGTCGGTCGTATTTCTAATTAAATGTATACAATAATGTGATGGTTGAAGGGGCGCGGATCGATTCAATTTTCGTCAAAATCGTTTGTACACATCATTATATATTTAAACTGATTTTCAATTAGTGATTCAGGAGTGGGGACAATTAATTATGAAATAACATAGTCTACCCATCAAATCGATACAGTGGTCAGGCTTGCTTCATAAGTGTAGTATCATGTTGCTTTCTTCACTTTCCCTGGGCGTATCACTGTATCAGGTTGATAAATATATTTCACGCATCTGTGTAGTATATGCTCTGGAAATAAGCAAGGAATAGACATTCAACCCAAATTTAGGAAGCAGTTTCCGACAGTTTTAATTTGTTGCCTATACCTGTGGGTGGTTTACTCTAATTGTATGCTTAGCTAATTTCATTGGGGGGGGGGGGAACAACCCATGGAATATTTGTTTATTTTCGAAAGAAAAAGTCGGAGAAATCCTCGCCTGCATGCCGGCCTGTTTGTGCGAGCCTAAATAGTCAGTTGACCATACCCCTTACGTTGGATTCCCAACATAATTTAAGAATTCTTTGCTAAAACAAACCATTTTAGATTAGTTTTGAGACATTATCAAATTGACAAGTTCCACTCAGACACTACGCGACCTGAGTTCCAATCTGTCCTAAGTGCACTTTTTAAGATTTTGAGTAAATCGATTTTCAAAGTTTGTATTGCTGTCACGACTAAAATGAATGGTTTACAGTGAAAAACTTCACATCGCTGGATACTTTAATGTCTTAACTATTCATTTTTATCAAGACCAATCCGCACAAGACTATTATATCTCTAAAGTTTTGAGAAATGTAGACCTAGGGTGTGAAATTTTGCACTTAGAGCAAAATAGAACTAAGTATATGTTGTTAAATAAGCGAAAGACAGTTCAGACTTTGACTCTATTTTATGGCAAGGTTGTCCCATGTTCCGAAAAATATGTCATTTTGGAACTTAGGACAAATAAACTCTATTCACCAGAATAACAAACTGATTTTCGACACTTTCGGAAGCCCCTTTTGTCCCAAGTAACTACTTTTGTCATGTTGATTTCCAGTATGATGTATTTAAATGAGTACCAACATCACTGTAAACACAATACTACATATAGACATATGGACTTTACATATATAGTACACACCATAACATTGTCTCGCCTCAGCAATTGGTACGCAATTAATTTCACGAATACTCACCAAAGTTGTGTAATTACCAGATTACGGAGCTGTCCTACCTGCATATTGGAAATTGGCAATATATAAGTGTCAGGTGAAAAATAAACTCTATTTAGCAACCCACTAATTAAATTATGTATTCTGGCATACTCATTTCAGCTGCTAAGCTAATATTTGGATACCATCAATGTGTTCACAAATGAACACCATATTAGTAGCTTCCAGCCACCTGACATCCAACAATAGCGTGAACAGCTATATGGTGACCATAGCGCAATCCATGCACGTTGCTTATATATAAGGACAGGTGATCAAAAGGTCAATAAGAAGTGTTCACTCACTCAATCTGCCATTCTACGGGCGCCCCTGTGTGGATCAATGCCAATTTGAACATGGACAACTTATGGCAGCTATGATTGATCCAAGAGCACAGGCGTTGGTCCAGTTTGGCCAAACGCGCTTGCAATGTAGACGCACATGTCTGGTAGCTGGCGTATGCATCAGCATTGGATATGCATGTAAACATTATGATATGGTATGCGCATCTACTAACTAAGCTGGAGTAAGAATCCGTCTTCAAATTTACTGTTTTTGTCTAGATCAATCAGGTGTGTTATCTGAAATATTTCTCATATCGTTTCTTCGTTGCGAGAGGATCATTGTTGTTTCGACAGTTCATACTATATACAAGTATGGTGTTCATTTCCGTTCAGATTACCGGGTCCTGAAAGCGTAATATTCAGGTTGCCTGTGTATGTTGTTTGGGTACCAATGTTGATAATGTATTGTGAGGAACGGGTGATCGCCCATTGAAAATCGTGAAATACCTGTTTCACATTGATTGATGTTGTGAACCGTTTTGGCCTCTCCACATTGGCCGCCCGCGCCCTTTCGGTGTGCCTACTGCCGTTATGTGGTACATGTGCTGCCGTGACCGGTTGATGGAACGTGACTTCGTAGAGAACTATCGATGGGATCCTCATTTTGCGGCGAAGTTGGCGAACATACTCATGCTTCGACTGATTGATGTCATGGACAGTTGATGGTATTTTAATTATTGGCCGATGTCTGGGTGAAGCGCCGTGTGTTCACTGCAAGGTGGTGGCATGCTTTCATTGACTGATTTCATGTTATTTAAGCAGGTTTATGGTTAAAATTGTAATCCGTGCATTAGTTACCCGACGATGAGCAATTGGTGGAGTCAGTCAAGAAACATGCTTGCATTGAATCATGACGCGGAGACATCGCTGTGCGATGTCGGCGATTTGATGATATGGATCATTGTGCACTAGGGCTATGAACACTTCACGTGCAACTGATATACGACTAACGCGTATACTCCTACCGCAAACAACCATATAATTTGAAGATGACCAGAACATATATGAGCATATATATACCAGTTAGGAGACAAACGTACCCCGTTGACTTGCCGGCGAGTTCACAAACTGTTTTCATGCTCGAATACCAGAATGTACAATGACACAGGGTACGTTTATCTCCATTGTAATTCAATCTAGCAATGAATTTACAAAAAACTGTATAAAAACTAATAATTTAGTCATTTTCATGATACGAATCGAGACTTTCATTTTGCCGTTATCACCGTACGCAAATCGCTGGGTTTGTTCATTGCGTTACTCGGAACACTGCTCCGTAACAATGTTACCGTGCTACATTCAGATTTGATGCACGCTGAAGCCGATGGCAACGGTATCTATAGACAACAACGCGCGGATATGCTCGTTTCGTTTGTGTTGGATTTATGAATGTTTATTATTTATGGATAAAATATACATGCTAATAGATCAAACAAAGACACGAGGTACAAACACAAGGTTGCCATATAGTCTGTAAACTGCGTTACCCTAGGGTCGACTTGTTGGTCGTTGGTGAGAGATACTTCCTGCTCTTCGAGTGTGATGAACCAAGCATGAATCGCTGATATTGTCAATTTGTCAACCGGCAGAAATGGCAACGTGATGGCTCTTCTGATTAATGGTTTCACGATTGCGTCGTTGTCCTCAAATTTCTTCATCCTTCGTGTATTCGTCGCATATTTAATTACACTCTGGCCGTAGTGGAAGAAGCACCCTTGATGGTGGCTATCAAGAAGAAAGTCAATCGAATGGCAGTCTGAGCAGCAGTTTCGTATAATTATAACCACTGTGTATAGGAACTGTTATATCGGAAGTCGTTCTATCGCCGGTATTGTGATGGTTCTTGTCTGATTTGTTACGGTTCCTGATGGTTGAAAATAATCATTTTTGTGACAAAATCACGCATAATTATAGATATCTTGAATATATTATACTTTCCTGAATGAACTGAGGCTGCAGAAGTGCCGTGTTATCGAAACCTGAACTCTAGACCACAATTAACTCAATATTAGCGAGTTAACGCGTGAATATCAACATGTTATCACTGAAAATCAAGCCACGTGGACGCGATTTCTCTGTTTTTCGTTGCGTATAAAATATGAAACGCATTCTGAAGACAAACACTGATTATTAAGTATACCCGTGTTATTCTTCTGTAAAATAGCTGAGAAAGTATCCCGATAGGGGTTGATAATCGGGAGCTGTGGCCTCGTGATAAACACGGGTGCGTGTTACGGTTCTATTTCAAACCAATCATGGCTGTGACGGTTATGTACATGAGATTTTTTCGAACGATTTCTGCACTTTGGTCCGAAAATCGTCTTGCGTATCTGACATTTTAAACCAGATAATGACTGTAGCTTATGTAATTTGCATAATAGAACAGGTATATTAAGAAATAACACAATAAATACCTAATACTGGAGATTAAGTGACATTAATAGGCAGACATAAAATATTGAAAGTCCCGATGAGTATAGTATCATAATCATGCCCGCCTATAGACATGACCAATGGTAATATAAATCTACTCTTATGAGAATATGAGATGTTATATTCATTTACTTAATCTGGGCATTATTGAAAGATCCAGGTGTGACAATATTTCAATGCCAGCGTCATCATATTTCCTCCCGTGAAGTCCGCCTGAGACATGTTTGTCGCCCAGACATGAATATAACTTATGAAATCACGTTCAACTGCATGAATCATTGATAGGTTATGACGAAATTGGGGTGGTGGGGGACTTGGGGGAGGGGTGCTTAATTGGTGTCTATCCCAACTTTGGTCAAAATGTTCAACAGTTACAAATTTCTTATCTTACAATAGATTGGTTTGAAATTTAACACCAACAATATCTTGAAATTGTTCTCTTAGTTTGATTTGACAACAATTTAATAGTGGGGAATTTGTCGTTTTTAGACCAACATTTGCATACTTTCCTGCACTTAAAACATGTACTCAACCATATTTGACATATACAATGGACACCTCTTCTTTATAGTTGATCCAAAACTCATGATGGTGGACAGGAAGTAGGGAGCAGGTGTGATCTAGTTTTCTATATCACATTTACCCCCCCCCCCTCAAATTGGCAAGAAACTGGTTTAATGGACAAAGAATCTAATTCCATTTAATTAATATGCTTTGTATTAAATAATGTATGCTCTTTTGCAAAATAAATCATCCCTATCTCCATCTGTTGGGAACATTTCCAATATTGTGGGGGTGGGGGAGCCAAGTTGGAAACTTCCAATACTTGGGAATCTTGAAGCCAGTCTAGATGATTTTTGCAATTTTCAGGTTCAGATATCCACATTTTCTCACTGGGCCCATGTGCATCCTGAGTTTCTCCCCCGGTTTGCATGGTGGCCAATCAAAGGCTACTGATCAATTCACTTCAGAATGGCATACAATCTAGAGCTATAATGTGTCATGCAGTTGGGAAAAACCAAAGCCCAGGCCTTGTGCATGAGTTTGGTCTGTTTCAAGGGAATGGTGCGGTTGGAAATTCCAAGGTGGACGCCCCAATATTGGAGACCCCCCAGTCCACGTCCCTGCTCACTTGACACGTTATCAGCGAGGAATAATAATGGGCCTTATAATAGCCAGGTTCAGACACCCATAACACTGATTTCTAATGATTCATTTGTATGAATGTTTAGCTAATAATTCAAACAATCTGTTACTGCATGTTGAATTTAATAGCTGAGCATTCCTACAAATGAATCAATAGGATTCAAGTCGCTGCTCATTACAGCACATTTAGTCACCAAAGGATTAACATCCATATAATAATATTTGTAACTGCATGTTTCTTTTCTCCTTTTTATAAGTTACTGCTTGTTGAACTTAATAGCTAAGCATTCCTACAAATTAATCAATAGGATTCAAGTCAATGCTCATTATATACAGCGAATTTAGTAACCAAAGGTTTAACACCATATAATAATATTTGTAACTGTAGGATTCTTTGCATAATGTTTTATATCTTCTATTACAAAATCAGAGATCCCTAGTCAATCTAAAATATGATTGAGTGAAATGTTATCGTGCTTGTATATGCTTTAATAGCTGCATATTCTATAATTCTAGAATTTAACCGAGATAATCAGCATCCAGCAAGCGGACGCCCGACATAAACTGCGTAATCAGAACATTGTATGGGTGTCAACGAACTTTTAACGTCTTATTTTTGGCTTTTTGTTCAGTAAAATAAGTCTACGAAATTAGACAACACTGGCCGATGTGCCCATCTTCGTTCGGGCTATTTAGGGATTTATTTGCGATCGTCTCCGCCTTGACAAACTATTGTTCGATCGGCCCGGAAACATGCCTATATGAGAGAATATGGTCAAGGTCAAGGACACGGTCACACGTGAAATTGGACCCGCCCATATTGTTCCCGCGATCAAAGGAGGCCTACATTATACCAAATTTGAATCGGAGCGGTCGAGCTCCAGAAACATGGCTATATGAGCGTATATTAGCGAGGTCAAGGTCAATGACACGATCGCAAGTGAAATTGGACCCGCCCATATTGTTTCCGTGATCAAAGTAGACCCAGCTACCAAATTTGAGTGGGATCGGTCGAGGTCCCGAAACATGCTTATATGAGCGTATTTGATCTAGGTCAAGGTCAAGGACACGGTCGCACGTGAAATTGAACCCGCCCATATTGTTCCCCGGATCAAAGTAGGCCTGCACACCAACTTTGAGTCGGATCGGTTTAGAAGTTTTTCGAGTCTATAACACAAATACATACATACAGACAGAAGTTCCAAAATATATAATAGACTAGCAGGTTAGCCCGCCACTGGCGGCATTCGTCTCATGGCTTTGTTTCCGAAACATGACATTTTATAAATTTAACCAAATTTCAAGTCGATAGCTCCACCCGTTTCCGAGATCTGGTCTGCGCATGCGCGAAGCTTGCGTCGCACGGGTTCGGCGACCCGATAAAATTCGTATCCGGGGCAAGATACATTCACATAGCAAATTTCAAGTCGATACCTCCACCCGTTTCCGAGATCTCGTCTGCGCACGCGCTGCACGGGCGTTGCACGGGCTCGGCGACCCGATAAGATTTGTATCCGGGGCAAGATACATTCACATAGCAAATTTCAAGTCGATAGCTTCACCCGTTTCCGAGATAACGCATTCTTTGTTTTTCAATGAGTTAATTCATGGTACCCGTACTCCCCGTCCTAAACTTCAGAGCGGACAGTCAATTAATCCCGTCGTGAAATCCCTCTGCAATATATAGTCGAGATAATTGCATTTCGTCCGCATCCGTATTTCGGACGCATGGGGTCAGTCGTTTAGCCACGTCCATTGGAATCCGCATCCGTATTTCGGACGCATGGGGTCAGTCGTTTAGCCACGTCCATTGCAATAAAGAGCGTTGATTGTTAACACCTCCGTATAAGGTCATTATAAAAACCACCGCAGTGCCGTTTTTGTGTGACAGAGATTGGAGAACGGGTGCTCTGAGCTTCTCCAAAATGGGACCACGGCGGTGTCGGTGAGATTTTACACTTACATACGAAATTTGAGCTCAATCTGTACACGCGTTTTGGATTCTATGAAGTACCCACACACACACACACACACATATATATATATATACGGAAGTCTCAAAATATATAGTATAGAAGATAAAATACAAGACAAATAACTCTATATATCCCGTCTACGCTCACGCTTTCCGAAGTCCAGCGCTTTGAAATTTCACTATTGTTAACCGGCTATTGACTCATGGATATGTTGGGCCTGCAAAACATAAATTTTAGTTAATAAGCAACTATAAGTATTGTCAATTGTACTGGTACCAGGATCTATAAATAGTATGATATTGTGATATTTCTCACTATTTGTATATCGTATTTTCAGTGGGCAAATTAGTTCATTGAACAAACGTATCCGCTATAAACCATACTTTCCCAATACATGTCGAAGTATTATCCCGTGTACAATGGGCAGATCATTACTAATACACACCATTGTCAAATATATCCGCATGGTTTAATGTTGCGACATTAATTACAGTCCTATTCAATTCTACCGTGTATATAGTTACGTTAATCACGCAAATCGAGTTCAATCATGCCTGTAGCATTGTTTGTAACTTGGAAACTCACAAACACACATGTATAAAAAATTTCGATAGGGACGGAATTCGAATTTGGAAGTTGTTGCTATCGGACACGTTTACCCGTCGGGCTGCATGCTATGCGGTCCGGCGGGGTATGCATATATATATTGTTGCTGCTGTTAAATCTGTTGATCAATGTGCAAATTAAAATGACTAATTCCCCGACTATGATCTATTTTCTTGAAAATCTACAAACCGAAAATCAGCTCGACTACAGTGTTGGAGAATCCGTTGGCAGTATCCAGTTTATATCTGAACGGATACGACTATCCTGGAACGGCAATATCTAAAAATTGACATGAGTACAACGCACGATGTTTATGCAGACTGCATGCAGTTTTCATTGCCGATCATCGATTTGCTTCAACCCAGTGCAAGTTCAGCCTTCTCGACTGAATCCCCATCAAATCAGCGCAACTGTACGCTCCGTGCATGGGTCAGATCGGAGGACAAATCTGGACGGTGGTGGTTAGCAGAAGTCGGGACCTCTGTACAGAGAAAACAAAAAGTCGACATGTTGGTGACCGCTAGCCTTCTCCGAATGAATCCCCACAGCATCTACTTCATAATTCGTCAATTCGTGGGTCATGTCGGAGAAGAAAGCTGCAATTCGCGGGAGTTGACGCCGAAATATTCTGTATGGAGGACACAAAAACCCGCCTGTTCGTGGAGGAATTGGTGTTCGGAGATCGATTATGGAAGCAGGAAGAAGTGCCAGAAAATACGATACTCAGGATCTCATATATAAAACATTCGGACTTGTGTTCCTGTTCGATCCTTCAATAACTGTTCACAACAATCATGGAGGCAATCCTCAGTCAGCTATCGATGAACGGACTTCCAATCACGAGACCACAGTTTGTACTGATGTCATCAATTCCAACGGACACAAATTGTTTTGATCTTACTTGATCATATAAAATGTTTTTTTTTGTACGGACACACAATGCTTCACATAAATTCAAACTGGTACTACGTGCTGCGATGTTTAAATTTTCATTTTTCCATCTATATAAACTTCATGTTAGTGCCTTTTTTATATTTCTACAATTTAATGTACACCATAAGTTCAACCATGCTGCACAAATATTCGTATTTCCTAATACAGATGCTTCACAAAATTCAACCATAATACTGCGCAATTCAAATTCTACTACGACCAATAATGCTAGCACATAAATAAGTACATTTACTTTAACAAAAATCTGCTATTGGTTCTTTGGATAGGCGAACTGTGATTAATGCTGGCCTTTTTACTTTACTATCCTCTATCTTGCATCCCTATACAGTTCCAGTGGAGCCTGATCACTCAACAATTGGTGCTGTTATGGGAATCCTATTCCTTCCTTTCTGTCTTTTAGAGCCCAACATTCTTCGGAGTATTCGCCATATTCATCATATTCTTCGCCTTCCATATAGGCTGTGAAGCATAATCTCCAAACATATGAACTATGGTGTGATATTCAATTCCAAATGCAAGTTATATCCGATTTCCAATCACTGGACGCTCACTTTCAAATTAATAAAATTGGTTGGTAGTGCATAAATCATTACAGTCGGAAAACTATTCCTTATTGCAATTGCTTAAAAGAATTTTATTCAGAGATGCCAGGAGCCATCTCACCCCAGCAAAGAGGTAGTATGATATTGTGATATTTCTCACTATTTGTATATCGTATTTTCAGTGGGCAAATTAGTTCATTGAACAAACGTATCCGCTATAAACCATACTTTCCCATTACATGTCGAAGTATAATCCCGTGTACAATGGGCATATCATTACTAATACACACCATTGTCAAATATATCCGCATGGTTTAATGTTGCGACATTAATTACAGTCCTATTCAATTCTACCGTGTATATAGCTACGTTAATCACGCAAATCGAGTTCAATCATGCCTGTAGCATTGTTTGTAACTTGGAAACTCACAAACACACATGGATAAAATTTTTCGATAGGGACGGAATTCGAATTTGGAAGTTGTTGCTATCGGACACGTTTACCCGTCGGGCTGCATGGTATGCGGTCCGGCGGGGTATGTATATATATATTGTTGCTGCTGTTAAATCTGTTGATCAATGTGCAAATTAAAATGACTAATTCCCCGAAAATCAGCTCTACTACAATAGTATACGTCACTCGTCACTCTAGTCCAAGTCTTCTCGTACTAAAACCGGCTAAGATATTGGGATGGAGGTGCCGGTCTTTAGTCCGAGTTCCAGGCCCATGCATTCTTATGACACGACTTAAGCGTTTGTGACCCGCTCAAATAAAACCACAATTATATGAAATAAAATATCACAATTGCGACAATAAACGGATATTTTCCGCAGAAGACATGCTATTTGATCTGAAACTCACATCAGTTGTGAATTGAAAGCGGTAATTTAATGCGAAAAGAGACATTTACCGCAATGTTTACAAATTTTTAAAAGTATGCGAACTCAGTTGACCTCGCGAACTGTGTTCGGCATTTTCCATTGAAAATATTCCGTAGATTTTCGACTGACCACGCAAATTACGATGAATTCTCCATTGTAATCGTAATTATGTGTGTCAATAAATAAAAAATAAATAGATTAATTAAACATTGAAGATATAAATGTAATACATTAAATAAATTACGGGGAATTACAACCCTCTCAAAGTTTAAAACAGTGTAAACACAACGACCATTAGAATAAATAATATGGTGCTACATTTCCCACATTTGGTGGACTTCAGCGAAATTAAGATATATACTAAGCGAACAGAGCAATATACTGCTCTTGTTAAGCACACAAAAAATCAAACAAAATTTGTATAAATTTTTAACCTTAAGTTTGAAAAGTCCCACTAAAACGGAAGAACTATATTTCGAAACTGTGTGATTCGGTTCTCCGATTATTTTATCAACACATAAGTCAAAATGCACATGGATGAAAATCACACGCATGGCAAGTCAGACACAAGAGTTCTAATTTGCTCCAATTTTGACAAGTTGCTTGCGAAAATTGTCAACAAAACTACCTTTCTGATCCTCCATTATGTCATTAAGTTTTTAGTGCGGAATTGTTCTCAAAGCACATTGGAAACTGGACTTTGCGGCGATCGGGTTTCGCTATTTTGTTCGGAAAACACCGCGCTATATATAGAAACGGAAACTAGAATACGCAGAACAAACACCGGACAATGCCGAAGTTCTTCGGAACCTGAGTTCGGCTTTCAGTTAAGTAAACAAACAGAAAAAACAGCGATGTTGGTGACAATCAACCGGAATATTCTATGCGTAATTTAACATGAAAGTTAGATTATTATACACCATTATGACCATAAGATGTCTCTCTTTCCGATGTATATAGCATCATGTATTGATTCATTAGGTAAATCGAGTAAAATACACCACAGATTCCCGCCACAGATCGTGGGCGTAACTCGTGTGATAGGATTGGTATGCAAGCGGGCTTGGACTAAAAACAGCAAATCGCCATCCCAATATCTTAGCTGGTTTTAGTTCAAGAAGACTTGGACTATCGTCACTCGTGTGTCATAACGAATCAGCACCAAAACTCTCAAAGATTTGGCTTTATGCATTTGATTATATAGCATGCGCTCATAAATTGGAGATTCAAGACAGCTAGCCACCATCGGCATTGTTTTTCTCAAAAATACCAAAACAATATTAAAAACATTACTTAATGTAACTTTCATGGTCGATGAAACGATTGGCTGAAATCCGACGGCGGCCATGTTTCTATGACTAATTTCACGATGATCGCACCAATTATACAGTCTCTAGCAATAATTCGTTCTCATGTTGATACCAATGTCATGAACCATGAAAAATTTCACGATGATCGGTGCATTGACATAGGCTCTAGGCAGTGTCATTGATTTATATATGCAGTGTTATCGCTGAAATCCAAGATGGCCGACGGCGGCCATGTTTCTTGGAGAATTCACACCAAAATGACTCGTTCCCATCTACATGTCAATGTCAACCTCCATGACAAATTTAATTATGATCGGACCAACACTGCGACCTCTTGCCCGTGCTAAAGGATGCAATTTTGAAATCCAAGATGGCTGCTGGCGGCAATGTTTTTTATGCAAATGAGCCCAAAATGACTCGGTGTCGTCTAGATATCAATGTCATGATCGATGAAAAATTTCATGATGATCGCTGTATCGACACAGGCTCTAGGCTGTGTTATTGATTCAGATTTATCAAAATTGTGTTATGTCAACCACGACGTATGATTGACGCAGAATTACATATATTAAATTGTAGTTGACACAATTTATCAGTTTCGGTCATGTAATAAACATGTAATCAGCAGCTATCTTCGAAATTAGAAACGGTACTTTCATGCTATCCATCTCCGGATCATAGTTTTAAAGTTTGCGCATATTTCCGTACTATTTCCACTACTTTCGATTCGCCATCGGGTGATGGAGATGCGGCACATTTGTCTTCGTTGGTGAATTTAAAATAAATTACCGAAATACAGTGAGATTTTCGAAGAACTGGAAAATATACCAATGGAATGTTGTAGATTGGCATCTAGGGTGTAAGATGTACCAACAGTTTTAGTGAACAATTATTTTTTGTAGGAATACAGTTGAGTTTAAAATGGGTGGCAACAATTTTCTGTTTCGTTCCTTCCGTGACCTGTGGTCCCGGGTGCTGGTTCCGCCAATAAAATAGGGTTTTTGACCACATTCCAGGCTTCTGTGACTATACAGAGACTATTGTGCAAAACGACTGTATTTAACGAAACAAAACATTTTAAACATGAAATTGCTATAAGACTAGATAGTACATACGTGTATCTGATAATCCATCGATATCATATATAATCCTACTATTTCTTGAATAAGAAGAAACATTATAATAACGAACAAAGCAGAAGACACGTCCATGCAGGTTCACGTGAATTCGGTCACTGGTGACGTATCCGCCGAATTTGAAATCGACATGCATTCGGGCGGTATTTTATGGATGGAATTATGAATTGGACATATGAAAGTGACAATGAAATCGACAATGAGTTGCTTCGCCATCAACCAAAGTGCTCCCCAGCGTTACTATCAATAGCGTTATTATTTGGCTAATTTCAGTAATATTCTCCCAGTTTATACTCGATAAAACAAATTTGTCTCCGCATTTAAAATTCTTTGATATAGCTCGTTTATATTCTGCAATAATTTGTACACAAGAGACGGATTCTTATGTTTTATTGTGTTTTTAAACTCCGAGGTGGCGAAATCTCGGTTTGTTTACATTACGAACATTTGAGTCCGTAATCGGAATCCGAATCCGAATCTGGATTACCACGAGATTACAATTACGGTCTGTTCGTTTACTGATTCTGGTCTGTTCGTTTACCGAACCACGCCATACGGGGACTAATCTGTAATCTGAATCCAGATTCTCTCACAAAATAACGACTCAGGGTGGTTATTCATTCACTCAATTACAATATTATAGTCTGTTTTGCATTGTGAAGGTTGGAGTAGTTTCATATAAACCTGTCTATACTGTTTAAATATGATAAGGTGTCGGCTTCGAACATATTTTAAATCCATATTGTTCCATGTGGCAAGAAGACTTATATACATAGAATGATTCAGACATTGTCAATATTGAAATAGAACAAGATGGAACTAAGAAATTATATCCACTTGCGTTATTGACCACTATGGTTCCGGTCCCCAATGTGCATGAAAGCAGATGGAACAAGTCAGTTCTTAACACAACTCGCTTTCGCGTACTTCGGACAATAAATAACCGTAATTTACGGTCTTATTGTTCGAGATATCGCTTCGGTGTTGCGATCATCTTGTAGAGAATTTAATTCCGATTCCAACAGTACCCCAACGGACGTTTCGTACCACAACGGGACTTGGGACAGATTGGAACTTAGGTCGCGAAGTCTAGTCTGTATTACATACTGGTACAAACTAAGATTAGACTGACAGATCAAAACTGAGGCCATTCCTGATCTGAACACCGTAACTTCAGAAAATATAAACCACACCAATATATTCCTTATATCATTGGTATGTCTGTATATAAGTTTTGGGGAAATCTGCGATAAAGTGTTTTATCAGTTTTGCTGTTACTCACGAATCATTGATTCCAGTGCTGAGACTTTGATATTAACAGTATTTATTCCATATAATTCAATATGTACAATACAAAATCACACCATATAAACTAAAATTGTCCTCTCAGCGGATAGTTTGTCGTCATATATGTATGCTTTAATTGTCAACGCTGCAAATTAATGCAGAACATGGATCTATACCTATAATGGGGTCACTTACATGGTCGTCGTCATCGTCATCATCAACACCACCGTCATCACCATCGTCGACATATTTGTCACCGTCCATTATCCCATCGTCACCGTCATCATCATTATCAATAGCATAATCGACGTTGTTATCGTCGTCGTCAATCGTCATCATTGTCGTCGCTGTCGTCTTTATCCTCATTATCATCAACATCGTATTCATTATCATCATCATCACAAAAATCATCATAATCGTCATCGTCATTATCATCATCATCATCATCATCATCATCATCATCATCATCATCGCTATCATATAATGCAGTCATCATCATTATCGTCGTCGTTAATGCCGTCGACCTAATCATCTTCATCTTGTCATCGCAGTGATTATCGTCATGGCAACGCCTTTGTCGTCCTAGTCAAAATCGTAGTTTGTGATTACATGTTCTTAGCCGTAATAGTTCTTGGGCTAGATCACGCGGTAGATTTTGCAAATATGATTCATATTTCATTGTCCGTTTAAAGTTCATTTATAATTTACCACGAAAGGATATGTACATGTCCCACCACCAAGTCTGAATAAATTGATCTTTGAGTGTGCTCTCGATAGCCATTATTTCTTCGGATGAAATTTTCTGACATGTTCATATAACTCACACCGACGGAATCCAATATGCCTTTAACTGATTGAATCCACGTTTTCACTTTGTCCGTCATACCAGCTCCCCCAATCTGACGAAAAGTAGATAAAGTTCCCGCGCTATAGAGGCAAACACTTGCCGCTGAGTATGCGGTTCCAATATTGAATCATTATCATCTTACATCTGATACTGACTGGACATCTGCATCAATATAAACTCTAGTAAAACGAAGGTTATCCATTTTAGGAAACCACAACGTACTCGGAGCTTGTCTGTGTTCAGCTTGTGTGACCAAACTATTGACATAGTTCCCAGCTTGAAATATTTAGGAGTGATTGTTGACGAACATATGTCATTTAAAGCGAATTGTGAGAACCTCGCGAAAGCCGGTGGGCGTGCACTCGGAGCTGTAATTTCTAAAATTCATAATTTGAAAGAAATAAGTATTGAAACATATGAAAAACTCTATAATTCCTGTGTTATTCCAGTAACAGACTATTGCAGTGAATTTTGGGGATTTTGTCAATTCCACTCAATTAACACAGTTCAACACCGCGCTTTACGCTATTTCTTGGGAGTTGGTCGTTACACCCCTCTACCCGCACTTAACGGCGATGTTGGATGGACATCCCCTTATTGCCGTCTGTGGTATTCGATGCTGAGATTCTGGAATCGTTTATTGACCATGCACTTCGGCAGAATTACAAAACAAGTATTTTTATGGGACATCTTAAACTGTAAGAAAGATAGTTGGGCTGCCCACTTTAAATTAATCACACAGATACTGAACATGAATAATATATTTGACGATAGACGAATGTGTAATCTCGATGAGTGTCATGAAGCCCTTAAGGGACATTTTCAGAAAACTTGGTCTGCAGATACAAAAAAATTACCTGAATTGAGAACCTATATATTATTTAAACACAAATACGAATTAGAAAGATATGTAACTCTTAACATCAGTAAAGCTGAACGATCGATTATGGCACAATTTCGATGCGGTGTTCTCCCCTTGAATATTGAGACTGGGAGGTATAATAAGGAAGATTCCGACAAGAGATAATATTCTCTGTGTGATTGTAGCCAAGTTGAAGACGAGACACATTTTCTCCTTAACTGTCGAGCATATAAACACTTGCGATCAAAACTGATGTCATATATCGCGATTGAACATGGACAGACACAATTTAGTGACGTCGGCTTGCTTACTCGGCTAAAGAATCGGTATCCTCTTCAAGTAGCTAAATTTCTTTATAGTGCTTATCAAAAAATACAAGATCTTCTTAGCAAAACCTGTTCTATCCCATGAATGTGCACAACAATTTTCTTTATTATTGTGTTTAAAGTGACTTATAGGCCTTATTGGCCGGGTGTGTTGTTATTTTGTTACTCGACATTGTTATCACATGTATGTGATGTTTTTTATACACTATACACACATGTCACTATAATAAAATATTCGTTCGTTCGTTCGTTCAATAGGAAGCCTCTAAGAGCTAAATTGATATTTGTGAAGTTTATTTTACGTCACAATATTAAGAAGATGTCAGAGAAGCAGGTTAGTATTTACTATATATGTTAATGCATGTGCGCATTAGTTAGGGCGATATATAATTGTCACCAATATACACAAGGCGTTGTTGCAAAGAACAATTGCTGATTTTTTAATCGCTGCCACAAATTACATACTCATTATCTGGAATCAACTTTCGGGGAAAGAAAATGTTCTATTTTTCGGAACTATAATGCACCGCCAGCAGCTATCTAAAGAATAGTTCGTGTCAAGGATGACTACAAAATAATATACGCCGAATGCCACCCGACTGCCCACTGTTTATCATGTAGATCATAAATAATTCACTTATATTCTCATTTTTCCGTGATAATTTCTGTTTCGGATTTGGCGATCTTCATCTCAGAATTTGACAATTCTTCCTCCAAGATATACAATATATTCTTCCAAAGCGAATTCTTGAAAGTATATTTTGTGGGAGGTGGATTTTGGAAATACACTCTCTGACAAATAAATTTCCTTGTGGACAACAGAATGGATTTCAGAGAGGGGTGGGCTGCACAATTACCTCCTTTATTCTACAAGAAGCACTATTTGACGCATCTGACATGGGATCGAAGGCCTATGTGTGTTTTCTTGACTCCCAGAAGGCCTTCGACAAAGTTTGGCACGCTGGTCTTCTGCTTAAGCTTAGCAAACTGGGGATCCACGGCAAGCTTCTGCGGATATTTCAAAACATGCATAAAGACTGTACCAGTCGTGTACTGCACAACAACTGCGTGTCTGGTGCTTTTCCTATATCACAAGGAACCCGCCAAGGGGCTGTAACTTCGCCGTTGCTATATCTCGCCTACATAAACGACTTGCTGATAGAACTATCTGCGCTAAACGAGGGTCTCGTACTTCATGGAGTATCGTGTGCAGCCCCTACAACAGCCGACGATATATCCGTTGTTTCACTCAGCAAACGAGGACTGGACATTATGCTAGACACCTGCTATCGCTACAGTGTAACATGGCGTTTCACGTTCTCGTGCAGCAAGAGTCGGGTTGTTGTTTTTAACGAGTCTCGCAGTCAGCATAATTCATCTGACAGAGTGTGGAAGCTTGGTTCTAACACCTTAACAGAAGCGACTGAATGCGTCCATCTTGGGATTCTCCAAGGGAAATTCTCGATATCCACTCTACGCGGAACGCAAATGGCTGATAAACTGCGCAAGACATACTTTGGTTTTGCTGGAAAGACGATGACAAAGAACAGTTCTCCTTGTGTTTTATCCAAATTGCTCAAGACAGTCGCACTTCCGAAAGCTCTGTTTGGCTCAGAACGGATGCCGCTCGATAATGCGTGTGCCATCCAATGTATAGAGAAATCACTCAGAACGTGCGTGAAGCACATGCAAGGACTCCCATCTCGCACAAGGACTAATGTAGCCTTGGGCCTCGTCGGTGTTCTGCCTATTGAGAGGGAAATCCATATAAAAAAGCTGAAATTTCTTGGAAATCTCATCCATCTTCCACCCACCCATCAGGCTGCATTAAAATTGTTTTTGGGTAAAGTATATCGACATATACTTTATGGTCGTGCAGTTACGGGATTTGTGAATAATGTGTTCGCGATTCTTGGAAGGTACAATATGTTACACTTTCTAACAAACTTCTTGGACACTGGCATATTCCCTGGAAAAAAACGAATGGAAACGAATCGTGAACGATAGAATTCGGGATGTTTATAGGAAAGACTGGTCTCTTTCTATCAACAACGAACAGTGCTTTCATTTCGTCGCAAAATGTCACTCTGATCCACTTGAAAGCTGGAACGTCTGGTATCTGCTTGGTGCTAATCGGCATAGATCTGTTGAGCTCAAAAACATGGCCCGCCTACTAAACAAAACTACGTACCCCAACAACAGTCTGTGCCAAATGTGTATGAACACATACAACAACGAAATTATACACGCATTCGAGTGCTCTTGCTTGTTTGTGACCAACATGCGTAACCACCTCTGGGATGTGATATTCGACCGCCATGGCGTGAATACATTCCTGTTCCTTTATTCGCTCCCGATTGCAGATCTCGTGTCTTTCTTTCTTGGAAGTGTCACAAACAGCTGTGTATATAATGAACATTACCTGATTATCGATACTGCTACTTATCTGCTGAATGTGTGCTCCCTTTTCAAAAATGGACCACTCACACTCACCTGAACAATCTCAGCTCTATGCTTTGTGTATATATCATATCTCATAACGTATACTTGTATTTAATATTATGTTAATATATCTGCTCTTCATCATGGAGGAATAAAGTAATATATATATGCGAAGCCCAGATGTGTATGGGAATAATTCGGTTTTTCTTGACCATTTATTTATAATTTCAGTCGCCCATTCAGTTATTAAAGTATATTGGAACTGTTTAATAATCTTCCGGAGGGATGTCGGAGGTCTAGTATGTCTATAAGTATTGTTTTAGTATAAAGAAGTTGAGTAAATCCATTGTTTACAGAGACACAATGTCAAATCACCTTGGCTTGGATCCCATTGACAACCGCATAATTATACCCTTGTAATTGCACATCACCAGTATATAAACCACCTATAGTTTAGAACATAATCCATGGTGAATATGATTCGCGATATACATGCAAATCAGGACAAGAACGACTGGGGTAACATTTAGTTTCAAACGACAATTGCCACATTTGCAGGACCACATATGATTTAATATTATCAGATGATGATTGATTTAGGTGTAGCGCCGCTACCATGCAGCCATTGATTCTTACGAGACACGCTCAAGTGACGAGTCGTCTTCACAAGAAACCGATGAAGCTGATTGTAGAGAACCGCCACCGCGACACAGCTGAGCACAGGTCGAAACAAAGAGCCACGCGTGACACCAAGAGGCACCCACTTTAAGTGTTATTTTTGTGACTTAAAACTTGTGTCTAAGTATACGTTCAAATTCAGAGGAAGATTTGTCAATTTCTTAGAGGAAGATCAATAAATATTTCAAAGACAAATAGAAGAAAATATATGAAGTACTAGAACTATAAGTTACCCAGATGAAAGAAGATTGGCGGTGCGTGGTATGTATATTTATCAAGAAAATAACGTTTAAAGCTAATTTTTATGATAGTATGGTAATTTCACATCGACTCAAATTAGCAATAATATTTGAGTTCCTTAACTTTCGATTTCAAAATATCTAAAAACTAGATTAATGTTTCAATTAATGAAACGTGTGCTAGAGATAGTTATTTAACCGATGCGTGTGTGAAGTCCAGTTGCGTGGAATTAAACTGATGTAAAACACTCCGGTAGGGTGATCAAATAGAAATAGAGAATAAACTTGGCCAAAGTAGTTATTATTTTTTGTTTTTACAAATATTAATCCCAACTGCCAACATACACCGTCATCCTTATATATTAACTAAATGCTATGACTCTCGATGGCGAAATCATTTGTCTTAGTTTATTGCTGATAGTTGAGTCCCGAATCGAGATGTAAATATTTACGCATTGAGCCCCCGAGTACGTCACGAATGATATCATATGCTAAAAATAGATTTTCGGACAAACTTTACCACGTGTTTGAGATCGCATGCATTTACTGTATGTGTGAGATTGAGAGTGGGTCTATAAAACTAATTGTAACTTTGTTATCTTTCTTAGTTTTTACGTGAAATTTTACACATATATCAGGGACATATACTTCTTCCAGAATATAAAAAAATATTTTCAGTTGCTCGTTGTATTTTTTTTATTGTTTACGACAAAATAGTCGAAGTCGGGAAATTCATAAAACTGCGGTATAAACTACCCAGTGTTTGCAGTGTTAGAAAACGCCCAATCAAAATAGTTCTTTAGTAATTGTTTACACCAATTTGTTTTTCAAAGAATATAGAGTAAACATAGTCCTCTCGGAATATCGAAATAATTAACCCCCAGACAGCCGACACCACCGACAATTAATTCGCGCTTCACACCTCGGACTTTGTCAGAGTGTCCGACGAAAATAAAGTTATCTGTCTAAATGTCCCATTTTCGTGTCGAATGGTGATATAAACCTCATTTGTCAGGTGCATGGATAAATATGATTATTATATACCATATACGGATTTTAAAACGCTCTTTAATAATTTCGTATTTGAGCTGTCATAAACAAACTCTAAAATTTCTATTCGAAATGGCCCGTTTTTTGTTGTTAATTTGTGACTGGATGCCTAGCTCGAAGCACGTTATTTGACTACATAAAACTTCATTGTGTCGCTGAACGTATGGGACAATCAATATATAAGGCATATCTTTTGCCTGTATACGATAAATACTGAGTCATACATTTCAATCCACCAGATCTGCATCAGAAACGATTTGACGATAACATTAGCACCAAGATTTTCCCGAACATGAGACATGTATGTGTCCTTGTTTATACATTTGCGACGACGAAATCGACTCTGCCGCATGCATGCATGCATCCATCGCTTGTATTTCTCTAATTCTCTGTTTGGCTTGGGAAATCCATTCCCAAACCCGATAAAATGCACATTGGAATCTATCCTTGAATCACTCTTACAGGTCCCGTAACAACAATGTTTGGTTGTAACCATTGTAAAGGAAAATGTTTATATTTTTTATGAACGAAGAAAGTCATTTTGCCTCAATTTATAGAAACTGCATTTAATCTCACCATAAATATATTGAGTAAACCTACTAAACCATCTGCTTGTACTAATTTAAATTTGTTGTTATGTAATTGATAATATTTACCTGCCCATTATAGAAGGCGCCATGTACACTTTATTGTGGCTGAATATGTCATTGTCGCATGGTTTCTGGAAAAAAAGACACCCAGGATCTCTTAAACTGTCAAAAAGACACATAGGATCTCTTAAACTGTCAAAAAGAGACCCAGGATCTCAAAGTCTCACCAAACAACGGGAATTTTATTTAGTCGTCTGCTATTAATATTGGTCCAACTATCAAGGATGCGGAATTGCGCTGTCAGTCAGGCTCAAAGCCGAATTAAATTTCGTTGATATTTCACTCAGATCACAAACAAATTATTATTATTATTATTATTATTATTATTATTATATATACATTTAAAACGCATTCCACAATAAATTTGTTTCAATGCGCGTACATCGAGTGGTTACAAATATAATTATTTAAAACACATGCACGAGCAACAAAGATAAAATGTGTAGCTGATAACAGACAAGTTCAAAATTCTCATAGGATAAAAAGATGACTTGAGGTAAAAAATTAACCTGATGAATAAGATTAATATCGTTCTGAAAAAACTCAGATTAAAAGTTTTGGTGTAGTTATAAACTGAAACATTTTTAAAAAAGGTAAGTTTTCAATGCCTTCTTAAATTCATCAATGTCACTCAACTTGCGAACGTCATCGGGTAGATCATTCCAAATGCCAATACTTGTTTTTTGAAAACATTTGTGTCCACAACTCACATTGGTGAGACTGACTTGCTTCACATCGAGTCCTCGAACAGAAGAACGGGTAGACACGCCTGTGGTTCTAACATAGCTTTGAAACAAATTGCTAATATAACTTGGTACAACACCAAGAATAATATTAATAGCAGACGACTAAATAAAATTCCCGTTGTTTGGCGAGACTTTGAGATCATGTGTGTCTTTTTGACAGTTCAAGAGATCCTGGGTGTCTTTTTGCCAGAAACAATGCGACAATGACCTATTCAGCTTTATTGGGGGCGCTGGTTAGCCTGGAGTCACACATGTACACCTGATTGTCGCGGAAGCGAGTTTGCGATATGATGTAATCACGTACGAGCATATTGACTGCCTCGCAGCGTTATGGTAGAATGTTATTCAACTAAGAATGGTATACTTTACAACAGGAAGAATGCACCCGATTTGCTTACTTGACAAACCACGAAAAATGACACTTGCGAAAATAATGTAATTAACAGTAGTGTTATATATCGAAGTTCTCGGCGCTGTCATGAAGACAATATTTTGGTCATGACACCGCCTGGATAAAGTATACATTTCTATTTGAAAACCACTGCAATTTACAATGTAAAATGAATATGTATATGTATACTTTTATCTAATAAATCATCATACATTCGGCACATCCACGCACATTCGTACATCGAGTGACAGAACGCATGTTAATGTTTGTCCGAATCTCCAGCGCCTCGCTGTGAAATTAATTATTTTTAGAACAGATGGCCAATGCGTGCAAACGCTATTGAGCGTAGTTCAGACGATGGTATGGTCGATTTCTTTGAATTTTCTGCGATATTAGTAGAATGCTACATTCCCAAGGTTAGCATAGCCTATGGAATCCTATTAGGGCCACTTGCTAATGGCGCACTTTTTGTCGCTTTCGGCGTGCGCCGAAACATACCCTAATGGCGCACTTTTTGTCGCTTCCGGCGCGCGCCATTAGGGAGTGGACCTAATAGTATGCATAATGGTGCTTTCGGCGCGCGCCGAAAGCGACAAAAAGTGTGCCATTAGTAACGCGCCGAAAGCGACAAAATGTGCAACGTTACGGCGCACATTTTGTCGCTTCCGGCGCGCGCCATTAGGGAGTGGACTTAATAGTATGTATGGCACCTGCGTACTAACTTATCAATTTCACTCACCCGAACAAGTTCATAATATGACTTTAAAATTTAATTTGCTTTCAATACACTTGTTCTTATTCTGTACCGATGTTTCCTCTCAGAGACTCCTTGTTCTCTGAGGACGAGTATCCACTGAGTGGACGATTTTAGTTTATACGGTGTGAAAATATTGTTTTATTAGTTGTATAGAGGGTATCCGACATCAAGCACAAACCTTACGGGGTCGTTTACGGTCTTGTGTGAATCAGTCCACATTCTGAGAGAGCTTACATACTATTAATTTAAAGGTACTCAATCCGATCAGACGGTCCCCATATCAAGATACAACAACAACAACAACAACATTTCTTCCAAATACGCTTTAGTTATTAGAATCTAGTAATTGCAGCAAAATAATGCTAACCTGTCAACTATGGTATCAAATTTCCCAAAATGTGTTATTTATGAACATTTTGTTCAACGAAATATGGCCGTATTATCACTTGAGTATCACGAAATTTGGCCGTATTACCACTTGATTTTAGAGTTATCCATCTTCATCCGCAATTTTGTCCGAGACTGCACGTTTGACGTTTTTTTGGGCCACAAATAATTGCACATCTCGAGAAATAACAAACTTCAAAAATCGATATCTGATCACTCCGAGCTTTGATGGGTGAGTTCCTCGACTCGAATCAAATATTTTTTACCCCCGAAGCCAAAGAAAAAGTTATCTGGTAGCGTTATTTCGGATTATGCATCTTTAGTGTGATATGTTCGCGATGATTTTAGAAGATCGCTATTGCATTGTAATATTATAACGTACATATGTTGCTCCGCTGCTCACATGCAGACATATCGATAGTTTATTTGTCAGAATGCAACTTAACAGAAAATAACAAAATAGACAGATATATGTCGGCATCCTGCCGGGATTGACATGGCCTTTATTTAAGGCCGTCTTCCTGTCAAACCCTTTATAGTGCAGCTACCAAATCGAAAACGAGCTCTAGTTTTCGAGATACCACTACCCACGGTAGAACAAGTTGAAACCAACGTTTTTTTTTAGAAGAAATATATATCGTTCACGAAAATAACAGTGAAAAATAACGGAATTTGTGGTGGCATCGTCAAATCGATGATGAACGATACCCACCAGTGACTTTTCCCATAAATTTTCCTAACTTCTTTGCCAACTGTGTTGGTGTTAAAATTACTACATCATACCATATATCTACCAGATATGAAAACATTGATGGTTAATTTGTATTTTGCTGCCATTTGGAGCCGAACATTTATAATTTTAGTTTGTTGAAAAAAATCGCTCTTTTTCACAAAAAATCGCTCTTTTTCACAAAAAATACATTTTGTTCATACATTATCATTCAGATGAATATTGCGGTAATGCCGAACTAGTTAATCCATGTTGTGTAGCAGTTATATGACAAGCATATTTGCAAGAAGTTAAAATAAATTTTGAACGGATTGCGAGATACTGACTTTAGCTACCCCTCCCCAAATACGCTTTTGGTAGAAAATTACATATTTTTTTATAACAACTTTACCAAATTTCCAAATTGATTATAATGGGACCCAACATGAATCGTTTGCTGAAAATTGGACCCGCTGACATTTTTTAACTGATTAAAGACGTGTTCAGGCTCCCAAACCCCAAGTTACAACAAAAATAACAACCACAATAACACATTTTATTCATAACAGCTATAAATAAACATTGATGGACGTCGACTTTGTAGGACTAAAATATTTGTTATAAACAACACATGACACACAATGTATACGTATAGTCTCACAAGTAACAAACAAAATAACTTTTGTTGCCAAAGTGATTGTCAGTGTCCCGATTGTAGCTGGGACTAATACATGTGTAACATATATTAGTACCAGATTGTAGTGTGGTTGAGATATGGTTGCTGTTAGATCTTAAATGTACTCAATCCGAATAAAATAAAATAAAATTACTATTTCCTTGACTTCGGGGGTAAAAAATATTTGATTCGAGTCGAGGAACCCACCCACCACAGCTCAGAGTGATCAGATATCGATGTTTTAAATCTATTATTTTAATTTTGGTGGCCCAATAGACAGTCAACGAGAAGAATTCCATTGACCAAATTGCGGGCAAAGATGGATAACTCTAAAATCAAGTGGCTTTTTGTGTCAGATATTTGACAAAACGGCAAAATAGAAAGCAATCGAGAAGAATTTCATTGACCAAATTGCGGGCAAAGATGGATAACTCTAAAATCAAGTGGCTTTTTGTGTCAGATATTTGACAAACCGGTAAAATTTCGTTGAACAAAATGTTGATAAATAATAGGTTTTGTGCAATTTTATACTATAGTTGATGGTGATTTTCATTTTTTTTGGGCAATTATTAGAAACTGATAACTGAAGCGTTATTTCAAATTTTTTTTTTTTTGGAATGTGATTATATGGGGACCCTCTGATCGGATTAAGTACCGGTACCTGTAAGAGATTTTATGGTATCTGGAACATTTCATATTTAGTTACATGTAGCATGGCATTCAGAAATATGATATGTCGCCTTGAGGCAAATAATTATATTACCATATTTATGGTAGTGATCGCCTACATGTATTGACCAAAATGGACCGGATTACATTTTTCTCTTGTCTTGTCTATTTCATTCCTAACTTAGAAGTATGTCGATCTGGTAAATAATTGACTGGACAGAATAGCATTAATGTCTTGGCCACTAACTGAGAGCTGTGATAATAATAGTAAGTTATCGTTGTAGACCCCCCCCCCACAATGGAGATCTCTAGTCGCATCCATGTAGCCAATGTGCCTTATACCTTATAACCGGGGAGGTGGCTACATGTAGATGGTCCCCATTGGTGGGTGGTTGGGAAACTTGGGTTTGTCCACCTTGACATTTTCAAATGTACGTACCTTGAACCAGACCAAAGTAAAATGTTCTCGAAATACTACTTTGCACCCCCCCCTAGTTGAATTTTCCAAATGGTACCTCAAACATTACCAACTGAAATGTCCAACCTGACACCCTCTAAACCTAAATTGTTCAACCGATAGCCATTCCGACCAAACTTTGGACCAAAAGTAGAAGAATATACTGCTGTTGGTCTAAAAACAACACATTCCCCCACTAAATACTGGTTGGAAAATCAAACAATCAATAATATATATTGTTTGTATCTCAGGATGTCTACTGTTCACATTTCTACCTACATGTAGCTGGGACTAATATATTATTATATATTATATGAGTCCCAGTCTCTAGTAAGCTATTATATGTTTTGGGTTGGGAGGTAGGCCTACCACCCGGGGGTGATACGTGGTGGCTCGGAGTGTTTTTAGGTGGTATTTAGGGCGGGCCACCCACACATTCCGTTAAATCGGTCGAAATCCTTACCATTCTCGAAAATGGTCCATACCCATTTTTCACCCCTCGGGGTGGTACCACCCGGGGGGGGGGGGGTGATGGGTGGAGGTCGGGGTGTTTCTATGTGGTATTTGGGGGCGGGCCACACACACATGCCGTCAAGTCAGCCGAAAGCGACATTTTTGAAAATAAGGAATATATATATAGGGAAGGGAATAAGTTCCAAATGTCATGATCGTTGTGATAGCGCCATATACAAATGTCTGCCATTAGCATGAATTGTAATTCGCCAGACACAAAGAATGATGAGGCGATCAGCATAATAATTGCATTAGAATATCAATTGGTATGGAATACTATTATGGCCACTTCCTAATGGCGCTTTCTGTGCGCGCCGAAAGCGACAATAGGTGTGTCATTAGTAACGCGCACATTGGACTGGTTTAGGCACTAATTGGATGGTTTGTGACACTATTTGGCTGAACTGTGTTCGCGCCAAAAGCGACAAAATGTGCGTCGTTACGGTGCATGGCGTAATCTAGACCGTATACTATATAGATTGAAATTTGAGATATATGATGCATGTTTTTGCCGACTGGCCCACAAAATGACTCGTTCCCAATCTATATGTTACCAATTCCAACAGTCATGCCTAATTTCATAATGATACGACCAAAGTTACAACCTGTAGCCTATGCCAATGGAAATTGTCGACGGACGTACTTATGTTCGGAAACCACTGGCGATGGATACCAACCCATGGAAAATTGGCAATATCTCAACTTGAATTGTCATGTTCAGCAGCTTGAGCTAAAATGCATTCTGAAATAGCGTTTTATTTATCAAATTATGCAGCTTCTCATGTCTCAGCCACAAATAATGATAATCCTATTTATTCGAACAACGTATTCGGAAACACACATGAATAGTACTACCACTGGCCCCTGGCACAAATTGGTCATAATACTAAAAGTACATATATATAAGACACAGGGGTCCGGGAATTTTCTTTTTATTATATTATTTTTAGGGTCAAATTCCCCATTTTAAAGAAATAACACCAAGCTTGGTGAAAATGGCTTCAAAATAAAAAAAAATTCAAAATACCAAATTTGTTGACAGGACTGCCCCTTCCTTAAATATTATAATAGTCTTCAACACTAACATTCATAAAATAGGATGAAGCAAAACAAATTGTAAAAATCTATTCCCAAATTCAAAAACATTTCGATTTTTTTTTTAATCTGCCGATCTGCCACTCCGTTTGATCGCCTATATATAGCCAAAGTCATAAACATTATTAGCGCCCTTAATCCCCGGGTTACGTGCATGATATGACCCTATGTCCACATTTTCAGAGGGGTTAAGTCGTTTTGTCGCCTTTTTCCGGACAGACACACGAACTCAATTTATTTTTATTAGTAAAGGTTAGTGCTAATGTCACTACATGTATATATTTGCACGCGTGACACCCCGTCAACAACCCCGCCATCGCTAGTGTACGTCCCTAGCCTCGGCACAGAAACTGACCAACATCCCGCGACTGGACGTCGCCTTGATATGAATCTTGAAAGCATAATTTCGAGTTTTACTATACGAGTATAGGCTGCACTTTCAAGAATGAACAGTCCGTAGCTGATAGGTAAAATAAAGTCCATCCTGATTACGATGCGGCAAACTAACTTCATTTATATTATTCGATTAATACAAGCCATTACTCTTTTCATCATTACTATCAATAAAACACGAATTATGCATGCACGCAAGAAACAGGTCTGTTGTGACAAACGCATGGCCAAATAGCCTGTCTCTTTGAAAAGCCGACGAAATTCCTAACAGATGTACATCGTTTAGGAATTTCGTCTGCTTTCCAAAGAGACATACGCATCGTACTCCGGTATCAGGCTATAGCTATTAGGAGGCCATGCAGTTAGCTCGTACTGTGAGAAGCACACTCGATTAATTATCTTCATCCGGGCACTCTGAACCAACGGGGCCCGCATCTTGGTTATGTCGCAATAATCAAAGTGTCCCTTTAAAGATCTACATTTATATCGCCCAATAAGTAGGCCCGTTTCCCAGCTTTATTCAATTTGACTGTTAGCTCGTCTAAAGTTTTATGCATATATCTAAATGGTTGCACGTTAAGTTGTATACTGGACAGACACACATACATTTGCAAATGTATAAATACTTGGTTCATTTAATTTTACATAATATGTGTTTATTTCACTACTTAAAACTTAGAGTTTAAGACTCGGCCACTACATACTACAATCACTATAAAGCATACCATAATAAAGAGAGTAGTTGGGCGCGTCGCGCCCGCGATGGTCGAACAAGCATACCATACCATGCCCCAGCCATATATAACTGTGGTGATATATACTATAACCATACCTCATATTCTGTACATCAACCATATATACCTCACGTGTGGCTCATTAAAATATTTAGCCACACACCCAAACCATACCCCATCATACCCTATACTATAAGCATACCCAACAGCTGTTTGTAAAATTATAGACACACGCCTTATCCCAGCCCATACCCATACTCTAACATTACTGCAAACATATAAGGGTTGACGTTCTCTATCCTAACGTTCACTATACAGTCCCGCAATTTTAATGTTCAACTTTTGATAACCATTTGGTGGTAATCTACATGTATGTAAGATATGATATGCCATTGTTCGTCCAATTTCAAGTCCAAAATAATCCCAGATTTTCCATGCGCAGACGACAAGTTATGCGGAATATCCGATCATGTATATCCATTCTCATTTTAAAGTTGTCCAAAGGCTGCGTGTCCCTTTGGCCACGTTCTTAAACCCAACAAGTCCCCATTTCCAATTTAAAGGCGATGGAGCACCACATCAGCTAAACTAAATGTATGCGCATATTACGTGTATATATACATGTATATGTCTACAGTGTATCTCTTGCAGGAATTAAAGAGCTGAAGAGGCGAACATGAAAATCTCTGTAATCACCACACTGGTACTTCTCGTGGTCGGATCAAATGTGGCAATCAGATTCGTGAAGATGAGGGCAGGCTCTGCAACAACCGGTGTCGTCATACTGGAAACGAAAACCTCAACTAAGCTGGAATGTGCTGTTCTGTGCATGACGACGAGTCGGTGTAAGCGGTTCTCGCGTGATGGTGCCGGGCGTTGTATGTTGTTTACGAAATACAGCTTAGGACCCGGTGCAACTCTTCTTGATTGGGGCACATCTTGGGAACCGACTGAAGAAGGTGAATTCTTATTATTTTCGAAAGCGCATTAGGGCCACCCGAAACACCACTTCCCCAAATATACAAATACATATGTACTTGCAAGTCGTTATGACGACTTCCAACAACTCGCTATAACGACTTGCAAGTCGTTATAACGAGTTGTAAGTCGTTATAACGAGTGGTGCAGGTCATTATGGCGACTTGTAGAAACATTTACAATGTAGACATACAACAAGTCGTTTTAAAAAGTTGTTGGAAATCGTTATGATGACTTGCAAGTCGTTATAACGAGTTGTGTATTTGTATATTTGTGGTGGGTGGTATTTCGGATGGCCCTAATGTGCTCTTTTGTGTACGTATGTGAAGGAGTACGCGCATAGAAGAGTGCTGGTCAACAATATGTGGTTTTATTTGGACCCATCGTTGAAACTGGTACAAATACAGGTTTCGTATAATTAGTCTGAAACCCCACAAAAGGCTCTGTAGCATAGCCCACTAAATACTCCAGGTTATAATAAGACGAATTAATCTGTATTTGTTTTGATTGAGATTGTATTGTATGAAACGGGTGTAGCGAGGATCCCCAAGTAAGGGGGGGGGGGGCTGGTCATATATTTCAGTTTTTGCATGATATTTTGGAGCTAGAGCCCCCAAAAGCTACGACCTGTAGATTCGGAGCGAATATTTTGTGAGATGTTCTACTTCATATATTTTCTATTAAGTAGAGGGACACTCACTAACATAATGGCTTGGTTTAGTAGTAATAAACCATCTTCAGGGGTAGATTTTTTAAAAACATTTTTTTGTATTCGATGGGATAACTACTCACCTATGATTCTTTAGTATACACAGGGTTAAAGTTGCAGACATGTGGTACATGTGGTCGTCAGACATACTCGATGTTAATTATCTGTATCCGTGTATGCATGTAGATGTTTTATTCACGCAATAAATATAATTTTTATCAATAAGACCATTACAATAAAACAAAGTCATGTGAAATGATTGTGTGTGAGCGGCATAGCCAGTATTGACTGTCTTCATGTCACACTCAGTATCAACCAAATCAATTAGTCTAGCCCGTTAGTGACAAGGAAGGGTTAATCACGACAGGCAGGACAAATGTGTATTTTTTTGCTATATCATAGCCAAATATCTACTATTCAATATTTTTCTCAAGAAGCAAATTTTGGAGTCGGTTTTCAGTTTTGTATTGGTTAAAAACACAATAATATCGCGATTTTTCAATATCTTGAAGAAAGTATACACTTTCTTGTATACAGATCCGATTTTCGGCACAATTCTTTTAAATGTGGCATACAACGTCAGAAGTAAATAAACTAACGCATGGGCGATCGAAATATTTCGAAATGGCTGCCAGAATGTCCATCATGATAGCAAAGTTGGTTTGCAAAACAGTTGTCGTTCTCTAGTGGTCTATTGCTTGTGACTTGTGGTGTGTCTCACATAAAGTGGGTATCATTGCATACTTTCAGTGTTAAATTGGCATTTTTTAAACGATGTTGTTGTTGTTGAATAATCAAAATTGCAATTTGTACTCTGTATGAAATTTGTAATTGACGGTAACAGTGTCTTCCAATTTTCATGATACTTATTTATTTATGTCACATATAAAGGCAAGAACAAGGTATGATCCGGTGTGTGTAAACCAGTATAAGCACAGGTTGTAAAAACAATGTATTTAGCAGACGACTCGTCTCCTACCAACCGCTATAAAAATGTATGTATATACTGGATTTCAGTGGATTGCCCTCTGAGTTTGGGTTACCGCCTGTTTGATTACGGAAGTCGTATGCTCTGCCTGCGCCACAGCAATGACGCCATCAACGGAAACGACGCAAGTCAACTGTGTCAGGAAGAGGGAGGTCACCTGTTTGTTATAGAGAGCCAGGAACTATTTGCATTCGTCATTCAGAATGCAAGGGCCATTAACCCAGCCCTCCACCCTGGTAAGTTTGAAAAAAACTCGCATAGGTAGTGATCTACTATCTATATCTATATTTATATAGCGCCAATTTCCACCAAATTGATACACATTCTTATCTATGATACGATGAATCTAATCGTGTGTCATTGGTGCTGTTTTGGTCAGAGATGGGGGAGTGGTTTTGTCACTAAATTTGATTAAAAAAATTTAGTCGCCGATAAGCACCAATTTTTAAAATAGTTATCTTCATGGTATCACGAGTCTAATTGTGTGGTTTATAGATGTCAAAAGTGGGGCCATTGTAGTCAGGGTTGCATAGAGAGTGAGAGGGATACAAAATTGATAATCAATGTTTAGTGCCGATTTCCATCAGATTGATACACATTCTTCTTCGTGATACGAGGAATCTAATCGTGTGTTTTAAATACGCCAAATAGGTGCCGTTTGGGTGAGAGATATGTGGACCCTAAATTTTTATTGTAAATATGTTATGAATATATACAGTCTTATGCAATGGAAAATGTTAAAAGACTGAATAAAAAGTTGAAGTTGAAAATACGAATTTGTATACTCGCCAATTTTCACGAATTTTATACTTATTCATCTCCATAATGATGTCAAAAGTGGCGCCGCTTGAGTCCGTGCTAGGGACGGGAGGGTCACCAAAACTGAAAATAATATGTTTAGTGCAAACAAGAAAACCATAGTCAGAAATGGTAAGGCGCTCAAGATAATATATTATATACCCATGATTGTAATTATATGATATAAAATATATTGGTTTCGCGAATGACCAACTCAGAATTCCGTTAAAATAACAATAACAACCATCACCTAATTAACGAACCGGCGGCCGACTCGGCCGTCTACGACCACAACCCCCAGTGGGCTCCAGAATATAACAATTGAAATATAAAACTTACAAATTTTCTTTTTCATTTCTTTTATTTGTAATTGACATAGCTTAATTGTCACAAACCAAAAATCAACATTATTGACATGATAATGTAAAGGACAATAAACGAAATTGAAATTCCCAACTACACTTTTTACCGGATTCGGCCTCCGGGACGCAGTTCGACTTTTAAATCTGTCACAAATATTTCCATTTCTATAAATAAAAACCCCAGCGCCCAGGCGAAACAAGAATCTCTACATTAATATACACACGGAGCGCGAAATGATACGAGGAATCAGATCGTGCGTGTTAAAAACGACACATGTGGTGCCTAGATATATTTGCGAATATCTGTCTGTATGTGTTCTATATATAACTTCACGGAGTACATTCGAGATGACACTAAGGTGGTCTAATAGGGGTATCTTTTTACAGGGAAGATAATGGTGAGGTTAACATTTTCTAAAGTGCCACTGTTGGTGTCAGGGGCAGAAAAGGGGAGGGGCAGCAAAAAAATTGATGATATAGTTTTGTCGCCGATTTCCACCAAACTTATACATAATAACCTCCATGATATGGTGCCGTTCGAGTCAAGGGTGCAATTGTGGGGGGGGGGGGGGGGGGGGTTACCAACAATTGACTTAAAAAACTATTTATAGCACAGATTTCCACCAAATTGATATATTGTTCTGCTCCATGATACGAGGAATATAATTGGGTTCAAGGCATGTATCAGGAGGGGAGTTGCACCAAAGCTGATACAAGTATATTGAACACTAATTTCCACCAAATGCATGCACGTTCTTCTCTAATGATACGATTAATTCAATCACATGTGGTGTCGTTTGAGTCATGGATGGCCAGAGGAGATGCACTAGCATTGATAGGATTGTTCTATTCGCCAATATTCTCTAAAGTTATATATTCATCTCCCAGGCCATCTCCATTTCGCTCCAAGGAGTTTTTGGCGTTCAAATTTCACAATCTCGACAAATGGCGACCGAATTAGTCACTTGAACAATTATATCTTCTCAACTGTCATATTGCTATGGGATGGGAATAAGGGCATTCATATAATCAGCAAGCAAGCATTAAACGTGTATTTATCATTTTATTTAAGGGGTACATATATTCTTGCAAACTAAGAAACCTTTAACCGTCAGAGGATTGTGTATTAGAATGGCTCATGTATATATTATAACAAAATTGAGTCTGTCCCATTCAATATTAGGGTCCTCCAATACTGACATCTGACAAGGTTATATCTGCCCGGTACAGAGGATTTCTTTCATTTTTTAGAATAGTCTCATCGCCTAACATAAACGATTCAAAATCTCGCTCTGTATCGGGCATATGTAACTGATATGTATAGCAACATTTATTATCCCCTGCAAAATGAAACTTGCGGGGGATATAGGAATGGGTTCCGTCCGTCCCGAATTTGTGAGAGTCATAACTTGAACAAATGTCAACGGATTTCAAAGATTTTTGGTATATTCGTTCCCATGACCAGTACCTAAAATGAGTTCGCAAGCCAGGCTTTTTGACAAAATCCCACCTCTTGTTTAGCACATACTGAGAACGCAAACATTATTGAGAATGCACTTCCCCAACTTCCCCAAATTCGGCGGGGTATACCGCCGTCTGCGACTGCTTGTTTTATACTGAGAATACTTAGCCAGTATATAGCACCATGAACAGAGGAGCACCTGGACATTTCTTTTAAAACATCTGTATCTTTATGGAGATATGATAACCAGATGTCCCCAAAGTCTAACCTACTAGATTGATTGATACATCTCTATGTAAAACCCAATTGTTGTCTTTAATTTTGCGAAATAATGTGTTTATGATGTTTCTGCAGGGTTCATGTTATAACGTCTGAAATATACGCAGTTGTAAATAAATAAATATTGTTTTATTGGTGGGACGGATTCATCGCGATAAACAAAGTGACAATCGCTCCAAATTCAAATTAGTTTATTCTCATTCATCATCATGATATGATATATAGAGATCACAAATATACATGTAATACAATATACATAAAAGAGGTATGGCGTTGATACTAACAAATAAGTACATATATTTTAACGTTTACATATCAGGAATATGGTCATATAGGGAAGGATCGTGCTGTTTAAGTTACTCAAAGGGGGTTGGAATGGGTTGTGTTGTGTTGGGAGCGGTGAACTCGTCAAGTGGACGTTCGTCTTATATAATCGCTTAATTTATGTAGGACAGTCACATTGTTGGAGTTTAATAGGAGAACAAAACGGTATGTACTAGGATTCTCGGTCAATGAAACTGGTATATTTCGTCTACGTAAGGAACTCCAGTGATTACATTCCATTAAGTGGTGATATTCGTCACCTAATGAATTAGTCCTACATAAATTACAATATCTTTTATTCTTGTCAATGTTAAGCCATGATCCTGTTTCTATTGGCAGGCGATGGTTTCTACAGCGATATCTCATTAAAGTAATCACGTCGTTTCTTGTTAACTTATATAAGTAAGGTTCAGTACCAAATTTTTTTTTTTTTTGTAAATTCTATAGGTCGAACATTTACCAAGTGAATTCACCTTCAATTTCCAATCGTAGATAAATTTTTCAGTTAAGGTTCGTTTGACTGATTCTTTAACATGCGCTGGTTCGAATTCTTCGGTGCCCTGTATAATCCAATAATAAGATAAACCCGTGGTATTCAGTATAGCTTCTATATGACTTAACCAGGGGTGACTCCATTCTTTTGAATACTTGCTAAGTAAATAGTAGTATAGTGTTTGCGTTATCTTAGGTTTGTTCGAATTAATTAATTTTGCCCAGTAGTAAACCATTCTGGTGTCGATTTCAATCTCCAGAGGAATAACACCTGTTTCACCGTATACCATGACGTCTGGAGTACTAGATTTGAGGTTAAAGATATATTTTAAATACGTTAATTGCACTTTTTCAAGTTCACGTTTTTCATGATGTCCCCAAATTTCACAAGCGTACAAAAGAATTGGTTTAACAGTCTTTTCAAACAGGTCTATTTGTAAATTGACCGGTATGTTCATTTCTTTTGACTTATATATAAGTGCATACATAGCACGTTTGGCCTTAGCTGTTAACTCCTTTATTCCAGGCGAGAAATTATTTGTGCTTTTTAGTTGAATCCCTAAATAACTAAAACTATTTACCTTCTCAATAGCTTTCCCGTTTAATTGTAAATTTGATCTTGGTTTTTTACCAGCACCCAGTACCATGAATTTGGTCTTTGAGACATTTACGTTTAACTTCCAGAACGAACAGTACTCCGAAAAATTAGACAATGCAAATCGCATTTCCTTCATAGTTTCAGTCATTATAACAGTATCATCGGCGTATAATAAGATCAATATTCTTAGTAGTTTGCCTATTTCTTTAAATAATTCGCTTTCTAAAAAATTCAAACAAGAGGTGTCGCATGTGATCAAGAAAGATTCCAAATCGTTTACGTACATTGCGAAAAGAAAAGATGAGACATTCTCACCCTGTAAAACACCAGATAACGTATGGTAAGTATTCGACTCACATTCATCAACTCTAACCAAAGATTTAACATTTGCATACATGTTCTGTAAAAACTTGAAACATTTTCCATTAATACCCTCTAAAAGAAGTTTTTGCCACAAACCTGTTCTCCAAACCGTATCGAAAGCTTGCTTAAAATCAATAAATGTGCAAAAGAGACGCTTTTTATGCTGTTTATAAATACTGGAGAGGAAATGTAAGGCTGCTATGTGATCAACTGTGGAAAATCCTTTTCTGAAGCCTGCTTGATTCACATTAATCATATCTACAGATTCGGCATATTGGTTCAGTCGTGTGTTTAAAATCTTTGTAAATAATTTGCCTAAGCAGCTTAAAATGGTGATGGGGCGATAGTTTTCAGGTTTTGTTGGGTCACCCTTTTTCTTATAAATTGGAATTACTACACCAACAAGCCATTGTTCTGGGATTATTCCACTTTCGAATATAATATTAAACCATTTTGTATATACTGGTACCATAATACGAATTGTTGTCTTAATATGCTCGTTACGTATATGATCTATTCCATTACTTTTGCCATTCGTCAGTTGGTTTACAGCTTTCATTATTTCATCTTCTGTTATGGGCATATCCAATATATCATTATCATCGTGTATGGCATTTGAATGTATATTTTCCATATTGTCCTTATTATCCGACAAGGTGAGCAACTACTTATATTCCATGTGTAAGAATCATATTTTCTTATACTATTTTGGGTATACAAGTTATGAGAATACGTGTAACACTTTGAGCAAGAATATTCTTTATTCCCACCAAATATCCACAGCATACAGATTGTTTCACTGTCATCACTTTAACCTGGGCAACGCCGGGTAACCCTGCTAGTAACAGCTATAAATGTAGATGAGAATTGAATGTACAGAAACTTCTCCAATTTGCATGACATAACATAATAATTTATTGACAAAATACACCCACGAATGTAAGTTGTCATATAAAGATAATTTTAACACAAACTAAGACAACTTCATTGTAAAATATATGTAGAACAATAGAACATGTATTGGTAGATTAACATTTTTATATTCTAAACTGAGGCGATTCACTTGTTTGCGGAAATCTGCCGAACCGAGAGGGGGATTTGGGGGAGGTAGAGAGGGAGAAGAGGGGAAGAGGGGACAGGGGAGAGAGGGTGTGAGAGAGGGAGGGGAGGGAAGAGGGGAGAGAGGGGAGGGGAGGGGAGGGGAGGGAGGGAGTGTTATTTGGAAATCTTCGAAACAATTTTGATTCGTTTTCACTCTTATGGTGTCGTCATCATTAAGAAAGATACTGACAGAAGGACAACAGTAGTTGGAAGATTGTTAAAGAAATTCTGTATGTGAAGTGAGAAGCGCTGACATTGCAATATAAAAAGTGGTAGATATATAATTTTGGAATTTATGTGCGTTCAAATCACTGCAGCTGTTTCGAAGGCGTATGTGAATTACTTGGGCTTTTCTTGTGTAGCAGTATTTGAAGCGTGGTTTTTTCTTTATATGATATTTGTTTATGGTCGCTCTAAAATCACCACGATAGACTATATATGTCCCGTGTGCTCGCCGGCAGGCAATTCCAGAGGGCTGCTGTGTTCAATATAACAAAATTTCATTGGAATTTTCGTGAAATTGCGGAAGTCTGAAGTTTTTGGCGTTTCGGGTGTTCATTTTGCATACGTCTGATACCTTTGGAGGAACTAGGTCTTGAAGATACATGGGGTCCAGATTATGAATAATTTTGTGGAATAAATATAGATTAGATTTTCTCGTCTATTTTTGAGTAGTCCTAGCCAACCTCAAATAAAAGTTTTCTAACAGACCTTCTACATCCAGAGGCTGCCTCAAGTTGTACTTATAGGATGCGCGGACACTCGTCATAACCAGTAGACTTATAACCACAAGATTTTCCAGGGTTTCAGAAATGTTGGTTTCAGTTATATTTATTTCGTTTAGCTCTGTAGATGATAACAAAGATTGTGATTTTTTCGGTTGGAATATTGCAGAGGTAGTTATTTAAAGCTTCATTCTTTTCAATGTTTGATGAGTGTGAGCATGTGCAGTTATTCCACACCAAGGATGGTACTTCTTTGTTTACTGTTCTGTCTGACAGTTTATTGAATGTTTTCCACCAGGCGGAAGAAGGTGTGTCAGGGTTATTCAAGATATATTGCAAGTGCGCAATGTGGTCATATTTGGATTTTCGTATGAGAAAATTGACTTCGTTTCGTTTCTTTTTGTAAGCTGTCCACGAGTTGTGGTTTTGCTGGTTTTTGCTTTTCTGAACTAGCGTTTTCGTTGTTTGATCTGTGATCTAATATCAGATGGCAGTCATGCGATGGAGATTCATCCTTCCTACATCGAACTATTCTACTTTGGATGAATGTATTGATTTGGTCACCTTCCCAATTTTGTTCTGCAATTGCCTTGTCTAGTTCTGCAAAGTCAGCTTTTTCGTAATTGAATACACCACGGGAAAAGTTATTTGAGTGGGGATGTTTTTCTGATATTATAATAGTTGCTTACATATGTACGTGGTAACGAACATAATTTCCGTGAAAGGGTTTAATGGTACCGCTTTCGATGATGTTGCAACTTTCATTTACGAGAATAATATATATTAGTGTCTCAGAATATTTTACTCAGTAAAGTTGGTAGAGTCCGATATAATTTGTTTCGAAGTCTATTGTTTACAAATGGTTGATGAATTCGTGTTGGATGGATAAAATTGATTCTTGTTTGGTTCTCCGATTTATACGAGATTGTGAAGGCGAAGGTCACGTCACGTGCCAAGTCTAGTGTAGTCATAATGTCTGATCAACGATTGCAGGTTGGGGGTCTATAAATCATATCAATAAGTGTTCTGATATCTATGGGACATAGCTCTATCCAAATGTATTCCACTTCCGGATGTTCTAGATCTTGATCGAATCTCCGTCTTTATGATATATTATTCCTATATGAGTCAGCTCTATCCCTCCGCTCAGGTTCACCATTTTGCAAAGTTTTCGAGGTGAGAAGTCGCGCCATTCCGGTTTTTATTGTTCACGTGAGATCAGTTTTACTATCACATATTTTTTTGATTTTTGAGTATGAGGAAGCCGATCGTATATATAAAAATGTTTTCCCTAGTAGCTCATTTCATGCAAGCTGGTAACACGATATTAGAAGTTTTGTCGATATGAAATCGCAACGATGTTTTTAATGTGCTCGTTTCGCGCGGTCATGAAACATGCCCACCCGTGATCTATATTCACTTAATTGCGTCATTGTAGTATTTGTAGTTTTTTTTATTAGTAATACATGGGTCGGAATGATTTCGGATTGCAAATGTGAATATGTTCCGCTCCGCATGGTAGATATATTTGCAGTGGCGAGAAGAAGGTTGTGTTTGGGAGGAAGTAGAAAGAGAGAAGAATAAAAGAAAAAGTGAAGGACAAATAATGTCAGCATAACATGTGTATGGATTGGAATCATCGGTAAGGCGAGTGAGGTTAACCGGGTGGTTAAATTATAGCAAGTTGACATTAACACACCGCGGGTGCCTTGTGTCCCTTTAAAACATCAAAAGATTAATATTATGGGTAACTTTTCAGGATTTAGTCGGAAATATGGCTTGTTGCCATTCATCGGAAAGCTCTCGGCGAGAGCTTTCCGATGAATGGCAACAAGCCATATTTCCGACTAAATCCTGAAAGTTACCCATAACTCTGCTTTGGTTAAGAGGTCGGATGACATGGTACTTCTATCACTTTCAGAGTCAGGCCTACGTACTTTGTATAATATTTGTCTAGAATATAGCTTGAAATGGAGATACCTTTATAACTCATCCAAGACATTCATCATTGTTTTTAACGAAACGCAACGTTAATTCATTAAATCACAGAGGTCGTGGCAACAGTGTAATACATGAAGTCGAATCTGGAACACACTTGGGAATCCCTATTGAGAAATTCAGCTTTAACTCAAAACTTGCAAACAAATTTGCACAAAACTCAAAGGCACATATCTATCGCTGACCAATGCAGGATTATACGCAGGCGGTATCACCCCATACAGTTGTTTCAGTATCTACAAGTCCATCGTCCTCCCTAAGGCTCTGTACGGTAGTGAACTGCTCTGGAATATATCTAATGTTTCTCATGCATTCACGGAGAGAGCACATAGATTTTGCCTAAAACATATTCAAGGATTCCCACAACAAACCAGAACTTGCATCGTACAGGGGCTTCTGGGTGCGGTGGGCTTGAATCCTATATTGATAAAAGGAAATTAAGCTTGGAGAAAGAGTATTGAATCAAATAGTGATCTGGCACAATATGGACTTACACAAACCAAACTCAATTCCTCGTTACTGTGGCAAACATGCAGGCTCTATCCAGATGAAAAATTTACTTTTCTTATAATTGCTAGACTTATCGCTCACACCGCATATAAAGATAACGGGCTTTGTCTACTATGTAATACGCAATATCAATGCATTATATAGAACATACCATAATAAACTGCACTTCCATATCGAATACAAGGAATAATATTTGGTACGATATCATTAACACTTTCGGAATAGATGCTTTTATGTATATGGACGAGTTGAGAGAGAGAGAGAGAGAGAGAGAGAGAGAGAGAGAGAGAGAGAGAGAGAGAGAGGGAGAGAGAGAGAGGGGGGGGGGGGGGAGAGGGGGGGGGGGGAGGGGGGGGGGGAGGGAGAGGGTGCATATGTTGGTATGGGTGGACTTGTGTACATGTGCCTAAATGTATAATACACGAATGAGTATAGCGACTGTATGTTATTCCATTCCTTGTGATGTAACTTTGTTTTGTATAAACTTGTACTATATATGTTGACATATTTGTGTCCATGTTTCTGTGTGTATATGTTCTGTATTCAATAACTCTTCACATATGGAGGATAATTTAAAGATATATTACTGTATGTGAATTGTTTGTACAAAAATAGCCATCACAGCAACGTGAATTCCGTTACTCATAAAGTTCCTTAACCCTTCCATGACCAGAGCTTCCTGAAATTTTGCGAAAACCCCGTATATAATGTATTCTCTTATATATGCGAGGCTCCCTATTGGAGACTCGCATATATAAGATAAAGGCACTGGCACAGGGTCTGTAATGCTGCACCAGCGCATCTCACGTCGCGAAGGGTTAATCGGCAGAGTCCGGGAATGGAGGCAAATAATTCCAGATTCGTGCGTATTTATATAGCCAGCCACCTGGGCCAAACATTTTGGGACGGAAATAATACTTTTTGTCGAAGTTCAAAAAGTGATAAAAAAAATAAGTAACGGCTCTGCTCGGTCGGGAAAAGTTGTGAAACAGTGGCAAATGGCCACAGCCAGGTCCTTAATAATTTATTATAGTGAAGTGGTTAATTTCGCGCTCAAAATTGCTCTAATATCGCAATCGGGAACGCGTGTTGGTCACGGTTTGATAATAACAACAGGTCTTTCTCTATATTATTTCCGAATTAGATTTCGTGTGGGTTGACGGGAAACGACAAACTGCGCCGGATGACTTCAGACTGTGGAATAGCGAATCTCTGCCGTGGAACAGTTGGTCTTCATATGGTCAGCAGCCGAGCGGTCGCTGGGACGAGGAATGCCTGGATGTTGACGCCAACATTCCGAGCGACTTCGGTCTCCATGACTCCGCGTGTGACTGGTCCCCTGCAACATACATCTGCCAGATCGACGTGTGAGGAACAATTGGATTGGACACATAAAAGATGCCAAAACAAAAAACAAAATACAAAAGATGTATTTTAGGGAATTCTAGCACAATTTTTGGCAAATACACATATATAAGAGCCTATCTAGCAAATAATCTCTAAGTTGGGTAGTTTGGCCATATTTGCCAATTTCGGGGTATGCTATCACCTGAAAACCTAAGTACCAAAATACAAATTAACCTTAACTGACCATTTTATTACTGGTATAACGAAGCATGTGGTCACCATACCCGAAATCAGCAACTTTAGCTAAGCTTTGTGATAGTATAAGCACTGGACAGCGAAATAGCATTAAAGTACAGGGCGACGCGGGCCAGTCTATACAAGAAAACCATAGTCAGAAATGGTAACGCGCTCAAGATAATATATTATATACATATGCTTGTAATCAGGGTTCGCGCTGGGCCAAAATTTTCTCTTGCCAAATTTTTTGCCAAATGAAATAAATGTTTGCCAAATTACAAAACTATTTGCCAAATTCAAATGAGGGTATACTTAGGGAAATTGAAGGAAATTCTCGTTTTTTTTATCTTTGTTATATACTGTATAAACTAACCACAGACAAAGGTAAAATGAGCTAATGAAGCAAGTAAATACTAATTCATAAATATCAAATTAGCGTACATATCTAAGTGACACCCGGAAACTACGTTTAATATTGCAACACAGTCATCAAACTACATGAATCCAAGGCTGTCATCAAAGCATAGATATTATTTCGCTTGCCACTTGCCAATCTTTTTGCCAACTGAATTTTGTTTTTTGCCAAATGAAATAATTTTTGCCATTGGCAACTTTGGCAAGTGGCAGCGCGAACCCTGCTTGTAATTATGGAATATAAATATATTGGTTTCGCGAATGACCGACTCAGAATTTCGTTAAAATAACATTAACAATCATCATATAATTAACAAACCGGTGGCCGACTCGACCGGTTCCGACACAACCATCAGTGGGCTGCAGAAAGAAACATATCTATAAAAGTTGAAATGTAAGACTTACAAATTATCTTTTAAATTTCTTTTATCGTAATTGACAGAGCTTGTCACAAAACAAAAATCAACATTATTGACTTAAAGGACAATAAACGAAGTTGAAATTCCCAACTACACCTTTCACCGGACTCGGCCTCCTGGTGGCGCAGTTCGACTTTTAAACCGGAAAATACAAATAAATTATCTATAAATAAAATGCCCATAGGACCACAGCTATCAAGAAATTGCAGAACAGTATACACGCGGCGCATGACTTGTTCACATAGCTAACCAAATTCGAAGTTTAAAAGGGGTACTGTTCACTAATCTGGCCAACTCCTTTTATCTTCAACAAAATATATGCAACAAATGAATGGATTTGAGCCATGAATTAGTGCGAAATACACTCATGTGCTCTGTGAACGATGCAAACAAATTTAACATGGTAATTATAATGAAAATGAATTTATGACTGGAGAGAACATGAGAGTATTTTGCACTAATCCATGTCTCAAATTCATTCATTTGTTGCATGTTGAGTATAAAATGACATGTTCCCATAAATGGCCGGATTTAGTGTACAGCATCCCTTTAAGGAATATTACATGTCGACTCAATTTCACTCAAAGCACATAGTTGATGTTATACAAAATATGAGCTATACTTGCTATAATTTTTTTTTTTTTTTTTTACATTTGTACGTCGCAGTATTGTTCATACCAGCATAACAATGGGAAGAACTATAAGTTGTATTTTGGGCCTAACTGTTTCTCATCCACTATCTGGGTTGAATGTTTAACGAAATACCTAATCAAGAAACTGTCGATGCATACAGTCTCTTCGAAATATTCAGAATCGACGGAGAATCAAACCCAGAAAATCAAGTCCGAAAATTGATTCTCAGTACGGAATATCGGTTCTCAAAATTTGTAAAACACGAAGAATAGACTGAGTTTCTATTCCTACCGCCACTCCACAGTTTACACAGGCAGGGGCCAGACTAGTGGGGGTCATAGATTCGTTGGAATTGATCTGAAATATGAACCCAAAACCATATATATATGCCTGAAATGCGTACAAAATAGAATATCAGAATTTGATTCACAATGCCCATAATATTTGCGGTACAAAGAGTTATGGCCCTTGATCTTGTGACCGAAAATGTGATTTTTATTAAAACAAATTACCAAAAGATTGCATTTTCAGACCCAATGGGCACAAAAACCAAAATTGTTCGAGCATGGTCACCTACGTTGGCCCAAAGGCCTCTGGATTCCAACAATCAACATGAAAACAATTAGAACGTTCATCGTTTACAATTCCAGAAAATCATGTTTTAATGCAGATGACAAATCTTGGGTGCTAAAAAATTGACCCAGTATCTAGAGGCTCTGTTTCGCAGAAAACTCTACTGCTGTCTACGGGAGGGGTCAATGTCACTTGCACTGAATTTTTCATCAGTCCTTCTAATATTAAACAAATTCATAACAAACCGTTCCTCAACATACCTACCACATGATTGGTGCCAGAAACTTTATATTTAGATATGGCACTCTATATTTATAAAATTCGAAACTGTGGACTGTTACCAAAGGTGTCGCTCTAACCACATGTGGAAGCCACCAAAAAGCTTAGTTCAGTTGTAATGTAATGTAAGCAAAACTGTTACAGCGTTTGTCAACAAATATCGCCAATCGTGTGGTAAGTTAAAATATTTTAGTACATAAGTATGATTTCGGAATACATTTCAATGGCCTTCTCCAATGTTTACCGCCACCTTGATATCTTACTGGAATACTTGTACTTTGATCGATAATTGTAATATTTACACAACAATGGCTTTAATATCCGACATCTCGTTAGTGGTGAGTTATTAATAATGAAATTATAAAAAAAGTCAATCTATTTTCCCATGTACTTGTTGATTATGGTTGTTTCACAGGCTTTTATATAATTAATTTATTTTACATGAACTGACTTTGAAGATTATTGCCGATAGTTGCGTCCCGATTCGAGATGTAAATATTTACAATTGGGCGTAGTTCAGACGATGTTTTCTATGGATTGGTATGGTCGATTTCTTTTAAATTTTCGGCGATGTTAGTAGAATGCTATATTCCCCATGTTGGCATAGCGCCTGTGTTCTAACTTATAAGTTTAATAAGTCCATAATATGTCTTTAACCTGACCAATAATATAATATCAATGATATGTTATCAAAAAAAATAAAATGTTCCTGGTTTAGTTCATAATTATTTAAATTTTAAAGTGCAATTTGTCCAAGAATATACATTTGGGTTGTGATATTTTTCTGTGATATTAAATTCCTTCTATTTCGACAATTGTTCTGTTGTCATTAAACTGGTAATTCCGAAACTAAATCTGTTTACTGATTGCCTTTATTCGTAGAGACCTTATCACAGAATCGAATTCTATGCCTTAATTTTCGAACCCCCAGATAATTTTATATAAAATATATACCACAGTATATACCATTTGAAAGAGAAAGCTGCAAAACATTGTTTTATCAACTAATTCGGTGCAATAAACTGCGAACTTGTTTTTGTTGAGATACCAACTTGGTGTTCTGTGCTCAAGTTTCTTTATTTTCAGTGGAAGTGGAATAACCCCATATCTTAAGATACAGAGTTATTCCCCTTCCATTGAAAATACATTTTTAGTTTGAATTCTGTTGCATTCTGGGAGCCATAACGGGGGAAATTTCAGATGTTTTTCTATTTATCTATGGGCATCTTCTGAGACACAGACGTTCAAATGAATTACAGTATTTTAATTATAATTTATGGCATAGATTGCTATTAAAACCATGTATCAAGGCACTATATAAAAAAAATCGGTGACTCGAAAATTAAATGGGCCTTTAAGATAATTTAGGGAAGACCAGATCAAGCGTCATTCCTTTGAAATACAAATGTACACATGTCTAGACTGTTTCCATTCACATTTAGACAATAATCACTGGATTGTTGGTGGGGGTTAACGCTATTTTCCATATCGTAAATAGGAGAAGCAAAGTATTGAACACTAATTTTATAAATATAATTTGACATTTTCTACAGACACAAACACGTATTTGGGGTCTATTCGGTGAACCAACATCGTGTGATATCAATTTTAAACAGTTTAACGTATTTACGAACTAATAAAACATTAGGAAACTACGACACATCAAACGTGCTTAACATTGTCACATATATAGTATCCCAGCTAAAGTTTTCCACAATCACTTAGAATTCTTCCTATAGAAGGAATTTTGTGAACCAAGTGGGGAACCGAAACGAACTATTTGGTTCCATTTTCTGGTTCTATAAGCAGAACCAGATAGAGAACCAACGCAGCTCGGATGACTCTTCCCTCGGTACAAAATTTAGAAAAGAGTTTGGTTCCATGTGGAACTTGTTTCTTTCTGTTGGTTCTTCGTAAACCAAATCATGTATAGAAGCAAGTTAAATTTTTGAGACAGTGCAAATGTTTTTGGGATTGGGTGGAATTCGAACCCCGGCTCATGACGGCAAGCGCGCGCCTTGCGACGCAAAGTCCGACGTCAATACCACACGGCCACCGAAGCTCATGTGGTCGCTTCGGTTGTCGTGTGGTATTGACGTCCCACCCAATCCCAAAAACAATTTGCTCTGTCTCAAAAATTAAATTTGCTTCTAAAAATAGGCGCCTGGTGTGTTGTATAGTCCCAAGCTTGTTCAAAGAGCAATGCTCGGCATATAACATTGCTACTGTGCTATATATCTCGTATATACAAATCATGTGTGTTTGGTTTGGTTCTTCGCGAAAAGTCAAAACATATATGTTGGGTTTTGTTCTCCCACTGGCAGAAACATCGGAATCAAAATTAAGTGTCAAAACCAATTGATTTCATATACGGGAAAAAATATGATTCTGATTGATTCTGGACTTTTGGTTCCAAATGTAAATAAGTTGATAGAAGAAGATAGAGGGCCTCGTTCGCGTCACATCTAAAAATAGAATATTTGGGGGTCTAAAATTGGTTGTACTAAAATATTCCCAAAATAACAAAACCCAAAAAAAAATTCAAAACTTCAAAAATTTATTTTTTCAAAAAATTATTTTTTCCAAAAATTATTTTTTCCAAAAAATTTAAAAATTTCCAAACTTCCAAATTATCAAAACCCCAAAATTTCCAAACTTCCAAATTATCAAAACCCTCAAAATTATTTCTCCAAAAAAAGTTTAAATAAAAAATTTATAACGAGTTTTCGGTTTCTGATAATCTCGATATTAAAATGTCGAATGTTAAATTATTTGCGTGTAATATCTTTCGTTATTTTTTTTTTGTTCAAATATTTTTCATGAAATTATTAATCGATGTTTAGAAAATAGCTTTATTGGACATTGTGACCATCGATATGAATGCATACATTCCAGTGTTTTATCGGACGCAGTTCATATAATTGTCATACCTGAAAATAGACACTATTACTTTTACATAAATAATAAAGAGTGTTTATTCTTTACTTCTCTCTATCCCAGATGAAGTTATTGAGTATATGACAGTCGTGTATTATCATGAATTATTGGAAGTATTCATATTTTGGAAGTTTTGGAAAATGGTAATGTGAAATTACAACCCTCCAGAATGAATTGTTCGCTGTACACGCAATCACACGCGACATTGGTGGTAACAATGTGTCTTTCACACCTTTGCTTTACCAAATGAATTATATTATTTCCCCGGTCACAGTTATATGCTATTCAGAAAACATATCGATTTAATGTCTGAACAAACGAGTTAGTATCAATTAAGGTTGATAAACTGTGTCATTCACACGATAATTAGTTAGCCAAAACATGCATACATATTACGTCAGGTCGTGAGACACTCAATTATAGAAATTGCTTTGATGACATTGTTATAACAACATTACGTAATAACCCCTTATCGCCCCACATTCATACTTACGCTTTGGACATTTTATCAGTTTATCACGTGATCACTAAATGTGGCAATCGGGTATCCTCCGATGCCTGCAATATATTATTTATAATAATTGGACTCATTGATCTCACGTGAATAATACTCTTAGTTGTTCCAATAAAATAGTTATCAAATTCGATCACCAATAGATTTGACTGTGGAATGTAATGACCTTTAACTTATTTATCGATCTAAAGGGACACTCATTATGAATGAATGTTAACAATACAAGCGCACGGATGAAGAGCGTTGAACATATAAAAAATTACTACACGAATGAATTGAACCTTGAAATTTATATTTCACATCTTACCAACAACAGCTACAGACATAATCATAGTGTTATACTGTCTTGCATGTACACACGCTATGACATCATTAAAGGCGGACAATCCACTCATGGTGTGACAACAGATACAGACATAGGCATAGTGTTATACAGTCTTCTATGTACCCATGCGATGACACCATTAAAGTACATTGGATGTTAGGTCTATGACTCTTGAGTATGCACCAATCAATGAGCAAATGAGCAATAAAAATGAGCAAATGAGCAAGAAAGTGAGCAAATGAGCAAGAAAATGAGCAAATGAGCAAGAAAATGAGCAAATGAGCAAGAAAATGAGCAAATGAGCATAAAAATGAGCAAATGAGCAAGAAAATGAGCAAATGAGCAAGAAAATGAGCAAATGAGCAATAAAAATGAGCAAATGAGCAAAAAAATGAGCAAATGAGCAAGAAAATGAGCAAATGAGCAATAAAAATGAGCAAATGAGCAAATAAATGAGCAAATGAGCAAAAAAATGAGCAAATGAGCAATAAAATGAGCAATAAAAATGAGCAAATGAGCAAAAAAATGAGCAAATGAGCAAGAAAATGAGCAAATGAGCAATAAAAATGAGCAAATGAGCAAAAAAATGAGCAAATGAGCAAGAAAATGAGCAAATGAGCAATAAAAATGAGCAAATGAGCAAATAAATGAGCAAATGAGCAAGAAAATGAGCAAATGAGCAAGAAAATGAGCAAATGAGCAATAAAAATGAGCAAATGAGCAAGAAAATGAGCAAATGAGCAATAAAAATGAGCAAATGAGCAAATAAGCAAAATAATGAGCAATAAAATGAGCAAATGAGCAATAAAAATGAGCAAATGAGCAAAAAAATGGGCATACCTGTATGTAGGCCTATCAGTGGATGAATAGTCTGCCGGAGAAGTACTGTGTAGACAGGTCTTGTCGGTAAGAGAGTCAGACGATAAGTGAAGGCTCGGCTATTAAAACATAGTAATGCGATAGCGAACATCAAACGAGTCTGCGCACGCATATCTGGCAAAGGATACAATGGCAGTCATTGGTCAATTTATCCCCGGTGTCAGCTCAGTACCCAATCGGGACGAAGCCGAAGGTCAACTCATTTTTTTTTTGCTCATTATAGTACGTCACTTGGACATTTTATCAGTTTATCACGTGATCACTAAATGTGGCAACCGGGTATCCACCGATGCCTGCAATTTATTATTTATAATAATTGGACTCATTGATCTCACGTAAATAATACTCTTAGTTGTTCCAATAAAATAGTTATCAAATTCGATCACCAATAGATTTGACTGTGGAATATAATGACCTTTAACTTATTTATCGATCTATGTTAGAACATGGTCTTAACAAAAAACTTGACCATAACAAAAATTACCTTACATTTATGCATGAATCTAATTAGACCATACGTAAATATTGTCAGCTTATCGTCTGATGAGTAAATCCGATGTTTATCAAAAATAGTACAACTTCCAGTTGGTAATTACTCTTACGAATGAAGAGCGTTGAACATATACGAAATTACTACACGAATGAACTGAAATTTATATTTTCACATCTTACCAACAACAGATACAGACATAGTCATAGTGTTATACTATCTTACATGTACCCATGCTATGACATCATTCGAAGGGGCAATACACTCAAGGAGTTAAAGTGACACGAAACAAGGGACGTGATGTAATATTGGTGTTTGAATCTTAAAGGAACACAAGACACTCTAAAGGGACACTCATTATGAATGAATGTTAACAATACAAGCGCACGAATGAAGAGCGTTGAACATATACAAAATTACTACACGAATGAATTGAACCTTGAAATTTATATTTCACATCTTACCAACAACAGCTACATGCATTATCATAGGGTTATACTGTCTTGCATATACACACGCTATGACATCATTAAAGGCGGACAATCCACTCACGGTGTGACAACATATACAGACATAGGCATAGTGTTATACAGTCTTCTATGTACCAATGCTATGACATAATTAAAGGGGGATAATACACGCACGGTGTGGAATGTTAAAGTGACAAGCGGTAAGGGACGTGATGTAATATTGGTGAAACCCCCTCCCCACTTATAGATATATAACGAAGACGAGAATAACATGTTGATGAAGTTTATTGAAATTTAATCATTGTCTGAATCTTCGACCGTTAGATTTACTTCTAAGAGTTTCTTGAATTTTCTCATCGCTTCATCTGCAGCCCATTCATTATTATATCCGTGTTTGGTCAGTTTGACCATTTTCTTCATGATCATGGTATGTATGCGTGATGTTTTCAATCGATACTGGTATTCTATTAATCGTCTATAACTTTTGAGAAACAGAGCAAACTCTGTGTCGATGGTATCCTCTTTTCCCGACATGCTCTCATCTCCCGAAATGCTCTCTTCTTCTTTCACATCATTGGTGACGCGTTTCATCATACTTTTGAATGTGTCCATCTCGTTGACACATCGCGCAGCTTTCTTAAGACCGAATACCGTTCTACTACCGACGCCATTACCATCTTCTGAATCTGATAGCGTTCCACGTTCATCTTCATCTGAATCTAGAACCGCTTCGTCAGATTCATCGGTATCTTCTCCGAAGAGAGTTGGTTTTGTCTCGGACATAACTCCGTGTTTAATCTGTTTATGTCTTTGTAGATTGTAGTTCGTCGATAAAATAATGCCACATAAATCACACCCGTGCATTATCGCGTATTATTGGAAGAACCATCACTCTTATAAGTAGCGATAAAAAGAGAGAATAAGGTGCGGTATACAACCGTCGCTCTAAGAGTACGTTCGTCCCGGGGCTAGGGTATAGATATTTGACCGCCGGTGATTCAATTAATGCCAATTTATCAGTATGGTACTCTATGTATTCATTCATGATTTGGCTAATTGTATGACACTGATCTTTTCATTTTCTTCTTATTATTATTAGACAAACCTCCATCAGACACTCTCTTGTTGGTTTGTTTGGACGCTTTACGTGTGTTTGTCAACTTATTTGCTGCAACTTCAGCCTTAGTCATTTCAATCGCTTGAGCGATGGGTGTCACCACGTTAATAAGTGGTTTTAGAACGTCTTCTTCACTATCACTATTTTTAGTTCTATCAATAAAGTATCGACCCTGATTATCTGGTATTAACTTCCCATCAACCATATCTCTGAAATGTTTTCTCCACATTTCAAGATCTGCTGGAATATACGGGATCGACATGTTTCTTCAAAATGTACAAGTCACTCTTTTTTCTGCATTTTATTTTAGAAAGTTTATCGCCTCTTATAAAAATCGATTATTGGCCATGAATGCCAAATGCACCATGATAGTTATCGATGTCAATAATGCGTTTCGTTGAGATCTTGATTGAGTATGCACCAATCAATTAACAATGACACAGAATATCACACAAAGTATATTCAAGGGGGTGAGAAAAAATGAGCAAATGAGCAAATAAATGAGCAAGCAGGATGTTATGTCGCTTGGTGGCGGAGGTAGCATCACCAAATTACCCTCGGGGGACCTCATTCTGCCATCTAAAAATAGAATCTTTGGGTCTAAAATTGGTTGTACTAAAATATTCCCAAAAACCCAAAACTTCAAAAATTTCAAAAAACTTCAAAAATTTCAAAAAAATTCAAAAACTTCAAAAATTTCAAAAATTTCAAAAACTTCAAAAATTTCAAAAAACTTCAAAAATTTCAAAAACTTCAAAAATAAGACCCCAGGCGGCGGCGGCGACGGCATTGCGGTATTTTACTGCGGCGGCGGCGCCGCCGCCGCCGCCGGGGGACCGCCGCCGGCGGACCCCGCAGTAAAATACTGCAATGCCGCCGCCGCCGGCCGGGGTCTTATTTTTGAAGTTTTTGAAATTTTTGAAGTTTTTTGAAATTTTTGAAGTTTTTGAAATTTTTGAAATTTTTGAAGTTTTTGAATTTTTTTGAAATTTTTGAAGTTTTTTGAAATTTTTGAAGTTTTGGGTTTTTGGGAATATTTTAGTACAACCAATTTTAGACCCAAAGATTCTATTTTTAGATGGCAGAATGAGGTCCCCCGAGGGTAATTTGGTGATGCTACCTCCGCCACCAAGCGACATAACATCCTGCTTGCTCATTTATTTGCTCATTTGCTCATTTTTTCTCACCCCCTTGAATATACTTTGTGTGATATTCTGTGTCATTGTTAATTGATTGGTGCATACTCAATCAAGATCTCAACGAAACGCATTATTGACATCGATAACTATCATGGTGCATTTGGCATTCATGGCCAATAATCGATTTTTATAAGAGGCGATAAACTTTCTAAAATAAAATGCAGAAAAAAGAGTGACTTGTACATTTTGAAGAAACATGTCGATCCCGTATATTCCAGCAGATCTTGAAATGTGGAGAAAACATTTCAGAGATATGGTTGATGGGAAGTTAATACCAGATAATCATGGTCGATACTTTATTGATAGAACTAAAAATAGTGATAGTGAAGAAGACGTTCTAAAACCACTTATTAACGTGGTGACACCCATCGCTCAAGCGATTGAAATGGCTAAGGCTGAAGTTGCAGCAAATAAGTTGACAAACACACGTAAAGCGTCCAAACAAACCAACAAGAGAGTGTCTGATGGAGGTTTGTCTAATAATAATAAGATGAAAATGAAAAGATCAGTGTCATACAATTAGCCAAATCATGAATGAATACATAGAGTACCATACTGATAAATTGGCATTAATTGAATCACCGGCGGTCAAATATCTATACCCTAGCCCCGGGACGAACGTACTCTTAGAGCGACGGTTGTATACCGCACCTTATTCTCTCTTTTTATCGCTACTTATAAGAGTGATGGTTCTTCCAATAATACGCGATAATGCACGGGTGTGATTTATGTGGCATTATTTTATCGACGAACTACAATCTACAAAGACATAAACAGATTAAACACGGAGTTATGTCCGAGACAAAACCAACTCTCTTCGGAGAAGATACCGATGAATCTGACGAAGCGGTTCTAGATTCAGATGAAGATGAACGTGGAACGCTATCAGATTCAGAAGATGGTAATGGCGTCGGTAGTAGAACGGTATTCGGTCTTAAGAAAGCTGCGCGATGTGTCAACGAGATGGACACATTCAAAAGTATGATGAAACGCGTCACCAATGATGTGAAAGAAGAAGAGAGCATTTCGGGAGATGAGAGCATGTCGGGAAAAGAGGATACCATCGACACAGAGTTTGCTCTGTTTCTCAAAAGTTATAGACGATTAATAGAATACCAGTATCGATTGAAAACATCACGCATACATACCATGATCATGAAGAAAATGGTCAAACTGACCAAACACGGATATAATAATGAATGGGCTGCAGATGAAGCGATGAGAAAATTCAAGAAACTCTTAGAAGTAAATCTAACGGTCGAAGATTCAGACAATGATTAAATTTCAATAAACTTCATCAACATGTTATTCTCGTCTTCGTTATATATCTATAAGTGGGGAGGGGGTTTCACCAATATTACATCACGTCCCTTACCGCGTGTCACTTTAACATTCCACACCGTGCGTGTATTATCCCCCTTTAATTATGTCATAGCATTGGTACATAGAAGACTGTATAACACTATGCCTATGTCTGTATCTGTTGTCACACCGTGAGTGGATTGTCCGCCTTTAATGATGTCATAGCGTGTGTATATGCAAGACAGTATAACCCTATGATAATGCATGTAGCTGTTGTTGGTAAGATGTGAAATATAAATTTCAAGGTTCAATTCATTCGTGTAGTAATTTTGTATATGTTCAACGCTCTTCATTCGTGCGCTTGTATTGTTAACATTCATTCATAATGAGTGTCCCTTTAGAGTGTCTTGTGTTCCTTTAAGATTCAAACACCAATATTACATCACGTCCCTTGTTTCGTGTCACTTTAACTCCTTGAGTGTATTGCCCCTTCGAATGATGTCATAGCATGGGTACATGTAAGATAGTATAACACTATGACTATGTCTGTATCTGTTGTTGGTAAGATGTGAAAATATAAATTTCAGTTCATTCGTGTAGTAATTTCGTATATGTTCAACGCTCTTCATTCGTAAGAGTAATTACCAACTGGAAGTTGTACTATTTTTGATAAACATCGGATTTACTCATCAGACGATAAGCTGACAATATTTACGTATGGTCTAATTAGATTCATGCATAAATGTAAGGTAATTTTTGTTATGGTCAAGTTTTTTGTTAAGACCATGTTCTAACATAGATCGATAAATAAGTTAAAGGTCATTATATTCCACAGTCAAATCTATTGGTGATCGAATTTGATAACTATTTTATTGGAACAACTAAGAGTATTATTTACGTGAGATCAATGAGTCCAATTATTATAAATAATAAATTGCAGGCATCGGTGGATACCCGGTTGCCACTTTTAGTGATCACGTGATAAACTGATAAAATGTCCAAGTGACGTACTATAATGAGCAAAAAAAAAATGAGTTGACCTTCGGCTTCGTCCCGATTGGGTACTGAGCTGACACCGGGGATAAATTGACCAATGACTGCCATTGTATCCTTTGCCAGATATGCGTGCGCAGACTCGTTTGATGTTCGCTATCGCATTACTATGTTTTAATAGCCGAGCCTTCACTTATCGTCTGACTCTCTTACCGACAAGACCTGTCTACACAGTACTTCTCCGGCAGACTATTCATCCACTGATAGGCCTACATACAGGTATGCCCATTTTTTTGCTCATTTGCTCATTTTTATTGCTCATTTGCTCATTTTATTGCTCATTTTTTTGCTTATTTGCTCATTTGCTCATTTTTATTGCTCATTTGCTCATTTTCTTGCTCATTTGCTCATTTTTATTGCTCATTTCCTCATTTTCTTGCTCATTTGCTCATTTTCTTGCTCATTTGCTCATTTATTTGCTCATTTGCTCATTTTTATTGCTCATTTGCTCATTTTCTTGCTCATTTGCTCATTTTTTTGCTCATTTGCTCATTTTTATTGCTCATTTGCTCATTTTCTTGCTCATTTGCTCATTTTTTTGCTCATTTGCTCATTTTTATTGCTCATTTGCTCATTTTATTGCTCATTTGCTCATTTTTTGCTCATTTGCTCATTTATTTGCTCATTTGCTCATTTTTATTGCTCATTTGCTCATTTTCTTGCTCATTTGCTCATTTTTTTGCTCATTTGCTCATTTTTATTGCTCATTTGCTCATTTTCTTGCTCATTTGCTCATTTTCTTGCTCATTTGCTCATTTTTATGCTCATTTGCTCATTTTCTTGCTCATTTGCTCATTTTCTTGCTCATTTGCTCACTTTCTTGCTCATTTGCTCATTTTTATTGCTCATTTGCTCATTGATTGGTGCATACTCAAGAGTCATAGACCTAACATCCAATGTACTTTAATGGTGTCATCGCATGGGTACATAGAAGACTGTATAACACTATGCCTATGTCTGTATCTGTTGTCACACCATGAGTGGATTGTCCGCCTTTAATGATGTCATAGCGTGTGTACATGCAAGACAGTATAACACTATGATTATGTCTGTAGCTGTTGTTGGTAAGATGTGAAATATAAATTTCAAGGTTCAATTCATTCGTGTAGTAATTTTTTATATGTTCAACGCTCTTCATCCGTGCGCTTGTATTGTTAACATTCATTCATAATGAGTGTCCCTTTAGATCGATAAATAAGTTAAAGGTCATTACATTCCACAGTCAAATCTATTGGTGATCGAATTTGATAACTATTTTATTGGAACAACTAAGAGTATTATTCACGTGAGATCAATGAGTCCAATTATTATAAATAATATATTGCAGGCATCGGAGGATACCCGATTGCCACATTTAGTGATCACGTGATAAACTGATAAAATGTCCAAAGCGTAAGTATGAATGTGGGGCGATAAGGGGTTATTACGTAATGTTGTTATAACAATGTCATCAAAGCAATTTCTATAATTGAGTGTCTCACGACCTGACGTAATATGTATGCATGTTTTGGCTAACTAATTATCGTGTGAATGACACAGTTTATCAACCTTAATTGATACTAACTCGTTTGTTCAGACATTAAATCGATATGTTTTCTGAATAGCATATAACTGTGACCGGGGAAATAATATAATTCATTTGGTAAAGCAAAGGTGTGAAAGACACATTGTTACCACCAATGTCGCGTGTGATTGCGTGTACAGCGAACAATTCATTCTGGAGGGTTGTAATTTCACATTACCATTTTCCAAAACTTCCAAAATATGAATACTTCCAATAATTCATGATAATACACGACTGTCATATACTCAATAACTTCATCTGGGATAGAGAGAAGTAAAGAATAAACACTCTTTATTATTTATGTAAAAGTAATAGTGTCTATTTTCAGGTATGACAATTATATGAACTGCGTCCGATAAAACACTGGAATGTATGCATTCATATCGATGGTCACAATGTCCAATAAAGCTATTTTCTAAACATCGATTAATAATTTCATGAAAAATATTTGAACAAAAAAAAAATAACGAAAGATATTACACGCAAATAATTTAACATTCGACATTTTAATATCGAGATTATCAGAAACCGAAAACTCGTTATAAATTTTTTATTTAAACTTTTTTTGGAGAAATAATTTTGAGGGTTTTGATAATTTGGAAGTTTGGAAATTTTGGGGTTTTGATAATTTGGAAGTTTGGAAATTTTTAAATTTTTTGGAAAAAATAATTTTTGGAAAAAATAATTTTTGGAAAAAATAAATTTTTGAATTTTTTTTTGGGTTTTGTTATTTTGGGAATATTTTAGTACAACCAATTTTAGACCCCCAAATATTCTATTTTTAGATGTGACGCGAACGAGGCCCTCTATCTTCTGTTGATTCTATTTTGTTCTCTACCAAGAACCAATGTTTCCAAACACGGGACACAAATCCTGAACCATTTGGTTTATTGTTGGTTCCAATTGTTCCTCTCACCAGAACCATGCGGTTTTATACATTAGTTATACGGGATAAGGCGAAGAATCGATGGAAAACCATTTGATTGCAAATATTTCTCGGGGTGTATAATGTACTCGAGTCCAAATCCAACCCATCGAACCATGGCTGGCCACGCGGATGTCCACACCCACACCCAGTCGTGCAATCCTGAGTGTCCCGAACAAAACACTTCACAAAAGACGTCACAAACTGTCACAAATGGAACTTCTGATAATTTTCAAAATATTTGAACTGGCATGCCTACAAATGTTTAGAGGACGTTATACGATAACACACGACATGCTTTAAATTCCGAGGTCACATTCGTCCTTCAATCGATTGAAATTTGATATAATAACGACGTCACTTCACCATCAATATGTTTGTTTATACTTTCTGTACTCCGGACTGTACCCTAACACAGGCGTACACGATTGGTGGTATCGAGTAGACATATAGCTGGGCGTATATATTAATGCTTGCATGCACGCGTTTGACCAGTCTTTGTGAATGATGTATATGTGAAACTAGGCTGGCGCAAGTGTATGCATGAATATATTCACAAGCCTGCAAATACAGTGTCTCTCACTTGCAGAATGAGGTCCCCAGAGGGTGCATTTGGTGATGCTAGCCCGCTGTGACGAGGCTTCATGAGCAGATGAGGCCTCATTCTGCTTAGGCCTCATCTTCTGGGAAGTACCTATAATCTCAAATTAACATTATTTTTAGTTACTCTTTCCATATTGGGAAGTTTCTATATCCCCTAATTTGCAGAAGATAAAATGCATAATCGATGTGTCTATTGGGTGAACATCACCAACTTTAACTGGGCAACTTCAATCTGATCCTAGGGCTCCCATAGCAGTTGAGACATAAGCAGAATGAAGTCCCCAGATGATAAATTTGGGGACACTAGTCCGCTATGAGCGATAGTGTCACTAAATTCACCCTCGGGGACCTCATTCTGCAAATGTCAGAAACTCTATTTGCAAGCCTGTATATTCATATATGCATTAACCCATAAATTATAGAGATTTAGCTTATTTTGGGTTTATCGTCGTATCAGCAAGTATAGATCGTGTCAGTTTTATGAGTGGAACCACGGAGGGAAGAGTTAATTTTACCTGGACCCTACCACGATCCACGCTCTTTAGAGGCCCACTTAATTTTCGAACCCCCAGCTTACATTATATAAAATATATGCCATATTATATACCATTTGAAAGAGGAAGCTCCAAAACATTGTATTATTAACTTATCGGGCGTAATAAACTGTGAACATGTTGTTTTTGTTGAGGTACCGATGTGATTTTTGTGCTTAAGTTTCATCTGGATTGCACTGCAAGGCCTATTATGTTTAATGGAAGGGGAATAACTCTATATCTTAGTTTGAATCATGTTACATTCTGGGAGCGAGGCGGGGGAAATGTTTATATGATTTCTGGGCATCTTCTGAGACAGACGTTCCAAATGGTGATGACTTATAACATCATAATCATATTTTATGTCATAGATTATGTTGTGTTGGCATGACAAACTGGTGCTGTTAAGAAAATGTACCGTTATTTATTTCTAAAGTTGTCATTTTCGCCGTGTTTGGCTAATCTGAACAAATCGAAGAATGCCTACCAGCATCATATCAAATTAGCAGGACCACCATGCAGCATCATAGCAAATCAACTTGACCATGCAGGGGTGAAATCATTTCTGGACTGAGCCCATGTACCAAGATATATGAAAAAATATATGAAGGATATACAGTAACACAGTGAAATTTTATTTAGTGATAATGCGCTGCGCAGGGTCGTTTGGCATACACTGTTGGAACCAGTTTACACTAAATGTGCTCCACGTTTAGTACCCTAAGTTTAACCGTAACAGCTGATTGTGAGTTTGCGAAATCTTTCTATTCTAGCTCCGCCCTTTTAAATTATGCGTCTCTGTCAGTGATATTTGAACGTGGTCTTCTTTGTTGATTAGTGTGTCATCCTGTGAACATTTGAAATAGCTAGACCCATTTTTTGAAATAAATTTATTTCTTGAGATTTCACAGAAGCACTTGTTCGATTCCTCACGTAGCCAATCCTTAAATATGCCGCTTGTTCGTTAAATATGATCAAAATCTTACTTTCCGTTAATGCACCAAGCCGTCAATTTGAAGTTTCTAGACCTGTAAAACTTATATCTTGACATATTACGCAAGAACGGTTTCCATCTGTCATATATAGAGCAACTCCTTGAACATGCAAGTGCGTCTTTATAATTTTAAAATTTGAACTGGGTCTTAAAATGCTTTTTGGTTATTGTTTATTTTGAGAAAATTCGAAGACTCTGGACATTGTTCATTGATCGGCATCAATTGATCAATAATAAGTTAAATGTATCAAATCGCGCCAAGATGCCCGTATATTCACACACAGACAAAGGATATGTGGTGAACTGTCGAAAAATTTACAATTGTTCACATTTCGGCCGACATCTTGGTCGCCATATTGGATTTTGGTGTCGGATTTTTGGCTAATTTGTTTTCGCTGTATCTTCTAAAATAAAGGCTCTTAGCATAACGAATCGAGTTGAAAATAAAACCGCATATTATATTTACTATACTGGCGACCGAAGATAAATGGTGCATATCAAACAAAATGGCCGCCATCTTGCACATAGTCTCTGCGGTCACTTTGTTTTCTTGTTAACAACGGAAGAAAATTAGAGAAGAAATTAAGGAAGAACATTTATGGAATGAAGTTGAGTCCTGTATGAGATGGGTGGGGGTTAACGCCCTTGTCGCTTCATTCCATTGGGCGGGAGATAACGCTCTGCTGATACCCGTGACATTTTAGAGAATTCCCGAAATGTTAGGAATTACATGTCAATATCAGTACAGGGTCATACGATCATATTTGGCATGCTTTAAATTCCGAAGTACTATCTTACTACAGGCGATTCACATTTTATTACTATCGCGTCTGTAGCACATCCGCCAATATGGTTGTTTGTATATACCGCCTGCGTGACAAGATATCCGCATTCGGGTGACAGCAGGTATACTCTAATCGGTTATTTGCGAAAGCGATTTTTTGTTATCTACATTAGCAGATGCACATCTTCGGTGTTAATTTTAGATGGCATACGTACGTACACACACTAGTGAACCATATATGGTGCAAGAATAAGAATGGCAACATACATGCATGTATAGTATAACATGCATAGTTATCAAACTAACGAAACTCGGGCACCGTTCTCCAAAGGAACCCAACACCATTTTAATTCACTAGCTTCCCGTATATAACAACATACACACCATCTTCATATGCATATTCATATTCATATTCATATTCACGGGTAGCTGTTTCCTATCTATAAGTTTCATAACTTGTGCCCCGATCCCCTGTGCACCCTCATTTCTAAATGTAATCTAAAACTGTTACGCATGTGATCAATGTATATTTGAGTCACAATAAAATATATGCAACGACACGAGAAGTATAATTTCTGTATTTCCTTCTAATACATGTATTATTGATTGCGAGATAATTTCACGCTATTTACAGGCAAATTTCGGTATAGCAACGATACCTGTGGAACTGTTAACTGTGGTATACAGATGCATTTTATATAAGTCGTGTCAAAAACTGTAAATGTTAAAGATGCATAATCCTATTAAACGCCCCTCAATTACTATTTACTTGGGATTCGGGGGTAAAAACATATTTGATTCGAGTCGAGGAACCCACATATCAAAGCTCAGAGTTATTAGATATCATTTTTTAAATCTATTATTTTTCACAATCGAGACTTTTCAGTTGCTCGGTAAAAAGTCGACTAGCCGACGGTCTCGGACCAAATTGCGGATGAAGATGGATAACTCTAAAATTAAATATGCTTTGTGTTGATAATAAGGCCAAATTTCGTCGAACAACATGTTGATAAATAACGTTCGGGCAATTTTATACTATAGTTGACTGTGGTTAGCATTATTTTAGGGCAATTAATCGATTCTGATAGCTGAATCGACATCACAATTTTTTTGTTGTTGTTGGAATCTGATTGTATGGGGACCATCGAATCGGATTGAGCACCTTTAAGCATTTCATTAGGGACGAATTTGTAACACAGATAATAGCGCTAACAATAATTATAACTGAAGTTCACCATAAAGGTTTATTTTCAATATTGAATATGTACTTTGTATTGTCCATATATAGACATGCACGTCATTCTGATAAAACTGGTAAAAGTGGAGTTTCCCCAAAGACAATTCCACCGCACCCCATATACCCGCCCATTCTGCTAGGTTTAGTTTCAAAATGGTTCTTCAAATTGTCTCTTTGTGGTATCCGTTCATCTCAAGACATGCCCATTACTTCGTAAACGTTAATTTGAACGAAATTACGATTGAAGCTATATCACAGACGGGAGGATATTTATATACACTTTTACACTTATTCTTATAGTATTGTTTTGGACGTCTCTGTCTTACAAATGGGGTTGATTGCATATCATTTGTATTTTAGTTGTCTCGTTATCGGAAAATTGGCTTTGGAGTTTTAATTCGGTGTCAGATAGGACGGAACATGAGACTTTGCATAGCGTTATGTTTTAATTATTTGCGAATATGGCAAAAATAAAGAGCGTTCGCTGCTAGTGTTATCAACATATTGTAATCACAAAGAACGTTTGTTCGGAACATAAACGTCGAACGAATTTCTGTCATTTCGGTACCACACACCCCTTGATCTACTTCAAGCTATTAGCACCCGTAAAGAATCAGTACAAATCGCCAAACGGTTTGCAGACGTCAAGACGTCAAGATTCTTTATTGTTGTTCTAATTACATATGTAATACACGAACAAATCAATGTATAATAAATAACACTATGGTGTAAACAAATGAAATGGTAAGTATAGCATTGAAATTTAATAAAGTCATCGTAAACATTTGCCGTCGTCACATGCACGAACGTGTCATGGGTTCATCAACCAATAAGTCACTTCATGCTGATCAAGTGCACATGATCGCTGAGTGTTGTTACTGGGATACTGTGTTGGAATTTAAACAATGTTACTTACAATTGTTTTAGTAGTTTCGAAAAGATGTTCGTGTTATTAATGCTCTATTAAGATATACTGGTGTCTGATTATATAATGATTCAAAGATCGATTGGGGTAATTGGTTTTGACCGACAGTGTAATTTAACAACGTTCGTGTGAATCACTACGGAATTCACACACTTAATTACTCGGCCGATCAAAATCCAATTACCCCAAAAAATCGATCTTCAAGTCATTTCTTAAAATGTCTTTAAAGGGTATATTGAGTTGTTATATGTTTCATCGTTATCGACATGTTTGTTTCCTTCAGGATGTGACAAACGTGGATAAGTACTATGTTTAATTTGATGCTTGTACACTGTGACTCTCTTTAAAGACACATTACGTACTTGTTCTGGTGCGTGAAACGGATAAGTTAGTATTCAGGCACTATGCCAATTTGAGGAATGCAACATTCTACTAACAGTGCCGAAAATCTGAAGCAAATCGACCGTACCACTCCATAGAAAACATCGTCTGAACTACGCTCAATTGTAAATATTTACTACTTGATTCGGGACGCATCTATGGGCAATAAACTAACGAAAACGATTTCACCATCGAGAGTCACTGCATTTAATTAATACATACGAATGACGGTGTGTGTTGTAAATTTTGATATAATATTTGTAAAAAATAACTACTTTGAACAAGATTATTCTCCATTTCGTTTGATCACCCTATATACCGGAGTGTTTCACATCACTTTAACTATTTCCACAATTTGATTTGTTTATAGAGCAAAATAATATACATAGCTGATAGTGTGGCTATATAGAGGGGTCTAAGTTGGTATTGTTCAACTTGGAATTTCCAAATACACCCCGTTGAACCAGATCGAATTGTCCATAACCAGGAAATTTTAAATGCGCCTTCTTGGGTGGAAATGTTTAGTCCATACACTATTTGACCGACAATAGGAAATATTCGATTTTTCTCCACTAAATAATGGATGGAAAAGCAAATTATCGAAACAATTTCAATTTATTTTGGTCTGAAATTTTCAACTATATGATGCGTCAGGCATCACATTTTCAACAGTTGAAAGTTATTGCCAAAGTTATATGGGGTGAGATAACCCTCCCCCTAATTGCAGCTTCTCGTCATGTCCTTGGCTGAACATTGTGAACCGCTTATTTCGATAATATCATTGGTTCCAAAATACAAAACAAAACAAAATTTATAGATGGATCATTCTTGTCATTATTACCCGAGGCGATGTCATTTTGAATTCGTTATATGACATTGCACAGCAATGACTCTGCAGGGGAGCACAGTGCGGGGAAGTAAACACACATCGTAAATTCAAACTCCGCGCTTTCTTCTTGTCCGATATGTCTCTTGCTGTGCCCCGGGACCTTGTTGGACAAAGGAAATATTTTGTCAACACGTGGCAGGTATTTATTACAATAATTGTTCTCCCTGTGTGGTTAGCATAAACTTTTATTAGTCGACGGTTTCAATAATCCGTAGCCGCAAGAGATTATCGCCCGACCAAATAAATCCGCAAAAATGCAAGGTCGTGCACCCGCAGGAAATAGTTTACGGCACGTGCAGTGTTTTTTTTAACGACGCATGGATTCCATCTCCCAGAAATGAGGTCATGGATTTCCAAGCTATTGCGAAATGTATCATAGATTGAATCATGTCAATGTATCACTCATAGCTATAATAATTGACCAGTGAAAAATCAAAAAAAATCAGACATGTTCTATTTCCACATGATGTCCTTGCAAGTGTGCCCATATATTTCTTAAGTCAACAATGAGGCTGACTTATAGTCAGTATTATGTGCGACCGCTATAGTCATATGAACCAAGTCTCGCGGGTTGGACGATGAGCTTATTGTAGGAACACTGAACTGACCCCCAACAGATATGCTATGTCAAATATGTCGATGCTTGAAGAGTGACGTACTCCTAACATTTATGAGGCAAAACAAGAACTGCATCGCCTCGACGATCACTATACACACTTCCGTTTTTTAATGTATTTTACGGTTTGTATTTATCAACTGTGGGCACGTGTGCACAACCACGGGTACTACTTTTAAAGTCGGGCGGGGATCGAAACATGACCACAAAATTATCATAAAATAGAGACAGTACGTTCACGGAGCGTGGGTTGCTCTCTGGTCTGGTCGCTTTTTGGGGGAATCAAAATTGCGGTAATCAGCGGCGTGTTGCTAATTTATGGGGACATCCAACGTCAGTACGAAGTCTTTTTGCTGTGTGCTCCCAGACACATGACACATTTGGAGAATTTGGTACATGTGTCCCATTTGAGCCCATGCACACGCGTTCTCTTATTACAGTTTGGTTGGGACTTATAGTCGTTTCAGTCGCCAATGAACGAGATCCCGGTCCTGACATTTTCAGATATATCACGAGGTTGTGAAATTTAAGGATATGAAAGGGCCACAGTGTGATAAATTAAAGGTACTCAATCCGATCAGACGGTTCCCATACCACCAAGATACAACAACAACAACAACAACAACAACATTTCTTTAAAATACGCTTTAGTTATGAATAGATTTATTGCAACAAAATAATGCTAACCACTGTCAACTATGGTATCAAATTTCCCCAACAAATTTATATCAACATTTTGTTCAACAAAATATGGTCGTATTATCACTATAGTATCACGGAATTTGACCGTATTACCACTTCATTTTAGAATTATCCATCCTCATCCGCAATTTTGTCCGAGACACTCCGTTTGACCACGTGTTTCTGGGCCAGACATTAATACACATCTAGAGAAATAACAAACTTCAAAAACCGAAGCCAAAGAAATAGCAATTTAAGAGCGGCTGATCGGATTAATTGCTTTAAGCCTTTCTATACTAAAGCAATGGGATCATTGACGAGTAGTTACTCCATAGGAAATGTTCAGATAATACCAGGTCGTTTTTGATTAACTTATTATCTAAACACTTCCCTAAAATGGACTCCAATTTTTTTATTTATCTGTCGGCTGCTTCTATTATACCTGCATGAAAACATCCGTGCAAATCAATAATAGACCATTACGATGGTGCATTTTTAAAAACTTACTGGGGAATCCAGTTAGTATAGAAAGGGTTAATAATAATTACTCCACTGCATGTATAGTAACAACTGTTTCTGACACCCAAAATCATATGACAAGCCTGGTATCGTTCCGCGATCGTAAGAGTGACAAACTAAGAGCCAGTATAACACAACGTGTTTCGTATTTATTACACACTGACAGACATCTCTATAAACGGACCAATTTCTCATATTTTCAGAATAATAATAATTCCATCCTTTTTCGTGATATTGTCTTTTGTGATGATGCTTTTATTTAATATTCCCAATTTCATGCGAACGTTATTTCCCTATAGAAAATAGCAACAGGATTCCGGTGTAATATATTCCCGTGGAAAATTAAAGATGCATAATCCGAAATAAGGCTTCCAAAATTACTAATTCTTTGGCTTCGGGCGTACAACATATTTGATTCGAGTCGAGAAACCCACCCATCAAAGCTCAGAGTGTGATCAGATATCGATTTTTTATTTCTCGAGATATGTAATTTTTTGCGGCCTGGGAAGCCGACTGTCGAGGACCAAATTGCGGATGAAGATGAATAACTCTAAAATCAAGTGTCCTTGTGTGTCAGATATTTGACAAACCGGCAAAATTTCGTTGAACAAAATGTTGATAAATAAGATGCTTTGGGCAATTTTATACTATAGTTGACTGTGGTTATCATTATTTTTGGGCAATAAATCGATTCTGATAACTGAAGCAGCATTTAAAAAAATGTTGTTGTTGTTGTTTGAATCGGATGAAATGGGGAACATCGAATCGGATTTAGTATCTTTAAAGCAGTGATACTCCGGAATCCAGATTAAAATTCGGGAAATAATCCGGAATTGACAGGAATATTTTTATCCCGGTGAGAAATGAACGAGATCCCGGTCCGGACATTTTCCAGAGATATCCCGCTATTTCAATTGACTTCGATCCCGACTTACTTTTTGTCCCGAATAGACTAGTAATAGCCAAACATGCAAGATATGACAACATACATACTATAGTATATCACAAACTAAGTATTGCACACCATGTGGCACTGTTACCCTATAACATTGTCAGATCAGCGTTTAGCTATTCTTAATTATTTTATGCAAATGTTTCATGGCTTCGAGTTATTGTTATGACTTGAGATGTCACACAATTAGCATTCTTATAGGTGCATACAGGGGTGTAACAATAGGGGGTGGGGTCATGGTATCTCACTCATCCCCCACCTTTTACCCAAAATGTTCAATTATATTTAGCGTGAAATTTGTTGCTTTCAGGCCAAAAGTCTTACATTTTCCTAATTTCGTTTACAATGAAGGATTACACCGGTCTAGATTTTCTGAACAAAATGTTGATAAATAACATGTTTTGGGAATTGTATACTATAGTTGACTGTGGTTAGCATTATTTTTGGGCAATTATATTATTCTGATAATAAAAATTGTTGTTTTTGAAATATGATTATATGGGGACCATCGAATCTTTATTGATCATATATGTAAGTAAGTAATGCTTTATTCTCAGCCATCAGTTGACCCATATGTACCAATTTGCATACACAAAGAAAGCTCTCTATTGTTCATATATGCCCATTTAATTTGTCTGAGGCAACAGCATCTATCCCATGACACTCTACGGGTCAATTTATCACAGTGTTTCAATTCTCATCGACCAGATTGCAACCGTTTTGGGTATATAATTAACCATTTTATGTAATTAATTATTAGTGCCTCTTTAAGACACATGTTATCAACGGGACCTATATAATAAGATCCACAGGTCAAATTTCCCATGTGTACAAATTTTCAGCTCCGAGGGTCCGACCGTTTCTGTATAAACAACCAGTAGATCAAATTTCAAGTTTGACACTGCGTGTTGCTACTAGTCCCTCCTCTGACGTCACATGTATGAAGATTAACGATTCAGACTTCATAATCCATAATGGAATATTCAATGGCATGAACAGGCATAACTTCAGTTATGGGCGGCCTACCACAAATACTTTTCGGCAACGTGCTCAGTGGGTTAGCTGGTATCGATAGTTACTGAGAAAAACTACACCGGTGTAATCATGTTAATTTTCATCGCGATTGTCCATTCCCGATTCCGCGCTTTGGTAATCTCCACACAGTTGCTAGCAGGAAGTCACGTGACATTTCTCCAAAATCCACATATTTCCACAATCAGTGGATGGTAACACCCTACTCAAAACTACCAATATTTTTTTCCAAGTCAACTCTTTATAATCCAAGAATTGCCAATCTCATGTATATGGGGGCTCTATGATGCAGTAGCAGCAAACATTTATGATTTCTTGAAAAGTATTTATGAAGGATTTTTTTAAGCTGCGGAAAAACATTGCTTGCGTGTCCTTTTGAACATCCACCCGTCCCGTCATATTTGCTCCGAAAAAATATATTTGACCCCACCCTGTTATGTAGTCGACGGGTGAACGTGCACGCGATTGGAAACTTCATGATGCAATTCCCAGGAATTGCTTAATGCACTTTACAATCGCCATGAATTGCATAATGCTTTCAATTGCGTGCATGTACACGACAAAAAGCGGGGTAGGGGAAGGGTCAACATCGCTCCACGTGTAATGTAATTCTTTAAACCCATGTACACATGGTGTAAGAATAAACAATTATAATTACGTGTGGCTTGAAAAATAGGAGGAGAAATTGTGTTTTTTTAACTAGCAGGCGTGTAATAAATAGAGAATACAGGTTTTGTTTGAATACAGAAATATCTCATGAGTGTCTGTAAAGAGATGTCGAATATTTCGATGTTTCATGTATTCAAACGAAATACTGTTGGTATTATTTTTATTGTATGAGCCTTATTAATGGTCAGAGTTGCTAAATTGTGCGGCATTTTCACTTTTAACAGTAGAACAATATTTGGAAAGAAACAACTGGTTGACCAAAATTTCTAAAAATAAGGAAAGGGATACAGACGAAGATCTTTCGGTATTTTCCCGCTATTTTACAGGCAAGCATATAATAGATAGTGTTATATATGTGTGTGTATATTATATATATATTTAAGCAGTGCATATATACACACTTAAGGGTCAGACGCAAGTTTTGCCAAAATGTCTTGGTATTTTAAAATGAATTTTCTCAAGATCTGTCAGGAATTTCTTTGTGAAATTTGGTACAAGTGATTATTTTGACACAATATTTAAGAACCTTCGGCCAATTGGGTATTATAACCTCATTTACTTTACTTTTATGGAATGAACAATATTTAAAATTTAAATTTATTTTTTTTAGGTACCAAGAACGTCTGTAAAATATATACTTTTTTCATATATCCATAACAACATATCTGAGGATCACGAGAGGTTAATTAATATTCTTGATTTGTGAAATTTAATGATTATTTTCATTTAGAAAGGCAACAACCTACAAATAATTTTCTATGCTTGAGAATTTTCATGTGATAACTTTTGATCAATGAAAAATTGGGCTGAGATGAGTTGTGGATCATGAGTTCATAACACAGTTAAGATGACCACCATACCTATTAACACTGTGACCTAAATTCAGTTGATTGCCCTATGCTTGAGCGGACCACGCTGCATGTCAATATTTGTGTTCATTGGACTGGAATATTTGTGACTGCTTTATTCTTCATTATAATATGTTAGGGTATAATGCTATATTATGCAATCAAAAATCTAACTCAACGTTATGATACAAATGAAGCCCCCATTAATGGAGCCAAGACAACATGATTATTGGTGAAATTCAAGATTTTTCGCCAGATAGATCCGGAACCATTTTTGGCTGGTGTTATGCCAAACGTGCGTCACCCCCTTAATGCAATATCGTCCATATACTTCATATAATAAATCAAGAACCACTCCACTGGGTGATTTAATACTTTTATAATGTAATTGTATACTTGTACGTCGTCTGCCATGCGCTCTCGCAGCTTGCCTTTTTATTCGACAGGTGGCGTTACGATTCGATTAGCAGATGAGTTGTATTGACCACTAATTGAGTGTATAATGTGATACGACTCACCCTTTAATTTGCACTGAATAACCGATTACTTAAAAGAGTCATCTTTTTAAATCTTTGTCACTGAGAATGGCTTCGCGCGCCAGTCGTTTCTTATACAGTGACCTACATTTCACGTCAATACAAAGGTAGCTGAATACCAAGGACATTCAAACTTAATACAGTAATCGTCGCGTCAGAATTAAAGTGTTCTATCTCCCTATTTTCATTTTTGTGTGAAACCGGAAACCGAGTTTAAAGTTTTGACCCCCCGGCTCACATGTTCTCAATCTGTTTTGGAAGATAGTACTCAGCGGGTAGGATAGCTGGTGTAAAAATACTATTATATGACGAGTTTCGAGATAAAACTTAATTTATCTTGGGTGTAATCACGAAAAACATTTTTTATTTAGAGATAGAACATTTTTGCGTAAAAACAGTTTAGAACAGTCTAGTTCTGAAGCCGATAATCGCCTAGTCTGGTTTTCATGATGTCATTACGTTATTTTGGATGCACTTGATTCAAGCTTTTACTATTCACCATTTAGCGGCTAGGAGAATGATGAATTATGGGTAGAATTTTCGGAGTAATAGATGTTCCATACTATGAAACAACAGAGTATAATACTAAGTTTTATATATGTGTTTATTACACGATCCTACCCTTATTACATTCAATAAACCCATTCTATAAATTCTGATATTAAACGTTCGTTGCATAACAGGAAATAGTGCCAGGTGACCTTTGACGTCCGGTTTGTCGTCTGTTTACATTCCGTACGCTCCGTCTCAAAACACTATATGGCTTCTAATATTTGTCCAACACATACAATTTAATGAATGAACAAGTTTGAAAAGATATTACGCCATTAAATAACGTCATGCACAGCGTCTTTATTTATCTGGGACTATTTCTTTACGTGGGCAAACAACGCATAGTTACCCGAAACGTCATCGCAGGTCTTATATAAGCCGACGTTATTTTCAGGTCCTATTAATTTTGTTGATTCTCGGCTGTTTTTGTGCCATTTAATTCGCGAAAAGTTTGAATATATGCACCACGGTGATTCTACACGGTCTCACATTGACTTATAGGAGTGCGTGTGCGAATATATGAAACGTCATCTCAGGTCTTTTATAAGCCGACGTTATTTTCAGGTCCTATTTGTGTTGATTTAAGTATGTATTATCGAGTTTTTGGGTCATGTAATAAATATAATCTACAACTTGTCCCCAGTTTATAGCGGAATTTACAAAACTCGTCCAGTAAATTAGGTCTGGACTCGTTTTGTAAATTCTACCTATAAACTGGGGACTCGTTGTAGATCCTATATGTATACATAAGGCATACAATACAACAGTTACAGTGGTTATTCATTAAAGGTGCAACATCAGATTTCTTCGGCTTCTCGTTGAACAATAAAGATTTGAGTCGGGGAACCCACCGCTCCACTGTCGAGAAGACGGAAATATATAACAAAATTCATAAATAAATAAGTAGCGCAATTTGTGGCTTTTAATTAATTGAGCAATGGCTTAAAGATATATTATGGCCTTATTCGTGTGCGTTAAACTGTCAAGTCAGTATTCAGGCAGTATGCCAACTGGGGGAATGAAGCATTCTACTACATCGCCGAAAATCTCAAGCAAATCGACCGTACCACTGCATAGAAAACATCCTCTGAACTACGTTCAAATGCAAATATTTACTTCTCGATTTGGGACGCAACAATCGGCGATAAAGTAATGAAAATTATTTCGCTGTCGAGAGTCACTGAATTTAATTAATATATAATAATGGCGGTGTGTGGTCTCAAGTTTGGATTTAAGATTTGTAAAAATAACTACTTTGAATAAGATTATCCTCCATATGCATTTGTATTTGATCACCCAGCCGGAGTGTTTCACATCACTTTAAATATAATAGTTGAGATATCGATTCATTTCTATTCTAAACATTTCCATCATAAATAGGACTGTACATTTATTCATCTGTGCAACCACCGACACACGCACGCGTATTAGTCAGCATATAAAGAGCGTGTAGAATAACGCGTACTGTAATGTTAGAGTGCAACCACCGACACACGCACACGTATGTGTCAGTATATAAAGAGCGCATAGAATCACGCGTACTCTCTGCAAACTACAGTGTAGGTAGAATACCATTGGCACTGGACACATGGTGTGTACCTCCAATATATATACAGTATTGTATACATGTGTATACACATGTTGTGTATGTTTTTCTATATTTACACATATATGTGTAAACACTTGAACAGATATGTGTATCGAGTACCAGACATGCGCACTGATAAAACTCCATCTACACGTTGTCTCATGGTAGCCATATTGGTTTGTTGGTGTTGATCACCGTTTCGACTCCAATAAGGACCCAGACCACTGAATTTGAGCCGTTATACAAGAAGAATATTTTTAGTAAAGGTGAGAATATTTATGCAAACATACGAAGAACGTAATTAGATACTTCGTACAGAATGTTGATTGAAGGTAAATTCGACGAAACAGTAGGCTAGTGCGTTAGTCCTGGAATTACACTCGACTCATCATCAATTGGTAATGTTATTTTATATATCCAAATTTCAAAAGTTATTTAGTCTAGTATGGAAGCCGGAATCCGGTAAAGGTATCGAACAAATGCGTCCGGAAATTACCTTTCCCTGCGACCGGAAATCTGACCTTTCTATTTCTGCCGTAAAAATTCGTATAATTTCGTGTTCGATAACACGTATACTGCACTTTCTGCAGTACTATTCCTTAAATTATACTCAGTTCTCAACAATGTGAAGTATGCCTACATATTGATTTTTCTAAATGAAAAAAACTCCAACAGGCTGTCGCTCACTGACTGTTCACTGGCAACCTGCACGCACAGGCATTCTGAAACTTTCAGTGAAAGTTCTGTCGAGTTCTGAACAGTGAGTGATAAATAATTAAAATACATTTATATTATTTATTAATATCTGCCTATAAGTGAACATTCAGACGACCATGATACAATCGTATACATATGACAGCTGACTGACGTAAGTGGAGGAATCGTGGCCCGATGAGATCATGATTGCGAAGTTGACATCATGTTGTCGTACATGATGATATCGTACTAGTACTCGTACCCGCTGGACTGTCGGACAAAACAATTGTCCATTGGCACCACGTTGTATTTGCCGTTCGGCCGCGGAGTCAAGAGTTTGTAACTGTAGCAGTTGAGCACTGCGGCCGAACGGCAAGTGAACCGCGGCCGAACGGCAAGTACACCACGGCCGAACGGCAAGTATATACACTGCGGCCGAATGGCAAGTGCACCATGGCCGAAAGGCAACTACAATGGAGCCGAATGGCATGTACAACATAGTTAGATTTCTAGTTTGTATCGTCTTGTTTCAGTTTAATGAACGTACACCGTGGCAACTACATGTACACCATGGCCGAATGGCAAGTACACTGCGGCCCAACTGTAGTTAGTAGGTGGAGCATCGGTGTGGAAGGTTTTGCATTTTGGCCGCGGTGGCAACGCTAACCACACCACGGATAAGTAGTGGAGACTTGTTTTGTCCAGCTGAGTTGTTTGTTTGTATAGCATGTGATTGACTGCCCTGCGATCTTTCCAGCCACGATTTTTATGTATACACGACTGCGATTACGTCACAAGTGGATACGACACAATTTTGAATCTAAAATAAAACGGTACTTGATATTATTTTTTTACTTGTGATTTTGACGTGAGCATGCGCAGTCTAACTATCGGTTACTTCCTACAACGAAAATCCTTCCACTTATGATTGAACCGTGGTTGTCACTAAGTCACTAAGTAGATAATATTATTTCATTTCCAATTTCCAACAACACCTAATTTCGAATTAATGGAATATGCACAAGTCATCAAAAGCCAAAATTAGTTTTTGCACCTTTTATAGCTCGAACAAGTTATCACATACCACAGTTGTTGGAAACTTGTGTCGAAACCTCGAAAGAATAAATGTCTCCACCTCAAGTTATAATACTGTCAATAGCAAGCCCAATGGTAGCCGGAAAGAGAGTAGACGGGCGCGAAGCGCCCAGGATGGTCGAAAAGATCGAGTGATCTTCTCCTTCACCCCACGGTTTGTTGTTATTGGAGATATTGTACATAGAAAATCGTCATGTCCGAACACGGCAAAGGTTGAGTTGAATTGAATTGAATGTTGTGTGAGGGAGGGCCCACGAGCTTTAATATGGGGTATGGTGGTGGAGTCCCGAGGTGTCCCTTTAATGATTTTGTTGTTGATGAGCGAGTCAAATGGTGCGCTGGAATGAAGAACGGGGCCCGTGTTGTAATGATAAAGTTTGTTAGTTTTGTTAGTTGTTTGAAAGTATGCATATGTATAAACTCAAGCTCCAATGGTAGCCATGGGGCTTCGTACCCTTTGAACGAACTGCCCTTTGTGCTGCAATTGCCCGGTGGTGGTGATCGCCATTCAGGTGAACATGTCATGTGCAGAATTTGCTGAGCGGCAATTACCGACAGGGACCTCTCTTCGAACGTACCAGTATATAAATATAGTCACATATACTTAATGCAGACTTAGTCTCGACAGAGACTGGTCCACACAAATTCAATAAATACAAATGTATAGACTGCCAACCCATGTCGGTATAAAGCTGCTATTACAGACATGCGGCTGATGCATGAGGCTAGATGGGTTTATATATATATTATAGGCGCAACGTTTCAAATCATATATATTATATAAATCACTGGGGTTGTGGCTGACGCAGTTAAGCACATTTTTAAATCGAATGGGTTTAACTGCATCAGCCACAATCTCAGTTGTCGCACACGTCAGTCGCAGGTCTGTGAAAACAGGAATTCGACTTGCATAAAGTAGCTTGACAGAATCACTGGATATAAATACCAATGTATACAGCAAAATGGTATCGTGTAAAGTATATCCTTCGAATGTCCGGCGAATATCATATCAGCCTATAGCCGGGGCAGAGACTGGTAATGCTACAATTAACCTATGTCCATCAACCTTGGTCAAAATTTTCAACTGTTCTAAATATCGTTGAATTCCAGACATGTACATTTATAGTCGGAAATTTCACAAGAAACAATAGGTTGAAATCTTTTTGTAGATTAATTATCAAACAATCTATTAGTGTGGAATAATTTGTGTTAGACCAACAGGTCAGGTCTGAAGTTTCTAAAACCTTGAGGCTACTCAATAGATGCTATAGGATTTTTGCAATTTGTATGTTCAAATTTCAAATGTTCTCACACGGCCCAGTTAATTCTGTGTCACCGATCACACAAGGACGGAGTTGTATTAATAATAATAACATGCATGAGCGTTATGTTTTATTAACAGCCCTTCGACCTATTTGTGGTCCTTGATTGTCGGGACATTATTTAATGCCCTCCAAAAATTATTATTATACCCCCCCCTGCAAGTTGTGGGGGTGTATACTGGAAACATCTTAGCCCTCCGTCTGTCCATGGACACAAATTTGTGCAGAGTTTTTCTCAGTCATTTGTAATCAGTTTCCATGAAACTTGGCACAGACAGCAACCACAATGATAACCTGTGCACCTGTGATTATGAGGTCTGTCCAATTGTTTTAGTGATCCCCCTTTTTGACTTAAAGGTACTCAATCCGATCAGAGGGTCCCCATCTCAACAGATTCCAACAACAATTTTTTTTTATCAAAGGTCACTTTAGTTATCAGAATCAAATAATTATCCAAAAATAATGCTAACGACTGTGAACTATCGTATATAATTGCCCAAAATATGTTGTATAGCCAGGGTGGGTGAAAAAAAAATTCCGGCACGTATGCCGGGTGGGTGGGTGGTCAAAGCCACCAACAAGCAATTTTTTCCGCAACTAAAAAAAAAATTTCCTGCTTGTTTTTTTAGTGTTTTGGCAATGAGTTGGGCTTCAAAACCACTTTGAATGAGAGAAATAATGTAATTCTAACTGGTAAACTGACTGCAGGCAGTTATCGTGTTGTATTTTGAAATCCAAGATGGCCGCTGGCAGCCATGTTTTTTTGGCCGAATGACCTCAAAATGACTCATTCCTATTACATGTCCATGTTAACATCCATGATAAATAGTATGCACAGAAATTCATATACAGCTGTTTACAGTGAATCCCCCCCCGCAAATCTCTGTTTTAGTGTTAAAAGGGGGTGGGTGTAAAAAATGGTCGGAAAAAACTGCCGAAAACGGAAAAAAATTTGGCGGTGGGGGTGGGTGGGTACAAAAAATTATCGAAAGGGAAAAAATGCCATACGTGCCTGAAATTTGTTTTCCGACCCCCCCCCCCCCTGGTATAGCAACATTAATGCACTCGACTAATAAAGATTGTATTTTTCTCACAAAATTCTATCTGAATTTTATCTGAACTACTGTCAGTGTCACAGCATAAATAGGCATTTCTAAGATTGGTTATCATATATGTCTTAAATTCTTAATTCCATTGGTCGGTACATGCATAACTTCAAAATTGACTACTTTTAATTAGACTACCCCTGGTATGGAAAACTGTGACTGTCACGGTTATAGCCCACAGATGAGGGACCAGGACCACACGGCCACAATAATTTTAAATCTGAATAATATTTTTTGTTAGCATTTACAGGTCTATATACAGCAAATTTCAGCCCCTCCCTTTTAAAATTGATACATATACATATCGCCACGTCCGATCTGCACTGGGGTGATCACATACTTAATTGTATACATGCGCCCATGACGCATATTTTGTCGCTTTCGGCGCTTTCGGCGCTTTTGGCGCGCGCCGAAACAACGCTAATGGCGCACATTTTGTCGCTTTCGGCGCGTTACTAATGGCGCACTTTTCGTCGCTTTCGGCGCGCGCCGAAAGCACCATTAGCAAGTGGCCCTAATAGGATTCCATACATCTCAGACGCCGTCGTAAAATGGAATTCACTTCATGAATTTATGTGAGAAGAGTGCCATCTTATTGGATACACGGCTGGTTAAACAACACATGTGGCGGCCCACGTCGGTTTCATTTGCGGCCCAACCACATATACCCCCCCCCCAACCGTAAAAAACCTCGGATTCTTGCTTGATAGAAAATAACGTGGAATCAGAATTTTTCCGGCCTCCGGCCCATCGGGAATTTACCCGGTCTCCCGATCGGCCAGTCCGCCTCTGCGCACACGTATAAGTCAGTATATAAAGAGCGTCTAGAATCACGCGAACTGTGACGTTAGAGTGCAACCACCGACACACGTATAAGTCATATACAAAGAGCGTGTTGAATAACGCGTACTGTGACGTTAGAGTGATACCACCGACACAGGCACACGTATAATAGTGGGGCGGATAGATGACAAAATCGTGCATTTTATGGTAAAGCACCAAACTTGACACGCATGTACTACATATAAAAATAAGACATTTTGGATATCATGCCAAGCTGGAGAATGCCCATGGTTGCCATGGCAACCGTTTTGACAACAAATCTAGTTTTTTTCTCAATCCCAACAAGTATGCATCGTTATATATGACTCAGTTTCTGATCGAAAAACAATGTTTTATGTACTTGTACTGAAAAGGGACCAGGCTATATATCCATTGACTCATGTGTCCGTTATAATTGGGTAGAATCAAAATGGCGGATAAAATGGCCGCCATTTGTTTGAAAGTCCCTATTATTGGCTGCGTGTATCAACATTTTATTGAGATGTGCACGTACATTTTTTATTATAAAATGTGCTTTGACAAGAAAATATAAACAGATAAATCACTCTGTATATATATAACAATTCTAAGGATTGCACAACAACAATTATAGGCTAGAAGATGATGGAATAGCGTAAATATAATGCAAAAAAAAAAACAAGGGGTTGTTTGTTTTGATTACTATAATTGATGGTTACAATGGCACGAGAAGCATTTCTATGATATAAAACTATCTGAAAGTTGATTATGACAATCTTTCGCGTTAACTTTATATCATATCATTTTAGCGAGTGTGTGTGGACAATATTGGTCTGGTACAAAACTGCTTGGCAACCGTTGCTATGGAGCTACCCGATTACCTTTGTGCAGCTATAATTACACTTACTCACAATTTGACAAGCTGCTAATCATTGTGATATTATATGCGCAATATTCAAGTACCGCAAGGTTTACATATTTATGATATTAACTATAATTCTTCCAAATCGAGGTAAGCAAATGTTTTTATTACGAGTGTAGGTGCGAATTATGTGCGACAAGGTATGATATTAATTGTTTACATTTGCAATAGCAATATCGTGAGATATGTGTAATTCCCTATATAGTTGTTATACATCTGAAGTGTGCTAAAATACTCTAATATATTATGAGAATCAATCGTGCAATAACTCGTGGCATTTCGCCGCTCCAATATGGGATAAAACAGTCAAAGACACTCATTCTGCGATAAGTGGCATTCAAGAATGTGCAATGGATAGTCATGTATGAAGAATTCATGACAAATCGCCAGTCAATTCTGCTAGTTGTGTGAACGCACCATAAAGAGTTGGAAAAATTTGCATACAATAATGTCACTGTTGGCAACACTTACAGTAATGCCCTAAGTAATCGACATCTTAACCACAGCAGAATTATGGGTAATTTTCAGTCGGGAAATATGGATATTTATTTCCGACTAAATCCTGAAAATTACCCATAATTCTGATGTGGTTAATGGGTCGATTACTTAGGGCATTACTGTATTTGCAATTGCAACTGCATAGAGCAATACAGCGTAATGATGCCCTCGAGAATTAACAATTGGTTTTGCACCCATTCTTGCAACCACTTCGCAATAGTTCTTGGCAACCTTTGGATGCTCCAGGAAGATCGGTCCATGTCACACTCCAACTTCCTTCATAGTAGCCTGTCATTTGTATACAAAATGGGTTTCGTAAACAAAATTGGGGATTTTGGGCAATGTAGTTAATCGTAAATCCCATATACTGGAGACATTGGAAACCATTGTTGGTAAGCTTCTTATCGATTAGTAGCCTAAAAAAATGGCGTTACCATAGCAACAGTATGTGGTTTCTGAGAATTCTTGAAAAAGATCATATATGAACTATTTTAGTGAGAATGGTGGACTTGTTGGTGGATATAGTTTTATAATAATACTTGTATGCATACATTCTCCAAGACAAATAGCCAGCACTGATCTCAAGAGTCAAGGTGACTATGAAAGGTCAATTGTTTTATCACTTCATGTGCTATTATTTGTCTTTATGAGGAACCTTTCTCAATTTATTACATCATAATGATATTTTGTTACATTCTGGAGATCATAGCCTTTAATTTAATACACATATCTTATCCATAGGCTGATTATTACTTGTGTGAGAGATTTTACGAAACATGTGACCGGGCCAATTGGCGACCCTTAAAATTAGAAATTGCTCTTCCCGATAGACAATGGCCACACCATTACTTGGGTGGAAAGAGGACACAATCGTCAATTTTATGTTAAAAGCATCGCAGTTGGCACACATGTATATCACACAATTATATATCACTTTGGATATGATCCGAATAACGTACACCGTTGGCATGGCAACCATTTTGGTGAAATCGCCTGTTTTTTGCCATACTCTATCCATTATGTATTGCTAATGATCAGCAACCTCATAAAAACTGTTCGCTGTGCATCTATTTTAATTGGGTCATATACTTGTAAGAACATATAAATTTTATATATGGGTAGATTCAAAATGCTATCCCCAACAGTATGGTAATAGGACGCATGTACGCCAATAATAATAATAATAATAATAATAATAATATATATTTAACAACAGTTAATGAGCATCGATGTTTTTATTTATTTCCAGATATTCTCGTAGATCAGTTCAGTTGAAGTGCTTTAAAGTTATCGCTCTGGGATTACTCAAGTACACAATTTAAAATCCATATCTCATGTAAAACATCCGCTTTGCGAAAACGACCGAAATGTTGCTATGAAAAATCCGTTTATCAACTATGCATCAAATCGGTCGACGCTTGTTCAAGTTATATATCGAGATAACAACATTAAGTTTTATTAAATAGACAATGGGCCTTTTGTTTCTGTTTGATTGCTTTGAAAAATTCGACTGAATACTGGGAAAGGATAGTTGAATACTATTTCAATAGAACACAAACATTATATGTAAGACAGACGTAGAGAGAGAGAGATAATATAGAGTGAAAGACAAGGTATATAGATGGAGAATGGAGAGAGCGCGCGGGAAAGATGCTTCTTTTATATTTATATTTTGTCTGATAGATATATAGGGTTATTGTTATTAATTTCGGCGTAATGGTTGCGTGTTCGGTCAATGGATATGGATTTTGAATGGTATAAGTGATTAATCCTCAAGAGGAATGAGATTGTATTACTTGTTGTGCTTATCAAATAAGCGCATCTGCAGCCATAAACTATTATATTGGTGTTAGGGTCCTTCTTCATAAAATGTTGGTACGTGTGTAAGAAACAAGTATATTATAACGGTATATTTTGAAGGGGGGGGGGGGGGTTACTTGTTTGTCCTGAGAGATTCTTGGTAATTCTTCTGTTGTGGCTATTGAATAGTGGTGCTAACTTGTTAGCGTTTGGTCTCCGGTAATAGTATGGTCCCATGTATTGTACGCGTATGTCTTGGGCTTCAATACATTTAAGGATGACATGATACTCGTCGCCAATTTCTGAGTTGCAGAGGGCATATAATCTATCCGAATATGGGGCATTGGTCCACGTGCCATATTCTATTGGGAGTCTATGGTTCCTCGTTCGGAAAAGAAGGATGCTTTGCACGACTCGGTGGTTTGTTATTGATATGTAGCTTTCTCGTTCAAATGAGGTCTTGATAATACGATAAAAGGCGAATTTACTGGATGTTGCTGTCGATTGTGCATGGCATGCTCATCGATTCTCATTCTCATGATATCATTATGTATTCAAGCAAGTGTACTAGTCATCATAATTATAATTATATATATATATATACATAATCATAATATTTAATGAACATTGAAGTCACTTCCGACATATATATATTAGCTTACCACTATCCGTTTTATGTTAATGTTCTAATTGGACGCTATGCCATTGGAAATGCATACATGGATGCTCATGCAGTGCCATATTCGTCAAATGTGTTATAGTTCATGAATAACTGGTTCGGACGTTAGAACGATCAACCAATTAGCTTGTAAAAGTGGTCAATATTAGCCAGTTTCTTTGCAAAAGACGTAAGCCTACATCCTTCTCGAAATTTGAATGTGCGCAAATTTCACCGTTTAATCTTCTAGTCTATTCCAAACAAAGCAATTTTCCAAGTAGATCTGGAGAGCTTCTATGAGTACTATGGCCTTTCCTATAGAACGTTAATGTCAATAGAACGTTGTTTGATAAACCAACCGTTAATTATGGACCCCTCCAATTCTGATCTCTCACTATAATCCAGCGACAAAAAGGGCACCAGTATCATAAGAGACATATACAACATCACAAACAACAGGTATGTCTTGGACAGTAAATGCCCTTTGTGCTTGTCGTGTTTAGTAACTCATTCAACGTTTTTTAAAAATATTTTAGAGTTTGTGAGTTAGTCTTGGATCGGATGTTAGAATAATGAACCAATTAGTGTGTAAAAGTGGTCAATATCAGCCAGTTTCTTTGCAAAAGACATAAAGGCTACATCCTTCTAGAAAATTGAATTGTCATTGTGTTTCGCAAATTTAACGGTTTATTGTTCTAGTTTATTCTAAGCAAAGTCATTATCAAGGTAGACCTGGAGAGCTTCGAAAGGCATTATGGTATTTCCCATCGAAATTTAATTTCAATAGAACGTTTGATAAACTAAAGGCTAATTTTGGACCCCTCTCCAAATCTAACCTATCACGATAATCGAGCGACAACAAAAGTCCACCAACTTCATATGAGCGATCTACAACATCACAACACAACAGGTGTGTCTTGGAGATAGTAAGCGCCCTTTGTGTTTGTCGTGTCGAGTTATTCATTCAAAGTTTTTCAATTAAACATGCGACACTTGCCAGTCAATATAGGTGATCGTGAATATGTGGCAGTGAGGCTCAAGTTGCCTCTACTCCTATCGTTAAGGCTACATACACATACAGACAATACATTCACAACTTAAAGTCTGCAGGTAACGGTATGACACGTTAGACTAAAACTGGACCATTGTCATGTGCAAATAAATTATAAGTACTTGTATTGGCGTGTGTACCCCTCCCTTCTCACATCCCTGAATCAAACTGAAATTTGATGGAAACAATTTGATGGTGACGAAATGTTTTACCAAATGTTTGGTCGGTATCCGTGGTGCATGTCATATATATATATATATATATATATATATATATATATATATATACCAGCCAGATAAACATCAAATACATATAACTGAGCTGTATTGTTATGTGCTCCATTTTTTACGTATGCATATAAATTGTATATTAGCAGTTATTATGTATATATGCAAAATTATGATGTTGGGTTTTATGTTTGAACATATAGGCCGGAATCATAATCTCCAGTTTAAACCTCCGAGTTTAAACCTGGTTTAGACCTACATTGGTGGTCAAATGGTGCATCTTGTCGTTCAGTTGTCATTTAATTGATAACTATATTCGGTGGTATGAACATGCAGTCAAACTACCTTGTTACCAATCGGAACAATATGCAGGCCGATAAAACGCTTATTGACACGCCATAAATTATCGCGAACGCGTGCAGGCTCTTGGAATGTATTCATTGAGAAACAAGTATCGCTCAAGGACCACTAATCCATTCTTATTCTGCGTTTAAACAAATCTGACAAAGGGCATGTCTCTCGACGCGAGTTTCACTTGCTGTTCACCACTTTGTTTGTGGTTTTCCGCAAGATACTTTATCCGAAAAGACAAAAGTTGGTGTGTTTACATGTATGTTTATATAGACATATTATGAGATCTGTCTATCTATCCGCCCGTCCGTTCGCAACTTTTCGTCCTAACCCCAGAACCGCTGTTGTGGGTTAAGTAACTAGACAGAACAAGTTGTAACGAACACATTTGTTTATTGTTTCGTGTCTATTGTTTGTGATTGAAGGATCGACTAATCTAATGTGCAGCATAAGAAACTCATTTGACATCCAAGTATTAAGAATAAAGTTATTCACCACCCCGCCAACCCACCAACCAATACATAATTTCAGATCGCAGATTTTTATTCGCAATTCAACTTCCAGTTCTATAAAATGATTGTTTATGAATGAAGGATCGTCTAATCAAATACAAAAATTAGAAACTTATCTACGTCCGAGTTTAAAGACTAATGTTATTCGCCACCCCAAGTTTGAAGAATTCTAAAAATTCCAGTTCTAAAAATGACTGTTTTTGATTGAAGGATTATCTAATCTTATGCACAAAATAACAAACTCATATGACATCAAAGTATTAAGAATAAAGTTATTCGATACCCCATCCCCCAGCCCACACCCAACCATCTTACATAATTTTTTATAGCATATTTTTGTTCGTAATTCCACTTCCAGTTCTATAAAATGATTGTTTATGATTGAAGGCGTCTAATCTAATGCACAAATATATAAAACGACCATATATACGCGGAAGGATTCCCTTGTGACTGCCATGGTTCGGGCCACGCAGCCGATTTAGCAACAAAAATTGCAATGTTGAGCTCCGTGCACGACTTCAGCCCAATTATCCAAAATTTGGAAAGGGTTATATGGTTGCGTCCCTGTCCTATGGACGCCCACCGAGTGGCACCGCATGAAAATGCAAGGATTCCAGGGAGGCCGCCATGCTTCTAGCTACGTAATCATGTTTATGGGCTGCGAAACGGTTTTCAAAAGCATTTCTTTGTTTTTTTGTAACATCTCCCAGTCTGTTGTTGAAAATACGCAGGAGTTTTATGTCCTGATGGATCTGGGGTTTCTCTATCCATATTGTCGATTTAATTGTTTAAATACCAGAGGAGCAGATGGTGGCGATTTTCGGCCATGTCTATATAGTGGTATAAACGATACGGCGTCACGATATCGGGAAGAGAAGTCCCAGAACCCAAAATACTGGCACGAAGAGATCAGCGAAACCCACTTGAAATCCTAAACGCTCTGTATAGTCACACCGACTATCGACCCATTGGCCAAACCAGGGACAGGTGTGGCAGTTCCAAATTAATTGTCAACACACCTCATCCCACCGGACAACATCTTCATGTATACGGTATTTGTATTTGTTTATATCTGCATTAAGTATACACTAATACTATAAAACAAGTTGATTATACGGTGACAGTCTTCACTTCTTGTTTACATTCAGACAGGATGTCACCCGGAAAACTAGCAATTGATTTGTGCCTGATATTAAGCCAACTTAAGTCGGACAACGATTCCAACATTTATAACCAAAATATGGAATATATGTATATAGTCATTCTCCAAGACAATACCAATTTGTATTGTAATAGTTTTAAATCAATCGGATAGGAATTTCATGAAAGCATTGTCATTCTGTGTACGTGGCATCAATTATAAGACTGTAGCTAGATTTCAGCCTTGTCACTACATGCCCAGCGTTACCTATATCGATCGGCATGGCTGTGTCGCTCGTCAAAGTTTCAGCAGAAAGGGGATTGTGATGTTTAAATGTAAACCGTTGAAAGAAGCACTCAATGTGATAAATACAAAAGGTTTTCTACCACCCAAGGCGCACCTGTTATTCTGGAAATCCATATATTAATCTTATGAGAATGGTTGCATTTTGTGGTAACCAGCGAACAGAATTGGAGAGGTGATTAGATACTGACACACAATGTTCTGTTGAAATGAATCTCCTAATTGAAAATACCGCTAGGTTTATCGCCGCTCCGTGGGTCTACTTAGATAGATCTTGAAACTTATGATGCAGAATAGCTTTGACCTCCCTTTAACCCAATGGCAAATTAATTGATTAATCTTGGCATCTATCACAAAGAAATGGGTTCATCGTACGAACCATGACTAAAACGCACACTGCCATACATATTTAATAGAAAACATTTTTGAAATAGCATGATACATCCTAGGACCCAACTTTAGCCCGAGCCTGTGTACATATTCCGTCACTTTCCAGTCATTTTTAAAAATTTGGAACAGATATTAAACATCGTAGGAACCTGCAATTCTGAGTTTGGTTGGAACCATTTTTGTCGAGTTCTTGCCATTTTTGCCGACTTTTCTAGCTCATTAGCGCAATAACTTGAACAAATATTACCGATTTTAACAATGTTTTGCGTAAGAGCTGTTTTAAAAAAATATCTTGAACGAGTTCGAAAACCAGACTTATCCGATCTTTTCTACCGCAGTTATGGTCCCTAGTTTGACGATTTTTCTTGATTTTCAACATTTGAGGTTTCCGGATGATGACATTTATTCCGGACATATCCAATCCTTCAGTTAGCCATCGTATCCATGGACATTGTGGTCGGTCGACCTTTTATTTAATATGATTTGCGACTGTCATATCAGTGTATCATTTCTAGATGAAGACAATCCAACTCGACCACCCATCGGACACTTGAATTATTCTAAACCACACAACTATCGGCCGCGCCGTATATATCAGTACCAGATTCCTAGATTATATCCACGGTTCCCACTCTACTTTCCCACCCATCGGAAACATGAATTATCCAAAAAAATGCTCTTCATTGTTCGGTCCACAAAATTTTAGGAGACAACGATACGATTAGGTGCCATTAACTTAGCAGGTATAATTCCATACGTTATGACGCATTAAGATTCGTCGACTAAGATTGTTACAAGTAACACCAGGGAGGTACAGCTTCACCTATGTAGCCTCTGATGTCTACATATATAGAGTACATACAGTTTGCATTGGTGTGTGGTACGGTATATATCATCTCATCCAAAACCAGCTAAAACATCTTTTAATTCTTATTTAAAAAAAAACACAGATTCACCCATATTAGCATTGCACTGTATCAACCCAAATTATTGTGCTGTAATGCAGTTGAAGGTTGTTTGTGAGTTTGTGAGTAGCTTCATATCTGCACTAACACAAGTTCCATGAATTCCGTTACTAGTTCCCAGACCAATCCCAGTTTCTAGTTCCCAGTTCTCATAATATAATAATAATCGTTACTGAATCGCCCACATGTATGTATGCATAATCACAGCAGCTACGGTGCCATCCTTTCTGGATTCTTCTTTTGTCGTGACTAGTCCATCTAGAAATCACAAACCAGGTCACATACGCTCGTCCAGCTGTTCAAAATTGGGCGTAAGTCGTGCATGGGTTCAACATAATGAAAAAAATGTCAGTTTCCGTTGTTAAATCGCCTGCGTAGGCATAACCATAGCAACCACAAGGCTATTGTTCTGGATTCGTTTTGTGCCGCTACTAGTCCATCTCAAAATAAAAAACTAGGTCACAATTAACCTGTCCAGCTGTTCAAAAATTGGGTGTAAGTCGTGCGTGGAGGAAATTAACAATTTCTCGTTGTCAAATTCCAATATATTATGCATAATCACAGCAGCTACGGGGCTATCCTTGTGTATTCTTGTGCTGCCACCAGTCCATCTAGAAATCACAAACTGGGTCACATACGCCCATCCAGCTGTTAAAAAAATCGCATTTGTTCTGACAACACTATTGTTTGTAAAAGAGCAGACAAAGGAGGTGCAATGGTGATTATGGAAGCGACCGACTATGCCAACAAATCAGAAGATACACACTTGGACGATCGTTTTTACAAGAAACTTCATACAAATGAGGAGAAGTTTGTCACAAAGTTCTCTAAATGCCTATCTGATAAAGAAGCCGAATATCTCACAAAATTTGAGATGAAATGCAGCTCTTATGGATTACCCAAAATTCATAAAAGTCCCACAATCCAACAGGCAATTAAAGAACAGAAAGTTTCTTTTGCGTGTATATACAGTTGGTGTTCGAGATAAATCAACCAGAATATCGCAAAATTTCACTGAGTGAACATTTGGATGAATGTGGAAAGAATCAATATTCGATCTTCCCATTCCAAAAATTGTTCTCAGCAAACAGAATACGCCGAACCCGGAAGGAAGATTTGTACGTTGATCACTTCCGATGCAAGTTAAATGCGCCCAGGAAATGACGTTGCATAAAACTGGGTTATCTCCCTTGACACTATGACGTCATAATTCAATTTATCGTCTATTGAAAAGTGGCAATGCCACGAAAGGCCTATAGACATTTTACTTAAATTAATTAATTTTCTATAGACATGTCTCATGTTATTCTTGGACCATATATATAACTGTGCACACGTTACTTTAAACTGTGAAATATATATATATATTTGCCAATGTCTGTCTGTGTTCCATACTCTTTTTTTTACAAGAAAGATAATGGATAAGATAGTGCGGGTTAGAATTTTCTAAAGTGACGCTGTTGTTGTCAGGGGCACAAAAGGGGAGAAGGGCAGAAAAACAAATTGTCGCCGATTTCCACCAAACTTATACATAATCATCTCCATGATATGAGGAATCTAATGGTGTGGTTTACATACCTCAATAGTGGCGCCATTTGAGTCAGGGATGCACGGAAGGGGAGAGGTGCAAAAGAATTAATAAACCTGTTTAGCGCCGATTTCCACAAAGTTGATACACAGTCTTCTCCGTGAAACGAGGAATCTAATCGTGTGATTTCAAGATGGCAAAAGTGGCGCTATTTGAGTCAGGGGTGCAGTGCAGGGAGAGGGGCACCAAAATCGCACTTCCGCAAAAAGCCAATTTGGCATTTTGGCGGCCATGTTTTTCGGTGGTTACCATGGCAACCATGGGCTCTCCCTAGCTTGGCATGATATCCAAATCCACAAGATATCACCTCATGATGTTGTATACAAAGGTTGTTGCTTTTACCATAAAATGCACGATTCACCCTTTTTTTTACAATGAGCCGCCCTACTAAAAGTCAGTTTATAAAGAGCGTGTAGAATCACACGTACTGTGACGTTAGAGTGCAACCACCGACACACGCACACGTATAAGTCAGTATATAAAGAGCGTGTAGAATAACGCGTGCTGTGACGTTAGAGTGATACATACCACCCGCATACGCACTCATATTTATAAGTCAATGTGTAGAGCGTGTAGAATCACGTAGGGTCGTGCGAAAATTCGATTCTAGATTCGATTCGAAAGTCAAATTCGATTCGAATTCGAGTCGAAATTTCGAATATACACTGGCGAAAAAGTAGGCTGTTTACGTCGATCTCGGTTGTTTCTGTGCCATTTAATTCTCAAAATGTTTGAATATATGCACCACGGTGATTCCACATGCTCTACACATTGACCTATAGGAGTGTGCGAATGGTTGCACTCTAACGTCACAGTACGCGTTATTCTACACGCTATATACATTGACTTATACGAGTACGTGTGCGGGTGGTTGTACTATAAGGTCACAGTACTCGTGATTCTACAAGCTCTATATATACACTGACTTATATACGAGTACGTGTGTGGGTGGTTGTACTATAAGGTCACAGTACTCGTGATTCTACAAGCTCTCTATATACACTGACTTATACGAGTGCGTGTGCGGGTGGTTGTACTATAAGGTCACAGTACTCGTGATTCTACAAGCTCTATATATACACTGACTTATACGAGTGCGTGTGCGGGTAAAACATTTTTGCGCTATATAACGCCACCGTATATTATACACGCTATATACATTGACTTATATGAGTGCGTGTGGTCGCACTCTAACGTCACAGTACGCGTGATTATACACGCTCTATTCATTGACATATATGCGTGCGTGTGGTTGCACTCTATATAACGTCACAGTACGCGTGATTATACGCGCTATATACACTGACTTATATGCGTGCGTGTGGTTGCACTCTAATGCCACAGTATATATACGAGTGATTATACGATTATACACGCTATATATACATTGACTTATATGAGTGCGTGTGGTTGCACTCTAATGCCACAGTACGAGTGATTATACGATTATACACGCTATATATACATTGACTTATATATGAGTGCGTGTGGTTGCACTCTAATGCCACATTACGAGTGATTATACGATTATATACGCTATATATACATTGACTTATATGAGTGCGTGTGGTTGCACTCTAATGCCACAGTACGAGTGATTATACGATTATACACGCTATATACATTGACTTATATGAGTGCGTGTGGTCGCACTCTAACGTCACAGTACGCGTGATTATACACGCTATATACATTGACTTATATGAGTCATTCTTCCCCGCTATTTTAAAATCATGGAATGACACATCCACAGAAATAACAGATGCCGAATCTATCGCAGACTTCAAATTTGATCTCGAATTAATAGATCCTACAGTAAAACCACCATGATACTTCTATACAGGTCGTAGAACGCTTAACGTTGCCCATGCCAAGTTGCGGAACAAATGCAGTAGCCTACGTTCTGATATGTTTCAAAATTATATCTCTGACAGCCCCCAATGCCATTGTGGAAATCCATGCGAAGATACTTACCACTACCTCTGGGCGTGTCCTCTATTCCACACCGAAAGAATGGAAATGTTTTCAAAAATTATACCAAGAAGGACTGAAAATTACACATATCAACGATTTACTTCTCGGAATTCCCGATACCTGAAACAGAAGAAACAAATTTCTCTTCAAAATAGTCCATCGATATATAACTGAGACTAAACGATTCGAAGTCGGATAATCAAAAGCATTTCAGAATAGCCACAAAAAAGCAAATTAGTCACAAAATCGGTTTTGGCACCTCCCACCCCAAACCCCAAACCCACTCATTTGTAAATGTAGATATGTTTAACTTATATATAATTTTGAATAAAATTATTGTAAACAGGGAGAGAGGCAAAGTAAGGTTTGTAACTTGTCCCCAATCCCTTTTGTATTATTCGATATACAAATAAAATATGTTTAAAGTAAAGACTTATATGAGTGCGTGTGGTTACACTCTAACGCCACAGCGTGATTATACACGCTTTTTTCATTGACGTATATGAGTGCGTGTGGTTGCACTCTAACGCTACAGTGTGATTCTATGCGCTATATACACTGACTACTCCGTGCAACCATCCACACAGGCACTCGTGTACGTCTGTGTACATGTATATGTAGCGTGTAGAATCACACGTATACATACGAGCGAGGTTATAATGCAACCACCCTCACACGCGCTTGTATAAGTCAGTGTATACATGTAGAGCGTGTAGAATCACCCGTACTGCGGCGTTAGGGTGCAACTATACCCGCATACGCACAGTCGCGAGAAGCGGAATCTCTCTAATTTGTTATGACTGACCGGCGAAGTTAGGAGCTTTTTAAAATCTAAACCACCCTATATTACAAACACTCCTGTTGCGATTATCGTCCCGCGCGACTCCTCACCCACGCAATTGTAAATCCGACACGTGCCTGTGTGAATGGAGTCTATGCGTCTTCAGATGAAAAATTAACGCCTTATGATAATAAGTTGGGGCAAGGTCTTGATTAGCCTGGGTGCATTCGACACACGTCGCCGGGAATGCATATCACCCGATGCAATCAAACATGCCAGCGGTGGTGGATACATCCGGCGATATTATGGTGTGCATGTGCTTGTACAAGATATAGCATTGAAGGAGCACGTAGTTTTCAAGACTCAAGATACACCCAGAAATTCGGAGATGCTACGTGATGGAAGGTATCAGATATGTTATGCCCCCATATTATATATGACAAATTTACAGTAACATAATAAAACTGCATGTATGCTGATGTCTCTGTAAAACAAATAATCGGGGGCTCAAATATTATGTGAACCTTTATACTTACAACTATTAAAATGAATATTAAGCGCTCAGTGCAATGTTTAAATATGATATACTTGCAGCAGGATGGTAAATATGTAACATTTAATATTAAATGTGGAGTTTGCGACGTAAATATGCAGCCAATGCATAAGTGATTAGATATAAAACAATATATAATCGGTGTTCACGATTAGATAGCGATTAGTATTCAATCTGAATACCAGGTGCCACTCGATATTATATCATATTATAGGATTTTATTTCAAAATGAGCATCCATATTTAATAGAAGGGGTGATTATATATATATATTTGCGTTTAACCGATGAAGAGGTTTTAAAGTGCACTTATGGTGTTGTAAACTTTTTCCGACATATCCCTTATTTTGTCGAAAGTAAGTTTTTTATTGGGTTATCGCCCTTCCGATTAACTCAGGATACTCATTTCGAAATACAATCCTAACATGGTGTGGCACCTGTTACCAGATTGAATACCCATCGGTGAGTCCATCGGATAGCATAATTATATTTACATGCTGTCATAAAATAGTTTTACATCTGTAAGAGCGTGACAGAAAGTATTGTCTCATGCATGTTGTCTTGCTATTAACTGGGTGACAGTACGTTCTGTTTTGGGCGTCAGAAGTCAAGTTATATTATCTGCACGATTACAGAAGCCACAAGTGTTATTCATTCACTGATACAGACACGCTCCTTCGAAAGTAACAGGACACAGTTGGATCATATTTCAAAAACAGGTATAGCTCCGCTCACATAGACAAGGATTCACTGGTTTATGACTCAATTACGGGGTTGACAGGTTGACCCTATAAACCATGGCTCATTCATTTTGGGTTGATGTGGCTACTTGTCTTAATTCGAAATGGTTCATTCTGTCACCGATGACTCTCCCTATATATCTACAAGACTGTCATGTACACACCTAAACTAAAATGAGCAGTTGTCCGCTAGTTTAACATTCTCGGAACCATGTGCACAATATAGGTAGCAAAATGTATGATAAACTTATGAAGTGTGAAAATTATCGCACCAGAGAGAACACAAGGACCCATTTTTATCCTGCGAACACAGTTGTTGGAAATTATAAAAAAAAATCTACCGATAAATACACATCAAAGTGTGCCCGCAGTTAGCAATAAATATAGTAATTATTGACCTAATTTGATATTCAATAAGGTGACAGAAGCATGAGGTTGGTGGGCTTAATTTATGTGTCGCTTTAAGGCCCATGTTTAACAATTTAGTATTAGAGAGCGTACGCGTACATGAGGCATTATGCTCACAAATGAAGCCCGACATGCAGCGTCACCGCGTCGTCTGTGGCGAGGTTCAGTTCCACGTACGTGTAACTCTTCGTGTGTGTTGTTACTCCCAATGAAAGTTGCCTTACTCACATGACCAAGTGGCGACTATACACATATGATAAGTTGGTTCATACTTTGTGTGTGCAACGTGTACCGATAATGTAACAACGATGAATAATTAATGATTGCGAGCGCTATAAAGTCAAAATATAGAGAATGCGATTTACCTGGAGCTAAATGTTTTATTTTTGATGAAGTCAATTTAGAGAATCCGCGATAAAAGTGCTAATAATTGTTTACGCTATCTTTTAGATCTATATTAAAGTCTAGTGTTGGCTACATAAATCAGGCCAAATTTCCCGCCAAAATGCTACAGAGATAATATCATCCTATTTATACTCTTTCGTAAATTGCTCAATGTAAGTCTCAATATTCGTATCAAATCATGATTTGAGAAAATAAATCACCGTCTATGTATCACACAACAGAAAGTTACACAGTGTGATTATATTTATTTAATTAATTCCAAGCAGTAATCTGAACAAAAACGGCTAGACATTGTAACTTACGTTCACACAATAGCAGGGGCTCGGTGACTCAGTCGACAAGCTGCGTGGAGCATTGTGTCGTCATGGTGGATCGAATCCCGATAGGCGTGAACTAATTTGTGATCATGGGAAATGAGGGTAACCTGACTCGTGTATCTGGGCAAGTTTATCAGTTGCTGTCTCAGGGTCGGTGGTTTCTATGTGCATTGGAGTGATTTCTAATGAAATTTGCTATCTACATACGCGGCCTTTACTCCACCCTTAAAACTGACAACGTCGTGATGTGAACTTGCGGCTGAAACGGCGACGAACTCCAATAAACCAAACCACATAATAGTATCTAGATAGCCCGTGTGTTTTACACTAAATCATGATCGTCGATTGGTCAATTGTCAATTTGGGCATGTGTTTCATACTCCAGTAAGACATTCGCACCCATCATTAAACGAACATGACTTGTGTCAGGTGACCTGAAACTTCACAATCGTTGCAAAAAAAAACAACGATTTGGTTCTTTGAGAAGAACCTAGTTGGAACTCATTCAGTACTTTCTGAAGAACAATTCTGAAAGAGTTTAGTTCTTAGAATCTTTTCGAATTCATTCGTTTCCGGGATAGAACCATGCAAATTTCGAACCAACTGGTTCTGAATCAAATAGCGCATTGTATGTTCTACCATTAAGACATGCGACAGTTTGTGATACTTCTAGTAATAATAGCACTTTAGTAGAACTAATGCAAAGTTTTTTTAGTTAGGTTCTTGTAACGATCTCTGGTTCTTTATTTGGTTTTTCCATTGAGACAAATTATAAAATATACTCTTCTAATTTGTATAAGCTGATCATATGTTGGCTTCCCATATTTGTTGCAGTGAAGGCACATTGGATAATTTGGTCAGAACTGAGTCCATACTGAGTCCGCTCTTTAGTCAGACTTGGTCTCATTGGGGGTATTCTCATTCGTGGTCAGCCGCGTAGTGATTGTAGTGTTATTTGACACCAGTTTTAACAGATAGTACTATTTGCCATACGATGTGATACGATAACATGCCATGAGTAGACACCTCGTCTCATAACGTTATTCATCTCCAAAATTGATAAAGTTTTCTATCGAATTTTCTCGTTTGGTCGTCACTCGCACATGTGGTTTCTGTGAATATCGTCACCCGTTTACTCACGACTGTGGTTAGCCACTCGGCTGGTTGTAGGGTTATAGCGGGCACGCTTATAGAAAATCGGCAGCGAGTCCCCCGCGCAACGAGCTGAGCTTCTGTATACGGACAGTAAACATGAAATGAAGGCGGGCCTGAATATATCAGCCGTACAACTTACATTCTATACAATGTTAAACAGGACATTTAAATTTTACGAATGAATACCCATAGGTAATGTTTTGTGTCGAGTAGATAATAATTATGAATATATTACAGAAAGGGACGTGCTGAACTTTCACTCGTTGACACCGGTATATTTTGAGTGCACAGTTCGAAATGTTTGAACTGCATACAAAGTGAACGGAGTTGTCCGTACGCGGAGTAGACATGATTAAAGGGGGACTGCACACTAAATCCGGCCATTTATTGAACCATCTCCTTTTATACTCAACATAATATATGCAACAAATGAAATGAATTTGAGCCACGGATTAGTGCAAAATACACGTATACATGTGCTCTATGAACGATGTAAACGACATGGTAATTATAATGAAAATGAGTTAACTCGTTTGGGACTTGAATCTTTTGAGAAAACATTACTCACAGACGAGATTGTTTGCAGAAAAGCTCACTTTTATATAATTTTATAGCAATTTATGCGTTTATTCAATGTTGGGTCAGACCATTTTCCATGGCAGAATTCTCCGCGTGATAACTCATACAATATGAGTGATCATCCGTAGTCTATAAATTTTCTAGAAATTTTGGGTAGATACCACCAAATTGCGACCGGTTACCATAGCAACAATTTTTCGGAAATGTATGCGTTTGGGGCTGTAATTTCGCTATATGACGATACCTTTGCGACATTTTGAATCAAATATAAATTATTTCCAAAGTTAAATGATCCAGGAATATTTTGCCAACATTTGGAACTAGCCTTGCTCAAAAATCACCCATCACCGACAGAGGGCGCCATTCAAAATGGCCGCCAAACCCCCGTTTTCTAATGTTAAAATGCTTACTTTCATATCAGTTTATAGCACTGTATGCGTTAATTTAATGCTGGGTCAGACCATTTGCCATGGCAGAATTCTCCACGTGACCAGGGGGGGGGGGGGGGATCGGAAAAAAAATTCAGGCACATATGGCATTTTTTCCCTTTCGATCATTTTTTGTACCCACCCACCCCCACCGCCAAATTTTTTTCCGTTTTCGGCAGTTTTTTCCGACCATTTTTTGACACCCACCCCCCTTTTAACACTGTAACAGCTGTAACAGCTGTATATGAATTTCTGTGCATACTATTTATCATGGATGTTAACATGTAAATAGGAATGAGTAATTTTGAGGTCATTCGGCCAAAAAAACATGGCTGCCAGCAGCCATCTTGGATTTCAAAATTTGCAACAAAATACAACACGATAACTGCCTGCAGTCAGTTTACCAGTTAGAATTACATTATTTCTCTCATTCAAACTGATTCAAAGTGGTTTTGAAGCCCAACTCATTGCCAAAACACTAAAAACAAGCAGGAATTTTTTTTTTTAGTTGCGGAAAAAATTGCTTGTTGGTGGCTTTGACCACCCACCCACCCGGCATACGTGCCGGAAGAATTTTTTTCACCCCCCTCCCCCCTGACGTGACAGCTAATAATATATGGGTGATCATCCGTGATCTATAAATCTTCCAAAAATGTTGTTTGGGTAGATACCACCAAATTGCGACTGGTTGACATGGCAACCGATGTTCGGAAAATTATGCGTTTGGGGGGCTATAATTTCGCTATACGAGATGTCTGCGTGCGACATTTTTAATCAAATGTAATTAATTACCAAAAAATTTGATCCAGGAATATACTTAAATTGCTCTCGCTTCTTGTTCCTTCTGCTGAAGGGGTCAAGATTCACATTGTGATTGACAACCGAAAAAATTGTCTACGCGTCTACGGCTTAGGCTACTGGGCGCCGCCATTTTAGAACAATGACGTCACGAATCACGGCACGCGACCCCACGTGACGCCAAAAATAGGTTACATCTTCTTGGACCCCTCACGGAGTGATCGGCCTATATTGAATACATGATACTATGCGCAAAAACATTTAATTATAAAAGATTCATTCGCTTATAAGAAGTGCATGAAGTGGGAAACGGATATATCCGTTTCCCGTCCTGTAGGTAATGTTTTGGGAATCCGTTTCCCGTCCTAAACGAGTTAATGACTCGAGTCATAAATTTATTTTCATTATATTTATCATGTTGTTTGCATCGTTCACAGAAAACATGAGTTTATTTTGCACTAAATTCAAATTCATTCATTTGTTGCATATATTCTGTTGAGTATAAAAGGAGATGGTCCCATAAATGGCCAGATTTAGTGTACAGCCCCCCTTTAAGCTTAGTCCACTGATCTCAAAATAGGGACTTTTCGAAAAACACACAGCTTGAGTTACGATTACGTTTAGGGTACTTTATATGTCATCAGATTATGTGCAGGTTATCATGAAAGTATGCACACGTTTTTTAACTGCATGTTGCCGTCGCGATTTCTTCGGTTTGAATAAAAAACTTGATTTAATGATAGACAAACTCAGTTAATTAGTTTTGTTGTATCACACAACATCACTTATCAAGTATATAGGACACAACCCGAACATGACCGATTGAACAGACTATTATTGAACGTGTTGTGCTTATAATCGTCCATGTGGATCGCGCAAAGCGAATATCTCACTGCGAACGATTATTCAAGCATGCATGCGTCGTTGTTATCTTTTTTCGAAACGATTTTTTTGGCCCAACATGGACTATGAGAGTAGATAAACGTAGTCATTACAATATCCGTGAGTTGAGAAACCTCCCTAAACACTATATATAGACGTGAAACGACGGTGGGGTTGGTTTGGTTTATGCATTTTCTGTATGGAGCCACAGTGTTGGCGCACGTGTTGCTGGTGGGATCATCGTCACAATTACCCGATTACATTCGTAGTCAGCTTTTCAAATCTATCACAAATGTAGTCAGCTTTTCACTGAGCCGTAATTTCGCTAAAATCCGGATTGAGAATCCAAAGCCGATTACGGGGGGCGGAGCTAATTTCGGATTCTAGGTCAGATTTTGAAATCCACGTGGTCTCCGAAACTCTCCCCCAGCGTCAAACATGGCTCATGTATTTGACACAAGTATCATTTGTATCTTATATTTATAAAGTGCATGTTTGTTGTGAAAGTCATGCTGTTCTTCTATGTGTGTATACACGGCACATAATTTGCTGCCAATCCGACTTAATCGCATCTTTTTTTCAAGTTAAAGTGTGTTTATTGATGATGGCAAGCATATCTAAACATGATAGCTCTAGGCCTCCTGAATCAAATTCCGAAGATGTTGTGAAGAACACACGGAACTTGTCAGTTGAACAGGGACGTGACGACAGGGGTTGATTGGGTGTCTCGACCCCCACCCCGAACTTTGGTACAATTTGCTAAGCTGTGCAGTCATTCATACGTGAGGAAAATCAGGATTATTTTGACTAACTGTTTCAAATAATGATACGTACAAGCCAACAAACGCAACAAACAAACCCGATTTTAAATAAATACATATACAAACTTATGACTAACTCGAGAGAGGGGGTGCCGGTGTCCAGTGATCTGTATATATGTTCAACTTGTTTTGGTAGTCATGTTGCTTTGCCATTACTAATTATTAATTTTTTCAGTGTAATAACATATGGGAGAGGGGGTACCCTTAAGTGAGTCAGTACTTGTCCCCCAATTCCTTTGTATGTATAAACAAATGTATGTGTTATATATCATGTGTTATCTAAATTTGACATATATTTGAAATAAATATATCTAAACTTTGGTACATTCCAGCAGTCGGAAATTTCATGCATGACACAACATTAGTTGGACATTAATTTGACACCATATATAGGTTGGCATTGTTCTCATTGTTTGATTTTTTTCAACCAGTAAAAGTTGGTAATTTTTAGTGTTTGTCAGATTGGATATTTCCAAGGAGAGCAAATTGAATTCTGCGAACCTGTGAGATTGATGTTTGGTTCAATGGGGGGGGGGGGGGGGGGGGTGCAGTTGGCCGGAAATTTGAGGAAACTTCTAGCCACGTCCCTAGAACATGTGTATGTTGTCTATACAGAGACTATTGCGCAAAACGACTGCATTTAACGAAACAAAACATGTTAAAATTGCTATAACTTTAAGACTAGATGATAGTACATACGTGTATCTGATAATCCATCGATACCATATAATCCTACTATTTCTTGAATAAGAAGAAACATTATAATAACGAACACAGCAGAAGACATATCCATGCAGGTTCATATGAATTCGGTCAATGGTGACGTATCCGCCGAATTCGAAATCGACATGCGTTCGGGCGGTATTTTAAGGATGGAATTATGAAATGGACATATGAAAGTGACAATCAACAATGATTTGCCATCAACCGAAGTGCTCCCCCAGCGTTACTATCAATAGCGTTATTATTTGGCTAATTTCAGTAATATTCTCCCAGTTTACATTCAATAAAACAAATTTGTCTCCGCATTTAAAATTCTTTGATATAGATCGTTTATATTCTGCACTAATTTGTACACAAGAGACGGATTCTTATGTTTTATTGTGTTTTTAAACTCTGAGGTGGCGGAATCTCGGTTTGTTTACATTACGAACATTTGAGTCCGTAATCGGAATCCGAATCCAAATCGGATTACCACGAAATTAGGATTACGGTCTGTTCGTTTACTGATTCTGCAAATTTGTGGTCTGTTCTTTTGCCGAACCAAGTCGTACGGGGACCAATCTGTAATCTGGATCCAGAATCTGAAACGGATTTTAGCGAAATAACGCCTCAGGCAATCACTTTCGTATAGTCAGCTTTTCATATTCTCGCATAGAACGAGTCTAATTTTTCATATTTTACATAGACGGAAGAAACAACTACATGTTAAAGACAATTATAAAATATCGCTTTACCTAAGTTCTTCAATTGCCAATTCATATAGCCATCCTAAGAACTTAATGCGTCAACCAACGGCTGGACTTGGTCTTCCTCGAACGTGGTTGATAAGACAATAGAATAAACTTTAAAGTTGTCGCCATTTTCTCTCTAGCATAAAAAGTGGGCACCAGAAGTCAATTCCGACCCAAGCGTTGACTTTTAGTGGCTATTTATTGCATATACACGTATATACATGTTCAAATAGCGAGGTTTGAAAAGCTGCCGACGAAAGTGGTCGTTGGTTAAAAGCTGGTGACTACTATAATGTGATCGCGCGTTGTGACAATGCAGCACCAGTGTTGACGCACCGAGCGGATGTTTGTATGTGTTTTTCGCCTGTGTGTTGCGAATGACATTGGGTCGTGTACAAGATCATCGCAGTCTGAGCTAGACGAGGTTGGCGCGGGTACTAACTCCGACGTGACCGAAAATCGAGTTGAGGGACATCTCAATTTGCCACTCCGATCGATACAGGCCATTTCGATGTAAGCAATGGTAATTTGTTCGCGCTCACTGAAGCAAGCACATTTAAAGCATTGGACACCCATGCATACTGAGTCCGTGCCTCAATAATAATGATAGATACGTGATGTGTCAATATTCGAACCCATGTTCAACCTGTTATATATGCTTCCCAACTCTCCATGACAGGGTTTCCTTTTATGGGTGTCCCCGTATCCGAGTTGGTTAGGTCGGTCGTGCACAGATAAGATCATCGCAGTTTGGGCTAGATGAGGTTGGAACGGCTTCGAACTCCGACATGGCCGAAAATCTGAACCGATTTTCAAGCTTGCTCTGAGTTGTGGACATCTAAATGTACCATTCTGATCGACACGACCATTTCGTTAAGAAATTAGAATTTGTTCACGCTCTCTGCAGCAAGCGCATTTGAAGCAGCGAACAGTCATACTGAGTCCGTGCCTCAATAAATCTGATAATAATGTGATCGGGGCCTTGTGACAACGACCCATCAGCGCCATGCAGTGTTAGATGATTTTGTGTGTTTCGCCTGTGAGTTGCGAATGCCATTCATTCAAGTGATATTAATTTTTTTTCAATTGCCAGGTGAACAGAACATTGCTTTATAGGAAATGTTCATTTCACATATAAAATAAAATCAAGTATAACTTTGGTCGTCTCGCACACAATATCTTGTGCAGGAGCCTACAATAATCGTTTCGTCGTTTCAGACCCTTTGCCACGTGCATCACGGCGTTGTCAGGTTCATGCACGGGAAGAGGAAATTCAGCACAGATGGTAATTTTCGCCGAGAAATGACACCACTGCACGTAGAAACCACCGACCACGAAAAGCAACGGACATACCTGTCCAGATATACGAAATAATGATTCGTATATCTGGGCGCTGTCAGGTTATATTACATGTGCGTGGATCGCAAATCCGTTGGAAGTTGGAGCTGTTAGTGTTATTGTTTCAGCTAGACTGTTGGTGGATATGCGATGCACCGGTAACCGAACAGACTGCCCCCATCTTATTAGTTTCATTATCAATTCATATAAATATTTGTTTTCAAAGGAGTCATCAAAGGTACATGGCCTACATGGTCATTTATACACGAACACGAAGGAAACATGGGCGTCCGTGATTTATTCTTATATCATATATATACGCCAACTCAATTAGGATCAATCCCAGGTCTAAAACCGATTCATCGAAAGTCACAAACAAGTCTACAATTCATCTCGTATACACTGTCAAAGTGTTTGTGTCGAAGGAACATCCTCTTTGTATATGACCGAATAGAGTAAGTAAAGCGAGCATATATCTTTATCCAGCCAGATGGCAGTTAGCGTACAGTAGTGTCATACAAAGCGCAGTACAGTATATCATTTATGACATAGAGATAGGTATAACCTTATTGTTGATCTGGCGTGTAGCGTACACCCCCGTCGGAGTGAATACTATGGGTAGTCAGCCTATTCTGTTGATAAACAAGTGTGACTCACGTGGTGGCGGGCCATGTATTTTTCCGGCTTATGGAACAAAATGTTTGCATACGTCCCTATGATAATCAGTTGTCTGAAATGTAGCCCCAGGTGCACATCGTAAAATATCTTATATTGAATAGTCAGTATTGTGTTTGACATTATATTGCAGGATAGTTTGATATCTCAAATCAGAATTTGGCAAAACGCAACTTGTGAACAGTAACGCACGGATTATGAGTGATTTTCATCAGGTAAGCAATCACCGTATTTAAATGATAATAGAATGCCGAATATTAAATAGTTATCTTCAAATCCCCAATTAAACAAATTAAACATTTTTTTACTATATAAGCATCCCATAGGAAATGTTCAGATAATAATGTTGTTTGTTGAAATTATTATTTTAATATTTCTCTCAATAAATTGGTCTCCTTCTGCACTTTTATTTTTCTGTCGTCTGATTTTATCACCTTATTACATCCCTCCAAACGAATAATAGACCATTCCTATATGTATACACTTTTTAACTGACTGGGTGAATCCGTTTAGTAGAAAGGGTTAATGTATAGATTTTGTCACGTTTGGGAGCATGAAATAACTATATTCGAACTTTATATACTTTAAAAAATCGTAGCCAAAACATTGTTAACTTTCCATGCACGCATGGGTGAGACAAATCCTCGTTATCATAAAAGTAGAAGTGGCAAGGATCTATTAATTGTTAAAAGCTCTAAAGAAAATTGATCTAGGTGTACTATCTGAGGCGATACATTATGTTTCCTCAACCAGCATGGCTAATACTTATACGTATGGTATAGTATTATATATGTATTTTGATCCCTGGAAGATAACTTATGCGATAAACTGTCAGATTTTATTTGAAGGAGAGTATATATAGGTCGCTTTAAATATACTTACAAGCTACTATTATTACGTTTGTAGTTTACAAATATTGGTTAAATTTTTCGGAATTTTAATTGACGAGCCACGTGCAGCCTTAACCCTTTACCCAACAAAACGGCCAAAACATGCCAAATAAAGCTTCAACAGCCTAAAATATCTTGGGTCTGTCTCAATAGAACCATACAAATATGGATATCATTGGAACCGGCTCCTTGACCACATTGTGATAGTTACAGTTATGCCCTGTGCCAATGCATTCTCTTATATATGCGAGTCGACCATAGGTCGCCTCGCATATATAAGAGAATGCATTGGCCTAAAGAAAAGTGTTAAGCCAATGCATTCTCTTATATATGCGAGGCGACCTATGGTCGACTCGCATATATAAGAGAATGCATTGGCACGGGCCGTTCTGTTGGGTAAAGGGTTAACATGAATCATGTATTTGACCCTTCAAATTTTAGTACGAGTTTACATCGATATACATTGAACGCTATGACTAAAGCACAATCCATGTATCATAAATTATCCTAACATGAATCAGGAATATTCATCAGATAAATAATATTGATGACGTTTCACACCAAATAACAAACTATATTTGAGAGTGTGTTTTGTGGTTCAAAATTGAGCCACAGAGGGTATACTGAACGAAATTAGGTAGTTCCATATTTTAAGTACTACATTTCAGTATAATTTGTACTTTACAACACTCCTAAATGTTATAAAATTATGTTTTAATCAATATAAGCTCATAACCTTGAAGAACGATTCCTCAGTCGACACGACCTAGCTGTTAAATATGCATGGACATATCATGAATTTTTTCAGCAAACATATTATGAAGCATATAGTTATTGTACACGTGTCACGTCTGTCACCCCAGACCAATTATTATCATCTACTGCAAATCCACCAATGGCATGCGAGACTTAGCGGTCATGAAATGCACTTGGTTATTTTCACACACTTAACAAGACGTATTTAGGTCACGAACGTTTCCACTTTGGAGAAAAAATGCCCCTTTTTCTGTTAGCGAGGACACATTTCGAGAATTGTAACTTGTACAAATATTTCAATGCGTGTAGTATTATACTATATGTTATTATATGTTATGCATTATAATATCGTCTCCGGCAACGAAGCAATGTAACTGTTCAAGCGCTTAGAGACTACGCTATATACAAAACTATCCATTTTTAGTATTGGTATGGAGGTTTTAAATAAATATACAATAATGCCCTAAATAATCGATTCCTTAACCACAGCATAATTATGGTTAACTTTTCAGGATTTAGTCGGAGATATGGCTTGTTGCCATTCATTGGAAAGCTCTCACTGAGAGCCATATTTCCGACTAAATCCTGAAAAGTTACCCATAATTCTGCTGTTAAGGAGTCGATTATTTAGGGCATTACTGTATATGGTTTGATATGTATCGTCCCAAATTACGTACAAATAATTTAGAGGTTCAAACAAGTAAGCCGCGAAAGAGTGTGTCTGTCATTTGCAGAATGAGGTCCTCAGATGGTGAATTTACTGGGGACCTTATTCTGATTAGGCCTCATCTTCTGGGAAGTATCTATTGTCTCAAATTAACATTGTTTTAACTTAATTTTTCTCTTCTGTTCAGTTTCTATATCCACCAATTTTCAGATGATAAATTGCATAATCGAGGTGAATAATGCATAGGTGAACATCACCAACTTCAACTGGGGAACTTCAATCTGATCCTATCGGTCTCCCACATCAGTTGCAATTGAGGTCTCATCAAAATGAGGTTCACAGAGGGTGAATTTGGTGACGCTAGCTCGCCATGTGGGATAGCGTCACTAAATTCGTCCTATGTGGACATCATTCTGCAAATGACAGACACACCATATAAAGGCTTGAAAACAAGCCATGTCCCTTGAAGTTTTTGTTCAGAAGTTATGCGACATTGAATACACCCGGCGATATCAGTGCGTATTAATGAAGTCAAAACATAATACGATCACCGCTGCATGCAGCGGCTATAATTGTGTGACTCAAGTCTGTGCCTTGATCTGTATCGCGTTCTGCACTGTTAGTCCAAAATAGTTATAAAACACAGAATATTATAGGAAAACGTGTTTTTCAGCACTACTATATCGATTAGCTCGGTCCGAAATATTTAATGTACATATATAGGTGTATGTGTTAAAGGTACTCAATCCGATTCGATGGTCCCCATATCATCAGATTCTAACAGCAACAACATTTTTTTTAAATGCCGCTTCGTGCATTTATGAGAATCGACTAATTGCACAAAGATATAATGTTAACCACAGTCAACTATATAGTATACAATTGCACAAAACGTGTTATTTATAAACATTTTGTTCAACGAATTCTGGCCGGATTGTCAAATATCGAACACCCAAAGCCACTTGATTATAGAGTTTATCGCAATTTGAGTCGAGACCGCCGGCTTACGAATACTTGTCAGGGCGCCAAAAAATACGAAAACGATATCTGAATACCCTGAGTGGGTTCCTCGATTCGAATCAAATATTTTTTACTCCCGAAGCCAAAGAAATAGTAATGTGGGAGCGCTAATTCGGATTATGCATCTTTAATATCTCATCTTCCATATACATAATTGGAATCCAGCAAATTTGCGAACAAACAAAACAAAGCAAATTCAAAAACTAAACCCCACGTTTTCAGCGATATGTCGACGACGGATGGGTTCGGTCTGATATATTCCGCGTATAGGTATGGTTTAATCATACTCCTCCCAGATTACATGTAACACCGAGGTCAAAAGAGCCCTGTCCGTTTAAGCTTTTTAGATCTTAAACGAGATTGAATACACTTAACGACATCAGTGTGGATTAATGAAGTCAAACCATTATACGATTACCAGCGGTTGTTGCGTGAGTCAGGTCTCAGTCAGGGCTCTGTTTTGATCCTTATCGCTTTCTGCACCATGAGTGCTAGATATCATTTTAACCACAAAACGCAGGTGACTAACGCACCCGACACATTAAGTGGACCACATACAAACAATGAGTAAAGATGCACTCATAGTATTCACATTAGGACAATACGCATCGTTTTCTCCAGGGCCACCCATTATTATATACCTAGCGGGGCAACGATGACATCTCTAACCGCCCCGATATGACTGCCTAACATAGTGGCTTTGTTATATTTATAGTCGAAATGATCGTTTTTATGAGAGTGGAGGACTCAGACGTTGATAATATAGCTATAAGCTGACACCGCTAATTATTTGATTATTATGTTGACTTCGATAATTGCACGTTTGGGTTTATGACTCGTGCCCTGTGTAATGTGTCGCTGCACATTGAGGTCAGTCGCTAATGCTGAAGACTGTGACTCTGCCTATTGGAATCCAGCTCAACAGAAATTACCAATCTCGTGAACCACCACAAATTCACCCACAGGGATGTGGCTAGGGTGTCTGCTATGGTGGCCACTTTTGAATTTCTAGCTGTGAACTATATACTTTTTCAACTTTGTTAAATTTCATTTATTCCCTTATTTTGGGTCCTTTGTTGTCCTCAACTTTTCACCCGTTGGACAAATGTCAAAGTTGAATCCCTTAACTTATCACACATTTCCTATCGGATACGGGTACTGGGGGTCTATTTATTGTGATAAACGAGAATTTGTTTCAATTTTGTTGTCAAAAGCAACGCAGAATATTGTTTGGAAAGTTTAAGTTCAGGCTCAGAGGCCTCGCTTCTGTCAGCAATAGGTATCAAATCAGACACGAGCAAATTTAACTGTTGCTTCGTGAGTATAAATGGTAATAAATATTTTTGCTAATTATATGTCATTGAGAAGTCGATTGAGTACATGCATAGTGTGATTAAACGTAATTTTCAATATAAGTAAAATAATTATGGTTTCTTTCAGTGACAAAAAGACATCATAGAATGATTGAGACACAAACGCATTTCAACCAGTTCCAGCAATACACACACCAATACCTCCCCAACACAGCTGCAAATTATTACCAAGACTGTGCAGAATCATCCAAGACGGACATAGATATCAAGAATCGGGGAAATAGAGTCAGCTGGTATGACAGTGAGCAAATAGTTCCTGATCTAGATAACAACGCACACTACCTCAACCAATGGGAATACTGCATCCGTGAGTGTCAGAGCATCAGTCAGTGTGGGGATCTAAAGAGATATCTAGACGCTGACGTCAGCAGTGACGGATCTGCCAGTGACGTCACTCAATCCGAAATTTCAAGCTGTCAGGAGGGATCATTTGATATGGAATTCCAGGACTGCCAACTAACTGGATTCAGCAACGCCGGTTTCAACGACGTGCACACCCATGGTGACGCCATACCAGTACCCGACGTGACGTCACTCGAAATCCAGAGAACGCCCACGCCGTGCCACCGTTTCGATGATACGTCATTACCGGAAGTTCAAACCAATTTATCGCAATATAGGAGATTCGTTGACACCAGACTTCCAAACGTGCAAGCACGTGCGTCTCCTGTTGACGATATAATTCGACGACGATCTCTCGAATCGTTGCCAAGGAAACGACCGCCAAGTTACGATGAACATATACGAATGAAATCCAGACAACACAACGTGCAATATGGACAAACTAACTCGTATAATAATTCCGTCCTTGAAACCGGTGCCGGTTGTCCGGCACCCGAACCCCCGGTGGCATCCAGCACATCCGATCTTCTCAACGACATCATGGAGTGCATCTCGGATGATGGTAAGTTTTCATCAGATTAGACTGGAGATCGTGGCATTTGTCTAGAAAAATGGGTTTCGTAATATTTTGGGGGATTTTCAGTCCATATTAACTGGAGATATTGAAAACCAACGTTGACTAGATTGTTATCCCCAGTTGCCCCAAAACTGAATCGTGTTTTCATGGTTTTCTGAGAATTATGGAAAGTGATAAAAAATTAAGTTTTCATGGTTTTCTGATTTCTGAGAATTATGGAAAGTGATAAAAAATTAAGTATTTTTATGATAGCGGTAGATATTTTTTATTAAATATATAGAGAGTAATCAATATGTTTCGATGATTGCGTGAAATAATTCACGAGGTAGCCGGCCCTGGTAAAAACCGAGGGAGTGGAGAGAACGATGGTTTAACCAATATAGGACAGGCTCCACGAGTGAATATTATGTCACGTGTTCATCTAAACCAATTGATTATTCTGTTTATTACACACTTCCCATCGCTAAAATGCGCTAATTCTAAAGTTAATATGTGACAAAATAGTCCCCGATCAGCTGATCGCGTGCGCTCACATGGGACGTAATTCACAGGTGTGACATCCTTATAAATCGCGGCTATGTGTGTAACAAATAAATAATAATGGGAAATATGTAATAACTGCTTAATGAATGAAAATTGATATTTGGCTGTCGTCCGTCATTGCATGTTTTTGGTACTCTCGTGTCTGCTTATTTGCGCGCACTCAATGAGTGACTTCGAGATCGGCTGCAGCTAGTCACAGCCGGATTTGGGACCTCGAAGTCACCATGACCAGGATATGTGACGTCACGTTTCCACCAAATTCTGTTTGCGAGTTCCCGTACTACCGATCAAATCCAAAATGGCGGACTGAATAAATGAAAAAGGCGGACAATGATTGAATGAATGAAAAAAGTGAATGTGTAGTTGATACATGTAGATTTTTATCTTTGGGTCCGATGGTTGTTTTACTAAAACAATTATGTATCTAATTTTATGAAACTATTTTTTGAAAGGTGGAGTTTATAGTTAATTTGATGTTTTTTTTTACATGCATAGGCCATCGATCTATACGTCGATGCCTAGGCCTCTATAAAATAATGTTTATTGAGGCTCTTAAAGTATAAAATATACAGCATTGGGTCTGAGCAACATATAACCCAACATAGTTTATGAGACCAGACCCTCAAATTCGATGATTAAATTACTGGAAATTCATGTTGTTTGTATGGGATACTGAAAGTGGCATTCGTTGCGGCTGCAGCCGCGGTCATAGTCGTTCGAGATCCCTACATATTTTTATTTGTGTGCTAACACGAAGCATTATCTGCCTTTCAGGTCGGGCGAGATCAGTGGAGTCCATCCCTTACCCAGGTGAGTGTTCTTTTAAGGTGTCTGTATACCTTGTGACACATTGTAGCAATAATAAGTATTATCATTACATTCACTCTACCTGTACGTCAAATTGTTATTTCCCCTTTGACGCGACAGAAAGTGTCATGGATATGAGAAAATGTTGTGGCGTATAAGACGAGAAATCAACTTCTTCTAGATGTTGTATTATTTTCAAATTACATAGTAAATTTAAAATGCCTCTCGCTTCAAAGAACGTCATCGTGGTGGTCTTTATTGGGATGTTAATTGCACTTTGAATTGTCTGTTTGACACCGATGGCTTAATCAAGTGCCTCACAAAATAGACAGTAGCCCCAATGTTTACAGACGCTGTTATGGAACATATTTCTGCGATTATACAATGGACCACCTTATTTGCAATGTACCTAACTTTTATCAACCGTTTGAAGCTGCTGGAAGTTTCTTCCGGTGTTAATATATACATGTACGTCGACGAGCGCTAATCAATTTCTCATTTCTTCCAGCCGATTTCAACTTCAAGACTGACCACAAGATCGACGAGCTAGGTGAGTATACGTGGCGATAAATGTGATGTATTTGTATTGTGTGTCCTACCATTTTTGCCATAGTCAATGTCAGTGAAGAACCTTGTGTTAAATATGGTGTACGGATATGACAAACCATATCTGCCCTAACCATTAAATGTTAGACGCTGAATTCCGTAGGATAGGATAGGATAATTTTATTTGCAATATACACACATGGATTACAATTACAAATAAATATAATATTAATAGACTATACATGTATATTGCTATGGGTGATATAGTATGCATGAGACGTGGGTGATTCCCAACTATTGTTATATGTTGTTGGTTTATTTTGGTATACCGTCTAACCACAATTTATGTTTATAAATATCGGAGAGTTTCAATTAATAACAAACAAAGAATGTATTTTATATACATCTCTCCAGCGTAATGGGCCACATGCAGATTGTACGCGTCATTTGATGAACGGACCATTAATGAGGATGCCATCGTCACCAAACTAAACTCGGTTCGTTTTATTTACACTTACAGAAGCTGTCATCGGGAGTGGCGAAGGCAAAAATGAAGCGCAACTACAACGGATTGCAGCCATGCTATCAAGTGAGTAACAGGTTATATTCACACAACGTCACTTGATTTTTCATCCTTCTACAACACAAATATAAATACAAGAACAGCGAAATACCAAGGGCTTTGTACGATAAAACACCCACCGAACTTCCCACACCATCAACGTTTCTTTTCTTGATGCAGGGGAGACCACTGAAGGACAGTTCATTTCGAATGCGACAGACATGTGCACGCTCGTTGCAGTAATATTTGCATAACTTCTTATGTGACCGCACAAATTATATGTATATATTATCATAACTTCATTATATGCCTGCTATAAAATACAGGAAAATTACCTAAAAGTAGACCATCGTATGTATCTCTTAGTAGCAGTGAAATACATGTACAATTTCGTTTTTTCATTGTAGCTTTCGTTATTTCACTGTAGTTTGCATGCCAGCGATTTACACGAGCGCAAATCAATATGCCCAGTACTTATATAGCAGACTATAACATGTTTGTAAACAATGACACTCGCTCTTTAATTGAGTAAAGTTAAAATTTAATTAAGTAAGAGTTAGTTTAGCAACTCTGATCCTTAGTAAGGCGCATAGAATAAAAATATTACCTACAGTTTTTTTGTTTGAATATCTAAGACATCTCATTGTGTCTGGAAAGAAATATCGAATTTTCACTCGCGGCTTGCAGCCGCTCGTGAAAAATCGATATTTCTTTCTAGACACTCATGATATATTTCGGTATTAAAAATAAAAACTGTATATTCTCTATATATCACATTTAATCATGCATGGGGTGATTTGAGTTCAGCCCTTGAGACGAGCGCTGAAATAAAGTTTACTGTCGCCATTCCATATACACGTAGACGATAGGGCACTCGCACAAGCTCATGTGCCATATTTAGAACAAAGAATAATTTTGTGAAAATGATGGTTTTTATATTAATCTTCTCACATGTATGGCCATTTTCTCATTATATCCACAGGCGGTGGTCAGATTCAGCTGTGGCAGTTTATACTCGAGTTACTATCTGAAGGATCGAATACCAGTTTTATAAGATGGGAAGGTGGCAGCGGCGAATTCCGCATGCTGGACCCAGAGGAAGTCGCGAAAAGATGGGGAAAGAGGAAGAATAAACCCAATATGAACTACGACAAACTGAGTCGCGCGTTGCGTTATTACTACGATAAACTTATACTTGCTAAAGTGTCAGGCAAACGATACACGTATAAGTTCAATTTCCGGATGATGCTACGCCATCAGCGACCATCAACGTCACATCCGTTTGGTTCAATGACTAGCGCCGAAATTCTATCATCAACTCATCTACAGTTTTCATCAACTCCGCTCACACCGGCGTCATCATTACGCATGCGTGTGCCAACCGTATCTTCATTTCCGACTGCGGGCGATGAAGGTTCTTCTGATTCTTGTTATTTTTATGAGACTATCGGTGGCCAGTACAGCCAATCATCGCAAGCACCCGACCAGACGTATTCCACTCCAATGGCATATCAGTACCAAGAGAATGATGCTTTACTTGGACCAAGACCACACTCTCAATAAGAAGGACGACCACGTGTACATGCATTTACACGGAACGGGTCATTCTGATAAAGTGCGGGACTGGTACACAGGTTTTCAGAATGTGATGGGGGTACGGAGCTTCTATTGAACGCTGGGAATGGGTTCCAAATTTGTCCTCAGTTATAATTTATGGAGGTCCCCATATAATCGTGCTACGTATTACAATAATCATAGTGGTCAACATAATATGGCAGTGACTTCTATGTGGGTGACCAATACATGTTCCATGCATACAGTCTAAACATCCAAGAGTAGGCGTCAAATTTAATGTGAAATCCAATCCTCAGTACCCTTCTCACTTTTTCCAAACGACCCTACACCACTTTCTGCTAAACCTGTATACAATTTCTCATTATTTATTCTGTGAGAGTGACCAAAGGACGCAGCTGAGTAAAGTTCAGGAAATCCATGTAGTTTGGTTACGGATAACCCAAAAACCGACGATTTATGAATCCGGATCCGGATCTGGATCCGGACACTTGGTGAACCTTGAATGAAGAACACCCTTATCCAAAATCGTCATCGATAAATGGTGCTATTTGCCAATGAGTGCTATAAATGTACGCGTATAAGTACCACCCCTGGTCAAGTGGTCTCGCTACTATGCCATGATGCTGGTGGTCCTGTTGAATTGCTATGATGCGGGTAGGGCAAACTGATGCCGTTACGAAAAAAGTACCGCTATTTTTTCTAAAGTTGTCATTTTCGCGTCGTTTCGCTAATCCGAGCGATTCGAGGAAAAATATAATAATGCCTGCGCTGGTGTTTCTAAAACGACGTGAATAACCATCTTGATTATAGTCGATTTTCAACAATTAATACAACCAGTATTAACAATAGTTCGCAATAAATATATTTTTGAATGCTTGATACGCATAATGACTTTTCTTGGATATTTTCAGATTATCGGAACACCGCGATAAAGCAAAAAAAAATAACGGTCTTTTTTGTTAACAGCATCAGTGTGCCCTAACAGCATCATAGCAATTTATCAGGACCAAACCGCATCATAGCACACCAGCATGGTCACTCAACATGGGATGGTACATTGTGCTTCAGTCATTCCAGCGTTATTGTTTTTGTATTGTTTTGTATTGTTGTTAAATCGATCGAATTTGTGTAAACAGCCTCACTCTCCGTGAGGGCTTTTTTGGCATAAATATATACATTTATTTGTGTTTCTGGTGCGGGCGCTGGAAACACTGTCTACATTACCGTATTGGCGTGACTTTCTTGAGTCCCTCCCAACTGTAACCCAGTCCTTCTCACGAGCAAGAGACCTAATACTGTCGCAGCATTTATACATCATAGCGGTGTATGTGCTATGGATGCAAATAACTTCATGTCGCTCATCTGATGGTTAAGTAATATATAGTCCACGTACATAATGGACATATAAAGGTATCCATCAAATGTTGAATATATTTGAAACAGGCTACTCAAGAGAACACATTAAATTGTGTTATTATCGCAACATTTCATAACAGACGTCTTCGATGCTGTCTAACTGTTGCATAAACACATTTTATTTTCCATGCCGGGCTGTCCATAGTTCTGAAATTCAATGCTGCGATATGAATTAAGTCAGTGCAAATTACTGCAGATTCTACATTACGCTTAGATATACTCGAATGTTCCAATTAATTCGCCAAAAAGATCTGGTATAAACAATTGGAAATAAGGTTCGATGTAGGATGTTGGTGCACGCGTCGGATAAAATTTAGACATCATTCTGTTCATATCCCCTCTCTGCATGTTCGATTCGAAATTGAGAATTAACGTGCTACGAGAAAATAGCTCCCAATAATCGGCAATATTTACCATATGAACATGTAATTAACTGCCGAACCGTTGCCATGACTTAAGATACGGCAACGTAGAGTCGCAACCTCTATTTCATCATAGTACCTTGTTTAATCAAGTTTCCAACATAATTGAAAGTGGCGGCTCTATCTTACTTAGAAGAGGAAACAACCATTTTATTTTATTAACCATATAGGGTACGTTCACACGCTGACATATATACATGGTAATTGTGCAGGTAAAATTACTACTTGTACAATTCACAGGCTCAAAGTTTTACCACATGCACAGTGAGATATAATATATGTATAATTTCTTAAGTTGTTATACAATTAACATTTGCCCGAAATTAGCCTTGAAATATCGGGCAAGAATAAATAACGCATTAATTCTTATCATTATATAGCTGTAATTAGCGATACAAAAAGACACACACTTTATAATTCCAAATGTATATCACTCAAACTGTACAGTATATAGCCATCGGTGAAGAACTTCATGAAAATTAGCCAGAGAAAATATTTTGTCAGCTGTGTGAACGTAGCCTTAGCGTTAATACAATATGAAAGCTTGTGTGCACGAACCACCATGATTTGAAACCCAGACGTCCTTTTAACGATGGATTATCTCTTCGTAACTACGTTTTATATACTTTCCGGGGTATAACACAATAAAAGTTAGTAGAAGACACCTGTCCGAAAACGCTTCTATCAATTAATATTGATTATATATCGATATTTTCTAATATAATGCGATAATCAATTGGGACATTTTTTCGTTACTATTTTTATAACATACCGCATGAAAGTATTAGGAACTCTGATATAAATATACAGTTCTTCCGCTTGCTACTCTTCGAACGTTTCGACGAGCCGTAACATGTCTCAAATTGATCGTATGTATTGTACCAGAAAATTGGAAATAAAATTAATATTAATTCATAATTCTAATATATTATTTAATACCAAGGAAACTATATAAAACTTATCATAAGAAGAGATAGACCATCTTTAGTCGCTCATATACAAACTTGCAATTATGCATCCCTTGTCTGAAACTTACTGTTGGTGTTATTCCTAACAGTTCTGGCTGTGTTCCACGATATATCGTGTTTATGGGAAGGACCAGAAGGTGTTACTTTACAATCTGTGATATTCGAATACACCATTTTATTTTCCATTTGTAAAAGATAATTGCAGCTTAGTTGTCATTGTTGCTGTAAATATATATTTTTTATAATATATCTATTTTAATATATGCTGTGTTTTCCCCGACCATGCAGTTGTGTGGAGATAATGCATATAGGGTACTTGAATCTAGCTGTACATTAAGATCTTCAACCTAATTATTCATAAAGAATGATAGTCATCTATCATATAAGCAGTTTCGATTCGTGTTTAAGTAATATTCACCCCGGCGTAATGATAACTATGTCACACGCCATATAGATAAGACACTTTTAATGACAATTAAATTGACCTTCACAAGAAAGAGGTTAATAACAATACAAATTAAATATAAACCCTTCCCATACTAAATACTCATTGACGAGTAGTTCCATTAGGAAATGTTAAGATAATAAGTTCAACAAACGTTTGTTAAACTTATTATCTAAACATTTCCCACCAATGCATATGAATTATTCTGCACAGGTATTATAATTTAATCTGGCTATCATCTGCTCATATATCCTTAACATCCCTACGAATGAATAATAGAACATTCCAATGTATACATTCATAACTGAGTGGGATTATTCATTTAGTATAGAAAGGGTTAACACACACAGATGTACACAAAATACGCGCAGACATACATGGGGAAAAAACAGTGATCAATGTCATTCACTATATGATTTGGACGGGAAGGCTTGGTCATGTTGCAATACGCCCTGTCACTAACTCGCGGCCATATTGGATCCACCAGGATCGGTTCCGTGGTTTTACTTAGCTTTCCATCTATGGAAATCATGCATAAAAAATTCAAATGCTCCATATTTGGATATGCTACTCCAAAACTTTGACCTGTATAGCACTAAAACCACGAAACCGGGGCTGAATGGATCTATGAATTCACGGAACATGACCTGGTGGATCCAATATGGCCGCGAGTTAGTGACAGGGCGTATTGAATGACAAATGCAAAGTGATATTCGCACATGTGTCATTCCCTCATCCACAGAAGAGGACATGCATGTCACTCAAATTCATGTTGAATCCTGAACAGCAGTTGAAGAGACTCAATGCCTTTAAAGTGAGGGTTCATGTGAATAACAAACAAGTCTGTAAAACAACTGTTAGGAAGTACATGACAAATCGATTGACATTGATCTTAGTTTCATTATTAACCCTTTCAGTGCCAGGGGCCGATCTCATCGGCCCTAATTTACGGTCTGTAAATTCGGCCCTAAAAAAAAAAAATTAAAAAAAAAATTCTTTTGTATTAGATTGTATTTGTTTTTGGGTTGCTATAGCGAATTTAAAAAACAAACTGGATAAAACTTTAGGGGCATGTTATAACTCAAAACTATCACCATGTATTTATAGTAATAATTTTGATGCCCATGAAAAACGTAATATAAGATAAGAAGAAATTATTAAAATTGTAAAAAATAATAACAAATGATGAAAAATTGTTAGGCCAATGCATTCTCTTATATATGCGAGGCGACCTATGGTCGACTCGCATATATAAGATAATGCATTGGCACAGGGTATATGGGTTGATACAAAAATCGGACTTGGCACTGAAAGGGTTAATAACTCTTCAAAAATTATATTTCGTTTGTCAAAACCACTGTTATGTAAACAATTACTGTTGCAGTGGAATTACTGATAAAAGACCAATTAGTCCAATAACACTAAACGATAAATTTAAGGTCAAAGAATTGAATATCATATTCAGACTTAAATATTTGAACTTATATACAATACGATATTAACGATGTTTGTTAACAAATCACTGTAATATAGTTTAGTTTACATACCAATGGCTTGGAACTGTCAATACTGAATATAAGAATAATGTTTATTTATTTCTCCATGTTCCTCTTGGTAGTGATGCTTTTATAGATATTTATATTTTTTTGCAAACTTACCCACTGCGAGTGCCACTTTAAGTGATATCTCGGTATTTATGAAAATTAAGTAAATATTAAGGAATGTATTAGATCGGAGTTGAGTATATTTTCGGCAGAATAACAGGGCATGTTCTGAGCTTTCGGTTTCTTCGCATAAAAAGGTCTCGATTTAGATTACAGTATTTGAGTCGAAAACGGGAGTGAAATATTTGAGCTTGGCTAGCTGTTTACTTCGATTTAGCATCTTTCTTGCATAAAAGTGCATTCCGATACACCGATGACATCGCGACCAAAACGTAAAAATTATGACCAAAATTAGTCAAATTTATGATATTACATATGCTCCAGATAAGATTGATAATTTGGCTTGTTGCCTCATCAAGGACCTCTGGATAAGACGTTTGTAGAATAAGTTCCACTAACTCGACAATGATTTTAGGGAATAATGAAATGAATGAAATCAGTACAACAAACGTGAGGGCGAGCGTCGTGCGGGTTGTTCCACGTTTTTTGTTTTCATCACCATGACGATTTCCCTGTCCAAATAATTTCTCGCGCCCTCTAATGGTCGCGATGGTCCACGATGTCGTCACGGCCATTATTACCAACGGAAGACTGATGTGAACGGCCATTCTTGCGATGATGAAACCGACTTCGTTGTCCGTGTACGAGCGGCATATGGCATTCGGTGTGTAGCAGGCATAGTCCGGGGAATCACACATCACGGCGAAAACGGAGATAACTGCAGAAAGGGCAGCAACAGACATACAGTAGATTGTAGCGATCTTCCGGGTGCAGAACAGTTTTCGTTTCAGCGGAAAAACTACGGCGACGAGGCGATCAACACCGAGGGCAGACACGAACCAAGGCGATGTAGAGTGCCCCAGCTTGTGCATAAACCCCCAGACAAAACACGGGATCTTCTGTAAGTAGATCATTGCATCCATTCCTTCTGCTCCATAAAACGTCGGGATTATGTCCTCCGATGCGCTCAACAATAGAACAAGTGTGTCCGACACTGCCAGGCCTCGTAGGTACACGGAATATGAAAACTTGTGGAATGACGCTAAACACATAAGCGCAAAGAGAGCAACATTACCGAATGTTCCCGCAAAAGATATTGTAATGATAGAGATGACATACGCCCACGGGTTCACTAGCTGCCCGTCCGTCGAATCATCGTCATGTGGAAAGTCAAAGTCTGATGCGTTGTTCGTACCACCAAGCGAAGCGTTCCATACCGCCATTTTCAGCGAGTTCGCCTTATTCATGCGTATTATAACAGTTGATAAGGTGATACTCTATACCGAAATTGCTATGGTAATTTAGATTGGATTAAAATACTTTACAACCAGAGATGTCAGTGAAATCATATGACTAATCAAGCTTTCGAAATATGCGATGAAAGTTTCATACACACTCCACAAAACTAAAGTTGATGTCAGCTTCACAGAAATATTAACCGCAACCCAGCGGTTCATATGCGAGTGGTGCAGATAATGGTAAAATATTACAGTGACGGACAGGAGGTACAGTGAGAATGGTCGATTTGCGCAGATCTTTCAAACAATATCACAAATATATTCTCGCCAATCGTCTTGTATGTCGATCCATCAATCCTCTGAAAACAATTTTCCTAAAAGGGGTGTGTTCAGAACAACGAACTATGACAGTGTTCGCAATTTCGACAGGAAACATCACCAGCCTACGTACGCAGTCTTTAAGCGAGGCCCTTCAAATACGACACGAGCCCATTTTGAATATAATCAACGAGCTCATTTTGAATATGAAACGAGCTCATCTCAGTTTCTGAACTCCAAATGGCATGAATTAATCAGCTAGACAAGCAATCAGGACAACCCGTTCAAGGAAGACGTTTGACAAACCGATACTCTCCACGAGTTTCCATCACTTGTTTCAGTTTCAAATGCCGTTGGGTTCTTGTTGTAGGTAATATTGCATTTTGATGGGATTTTGCTGCACGTGACGTGTTGACGAATAGCTCATACGTTGATGATGTACATACCGCGACGGACCCCGTGACAACAAATGGGCTGCTAATTTGAAATACCAGCGAATAATGAACACTAAACGAAATTACAATATCAAATTAGTTATTTACACCATTGATTATGTGCCGTGACATAATAATACGTGTCCAGAATCATGGAACGAATACGGTGTCTAGTAATGAATTCACACAAATGTGTTCGATGTGTGCGAAATATCGGAAATAAAAATAAAAACAAGTCTATCTGTTTCTCAATGTTCATCTTCGTGATAATTGTTTTACAAACCTTTTTGAGTTCTAAAATCTAACCACTGCGGGCGCTTTTTGTCCCTTTAAATATCAATGTTTTAACTGGATTATATATATCGAGGAAGACGTACATTTGAGAGAATCTTATGGCGATGGAATGTGGGATATTCAGTGAATTCATGGTATTCCTACCCAGTGAAGGTCCTCTATCCATGACCTTGGTGATGTCGTATCCGACCGCAATGTATACATGTATTCAATTTGTTTATTATATAAACATATAACCCATTGAACAAAGTCAGAAGAAAGACCGGGACGCGTGTACATTATTATGTCTGGTGTCACGTGTCACGATCACTCCCTGTTGCATGCCTTCTTGTTTTAGCTGGACTGCATTCGCACAATAATATGTTCAACAAATCCTCCATTAAAACTGCACCCCAAGTTGCTTGCCGATTTCGTCCATTATTTCCGATAAAATAAGACTGTGTTCGTGTGGCACCAATTCGCTCTCAAGCTTACCTGTCGAGAACACAAAATCATGACATGAAATTGTAAATATGACGTGGCATTAAAACTCCATTAAAACTGCAACCCTAGCGTATTTTTTACCATGGTGAAATGTAGCATGCTTTTACCGTGGTAAAGTTTACGGTATAAGGTGTTAAACTCTTCTGGACTTAGCCTTCATATAAGGATTAACTGTCATGTGGACTGTTTTTATGGAGATGTAACCGTGAGGTAAGTGGTCAAAACTTGTGTAAAACCCGAAGGGTTTTACATACAAGTTATGACCACTTACCTCACGGTTACATCTCCATAAAAACAGTCCACATGATAGTTAATCCTTATATTTATATACATTTAGCGAAAAAGCCACTTTCGTAAATGTATTTAAATCGAAAAGTGTATCGTGACAAAACCAGCCCAAAATATTCTATAGCATCCTTGGCAAAAGTTAACAGGAACAATTGAAACTGGATGATTTATTAAGTCAATCCTGCGCGAATCCAAAATGCGCCTAAAACATTACGCGTTCGTCTTTCCAAATCCAAATGACGTATCGATGTTGTTATGAGCTTGGTGTTATGAGCCGTTGCGCATTCACCAATAAATAATTGCAACTAGCCACGTGGGCGCCGACCAATTAGAATGCTGGATTTAGTGATGACAACACTTAGTATGTAAATATATATAGTTATTACAATATTCTTGTCCCATTCTGTTAATGTTTTAGTTTGACACCGGGTACAACTAACAAAAATATGATTTTCTTTTCAGAAAAAGAGACAGAAAACGCCTCAGCTGCGCAATGGGCTATTGTGAAATAGAGCTATCGCTCACGTTAGTACCGTGGTAAAGTACCATAGTAAAGTACCATGGTAAAGTACCAAATTACCATGGTAAAGCGTGGTGCTTTTGATATGGGTTGGTTCCGGTCAGAGATGGATTGTGTGAATACAGGTAACTGAATTCTGCATTCCCTATAGTATTAATGCTATGTGGCCGCTAATAACAAATCCTGTGGGTTTGAATGAGGTGAGGCAATACCATGGTAGACTACTACTACGGTAGATTTATTTTATAAGGGGTGTTTTCAAATTTCCTGACACAAGTGATCTAATTGTATTAGCACGTTGTTATGTTAGGTATGTTATACCGTAGTAATATACTTACAGCTATGGTAAATTAGAGAAGGTAGCATATCACCATAGTGGCAGCACGATATACATGTACCGTGTTATTTTATAACTATATAAATAGTACAATATATAATCCAAACATGGTGATGCTACTACAAAAGACATTGCATAATTTGTATTACCATGGTATACCATGGTAATACAAATTATGCAATGTCTTTTGTAAGTCTGTAAGTATATTACTACGGTAAAACATACCTAACATAACAACGTGCTAATACAATTAGATCTTCAACTGCAACATAATTATATAGTAGACCAAATCTTCTCGGTCCACAACAGCTTGTGATATATAGGTTGTGCATGTTGATGATGTTTTGGGCCTGTCTCGGCCGTCCCTTTACTCTTATATAACAGAATTTACGCGCATAATCGTGGGCAGGGGTTATCTTGCTTGTAAGTATGAGGATTAGGTCAAATGGACGCTTTGCGTATATAAACACAGTGGGCAGCCATTCACAAACATGATATATCATACATGCGTAGATCAGAGGTCCGTTGAATGTCAAAGCAACGAGATTTATAAGTAAACAAAGCCTTGATTTTCCGAGAATTTCGATTTGTCGCAATATCAGAAAACGTACATTTTTTCTGATATTGCGACAAATCGACACGCACTCTATCCAAAACAGCACAAACCCAGCCGATATCGCACGCTATTGTGGACCGAAAAGACTTGGTCTACATATATATAGAGTAGAATAATCTAGTCTAATATGATAAAAGACACACAGCGGCATCAACATTAACATGGTAAAGTACCCTAGTATATATACATTTCTATTGAACCATGGTAGTACCGTACCATGTACTTATCACGTTACGATGGTAGTACCACGGTAGTACCATACTACCATGGTAGTTCCATCTGTAACATGTCAGAGTACCTTAGTATAGTGCCATGGTATAGTAGCATTGTAGTACCATATCATGTTAGAGTACCATGGTGCTTTTTTATCTGCTAATGTTTACCTTTTCAGTATCTCTACTTATTGGTACTGTTCTGATGGTTGGATTGGGTAGAAGATAAACAATATGGTTCGTTTCTCATGGAACCTTTTTTTTCAAAGTGATGAGACCATCACGAGGGATGCAGATATATGTATACTTATTATTTATGACCATATATTTTTATGAAGAGGCGGGTATTTATAGATAAAATATTTACATGAATTCCATTTGTGCGCTAGGGTCCTGTTTGCGCCAGAGAGATCCCACTGTTTATTATAAGTTACGGGACGCTTAGTGGTCGGATATGGTGTCATGTGAGGCGGAGTGAGATCAATATTAGGCGAGGCCGTAAGGCGAGTACGGCCTCGCCTAATATTGATCTCGCCGAGCCTCACATGACACCATATCCGACCACTAAGCGCCCCGTAACGTATTTATTATGTCAGTGGACAACATCCAGCATATCCCTTTAACTAATCGTCGCTGTAATTTATTGTAATTAATTTTGGTAAGTCAAATGTGTCATCTATGGTGATTAACTTATGTAACGTCACCGTGACGAGTCAAAGGCTAATCACCAGAAGTAGGACAACTTGTTGAGTTTGATAGTTAATTTATGAGTCTTTAGATTTCCTCAAATATATCGCATGCAGGTTTTGGTACATTGTACTAAGTCTTTAAATTCGCAGAAAATGATTTCCGACAGATATCCACTTTCTTGGCGCCAAAATACGCCAAAAACTATCCCCGAGGCGACAGAGTTTCTGAAAACAAGATGGTGGATAAGTACTTAATATTGATTTCATATGGGGCCACTGACCTAATATGGGTTCATATACCGTCACAATTTATCGACGCTTATTGGCTAATCGCAAGAGCTGACTTAATAAATAATTATATTGATCATATTATTAAGCTACTTCCAATACACCCTCGGACAAATATGTTCATATTTGACCTAATTATTGACAATGGTTCATATTGGACTTATTTGGTTCTTATGTAAGCACGTAGTGGACTTATACCCGTTATTATGTTGGATGGTGCTGGCCACAATGAAACACACACATAAAGAGCGTACATCTGCTGCTGAAAGAGGCCCATAGTGAGCGTATTATGTTTTTTTTTTTTGTTTTTTTTAAAATCAAAATTTTGAAAAGCTAACGCTGTTATAACATTCAACATTGTACCCTGAGTCACCACACCAAATTTGGTTTAAATCTGACCAGCAGTCTGGAAGTAAAATCCGGACAGACATATCCTACTCTTTTATATATAGATGCTACCATTTTTATATTAATTCTTCAGTTGTCACAATATTGAAATAACTCAGCCAATGTGACATACATTATACTCACTTTATATGTTATGGAAACAGTGATGGAAATGTATATTTCTCAAGCAACATATAGTGCAAATATGAAATTACATTATATCAAATAAAAGATGATACTTGCATATGGTTAATTCTGTCTTTTCTATAAACTTCCCTATCCCTATCAAGGTTTGGGTTAGTAACTTATAGTAGAAACACCACACCTTGACTACTCACAAATCTTAGTGTTGTCTATAAACTGAATACATCATCGTCTAACATTCAATACCGAATTTCACCAAGTGCCTTTAATTGTACTGGAGTTACAATTAATACAATAGAGCGTGCTACTCATCTGACTATCTTCTTAAATCTGGTCACTACTTCGTGTTATGTGTGTATAAATATATTAATTCACACATTGCCCATGGATATGTTAGAACTTTTTATATACTAATGGTCAATACATGTATTTGACCATTAGTGTATAAATGCATGCACCAAAAAACAAAATACATTTAAAATTTGTTTTTTATAGAAGTTGACAATTATTTGGGAGACGCATGCTTTTTTTGGGGACGCGGCAATACACGAGAAACGAACAATTTTCTACATGGGCTAATGTTATGGAACTCTCTTCAAAATAACTGGAGTCAGAAAACATATACTTTAGTTGTAAATTCCAAAATCCAACAAAATCCAAATGGTGAAGTGTACAATGTAAATGTTTTGAGTCAAATCTGATAGCCGCAATTAAGTTTATATTCACAAACAAAATCCCAAGGATTTGATAATATTTAGCATTCATTTATAGCAATATCATATTTGACACCATTGGCATAATGAACTACCACAGATAAAATTACGAATACGGTATACTACGTCACTAGAATTTGTGTTCTTTCTCAATGTCACATTGTGGGAGATAACTCTGAGATTATATCTTGAAATTGAGATCGCCATGTGGACTTGATGTTTATATGTTATTGAGATCGCCATGTGGACTTGATGTTTATATGTTATTGAGATTGCCATGTGGAATTGATGTTTATATGTTATTGAGATCGCCATGTGGACTTGATGTTTATATGTTATTGAGATCGCCATGTGGACTTGATGTTTATATGTTATTGAGATCGCCATGTGGACTTGATGTTTATATGTTATTGAGATCGCCATGTGGACTTGATGTTTATATGTTAGTGCATGGCAATCAAATCATTCATCGCCGTGAAACACGAAAATCTGACGAAACACAAGCGCTTAGCTATGACATGACAACAACATAGTTAAGTACAAAATAATAACGACAAGCAGAATCCTCTCCCTGACTGTGAGTGGCAAGCACGATTTTCTCACAAACGAACTCGTCGTCGTCAATTCTAACGTCCAGTATTCAAACTATATACGAAATGTAAGTTCCAACCATTAACCTTTTACCCAACAAAACTGCCAAAAAAACGCCCAAATAAAGCTTCAACAGCCTAAAATATCTTCGGTCTGTCTCAATAACACCATACAAATATGGATATCATTGGAACCGGTTCATTGACCACATTGTGATGGTTACAGTTATGCCCTGTGCCAATGCATTCTCTTATATATGCGAGTCGACCATAGGTCGCCTCGCATATATAAGAGAATGCATTGGCCTTACATTCTTTAACAATTTTATAATTTGTTCGTACATTTTTTAACAATTTTTATAATATTTTTCTACATTCTTTGACAATTTTATCATTTTTAATATGTTAAGCCAATGCATTCTCTTATATATGCGACCTATGGTCGACTCGCATATATAAGAGAATGCATTGGCACAGGGCCGTTCTGTTGGGTAAAGGGCACCAATGCATTGATGCTCCGAGTAAGAACTGACCTGATCCCAATCACTTTGACATCCTTGGTGAACGCAGTAATTTGCCACACGAAATCGGGAGTGGTAAGCTCTGGTGCACTGGCTACTTTTCGCACGTTATACAGAAGAATTTTCCAACAGAATAGTTAAAAATATGCTCCAGATTCTCGATACTAACGGTTACATACGTACATCTGAAAGTCGTTACAAAATGGTCCGTGTTCCGGAAAGGTTAAGCTGTTTAAATATGGTTACAATTTACAAATGTGGTACATGTGCTTTGTTTTTCTCGCATACTGCAGAATCTTTCAACATAAATGTTTTTAAATTCCCGAAAGTAAATTTAACTTTGTAAGCGTTAGTTTCGAGATTATGAAGAATAGTTTTACCTTTCTGTTGGAACAGTAACAGAGACGTTACCATGTGTCGAAGTTGAACACCATAAAATGTTTGTACTCCCAGTATAACCCGGTTACACATAAGCAGTATTTTGTCTGTACCAACAACTGATAATATATATCTCTCATAGGGAGCCTCACATATATAAGAGAATACATTGGCATATAACAATATTTACATTGACCTTAATTGTAAGTCAGTGCATTCTCATATAAGAGAATCAACGGACACATGATATGTAATGCTGCACCAGCGCAGCTCCCGTCGTGAAAGGGTTAACTAGATGAGGAATCTTTAAATTACCTGCTCTGATGCACTCTCTTACGGCGGATATCTCGTATTTTAGGCCTTCCATATTTGGCCAAATATACTTAGATTGGTCATCTATCAGTTCAAATGTCTGTTCTCCGTCCGGAGTTATCACTCTTGTTGGACACCAGAAAGGCGCCGGGATCTGCGATATAATTACATATAAACGTAAATAGTTAATAAAGAGGTTCGCTTGTAACTTCTGACGTGTAGCTTGTAGGATAAAAGGCAGAATACAGTGGCGACAATTAATACAAAACAACTCAGTCAAATGTGTGCAATTAGGAACATCTCGTTACATCATATTTTGACAAGACTTTGGCAGTGTATTAATATATATCATTACATAATGCATAACTCTGTAGAAGTTGGTTAAAATAGCTTGTGGCAATCGGTTCAGTTGTGACTGGTTATAAATATGAAGGGCCAACCAAATTAGCATATTCTATTATAACAAACCATGAGTTATCTACCAATAAAAACAAGAAAACTAAGATGCATGCATCAGGTCGCCCGTGAACTATCTACCATATAATTGTTGTAGCTATCGATTATACATGTTGGAACACCTGTCTGTATGTATGTGTGTATGTATGAATGCACGTGTGTATGTGTTATAGACTCTAACACTGCTCGACCGATCCGACTCGGATTTGGTATTTAACCTGTCAACTTGACCTCGCTCATAGGCATGTTTCTGGACCTTGACCGATCCGACTAAAAAATTGTGTGTAGGACTACTTCGATCCCGGGAGCAATATGTACGGGTCCAATTTCACGTGGGACCATGTCCTCGAACGTGCTGATATAGGCATGTTTCTGGACCAATTGAACAATAGTTTGGCCAGACGCTGTATATACTGGGTACTGTCCAGATGGAGGCGATCACAAAAAAAATCCCTAAATAGCCCGAACGAAGTCGAGTACATCAGCTAGTCTAATATATATTTTGGACATTTGTCTGTCTCTTTGTCTGTTAGCTATGGCCGGGAAAACTGCCGGACAGATTTGACGAAATTTGATACCTATAGGGGAAATTATTTCCAGGGAGTATTTTGGACGGGTCAAATCTTGATCCCGACCTGACTTTGACATTCAAAAAGATCAATTCAAGATCAAATCTGGTAAAACGGAAGGATTTCAACGAAATTTGATACCTACCGTTAAATGACCCCGACCTGATCTTGACATTCAAAATTGTCAATTCAAGGTCAAATCGGGTAAAGCCCGGCGGATTTCGACGGGTACTTTGGCGGGAACTTTTGTCCGGGGAGTGTTTTGGACGGGTCAAATCGTGACCCCGACATGACCTTCACCTTTAAAATGGTCAATTCAAGGTTAAATCGCGCAATTCTCCGAAAATCAGAGGGGAACATCCCGGACGAAGTCGGGTCCACCAGCTACTATTATATATTTCTAGATTTAGTTACAAACTAAATACCTGTATATTGTACAAAGAAATGTTTGACAAATATATCTATATCAATATTACCATACGGGTCATTAAAATAGATACGACGAAACAAATTTTGAAGGGTGTATGCATCAGGTAAATTTTTATATTTCAAATGATGACAGGAATGCGGAAAGTTGAAGTACCTACGTAATCCTGGCTATCCGCATGAAGAGATATACATGTATATAAAAACCAAAATAGAAGATGACTGCTGGCGACAATGTTTTCCAAAAAAATTCAAAGCATTCGATAGCTCCCATCTAGTTGTCAGCCCGAAGATCAATATGAAGTTTGGTGACTATCAGATGTGGGATATGTCTGTACAGTTGCTAAACAATTCAGTCATGCAAAAGAGTAAGATACCAAATTGCTGCCCGTGGTCATGTTTTTTAACGAAATTCGGAAAAATTAGATTACTCTCACCCTGGTTATCCAGAAGATCATTGTGGAATCTGGTGACGATCGGACAAGGGGTGTCGTCAGAGGCGGACTGGCCGATCGGGAGACCGGGAAAATTCCCGATGGGCCGGAGGCCGTGTGGGGGGGGGGGGGGTATATGTGGTTGGGCCGCAAATGACACCGACGTGGGCCGCCACATGTGTTGTTTAACCAGTCTAATTGGCTAATCGTAATTTTGTCACTAAATGAACTTGTCAGCATCATATAACACCACGAATAAAGACCCCGTTAATCTTGAGATTTTAACGGTAACTCCCAGCTGTAAATCCCGAATACATTCTCACGCACCCCTCCTGGACCATCCACAATTGAAATTTCCAACACAATAGGAACGCTTCATTTGAGGCCAGTCTAGATGCTAGGATTAGCGATTTTCTTGAATAGTTTTCAAAATTTTCTCACCCCGGGCCGAACAACCATGGACAGCCCGGTGTGTCCTGGTCTCTTGTCCGTGGCCGTGTGCATTTGTCTGGAGTTATAGACCGCTAGATGTTAGAATTTATGCAATTTTTCAGGTAAAAATATCTGAATGGTCTCATACCGGGAATATATAGAACCATGGTTTATGAATATATAGGATATTTGGCTAAAGCACTGAGGTGCAAGGGGTGCAAATGGAACTATGCAAAAACATGTATTTGGTCTGATTCTGATTCAAGTGGGGACGGTGCAGTTGGTATTTTCCCAAGGTGGACACCCCCTGAACAGATTCTGATCCAAGGGGGGTGCAGATGGGCCGGTATTATATTCATTTCCCGGGCCGGTTTTTTGGCCCAGTCCGCCTCTGGGTGTCGTCTGTAGGATCAACCAAATTATTTAGCCATAAAAATAGAAAAATTCAAAATCACCGCTGGCAGTGATGTTTTCACAAGAAAAGTTTGAGAACAAAATATGGCTCACATCTAGCGGTGATCCAAAATATCCACATGAGAAAAAGTTCTCCTATAAAAGCTGGCTGCAGGGTGCGCCAATTGATTCAAATTTGAAATTTAGCAGGGTGTACTGCTGGTGGCCATGTTTTCCCCGCAAATTTGATAGACTGATGGACAAAACCACTGAATCCGTTGAATCAATATACATGTATACATGGATTAATTTATATGCATTGTTATACACAGTACTGGTATATAAAGGTACTGAAATTAACTATATTACTAGTATACACAAAATAAACCATATATCATGGCTATGGGTTCTAATATCCGAACATGACAGCTGAGAACTTGGTGTGAATTGAAGAGTGTGGTGTCTCAAGCATATCTAGCCCTCCACGTTAGAAACATGCCATTAAATGGCAAGAGTATAATCTAGCTTGAGGACAGAAGTGATCCATAAACCCCCTTAATTCAACCAGGTCCAGGCGCGCGATGTATGGTCGATCACGTGATGATCTAGGGGGGAATTAGAATTGTTGTATAAAAACAGCACTACATGTAAATATAAAATAAAATAGTGCTACATCTTATTACAGATTATTGCCACATATAATCAGTGACTATACAGACAGTCTGACAGAATAAAGTTTCAGTGACACTCTATCAGAAGAGGGGAATAATTTCATCTGTTACAGTCAATGGAGCAATTATGAATCTGGAAAGGTGAAATTTCTAAGTAATACTAGATATCGACATGACGCGATAACATATAACGTAAATGCAATATGGCCCTGGCGACCATTTTTTCCTATGAAATTCAAAAAATATTGGATAGCTCTCATCTGATAGATCAATATCAAGATAAATATGAAGATTGGTGATGATAGGATGAGTGAAGTGGACTTTGGTCTGTGCTAAACGGTTTAGTAATGCTTAAAAATATTCTTACCTTAATATTTTTATGTTCACTTTATAAACTTCACTGAGTCATCTTTGTCATGTATTGCATTTGATATCCTTTGTTAACAGTTTATAAATCATGTATGTCTCATGTTTGTTATTTTAATTTATGTGTTTATTATCACTAAATAAAGTTGCATTCCTTAAAAAGATTCTTACCTTAATGTTTTTATGTTCACTTTATAAACTTCAATGAGTCATCTTTGTCATGTATTGAATTTGATATCTTTTGTTAACAGTTTATAAATTATGTATGTCTCGTGTTCGTTATTATATTGTACTAGAAGGTGACCCGACTTCGTCCGGGCTTTGACCTTGAATTGACCATTTTGAAGGTCAAGGTCAGGTGGGGTCAAACACCAACACCCTAAAAATGGTGGAAATCGGCCCAGCGGATACCGGGAAATCGGCCCAGCGAGATACCCTATGCATCAAATTTCGTCCGTAAACATCCACCAGTTTAACCCGATTTGATTTCCACTCAAGTATATAATTTCAACGTAAAGAGAAATTACCATCGGTGCCCGAGATATCGCCAAGACGTCTGAAACAGTCAAATGCATCGGCCGGTTAAGCGTTAACGTGATCTAACGTTATGACCTCTAACGACGTCATAGAAGTTACGCATTGTTTTTATCCTGATGGAAGATAGTACCACTTCTTCTTGATAATTGAGGCAGATAACTAAAATGGATACATACGCATTATATATCGTTGGAAAGAGGAAACACGAAAGATTCTCACAGTGTCATTATTATGACAGGTATTTTATTATTCGCGCTGTTTCGAATCGATTTGTAAGCACCGAACTCAAATGAAATTCCCGTAACACAGCGTAAAAACAGATTTGACCTCGGCACGTGAAAAGTTGACCTCAGATCTGAAAATCAATAGGCCTATGTCACCCCCCGGCCGAAAATACACCCACATACCAAGTTTCATCGAAATCGTGTCGGCCGTTTTCGAGTTCATCGCGAACACACAGACACACAGATCTTCCAAAATATATAATAGACTAGAAGGTGACCCGACTTCGTCCGGGTTTGACCTTGAATTGTCTATTTTGAAGGCCAAGGTCAAGTGGGGTCACGATTTGACCCGTCCAAAACACAGTGCCCGAACAAAAGTACCCGTCGAAATCCATCCGGTTTTACCCGATTTGACCTTGAATTGACCATTTTGAAGGTCAGGTGGGGTCAAACACCAACACCCCAAAACTGGTGGAAATCGGCCCAGCGGATACCCTGATATCGGCCCAGCGGATACCGAGATACCCTATGCATCAAATTTCGTCCGTAAAAATCCGCCAGTTTAACCCGATTTGATTTCCACTCAAGTATATAAACGCGCCTCATATACACACGCTCATTAATTATCAAGTTTCAACGTAAAGATAAATTACCATCGGTGCCCGAGATATCGCCAAGACGTCTGAAACAGTCAAATGCATCGGCCGGTTAAGCGTTAACGTGATCTAACGTTATGACCTCTAACGACGTCATAGAAGGTACGCATTGTTTTTATCCTGATGGAAGATAGTACCACTTCTTCTTGATAATTGAGGCAGATAACTAAAATGGATACATACGCATTATATATCGTTGGAAAGAGGAAACACGAAAGATTCTCACAGTGTCATTATTATGACAGGTATTTTATTATTCGCGCTGTTTCGAATCGATTTGTAAGCACCGAACTCAAATGAAATTCCCGTAACACAGCGTAAAAACAGATTTGACCTCGGCACGTGAAAAGTTGACCTCAGATCTGAAAATCAATAGGCCTATGTCACCCCCCGGCCGAAAATACACCCACATACCAAGTTTCATCGAAATCGTGTCGGCCGTTTTCGAGTTCATCGCGAACACACAGACACACAGATCTTCCAAAATATATAATAGACTAGAAGGTGACCCGACTTCGTCCGGGTTTGACCTTGAATTGTCTATTTTGAAGGCCAAGGTCAAGTGGGGTCACGATTTGACCCGTCCAAAACACAGTGCCCGAACAAAAGTACCCGTCGAAATCCATCCGGTTTTACCCGATTTGACCTTGAATTGACCATTTTGAAGGTCAGGTGGGGTCAAACACCAACACCCCAAAACTGGTGGAAATCGGCCCAGCGGATACCCTGATATCGGCCCAGCGGATACCGAGATACCCTATGCATCAAATTTCGTCCGTAAAAATCCGCCAGTTTAACCCGATTTGATTTCCACTCAAGTATATAAACGCGCCTCATATACACACGCTCATTAATTATCAAGTTTCAACGTAAAGATAAATTACCATCGGTGCCCGAGATATCGCCAAGACGTCTGAAACAGTCAAATGCATCGGCCGGTTAAGCGTTAACGTGATCTAACGTTATGACCTCTAACGACGTCATAGAAGGTACGCATTGTTTTTATCCTGATGGAAGATAGTACCACTTCTTCTTGATAATTGAGGCAGATAACTAAAACGCATACATACGCATTATATATCGTTGGAAAGAGGAAACACGAAGGATTCTCACAGTGTCATTATTATGACTGGCATTTTATTATTCGCGCTGTTTCGAATCGATTTGTAAGCACCGAACTCAAATGAAAGTCCCGTAACACAGCATAAAAACAGATTTGACCTCGGCACGTGAAAAGTTGACCTCGGATCTGAAAATTAATAGGCCCATGCCACCCCCGGCCGAAAATACCACCACATACCAAGTTTCATCGAAATCGGCTCGGCCGTTTTCGAGTCCATCGCGATCACACAGACAGACACACACACACACACACACACACACACACAGATCTTCCAAAATATATAATAGATGTGTATTGTATGTGTTTATTATCATTAAATAAAGTTATCATTTAAAATAAATGTATTCACGTCCTCAATTATTATTTCACAAAAAGGCTCAAATACCCCAAAACACAATTATTTAATCCGATTACCTATAACACTAAGCCGCTTAACCTTTTAAATGGGGCCGACCGTTTACACTTTATAGAATGAAAGAACGAAAAGTTGAATAAAATCAACAAATTTGTGAATTTAAGAACAATTCAAACGTTAATGTTGTCCATGTCATAACCCGGACATATGTACTTTATTTCAGTCTTGTCCATTTATAAACAAAGAAGATAATGCGACATCAAGTCCGCTCACACCTTTTATTTTGGAGCCGGTCGTATTGAAAAACAATTCAAACGTTGTTGTATTCCATGTCCCAGCCCGGACATATACACCAAATTTCAATAATATTCATTGAGAAACAACGGACCAAACACTATATAACACCCCGTAGGCCTATACACCTTTTATTCCGAGCCGGACTCGGCCTCGGATACATTTTATAGTGAGTACCGAATTGACACACGTCGACTGGGGCGAGTTGGCCCTGGTGCGATTAGGCCGATTCCGACATCTTCTATAATTTACAGTATGTACCCGTATACGCGTAGTTTACTTTAGAAAGTTCCGCAATTAATACCGTAAATAGAGCGACTGTGTTTGACAGAGAATGCCTCTGTTATTGATTATCAAGTTGCTATACACTAAAAACGACAAATTCACATGCTCGTTCAAGCGCAGTAGTCTATTTCCCCCATGTTAAAGGACATCCACAAATACTAAATAACGCTAACCTACTGCAAATGTTTTACACGACAACTGTTAACATATTTGGGCTGAATTCATCTGATGCGGTATTATTCCTCAAAATAAACAACAAAACCATCGTTACTTGGAAATGTAGTTTGGGCTAACATTTACATAAATCTCCACATCATTTATCCGACACACACGTCAGATGAACAAGACAGTCAATGACTGTGGGGTAGCTCACCAGACTGCAAAGACTGACAAGACTGGGACTCTGGAGACCACAACAGTCAGAACTTTTCATAATCACTTTAAAAGAATTAGATCTAAACAGGATATGTGGCCAAATTACCAAATGTACACTACTGATCACCCCCCCCCAACAAGTCCCCTCCCGACTGGGCTCCAGACTCCCAAGTCTTAGGTTGGAATTACACAATTGATATCTCAAACTTTCCCAATTGTTGGAAATTTCCAATCTCACAAGCGCCTTTTTATAAAATAGACCTGATGGTCCTTGTGAAGGAAGCATATTAAGAAGGAAACTGTCCTATTTTTCCAGGTTACCCCATTAAAAATATCTGTATCGCAGTCAAACAAGAACATGCCATGCTAAATAAGCCAACTAGTTCTTGGCTCTGCCATACATATTTTAAGAATTACTATCTTGTGAAATAGTTATGTCTCTGGCAATGCACTTATTCGACTTTGTGATGCCATTTTCACAAATCTGTCACCCAAGGTAATTTCCTACTAAATATAAGCAAAATAGGCCATTTCATTCTTGCATAGAAGACGTATGATGAATTACTATGGAGAGAAAGAGTAATGTAGCTGGCCTTGCACCTACTTGACCTGGCGACCCTGATTAAACAAATCTGAATCACGCATCACCAAAGGAGCCTCAATATTAAATGTGAACTAAATAGAGCTGGTGGTTCTTTCACAGAACACTTTTCAAGTTTGCCAAATATGTTCTGGTGAAGTGGTGGGTGTGGGAGAGTTAAATGTCCTGTTGAAAGATTTGAACAATACATATGATAGATTGATGTTGTAATTGGGAATTAATGACCTCCAGCAGATCTCCAGGAAATGTTTATAAAAATGTCAGACTTCACTTGCAATTTTAATATATCTTTAATATATAGAGTTATTCCCCCTGCATTGAAAATAATTGAGCTTTTTACTGCAATCTAGATGACAAAACTTTTTGGCAACTCAATAAAAACAACATGTCCACAGTTTATTATACTGGATAATATGCCATATATTTTATATAATGTAATCTGGTAAAATTAAGTAGTTTACTATTTTATATTCATTTTAGTCTATATAATTAATTTTGAGAAAACAAATTACATCCCATTGAACAAATCTGCTAATTCCACCCCCTCAACCCATGGGGACATCCCTGCAAGAATAGGACATCTGTGATTTATTGGATGCTTGTCTACATTTGCCTAACAATATTTCCTTAACCTTGAAAGCCAGTGCATTCTCTTAGGTGAGGCTACCTATGGGACACTCACATATATAAGACAATGCACTGGCATGATACTAGTACTTTGTTATAAAATAATAAATATTGGACAAATATTAAAACTAGGAGCTCATTTCTCTTGATCAATGGTCTATGATTTTATATTCATTTTATTTTAGTATATGTAATTGTTTTTGGAAAAACAATTACATCTCAATGAACAAATCTGAGAAATTTGCCCCCTCCCCAAACATATGTGGGGACATCCCTGCGAGAATAGGACATGTGTGATTTATTTGGATGTCTGACTATATTGGCCTAACAATATTTCCTTGATCTTGAACCCCAGTGTATTCTCTTATATATAGGAGAATACACTGGTGCAGGGTCTTTATTGCTGTACCAGCATAGCTCTGGTAATGAAATGGTTAATACTAATACTATTATAAAATGTGTACACTGTCAAACAGTTAGAGTTGTATTTGAGATTGCTGTAAACACATAGGATTAAATTTCATTCACACACATCTTTCTCTCTCAGCCTGATAAATGTGGATATTGAGATAAAAGTTAATTACTTTATAATGACTGGACACACAGCTGTGAGCACTGTGAGAATTAAGGCTGGTCAGTTCCTGGCATGTCATATAACTAAAGTGTAAGGCTTTTAATGGGGTGAACCTTGCAGGGATCTCTGGTGTGGGGTGGCAGGGACATGCAATGGTGGGGGAGGTGGGGTGGAGGGGGGGCAAGGGTTTAAAACAAGGATTTGAATTAACATTTTTTTAAGCGTTATGTCCCTGGGCCCTGGCTCTGCCCTTATTTGACCCAGTGACCCCATTTGCACAAATCTGAACCCCAGTCACACAAGGACTCTCCATACCAAATGTAAGCTAAATCGGTCAAATGATTCAAAAGAAGAAGTCATTCTAAGAATTACTATGGAGGAAGAGTTATGGCCCTGGTTTCTCAACTAATCAACCTGGTGACCTCATTTTAACAAATCTGAATGTGAGTCAACTAGGAAACATCCACACCAAATATGAATCCATACGGCCTTATAGTTCAGTAAAAGAAGTCGTTCTAAGAATTACTATGGAGGAATAGAGTTATGGCCCTGCTTTCACAACTATTCCACCCAGTGACCTCATTTGAACAAATCTGAATGTGATTCACCTAGGGAACATCCACACCAAATATGAACACGTTAAGTCTTACGGTTCGGGACGAGAAGATGATTGTTGACGGACGGACGGATAGACGGACGGACGGCCAGACGGACGGACGGCCAGACGGACGGACGGACGACGGACGAGGAGTGATGACTATAGCTCCACCGGAGACTTCGTCTCAGGTGAGCTAAAAACAGCCATCAGAGAAACAGCCATCAGAGAAACGCCCAAATTGGGCGAAACAAATACATGTTTACAATTGGACATCTTCCGAAATTGACAATGTAATGCTTACAAGTTACATGCTATAATATACAAGCGAAATCTCTATATTATACTTGGATGAGGAGGGAGATGGTGACTGATTTTCTTTTCTTTATGGGACTCCGTTTCTGTTTTGAGCGGATTCTCTCATCGGTTATAATAGCATACATTCGAATTATCTATTATTCATCTGGAGGGATGTTCAGGAAATTCAAGCAAACGGGTGCTGAGACGATTTAACAATTTCTGAGGAGAATAATAGATTGTTTCATCAATTATAAAAACAAACATGTACACTGGAATCCTCTATTATTCACGTGCATGTCCAGAAAGGCTTCGATCAATTAATATTGATTTTACTTCGCATTTCCTGGTATAATACCTACAATCAATGTGTGACATGTGACGGCTCAACGAAGCGTTCGGAGTGTAGCAATCGAGATAACTCTATCTCTGTCTGATATTTCCTGATAGTGTAATGACGGTATGTGTTCTAAATCAAGAAAAGAAAAAATGTTCCACTTGATTGTCGCATTCTATAAGACAATAGAATTATAAAATAAATATTAATTGATAGAAGTGTGTTCGGACAGGTGTCTACGAGAACATTTTTTTTATTATCTTGTATCCCGGAAACTATATAAAACGTATTTAGGAAGAGATATACCATCTTTATAAGGCGACTATTGTATTCAATCCATTCCTCGATGTATATATTCTTTGAAACCATTTTTTTCTAAACATAGAGCGATTCCCACCTATGACCTATACACTAGCTCCACACAAATACTCAAGTTGTCGGCCTGTTATTACTTAAACTGTACTGTTCTGTACTGTACTGTCCGAGCAAAATGTACATACCCGTAGAACAGATAGTTTCAACAAATAAGCAATGTGTGTGACAAGTATTGTATAGACTATTACAAAGAATTTGTCTGAATGTATCAATATTCTGTAGATTGGTATAATTTGGTATCACAAGAGTCTAAATGGTGGAGATGGTTCTTTCTATTATTTCATCTCAGTTTGAATAAAATCCATTTCCAGAACCAATGCCATGAATATGGAGAGTTTTACCAGTCGTGGGTTTAAGGTATACGAGTGTGATGGCGTATTGATTGCATGATATCATGCCATGAATCTTTACTCTTAGCTACGCACGTTAAGGTCATATTCCACCAGTACATGCAAAAACCTGGGAACTTTTTTATGTTGTGACAGGGAAGTTTAAAACATTGAAAAGTCAGTGCAGGTAATATATTTCTTAGTTAATACATGTTCCTTAATAATGTATATCACTGTAGATGAATGTCCCAACTCTAAATTTTATGATTTAAGTGACTTTGTAAGCAATTTTGCTTTACGTTGATTACAATTGTGGAAATTTCCCCTGGTAATTAATTCAATATTTATTGTGATATCAGCTCACACAGGTCACAAAAAGCATGGAATCTCACACTAGGACCACCCCTACTGTGAAGTAGATTATTGAGGATAAAGTATTAACGAAGAAATATATTCCTTGCATTGTTTGTTCAATGTTATAACATCCCTGTCAGAACATCAAAAACTTCCCATCAGGTTTTGTACTGGAGGAATACGACCCCTATGATGTAGCTGGAGTAGAGATCCATGACTTGATCATGAGATGCATATATACCCGAATGTTCCCTGTGGTTCCGATGATCTCAGCGCTGTTATCCGCAGATACTCGACAGTCGTATATAAGCTGAGCATAACGACCACGACCATAACACAGCGTTATGCACGCGTTTGATTCGACTCCTGAAAAAAACAACAAACAATACATGTAGGTTACCATGGCAACGTGGTCCTCATTGGTAACAACTTTTCCTGAAGGCCATACCTTCAAATACGATGCATAGACTTCTTTAATCAAACCAATGTTACTTGACAATATACCACTACCCACCACCTACCATTCAGCCTCATGATAGACACAGAGTTGATTAGTATTAATCCTCATTAATGTTTTATTACATTGGTTGATAGTGCGCTGCCATGACTGTCTATTATTACCCATTAAGCTGCATCACATAATCAATTAGCTGATGATCTATATATATATATATATAGGGACCGCTTCTGTCTAAGATCAAAATGTGGGCATATGGGCGCAGGCTCCTTTAATAAAGGCCCCCGAAGGGAGCCTGTTTAAGCTAGTCATACTATAAATTTGATTCTCATATCGCTCCCGTTACAAAATCAATTTGGATTTTTGAATCAGATTTCCGATTTTGGGGTAAAAACAACTTTGGCCAAATGAATTTTATTTTGAGCATTCGAGAAAACAAAATGGCCATTGTCCAATTTGGCGAAATGACATCGTGAACCCTGCTTATTTCCGCTTGCACATACCGTAAACTGTATGATTATTGTATATCAGGTGAAAGATAATTCAAATTCAATCACAACAATGGAATCAATTCTCATCGGGAAGAAATTAATCTTCAAATATTCACCAATGTCTTCCAATGTGCATTGGCGCGGTATCATACGGATGTATTTACATAGCATGTGAACAATAGCGAGCAAATATCTCAAACATTAATGTGACTATCAAAAGCTAGAAAATAACTGTCATCAGCAGTGTCATCAGTGCAGTAATCTAATCAGTGAATTATTTGCATGCGCACCAACGCCGATTATCTGTTATATACTATCACAATACCTCAAGTATCCAAGTCTGGCATAGTGACTGTTTGTCATTTAGTATATTTGGAATAGTCTAACACAAGTGGTATGGAATAATGCTAGATAATGGGCTGGTTGACCGACTAAACAGAAAATAGTTAGAAATTATGGAATTGTGTATATCATGCAAAATGACATGTAGGTTTGCAGGCATCAGCAATTTATAAAATAATATTCCAATTGCAGCCTGGTAAATATCCTCCTATGTATTTATTTTCAAAATATGTCAACTCTGGCTGAATTGGTGCTTAACAACTGATATGTCATGAATGTGTCAACAGTGACTCTAAAATGAAGATTGAGTTCACTGTCCTGAGATGTTATCAGCTTAAAATGTATTAAAGCCAGAACACATGTTTGGTTCATGTAATAGCTTGCATGGGAAAATGATATCTCACCGGATATATATAGGGGAAAAGCTGGAAAATTTATAATTTGTTTTTGAAAATTGGATCATATACCTTATACAGTAAGTTATACTAATGTTTTGTGTGCACCTATCAGCTTCTGTCCACTGCATTGATGAATTAGAATTTCCACTTAGCACCACTAATTGGGGTAGCCAAATGCATGTCAGCCAGTATTTGAAAACAATCTTCACACTTGCCTGTATTAACAATTTTTCAATTAAAACAGCTTCTGAAACAGGTTAAACTGTAATTTTAACTAAAGGAGATAATTTCCCAGTCATACGAGTGATATCAGTAGGGTTTTATGCGGTTTTAGAAAACAAATATTGAAATTTGGGGGGGGGGGTGAGTGGGTGTCAAAAATTGGGGAGTAAAAAATGTTTTTTTGCAGGTTTGGGGGTGGTGGGTTCCCGAAAATGCCAGATGCAAAAAAAACAGCATACCTCCATGCAATTGTTTTACTACCCCGTCCGGTTTTAATGGGTATGTCAATGCTGTGTCCGTTGGAGTCAAAACGCTATACCCTTCAATACAACACACTATGCATGTTACATTTTGTATTTTTAAATTCACTTGTTATGCTCATAAAATTGACTGGAAAATTTCTTAATTCATGTTCTGATACGGTCCCGAGTTTGTCCATAAACTCGTACACGCAGCACCCCAAGTTAAGCCACTACTGCTTTGATTTCAACGATTAAAGATCGAATTCCTTTTATTATATGTCGATAAGTGTTTTATTGGAAATGGGATGTATTCATTACACAATTGGCAATTGACCAATCGGCGAACATGATCTAGTTCGAACGACGCTTGTTATGTAAGGGTGTGTAAGGGCTGGATCATGTTAATGGTTCTTTGTCAGAATCTATCGAGTCGAAGACGATATTTATTCTCATAGGAACTATTACGCTGATCATCCTATAAACAGCACTGTGTGCAAATGTTCCGTAAAGCGTGTTTCGGTAGAGTAGAGACTAATTCAGGGTGGGTTTGTTTTGAGGGAAATTTTGTTGTTGTTTTTCTTCGGGCACAACCCCGGATCACGAGGTGCTTGGTAGACCCAATATCAACAGTAACTGTTAGCAATGCCATATATACACCCACACACTAACCTGTATCCATCAAATCGCCAGCGCACATCACACGGGTCGGCCTTTCGTCGAACACCATGAGCGCCAGTTGTATAACGTAGCACCCGATGTCGTGTAGTCCTCCACCACCGAGGCCGTACTCGTGGATACGCTCGACATCCTGATTGTTGATACCGAACATAGCCCGAACAAGCAGCACCTCTCCTATTGCACCAGCTTTCATGGTATCTCTGATTGTCTGATAAGCTGGGAAAAACCTACTCCAATAACCCTGGTGTGAGATAAATCAAAACCTGATGTAAACACAAAGGGTTCGAATGAGAACATGTATAGTGAACTGTACCCCAACGGTTTAAAGCCCGAATATTCCCATTTGCGCCCTGGTGCGTTGAAAATGTTACCTCAAACTTTTCAAATATTGCAAATATCCAACCTATTTACACTCTGTGTATGGTGGGACATATACAATTGATTGTCATTGCAGAAAACACTTGGACCGAATGTAAGACTTTTTGTCTAAAAGCAACATACTTGAATCTAAATGCTAATTTGAATATCAAACAATCCCGACAAATTAAACCTACGTTTGGTCCTTTTTTGCATGTTACATAGAATCGAAAATGAAAACGACACGGTTAGCCCGAAACCTTGGATATACATATTCCATTTCCAAACACGAGAATGCATGAGTATAATTTGCTGAAGTCCGAAATGTACATTTGTATGTTCAATATGTCCATCTTGGAAATACGTTTGTTTTGACGGTGACTTTTAGTATAGTTTTGTTTTGACAATCGTTAGGAACTATTATGTCACTGATGTGTATAATGCAAGATCCACAAATATGGCTATTAAGAATTACACACAGGTGTTTTGACAGTTGACAGCTCTTTCTTTACTACATGAATTCCCCAATCAGTTATCAAATATATACATTGAAAATTTGAAATGGTATATTATTCATCTAGAGGGATGTTCAGATAATTTAAACAGACAATAAATAATACACGTACAGACGGCTGCCTATATGCATTGATGGGAAATTAGAAATCACCTCCAAGAAGAATAACTTTTTCTGTTTAGCAAGCTGCAGTAGCTCTTGGCATGTTTGTGTGTTTAGTGTCATCGTTTTTTCGCAGAGAACGTGTTTCCCATTTTCCAGCATCAGCTTGCATACTTTATAGTGTTCAGAGTTGATGGTGCCAACATATGCGATTTCTGTGGAAGAAACAGAATGGGGAATCGTTCTATCTTGATGTTCATATCTTGAAACAGAAACCATTTCACCCGTTGTGGATACAAGAATCGATTTTTCGTGCACCGAAAAAGATATCGACCCTTGTAGATCTTATATAGGGGACAAATAACTAAAAATGGCTTCCGTTAGAATATGCAACCAAGTTTATCAGAAGAATTAGAATTCGAGTTGGCTGATATTATCGTAATATTTTTCATTGAATTCCTTACGATTTGTTCCGAACAGTCCAACGCGTTGTCGTATAGTCGGAGTTCACCAAGACTGGTGTACGCTTACCCTATTACAGATTTGTAATGACCATGCACGGAGCGCGTCCGGGCTAAATTACTCAGTCAAAGCTGACAACCTGACCGCGACAAATGTGACCTAATTCTAAAAAGTTACGGGTAGTTTGTATTTTGGGATCCCGGCCGTTATACAATATCAACTGACTCGCAGGGGAAACTCAAACATGGCAATGTGTGTCAATCTGGCGTAATATTATGTCAATCCGATGTTAAATTAACCTTGCTTGACTTTGGTTTGTCAACCAATGTGTTATTATCGACCGATTGCCGATGTCGATAACGATTATCGGCCGTATCATTGGGCAAATGATAGAGAGTTTGAGTAGCGGTGAAACAGAGAGCGTCGTTGAGCCCTGGTCGCCTGGCATCTTACCCACATCCGGGTCTTTTGCGACTTCCTCATACGAGCCATATGCTTTCGATATGCCAAACTCTTCGGCGAATGATTGCGCTCTGCCGAGATTCCGAGCGGCAACAGCAACAACCTACAATATATAAAATAAACCGATTATGCACGAGAGCAGATTATGTGTGTTACATGTGCGTGTATAAATTGTCCCCCGTTAACTCGCTTAATTGGAACAGAAGTTTCAGAACTTTTACACACGCAAATATTCAACGAAGTGTTTAGACTTTGAAAGTATGAGAACTATCAACAATTCTAATTTAACCCTTTCTATACAAAAATACTAACTGATAAGTAGTTCCCTTAGGAAATGTTCAGATAATAAGTTCAACAAACGACGTTGAACTCATTATCTGAAAATTTCCACCAATAATTGGGAATCCTTCAGCAGTTGTATCAATATTTCGTTATACTGTGGTCTGCTATATAATTTATACCGAACAAACCGCCAAATTAATAATATACCATTCCTATGCATATATACGTTTATAACTGAATGGTATAGAGTCCATTTATTATAGAGAGGGTGAAACTTGTGTATGTGGTATTCCAAGTTACACTGAGTAAACCGGGCCACCCCGTTATTTTTGCTTTTCACGTGAGACACCGCATTACTCGTTTTGAAATTCGTGCAATACTATTATTCGCTCGCCATTGAATTCGCGCACTTTGAATTGCGATATTGCGTTTGATCTAAATATAGAGGTATACCAACTTGGGTATCGTCCTCTACTTGTTAATGCGTTCTATTTGTTCTGCTAAATAATCAGCCCACTCGTCACCTAGAGCTCTACACGTATACGTAATATGTTATGCTGTATGTTATTTTTGCGCGATCGGCATTGTACTATAGTATATCACTAAACTGGACATCAGATCTAAATGACAATATATAGTCTGGAATTTTAAGCTTTGATAAAAACGATAACTTTATATGAGATTCACCAATGTGCTTGTGTGGTGCACCTAAGGAAACTGCTTACCATTTCCATTTTTGAATGCTTCCACTTTAGGCAGGACAGATTTAACCATTTTGACAAAGAAACACGATTGGGCATCCTTCAACTAACAACTGAAACCACAATGTTTGGCACCACGTGCATGATAGACTTATGAAACCAACGTAAAATTAGTCCTTGCTGTTCAGCCTCACTCAAATTGACGCACCACTGTTACTTACACCATGTACAATTAATCATCTAAATATATCCGTACAGCCATAATGTGCACCATTATTTAAGGAATACTCTCGGTTTCCTAATGTAATTACACAGTCTAAAGGCCTATGCCGAATCACAAACCAAAAATCGCGAATGCTTATGTAACTTCATTAAAGGTACTCAATCCGATTCGAAGGTCCCCATACCAACAACAACAACAACATTTTTTTTAAATGCCGCTGCAGTTATCAGAATCGATTAACTACACAAAAATAATGCTAACCAGTCAATTATAGTATAAAATTGCCCAAAACCTGTTATTTATCAACATTTTGTTAAACGAATTTTGCCGGTTTGTCAAATATCTGACACAAATAAAAACACTTGATTTTAGAGTTATCCATCTTCATCCGCAATTTGGTCAGAGACACATTCTCGTCGACTGTTTACTGGGCCACTTGAAATTATAGGTGGTGACAAATAATAGATTTCAAAATTCGATATCTGATCACTCTGAGCTTCGATGGGTGGGTTCCTCGACTCGATTCAAATATTGTTTTTACCCCCCGAAGCCAAGGAAATAGTAATTTGCCAGCGTTAATTCGGATTATGCATCTTTAATATGTGTTATTAAGGCAAATTGCCTAACACTTTATTTGTTTTTTTTTGTATATTATTTGTTTGATAAGTTAGAAATAATTGAGCCCCAATCCAATGAGCGAGTTGCTAATAAAATATGTTTAAATCAATAGTTTGGGTTATATGAGAATAGTTTAGGGGATTAAGGTGGTTGTCGCATATATGATGAAAGGGAAGCGAGAAGTAAGAGTGAGGTAATGATATATCTTGTTGGCTGTATAGGGCATTTTGATCGAGTGTGAATAATCTGCTGTTGTGTGAGATTGTACCCTGGTTGGGAATCTGACCTTGCTTCTGAGCCATGCAAAGTCATGTGTCGCACTTGCTGTGGTTTCATACTGTGTCATATTAAATTTTGTGAATATTTTTAAGTTGTATTCCAGTGAAATTTCAGTGGGTAAGTAAGTATATTATCCCTTTCTATACTAAATACTCATTGATAAGTAGTTCCCTTAGGGAATTTTCAGAGTTCGTTTGTTGAACTTATTATCTAAATATTTCCCACCAATGAATATGAATTCTGCTGCGCCCATATGATCGTTTCGTCAGGTTGACGTCTGCTAATATATCCTTAAAGGTACTCAATCCGATCAGACGGCCCCCATATCATCAAGATACAACAACAACATTTCTTCAAAATACGCTTTAGTTATCAGAATCGATGTATTGGAACACAATAATACTAACCACTGTCAACTATGGTATCAAAATTTCCCAAAACTTGTTATTTATCAACATTTTGCTCAACAAAATATGGCCGTATTATCACGCAAGTATCACGAAATTTGGCTGTATTACCACTTGATTTTAGAGTTATCCATCTTCATCCGTAATTTGTTTCTAAGCCACGTGTTTCTGGACCACATATAATTGCACATCTCGAGAAATAACAAACTTCAACAAGAGCTACGCTGGGCGTGCAATATACGCCCTCTCTTGGGTCGGCGGAAACTGGTAAAAAAGGGGCATAACTCTGGTAAAAATTGGCGGACGGAACTCAAATTTGAACTTGACCTGTGTTTTGGTGGGATAAAGTAATATACCAAATTATCATTGAATCCGATAAGCTCTAGTAAAGTTATCATCCGGACAACAAATTTCAGGGATTTTCTAAGTCAAATTACGTCAAATAAGGGGCATAACTCCGGTGAAAATTGGCGGACGGAACCCAAATTCGAACTTGAGCTGTCACATACCAAATTTGATTGAAATCGGTTCACTCTAACTAAAGTTATCATCCGGACAACAAATCAAGTCAAATTACGTCAAAAAAGGGGCCATAGCTCTCGCAAAAATTATCGGATTAAAACGAAATTCGGACTTGAGCTTGATATATGTAATCCACAAAAAAACGGGTTTTGCGTATAAACATTCCAAAATCGAGTTATCATCCGGAAACCAAAAAACATAAGAAAAACTGAATTTTCTGAGTCGAAAAAGGGGCATAACTCTGCCAAAAATGGTCGGACAGAACCCAAGTTCGAACTTGACCTGTGTTTTGGTGAAAGAAAGTAATATACCAAATTTGGATTCATTCCGATAAACTATACTAAAGTTATCATCCGGACAACAAATTTCAAGTATTTTCTAAGTCAAAAAACGTTAAATAAGGGGCATAACTCCGGTGAAAATTGGCGGGCGGAACCCAAATTCGAACTTGAACTTACTTTTCGGCAAATAAACCCACATACCAAATTTTACTAATTTTGGTTCACTCTAACTAAAGTTATCATCCGGACAACAGGTTAACGGACGGACGCCCGGACGCCCGGACGGACAGACCAATACTATAATACGGCCTTTTTTTCAAAAGGGCGTATAAAAATCGATATCTGATAACTCTGAGCTTTAATGGATGGGTTCCTCGCCTCGAATTCAACTATCTTTTACACCCGAAGCCAAATAAATAGTAATTCAAGAGCGTTAATTCGGATAATGCATCTTTAACACTCTTCCAAATGGAAAAAAAAATAGACCATTCCAATGTATACGTTTTGACTGAATGGGAGAATCCATTTAGTATAGAAATGGTCCATTAAGACTAGGCCATACCTGATGTTCTGCTTCTGGAAGTAGCTTCATCACTGTGCAGAATGTACGCGAAATTTTGCCAGCGCTGACTATACCCCATCTCGTAGCCATTGTCTCTCTGGTTGTTGACCACGGACTTCAGTTGTACTGCTGCCTATGTTCTGGTAACAATTCCTTGGTAAAATAACATTTATAACCGATACCATTTAGTATGTGTGCATGATGGTATAAATTTTAAACTTTTATAAAACTAAAAAAATAGCTTTCTAAAACGGGTCCTACTAAACAACGAACACAAACGAACACAAACGAACATAAACGAACACAGGTCCAAAAAGCGGAGTAGAAGGGTGAAATTTGGTTTGTGGGTGCGCGTGGGTCCATTCTATGTGTATGTGGTGTTATTTCCAACTTTGATGATTTATTTTTTGAGTTATTAGCATTATTTGATTACAAAACTACTAAACAACGAACACAAACGAACATAAGATTAGCGGCAGTGCAGAGGTTACCATGCAGGTGTTAATTAACTACGGCTTACTCTGTCTCCTTGTTTTTACTGCAAGATGATTGTCAATTTTATCACTGATGGCAATAAAAACACGGGGAAACATCAGAGGTCGGCGTTTTAATGCATAGCTAACAAAACATTTGAGTGAATGTGAGTGAGTCATTGTTGTCAGTCTCTGAGATGACTATATATATTTTCTCAGTCTCGGAGATCACTCTGGTAAATGCTATATCTGCTTGCTTTCCTGATACACGCATACGCTATGTACCAGGCAAATCTCAATCGTAATTTAAGTAAAACAGACAGTGATCAAACTGTCAATAAGATGGAAAAGTATTCAATAGCGAGAGCGGCTTGGTAACAATAGAAAACAAAATCATTTATTACGAAATACAGACAGACATAATTGACAAATATATGTGACAACAGACGATACCTTACATTTATGGAAAGACTAAAGACGAAAGTTTTCAATGCTAGAAAACAAAATTCAAAAATTCCGAAATGTTGGACAAATAACAATTATGAAAGCATTAAAGGTGCGGGAGTCCTTGGCAGTGGGTATATGCTGTGAAAAATTTCCAACGGTCAAAAACCGACACAAAAAGACAAAAATGTAGACAGACTTTGTCCGTATACAAATAAGAAATATCGCATAAACAGTATGTTATTGTCATATGTTTGACCATTGTGTAAACAAAAGCATAACAAGTTACTTTCCTGGTGTTTGTTTATATTATGATGGTAAACATAAAGAGCGTTCTTTGTTGCTGAATTCCTGATATGGAACTAAATTTGAACAAATATGACGGCCGAACAACGAGACAGACTAATGCGAAGACTTCTTAATTTTAATTTGTGAGTGACAATTCCAAACTTGATGACAATTAACTATACCCAAAACTACCGCTCGCGCAAAAAAAAAACGGACAATAAAAAGGAAAGAGTGAAGACATCAAAAACCAAGACGATCACCAATAAACGACAGAAAGTTAGCATATAGTATGGAAATATACATATAGGATCTCTCATGAGTTTCTATTTTATACGAAATTTGTCAACCGAGTTCACTAAATTCGATTTGAGTCGAGGTTTACCGAGGCTCAAATATAATTTAGTGGACGAGGTTGATAAATTACGTACAAAATAGAACGAGTTTGAGATACTTTTTATCACATGGTCATATAATCGCTTTATTTTTTTATCGAAAACAACAATAATTAACAGACAGAGAACTTTGTCCCAAAGAGCAGCGTGACGTCACGAGTCATTGCACGCAACGATATTACACGTGTCTATTACGCTCGAGTATTACATAGGAAAATAGTGCTAATCATGTGATAAAATAACATATAGACTTCTTGGATTCATATCAAATAAGTGCATTACTTGATTTTAATGATTTAAATAATGCAACATTTTGCTGGAGCCATTTTCATCCATGCACTGACTTCAAGGAGAACAAACTCTGCCCATCGTTCCGCCGTTGCTGAGTCAGTGTAAAATAATATATAAATATTCGATTGTATATAAAACAAACTTTGATTCTAGTACCTGAAGCTCTACTGAAAGAGCAGTCAAAACAACTCAGTGACAGAGTATAAGCCATAGAGAAGGCGGTAGTTAATTAACACCTTTATTAACACCTTTGCAATACGGCTAATCTCATGTTCGTTTGTGTTCGTTGTTTAGTAGCTTTGCATTAAAATAATGCTTATAACTCGAAAAATAAGTCATCAAAGTTGGAAATAACACCACATACACATATAATGGACCCACACGCACCCACAAACCAAATTTCACCCTTCTATTCCGCTTTTTAGACCTGTGTTCGTTTATGTTCGTTTGTGTTCGTTTGTGTTCGTTTGTGTTCGTTGTTTAGTAGGACCGTCTAAAACCGTAACGTGTGAAAGGCACGGATGGCCTTCGCGGTGGATATTGCTGTTAAAATAGTCACTTCCGTTAAAACTGCAATAAACAGAAAGAATATTAGAAATAAAATTTTAGAGGGACTTGTTCTTATACCAATCATAAATATCGCAAATAGTATGTTATTGTCAAGTTTGTACGATTTGTCTTGTAAACAAAAGCCAGAAACGTTACAAAACCTGGCCTTTGTTTACAAAACAAACGCACAAACTTGACAATAACATACTATTTACACGATATTTATGATTGGCATATAGGAATAAAATATGCCTATATTTTAATATTCTTTCTGTTTATGGCAGTTTTAACGGGTGTGACTATTTTAACAGCATACCCACCGCGAAGGGCATCCGTCCCTTTAATACACCAGTGCATGTCGTTGATTGATGTAATGCCTAACTCAGTTGGCTTTTACGTATACTACGCGATATTTAAAGAGGTCGCGAAGTCTTTTTTCAGACCTCCTTCCAGTTAATGGGGCTTTCCTTCCAGTCAATCAATGAAAAACGTTCCATCTGATAGGTTGGTATGTCCAATGTGTACTCGCACTTATAACGAGTATAGCAATTTTCTCAGCAAGCAAAAAAAAAAAGAAGAGTGGAAACACAATTCTTGTTTCACAGATGTACAGAACTCCCGGAAAAGGAAAAAAGATATGAAAGATATATAGAAACACGGTAACAACAAACAGGCTTGTAGTTTTTGAAGCCATTCTCGATTATGTGGTTATTGTACCTCGTATATGTTCCATTCCTATCCATTTAAATAAATAGCCTACATTAGTATTATTAAAGGGATATGGGTCTGTGTCTTTATCGTGTAGTTTGAAAGGAATATCCGACAACTGTGGTGCCATGTACAGTAATGCCCAAAGTAATTGACCACTTAACCACAGCATAATTATGGGTAATTTTTCAGGATTTAGTCGGAAATATGGCTTGTTGCCATTCATCGGAAAGCTCTAGCCGAGAGCTTTCCGATGAATGGCAACAAGCCATATTTCCGACTAAATCCTGAAAAGAGCTTTCCGATGAATGGCAACAAGCCATATTTCCGACTAAATCCTGAAAAGTTACCCATAATTCTGCTGTGGTTAAGTGGTCAATTACTTTGGGAATTACGGTAAACTGGAAACGTCGATATAAACACAGCGCTTGGTGTAGTATATCGTTACGAACAAATAAATCAAACAACCAGCTTTGAATTGGTAACAAAACCTTCATTTGGCTACCGTATTATATTCATCAGCGAGTAAGCGTGTCAAAACCTAGACTCATTTAACTTTTCTGCAGGGCCGCATAATGGACTTAATGCAGAGTTAATCAACATGTGGTCGTCCGTAGATTACGTTAGTAAAGATTCACGATCCGCTATTATATTAATTAATTAAAGAGCTTCAGTGAGTGTAAATATCGTATAAGGTTACAATCAACTATAATTATAGAGTTACGCTTCCTGAGTTTGTGTAGGGAAATTCGAGTCAGGCTGCTGATTGGTTGATTATCATTGAGGGAAATTTCCCGAAGCGGGAACTTAAAATCATAGCCTTCGTCAATATGGCGATCGTTTTTGTTTAGGTGGCCACGAAGAGTCTGGTGGGGTTCGTAAGTTACGGAAGTGGTCGGGGTATTTTTATGCTGCTGATTTTTGTGCAGTAAATGGGGTAGTTGTGGAAATGCAAGATTATCGTTTGAAAAAAACTACCGAAAAGGGCGCGTTTGTTGTCACATACCGATGTATCGGATGATGTTATAAGGGGAAATTGACCCTTTGAATTTCAAATAGGCTTAACCCAAGGCCGGCGGGACTTATAGTTAACACTGTCGAATGTGGAAAAATAAATAGTTGTTTGTAACCATAACCAAGCAAGGTCGACACAACTACACACAGTCGACAACTTTAGATAATTATATATGCAACTAGCGCTATTGACACACAATCAATATAAGGATACTAATAATAGAACCCGTGTTACGTTTTATCTGTATGCATTTGTATGTATGCATTTCCAGTGGAAACTACTACCACAACATCAGCAATAACACTAACAACAGCTATACTTCTACCTTCTATAAAAGAGCGGTCCGAATTCGCTTATATATATGCATACAGTTGTTGGATTTTTTTTATCAAATTCGTCGATAAAGACACACACCCATTCCTTTAAATAACTAGTTCATATAGTATTACTAAAGGGGTGGTATGTGTCTTTATATCGGTGGGTTTTGATAGGAATAGCCAACACTTGTCATGACATGTTAAAGGGGTACTTTACACTAAATCCGGCCATTTATGGGACCATGTCCCTTTACACTCAAAAGAATATATTCCAACAAATGAATGAATTTGAGCCATGGATTAGTGCAAAAATACACTCATGTGCACTATGAACGATGTAAACAACATGGTGATTATAATGAAAATGAATTTATGAATCCAGTCATAAATTCATTTTCATTATAATTACCATGTTGTTTTACATCGTTCATAAAGGAAATGAGTGTATTTTAAACTCATCCACGGCAAATTCATTCATTTGTTGCATATATTCTGTTGAGTATAACAGGAGATGGTCCCATACATTACCATATTTAGTGTGCAGTACCCCTTTAAGTGGAAACATCGATATAGACGCAGAGTCTGTTGTAGTTTATTGTTACACAATTGAACATAAAATAAATCCCATTCACGCTGCTTTGATTTGATAACGAGTTGGTCGTTTGGCCTACCGTATAATAATCATCAGTGAATGAGCATGGCAAACAGAGAACTCGTTTGCATGTATATGTCACATAACGGTTTAATTAAATTAATGCAATGTTAATCAACAGTAAATGATATCAATTGCAGATCCGATATCATATTCACATACTAACCGTTTAAGATGCAGCAGGAAGGATATACTTTTATTGTGCACATTCCACGCCAGAGCGTCGTGTCAAACAATCCTTGATAATATAAAATTATGGTAGACTAATTCACTCACAAATCTGTACGTTGACTGTTTCGTTTAAACATGTATTAGACATTGCCTTCGACATAAACTTCCGCCCGTAATCATAGTAACCATTTCATGATGGGAGCTGCGCTGGTGCATCATTAAATATCATGTGCCAGTGCATTCTCCTATATATGCGAGTCTCCCATCGGGAGCCACGCATATATATGAGAATGCACTGGCTTACAAAGTCAGGTAAATATTGTTAGGCCAATGCATTTTCGTAAACATGCGAGGCTCCCTATGGTATAGACTCGCATACTAGTATACATGTATAAGAGAATGCATTGGTCCAGATTTTTCTCAAAATTCCAGGAAGCTCCAGTCATGGAAGGGATAAACTAACAGTGATAGTATACGGCTATCATTCTATACATGATATCTTTCATTGACCCTTTTTATATTAAGACGAGTAATTCCCCCAGGAAATGTTAAGATAATAAGTTATTATCTGAACATTTCCCTCCAATAAATAGGTCTCCTTCTGCTCTTGTCTTACCTGCTTATCTTCCATACCCCCCCCCAGATTAAGAATAGACCATTCCAATGTATGTGGGAATTCCAATTAGTACAGAAAGGATTTACTGGGTACGGTGTTTTTGGAACCGATTGGTATCCTTGTTGAATGCGAGACGGGATTGTCGGTTCAAACATTACTTACTTAGTGTTTCATTTCAGGTGACAAAAAATTCAAGGAATCATTCTCCCACAAACTTCATTTGCCAAGAAGCCCATTCATTAAAGGTGAAGTCTGTTGTGGCTTTTTAGAAATTTTAAGTGTGATTCAAAAAATGACAATATTTTGTTAGTGCGGAACTGACCCTAGTTTAGTCTAAGTCTAACCAGCTAAGATATTGGGTTGGCTAGATGCCGGTTTTAGTCCGAGGTCGTCCCGTATGGTCTCTTATGACACGAGTTAAGCGTTAATGACCCGCTCATATAAAACCACAATTATATGAAATAAAATATCACAATTGCGACAATAAACGGATATTTTCCGCAGAAGACATGCTATTTGATCTGAAACCCACATCAGTTGTGAATTGAAAGCGGTAATTTAATGTGAAAAGAGACAATTACCGCACTGTTTACAAATTTTTTAAAGTATGCGAACTCAGTTGACCTCGCGAGCTGTGTTCGGCATTTTCCGTTGTAAATATTCCGTAGATTTTCGACTAACCACGCAAATTACGATGAATTCTCCATTGTAATCGTAATTATGTGTGTCAATAAATAAAAAATAAATAGATTAAGTAAACATTGAAGATATAAATGTAATACATTAAATATATTACGGGAATTACAACCCTCTCAAAGTTTAAAACAGTGTAAACACAACGAGCATTAGAATAAATATGGCGCTACATTTCACCAACATTTGGTGGACTTCCGCGAAATTAAGATATATACTAAGCGAACAGAGCAATATACTGCTCTTGTTAAGCACACAAAAAAATCAAACAAAATTTGTATAAATTTTGAACCTTACTTTGAAAAGTCCCACTAAAACGGAAGAACTATATTTCGAAACTGTGTGATTCGGTTCTCCGATTATTTTATCAACACAAAAGTCAAAATGCACATGGACGAAAATCACACACATGGCAAGTCAGACACAAGAGTTCTAATTTGCTCCAAGTTTGACAAGTTGCTTGCGAAAATTGTCAACAAAACTACCGTTCTGATCCTCCATTATGTCATTAAGTTTTTAGTGCGGGAATTGTTCTCAAAGCACATAGGAAACTGGACTTTGGGGCGATCGGTTTTCGCCATTTTGTTCGGAAAACCCCGCGCTATATATAGAAACGGAAACTAGTATACCCAAAACAAACTCCGGATTATGCCGAAGTTATTCGGACCACTTCGGCTTTCAGTTAAAACGTAAACAAACAGAGAAAAAAAGCGATGTTTGTGGCAATCAACCGGAATATTCCGAGGCTATGTGTAATTTAACATTACAGTTAGATTATTATACACCATTATGACCATAAGATGTCACTCTTTCCGATGTATATAGCATCACGTATTGATTTGCTAGGTAAATCGAATGCATTAAAAAAATTCTGGGCTCTGGTTGGTTAATAGTAGTTTCGATATTTAAACATATAAAATACATGCAATCACTCCTCTTGAAATTTCAGACTCCAAACAAAACATTGGCACATTGTAAAGCACGTGGTACCTAGATTTAATTATTTTGGAGTGAGGTAAAAAATGTCAATATGTTTTTCATGCAATTCTGACTCTCGATTATAAATCCCAAAGTTAAAGGTACATTCCATGCTCGACGATATGATTTTTTTCATGCAGAAACTTTGCGCAGATGCCAATTCCGGTGACCATGTACTCATTTATCACAATTCTTGGATAGTCAGGGCTGCAGGCCATTATATGTTAACACTGAGGCCTATGGGAAATAATTACTTCACTGTAACCTCTAGGAGAGGAAACAAAATGGTGTTCCAATCGCAGTCGACTTCACATCAAAAAGATAACACTCGCACTTCGGGAAAGCACATATACATACTCATCTGATAGTATATCTGGATGCTTCTACCTCGGAACCAAACTACGAAAACACGCAAATACCATTTCGTAACCCCCAAAATATCTATTAAATGAGCCGGCCTCACCCTATGTTTTCGCACACTCAGAGCCGGTAGGAATCAATACAAATCACTGTACGGTAAAGCAATAACTGCAGTCTCTACAAACAAACTTCAGCCCAAAATTTACTCGACGGGGAAGTCGTGTGAGATTGCCATATATTGACAGGATTTGTATCATTAGCAGTTTTTTGTCTCCGGACTAGCTGCTGGATAAGGAATATTTCATTTCACCGCAAAATTTCATTCAATGTTGTCAAATTGTACGTTGAGTTGAAAGACGTTTCGTACCAATAATGGTTTGGTGCCTGCTGTATGCCATGATAATCAGTATATACCAATCAAACTCAATGTGTTTGTTGGTTGTCTGTCTATGTGCGATAGAACGGAGAATGTCATGTGATAGTTCAGTCTCTTTGAAAAGCCGACGAAAATCCCAACGGATGTACACCCGTAAGAATTATCGTCGGTTATTCAAAGAGACTGGGGATAGTTGACGTCAGATGTCATAAAGGGCAATAATAATTAATTTTACTAAATAATTAATTATATACCCAAAAATGCATGGTTGGAATCTGATCGTTGAAATTGACCAGATGAGTGTCACGGGATAGGTACCGTTGAACTCAGACTACTTAAAGGGCCACTAATAAACAATTTTAACGCTTGGACCCTGATCGCTGGAAATTGGTGTGCAGTAGTGACTAGTCACATGGAGTACCATTGGATTGACTATAAACGGGAAACTTAATGATTATACTATCATAAATTAGCAATAAAGAGCTTTCCTTATCAGCATAGAAGATATGTAGGAACATTGGTACACATGGGTCACCTGATCAGGGGATTATAATTGGATATGTGCATGCCTTTGATCTCAGATGACTTAAAGGGGGACTAATAACACATATGATAAATAAAGAATGTTTATTATCAGCTCAGAAGATATGTGGGAAAATTTGCAGAGAGACGTAATTTAACACTGGGGAATGTCGTGAGATAGATGCCGTGGGCATCAGATGACGTAAAGAGGCACTAATACTTAGCAATTTTATAACAGCGTGTATTGTCAACTTAAGACAGCAGTAACTTTTACAGGAGAGCGTCATGCTATATGTGATGTTATCTCATGCGACTAATAATTCATTGATATGACTGGAAGGGGCACTAACAACTTACTCATTCTTTACCCGCGCAACACCTTGGAATAATAAATTTTGTCCATCGAAATAAATGAGCTATGTTTTTTTTTCCAGATATATCTGAAATACTGTCGCGACAATTGTAATTTTTAAGCCAACGTTAATGGTAATAAATCGGCCAACATTAGTTGATTTGACCCAATAATTTAGTAATTATTCACCCAATGTTGGGTAAAAAAAAATCGCCCAACGTAGAAGGGAAATTAATATGGGGTAAATTGTTACCCTGCGTTGAGTAAAAACATTGCCCAACATTGGGTCAAATTGACCCAAATGGGGTAAGATATGTTTTACCCAACAAAAATGTAAAAAGTTGCTAAACGTTTGTGCACACGATTTAGAGTGTAGGTCTGCATATGAATAAATAATTCCGAGATACCATGCATCGTAATTTTCCACCGTTTCTCATTTCCAATAAAACTGAATCAATTTGAAGAACCCGTATATCAATCGGTAATAAACCACCGCAACCACGACGTAGCCCGTGCGATCAATATCGCCGACGATGCGAATACGTAACACTATAGTCTTGATATACGGTAAACAAGCGGTTTACACTAAATGTGACGCCAACGACTACAGCGCCATATCCCCCAATAATGCAAACACACCCATTTCATTAATTTCTTATAATTATATAGCTTTTTGATGATTTATTCCCATAAAAAGCTGAGTGTTTTCTTATTTATTTTCACAAAATCTGCCAAGAATTTGTGACTGGCCCACGCAGCACATTAAGTCAGCCCAATATACGATTTCCAAATTCTTAGCTACGGTAACGTGATCGATATAAATAACTGGCTTCAGATGCAATTCGGCTGAACTTATAAAAGCACGCCCAATTATTCTACTGACCGCTTTTAGTGATTAGTTCAGATTAGGTCAACAGTTTGTAACTAATCTTCATGTGCGTGCTACACTCAATGCATTATTGGGTTGCAAACCGGTAACCCAATTGGCAATTGACCAATCACCAAACAGGATTTAGTGTAACACAGACGGTCTATGTAAATATATAGTTTTATTACACTCCTATGCGTTATTTCCATTGAAACGCACCCGTTAATTAAAAATGGTAATGTCACTAGTGAATTATGTCATTTCTCGTGACGTCATTGACGTTACGTCGCTTACTGATCTAGACTGAATTTTCGATGGTTGATCTTTCTCCGTATCATGACTTTTGTGCATTAATTATGCGTGTTTTAATCATATTTGGCGAACCAAATTGATGTAGAAGTGTAATAAATAGAGTATTCAATTAGTTTCGAGAATTACGTTAAATAATTCACTCGAGACGAGAGACGTTTGGGTAATGCGCACGCTTTTCTTACCGACGTCTCTTGCCTCTCAATAATTATTTAACGTAATTCTCGGAACCAATTAGCGTAGAGGCTTTTACCACGATTTTTATATATTTCCCCCAGAAAAAAAAACACCTTTAATGGCACTGTAAGAACAATATTCGCTCGCTGTTGATCTGTCTTTACCATATCCTTGTTATGCTCCCACAATTACTACAATTGAATACATAACTTCGGATATTGTAATATCCCCACAATATTGACCAATATAGAGGTATAAAGGCATCTTGGTCATAGAGTGAAACGCTCAGTTCACGCTTGGACATTAGTTCAATAGCAGTTATATTTGGTCAACGAAATGAGGATAAAATCGATAAATCTTCATTTTGTTGATGTCATAAATAAGAGAACATCTTGTATGTGAAGAGCGAAATGAGTGAATTGTGTAAGGGTATTCCTATTTTCAGTAAATATTTCTTGTCGTCTGATTCAGATGGTTGCTGGCTACCAATATCAATTGTCGTTATAACGACGCTGAGCTAAAGGTAATATAACTCTCAGCGGTAAATATCATAAATAGAAGATCTACAACTCGTCCCCAGTTTACAGCAACATTTACAAAACGAGTCGAGTAAATTAGGTCAGGGGTCAATACTATAATATATCAACACGTGTAATTCACAACACGGTAAATTTTCGATCACTGTAATCGGGCAATACTACACATCGCGTGTACTGTCTGATGGTGGGATTTTTTATTTGTAATACTTTATCTTCGCGCAATATCAATAGAATCGGCCTTGGGGTTTTTTTTTTTTTTTATAAGTACAGAGCTCAAATTTTTTTTATTGCATATTCCGAATTGGACGATAGATTCGGACTCGAATATATCGCTTAAAAATGTTTTTACCCAGTACTTTCCGCGTTAGGGGGTACGGAAATATTGCAACTACTTTTCCCGCCAAATCCAAACCGGCTGGTTAAAGAGCAAGATAATGTCGTAGCATGTACGTTGACATACTTTATGTACGTCCCAGAAGTTTGACGGCTATACTATAAATGTAACATGCCCTACGGAGAATGCGTGTCAGTGTGGGTTGAGACTTTAGGAAAATTCCACGAAAATTGCAAAGGGGGGAAAATTCAAATATCGAGATTTTTTTTTTTAACGAGTACATCTGATGGCTAGTGTTCACGCGCATCCAGAGGGCGATTTTCTCATTTTCAGATGGAACGGTTTACTCGTGACAACGCTATATATCATAAATATGCATACTTCTGTAGTCTATCACTAGCCGATTTTTAGCCCCAAATCCAAACGGGCTAATGTAGGAGCGAGTTTAATGCGGTGGTACGTAAGCCGGTATACTGTAGGTATGCCTCCAAAATTTGACCTCTCTAATATAAACGCAACCTGCTCAAGTGAGTGTTTGTGTCGGGTGGGTTCAGATTTGGCAAATTCCACCGAAGATCAAATGGGGAAAATTACTCCGAAAATCATATATTGAGATAAAAACTTTTCGATGAGTTGATGTGATAAGTAGTATCTAAACGCAAGATTATTACACTTTTTAATGATTTATATTGAACGGTTTAACCCTGGTAGCGTACAACGTTGTAACTGGTGATATATATTACTCAAATTCAAACCCTCTATTCATGACGCAAATTCAAACGGACTTATCAAGAAGCAAGGCAAATGCATGAATATGCTCATCGATATACTATATAGGTATGTCCGCTCTACTGTAAAAGTAACCTATTGTCACGATTTGACCTGTCAAAAACACTCCCCGGACAAAAGTTTCCTAGGTATCAAATTTCGTCGAAATCCGTTCGTTTTACCCGATTTGACCTTGAACTGATCATTTCGAAGGTCAATGTCAGGTCGGGGTAACGACTTGACCCACACAAAAGACTCCCCAGACAAAAGTATCCCTAGGTATCGAATTTCGTGGAAATCCGTCTGTTTTACCCGATTTGACCTTCGATTGACCTTTTTAAAGACCAATGTCAGGTCGGGGGTCACGATTCGACCCGTCCAAAACACTCCCTGGACAAAAGTACCCACATTTATCAGATTTCGTCAAAATCCGTCCAGCAGTTTTCCCGGCCATAGGTGACAGACAAACAAACAGACAGAAGTACCAAAATATATATTAAACTAGACGATGAGCCCGACGTTGTCCGGGCTATTCAAAAACCAAATTTCAAGTCGATAGCTCTACCCAGCCCGACGTTGTCCGGGCTATTCAAAAACTAAATTTCAAGTAGATAGCTCTACCCGTTTCCGAGATCTGGTCTGCGCATGCGCGAAGCTGGCGTCGCATGAGCTCGGCGACCCGATAAAATTCGTATCCGGGGCAAGATACATTCACATAGCAAATTTCTAGTCGATAGCTCCACCCGTTTCCGAGATCTCGTCTGCGCATGCGCGAAGCGGGCGCCGCACGGGCTCGCCAATACGACAACGTCCACCGCCTGGTCAAACTACACACACGTACCAAGTTTCGTCCCGATCGGTCGAGAATCGTAGATTTGTATAAATGACAAACAAACATACATACATACAGACAGACAAACAAACAGTGGTCTTCAAAATATATATGAGACTAGCCGATGAACCCGACGTTGTCCGGGCTATTCAAAAAACAAATTTCAAGTCGATAGCTCCACCCGTTTCCGAGATCTGATCTGCGCATGCACGAAGCTGGCGTCGCACGGGCTCGGCGACCCGATAAAATTCGTATCCGGGGCAAGATACATTCACATAGCAAATTTCAAGTCGATAGCTCCACCCGTTTCCGAGATCTCGTCTGCGCATATATATGAGACTAGCCGATGAGCCCGACGTTGTCCGGGTTATTCAAAAACCAACATTCAAGTCGATAGCTCTACCCAGCCCGACGTTGTCCGGGCTATTCAAAAACTAAATTTCAAGTCGATAGCTCTACCAACCCGACGTTGTCCGGGCTATTCAAAAACCAAATTTCAAGTCGATAGCTCTACCCGTTTCCGAGATCTGTCTGCGCATGCGCGAAGCTGGCGTCGCACGGGCTCGGCGACCCGATACAATTCGTATCCGGGGCAAGATACATTCACACACCAAATTTCAAGTCGATAGCTCCACCCGTTTCCGAGATCTGGTCTGCGCATGCGCGAAGCTTGGGTCGCACGGGCTCGGAGACCCGATAAAATTCGACTCCGGGGCAAGATACATTCACACACCAAATTTCAAGTCGATAGCTCCACCCGTTTCCGAGATCTGGTCTGCGCATGCGCGAAGCTTGCGTCGCACGGGCTCGGCGACCCGATAAAATTCGTATCCGGGGCAAGATACATTCATATAGCAAATTTCAAGTCGATAGCTCCACCCGTTTCCGAGATCTCGTCTGCGCATGCGCGAAGCTTGCGTCGCACGGGCTCGGCGACCCGATAAAATTCGTATCCGGGGCAAGATACATTCACATAGCAAATTTCAAGTCGATAGCTCCACCCGTTTCCGATATCTCGTCTGCGCATGCGCGAAGCGGGCGCCGCACGGGCTCGCCAATACGACAACGTCGACCGCCTGGTAAAACTACACACACGTACCAAGTTTCGTCCCGATCGGTCGAGAATCGTAGATTTGTATAAATAACAGACAAACATACAGACAAACAGACAAACAGACATATTCAAAATATATATGAGATTTAGAAATGTCAATGCAAGTCCACCATCGGATCGTAAGGCACCAATATGCATTCGCACAAAGAGGAACATACATATAAGCATAACACTCACATGGGATGGGATGGAATACCATGGAAGTATATCTGATTCCATGGAATCTGACCTCTAGTTATAGAATGGGTTCGTTGTATAAACCCATTATATAATACCGGTAATTAACGACCGTTATTATAACAGGAACTAGCGTCAGGTGTACTGAAATGCAATGTTGCGCGGAAAGGTGACCTTTAACTTCCGTCTGTTTAGATTTCGTACGCTACGTACGCTTACTCGATGTTTGTACCTATTTTGAACATATATTTAATTCACTAAATACCTCAAAGCTTGTTATTTATCTGACACTATTTCGTTACGCGGGCAAATAACGTATATATGTAAGTACGTTTATGGACTTTATGGAAGTTTTGGATCAAGTAATATATAGAATCTTCAACTCGTCCCCAGTTTATAGCTAAATTTACAAAACTCGTCCAGTAAATTAGGCATGGACCTCGCCAAAGGCTTGGTCCAGACATAATTTACTTAACTAGGGAGACTAGTTGGAGATCTTCAGAGACGTAGCAAGATGGTCTCCGTTGAGGGGGTGGCCACACCTTGGAATTTGCAACTGCACCTCCAATTAAACCTGACCAAACTCAAAAGTTTGTATAAATTTATTTGCACACCCGCCCTTGGGATTTGATTTTATTTGGTACTGGTACCTCACATGCGACTGAATGGTAGGCTATTCTGAATTATTCAGTAGTCTTTGACTGGCCACCGGCCGGCCCGGTGGAGTTATCCACTGATTGGTCGACCATTGTTCGGCCTATATATAGTGTGTGAGAAAATATTGAGATCTGAATCTGAAAATTGCAAATACTACCATTTAGTTGTGTAACTCAAGTCAAATGCACTCCCTCCGATTTCATTTACTTAAATTGGTTAGCAGTTTCTTGACTGGCCACGCGACATGGGAGGCACCAGGACACACCGGACCGACCATGGTTCGGCCCGGTGTGAGAAAATCTGAAATAAGAACATGAACATTTCAAAATCCTAGTATCTAAGACTGGCATCAAGCATTTCCCAAATGTTGGACATTACAAAACTAACACCCCATACGGTTAGAACATTTCCAACTGATGGCCACTTCAGTCCAAAATGTTCTCAAAGGAGGAAAATAACATCTCATGTCATTTTGTTCTCGTCAACGTCCGGTTATTTTGACTATTTTAGTGTCAAATCTGATTTGTAGCTGTCCTTTCTCAGCATGGTGATGTCTTCGGTTAATGTATTTGACAGACATATGGCCTCTCAGTGTTTCCTCCCCCGTCAGCAAGCTTGTATTTCCCGTCTGACATTTCTATTCTGATCTGCAGGTTGTCGCCCCCTTTTTCGGGATAACCCGGCTTCCAATCTGTGAAGGGAATGACGGCGCCATTGAAATAGTATGTGTTGTTGGAGTACCCGTCTTCTCCTGCGACAAAGATAATTTCTGAACAGAAAACAAAAAATCAATACATTCATAGAAAATTGCTATTGGTCTCCACATCAGGTCGAATTGAGAAGATGATAGGCGCATGCTGCGAGTCTGATTCGGGATCTCACATTCTCAACGAGAACGGGCAACCTATAGTCCAGTCAAACTAAGGTTTGACCTGGACAACATTTGTACAGAAATGGTTTTTACTTTTTACGAAGCGGTGTACAATTAGTGCAGCGGCCAAATCTAACTTTTTTTTAAAGAAAAAATATAAATTATTCATGAAAATGATAGTGAAAAATAACGGAAACGGTGGTGGCTATTGTCAAATCGACGATGAACGATACCCACCAGTGACTTTTCCCCAGAAATTAACGATTTTGTTAACCCGAGTCCCGCGGCTATGTCCTATTCTTATTTGCCAACGTTGTTGGTGTTAAAATTACTACACCAAACCATATTTCTACTTGATATGAACAAAGTGTTGGTGAATTTGGATTTTCCTGCCATTTGGAACCGAAACATAATTTTTTTGCTGAAAAATCGCTCTTTTTCACAAGAATATTTTTTTCAAACATTATCATTCAAATGGATATAGCACAAAATATTTAATCCATATGGTGTAGCAGTTATACAGTATATTTAGAAAGAACTTAACACAATTTAGAACGGTTTGCGAAATAATGGATTTTAGCTACTCCTCCCCAAACACGTTTTGGTCGAAAAAATACATATTTTTGTTAAGAACTTTACCGAATTTCCCAATTGACCCCAATGGGACCCAACATAACTCGTTCGCTAAAAATTGGCCCGGAGACATTGCTTAAGTAATTAAAAATGTGTTCAGGCTTCCAGACCACAAATTACTACAACACCAACAGCTCATTTTATTATTAACAGCTATAAATAAACATGCATCGACGTCGACTTTGTAGGACTTAAATATTTGTAATAGGCAGCATAATTATAATACACAATGTATACATAGAGTCTCACAAATATCAAACAAAATCACCTTTGTTGCCATAGTGATAGTTAGTGTCCCTCTTAATATTAAGTAATATATAGAAATTAAATATTATGCTCAAACGAATCCCCACTATATAGTCTCAACAAGGTGGCAGTTCTCTCAGTTTTATATACCAGTTTATCTGAATGAAAAGCAACATAGTGTGATGTCTAGTTGAGAAAACGTTGTCATATATTCAGTTAGTTTGGGTGTTCAAGACTTAAAATAGAGTAGGTGGTCTTCAGACCACCGAAAACTGGTCTTTCTTATTTGCCGTTTGCTTTTTGTAAGGTGCCGAAGGCTTTCTGAAAACACAAAATAATTACATATTTCCTGATCGAATAGCCTTTTCGCCATACCCTCTGCTAAAACGTATATATATCGTTTTACCAACCGAATCATTTGTAATGCTCTATAGAGCATTACAAATGATTCGGTTATTAATATTGCTGTCCCTTCTTTGGACTATGGATTATTCTGATTATATCGTTTTAGTTCGTGGTATTATCAAGACGTCAAATACAACAGGAGGTCTCAAAACAATAACAATATACGCCTTTCGTATTTGCCAGCGATTATTGCAAAGTGTCTCAGACTCATAGGAGTCAGGAACCAACCTATCCTTATAAATTGTTGACGTCCTGATAGAACTATCCTCTGCCTACAGCCTGAGTTAAAACTAAGAGCATATCCCTTCAGTTCGTGGTGTTTTCGTGACTTAAAATAGTATAGCGCAGGTGGTCACACAAACAGTTAAAATTTGCATTTTTTTTATTTGCCAGCCGCGTTTTGAAAAGTGTCACCGGCTGTCGGAAACCAACACAGCCTTATATATCGGATATTGCCGGATAGAATAGGCATTCGGCCACAACATCAATTTCTGTTGATATTGAGAGCATAATCCCTTCAGTATATGATGTGTTCAAGACTTCAAATAGGGTAGGGATATATCAAACAGTCAAAATTTCCCAGCCGCTTGTTGAGGAGTGCCACACGGTGCAGGCTTTCGGGAACCAACACAACCATAGTGTATAAATATCCTGATAAAAACTAACCTTTGGTCACACCATCGGTTAATAATGATGGCATATAATTTCAGCATGTGGTGTCTTCAAGACTTCAAATAGGGTAAGGGGTCCTCAAAATTTTGCCTTTCTTATTTTCCAGCAACTTTTCGTAAGGTACCGTGCTCATGCTTTCCAAACACAATCCATCTATATAAATTGTGTACTTCCTTGTACCTACATATTGTCCATAAAATCAGTTAATACTGAGTCTGGGAGGATATCGTTCCAGTTCGTGGTGTGTTCTAGTCTTCAAATTGGGTAGGATACCAAAAATAGTGAAAATCGCATTTTTTATTTACCAGGCGCTTTTTAGTAAAGTGTCACTGGCTGTCGGGAACCAACCTATCTATAATGATTGTGTATTTACCGATAAAATAGCAATTTGTCCATACCGTCGTTTGACATTGAGAGCACATCCATTCAGTTCGTGATGGGTCCAATAGTTTACATGGGGTAGTGGGTCCCTCAAAATTCGCCTTTATCGTTTGACATCTGCGTTTTGTAAGGTGCCACCCGCTTTCGTTAACCAACCTATCATTAAACATTGCTTCTTTTCTGATAGAACAGCCATTCAGCCACACTCGCGAGTGATATTGATAGCATGTGACTTTCGTTAGTGTGGTGTGCAATACTTCAAATAGGTATTGGAGTCCCCTAAGACAGTGAAAATTAGCCTTTTTCGTTTCTTATTTGCCAACACCGTTTTGTAAAGTGTCCCAGACATTCGAGAACTAACCCATCCATAAAAAGATGTGTATTCTTGATATAGCGTCCATTAACGCCCTCAGTTAATATTTGGAGCATATCCTTTCAGATCATGGTGTGTTCAGGACTTCATATGGGGTAGAGTGGCCTCAAAAACAAAGACAATTCACATTTCGTATTTGCCAGCCGCCTTTTGTAAAGTGCTCTAGGATTTCGGGAACCAAACCACCCACTCAAATGGTATATTCCCTGATAGCACTACCTTACGTGCACACAGTCAGTCAATATTGCGAGCATATCGCTTCAGTTCAATGTGCGTTCAAAGAGTTCAAATGAGTTAAGGGGACCCACAAACAGTGAGAATTCGCTTTTATAGTTTGATAGCCACTTTTTGTAAAGTGTCCCAGACATTCGGGAAGCAACCCATCCATTAATGATATGTATTTCCTGATATAAGTACCATTTGTCCACACCCTCGGTTAATATTGGGAGCATATCCTTTCAGTTCATGGCGTGTTTAAGACTTTAAATAGGGTAGGGGGCCTCAAACAACGAAAATTCAACTTTCGTATTTGCCAGCCACCTTTCGTAAAGTACCAAAGGAACCAAACCACCCATATAAATTGTATAATCCATATAGCACTTCGTTCACACAGTCAGTTAATATTAAGAGCATACATCTTCAGTGTTCAAGAGTTTAAATGGGTTTCTTATGGGGTCCCACAAAACATAAAATATTCGCCTTTGGCGTTGGCCATCCGATTTTGTAAAGTGCCAAAGGCTTTTGGGAACAAACCATCCATAAACATTGTGTATGTCCTGATATGACTACCATTTGCCCACATTCTCAGTCATTATTTCGAGCAATCCTTCCAGTTCGTGTTGTGTTCAACTTTAACACTTCAATTTGGGTAGGGGTTCCCCAAAACATAGAAAATTCGTCTTTCTTATTTATCAGCCGCTTTGTGTAAAGCGACACAGGCACAAGCCACCCGTACAAATTATATATTACCTGATAGCGCTACCTTCCGTTCACACTCTCCGCTAATATAGATCATATAGCTTCAGTTCGCATCGTATTCAAGACTTTAAATCGGGTAGAGTGTTCTCGAGAAATAGAAAATTCGCCTTTCATATTTGCTATGCAGCATCGTTTCACACTATTTGGGGAACCAACCCACCCACAAACATTGTGTATTGCCTTTTATAACCATCCTTTGTACATACTTTTAGTTAATATTCATGTCATATTCGTTCAGTTCGTGTTGTGTCCAAGACTTCTAATAGTATATGTGGACCTCAAAACATAGAACATAATTAACTAATGCTTACCACATTGGTCAGCCTAGTTTATTAGATATAAAATACAATATCCATGTTTCTATATTTTGGTCGATTTAGAGGGATACTAACAATAACTATGGCAGCAACAATGTTGTTATTCTGTATATGTTAGTCTATATTGTGTGTCGTTTAAAACAAATAATTTAGTTCTACAAAGTCGCTATACATTAATATAAAATTATATGTAATACATACAATATGTTGTTGTTGTAACTGGGGGTTTGGAAGCCCGATGACATCTTTAACCACGCTCTCTGTGTCTTCGGATTTTCATCACATGAATCATGATTTGGTCACATTAGAATAATTTAGACAAGTGTGTGTTGTCGTTTTCATAAATATATATTTTTCGACCAAAACATGTTCGGGGAGCGGTAGCTAAAATCCAATATCTGGCAAACCGTTAACAATTTCTGTCAAATTCTTTCTATATGTGATGTCCATATAACTACTGAGCTATATGAATTATATATTTGGTCATGTGATGTTTATAACAAATATTTCAATACTATAAAATAGATGTTAATGCCTGCAAAATTACCTGTTATCAATAAAATATGTTGTTGTGACTGGGGACCTGGAAGTATGCACACATCGCTAGTCAATTTAACGGTATATCTGGACAAACCTATCAGCACAAGATTCCTATTGGGTCCCATTTAGATCCATTAGAAAATGTTGTAAAGTCGTTATCAAAAATATGTAATTTTTCGACAAAAAAAGTGTTTGGGGAGAGGTAGCTAAAATCCAGTATCTCATAAATCTTTTTAAATTTCTGTTAACTTCTTTCTACATATGCTTGTCAGATAACTGTTACAGCATATTGATTAAATATTTTGCCATTATTGGAATATCCGTTTGAATGATAATGTTTGGAATAAAATTTAGAAAAAAAGTGATTTTTCAGCCAAAAAAAATGTTTCGGCTCCAAATGGCAGGAAAATCCAAACACATTTTATGTATCAATTTTAACAGCAACAAGGTTGGCAAATAAGTTAGAACATAGCCACAGGGCTCGCTTTACCAAAATAGTTAATTTCTGGAAAATGTCACTGGTGGGTATCCTTCATCGTCGATTTGACAATAGCCACCACCATCATTTTCGTGAACAGTATATATTCCTACTTTAAAAACAAATGGTTTCAACTTGTTCTACCGTGTGTAGGGGTAACCGACCACTTTTGGCGTTTGGCCGCTGCACTAAATTGCAATGAACATACAAAATGTTAGCTACGAGATATGTGTGCAACTTTCCGCAATTTCTAGTAAGCTGCCAGACGAAACAACCGAAGAAAGCGATTTTCTCTGTATTGGTTCAAATAAATCTATGTGACCGGAGATCGATAGGTAGGTGTAGGGTTCTGATATTAGAGAGAAGACCCAACATGGCCTTTGTTGCCTTTGATCGTATCTCCTTGATTGCGCGACAAAATCTACCATTGTAAAAGAAATCGATACCAAGATATTGGAAGCAGCCAAGTATACCCAAGCGGTCGTCGCTGATTGTAAATGTATGATTCATTGATTTAGCACCAGAAAATACCATTAATTTTTGTTGTGGCCTTCTTTTTATTCACCTCTAAATTCAATGCGTCAGCATAATCACTAAATGCATTTAACAAACGTTGGAAGTCCTGTGCGCTATCCGCAAATAGTACAGTATCGTCTACACAACGAAGGCAAAATAAGTTCAGATAATTTCCAGTTAGAGAGTTGAGAACGACACCGCGTCATGCCCCCGATCCGCATATTTTCGAGTCGGCCAGCTTTGCGGTCTCTTTGTGCATCTAGTTGACCACACAAAAAATAAACCATCCGCAATATCAATGACAGAATAATGTGAGCACATACAAAAGTGCCAATATCCAAAATTAAACGGCCAGAGCATGTGTTTGCTTTCGTCGCCTTTGTCGACAAAACTAAGCAAGGGGGTGTGACATCCTTAATGAGTCTGAACTTGATATCAAGAGAAAAACGGAATTAGCAAACACCACCCGATACGACGGGATTCGATTCGAAATTGATATTGGTATTTGATGTCGGTATCATGACAGCGGCGATTCGATGTCGATATCCAACTCGAAGAACAGTTTGCGATTCACATGATATATGCTATAGTTTTGAAGTATATACGTTAATAGGTAGGTTGCGAACTATGTATACAATTTCCCGTTCAGGTGGGTAACGCGATCAACACATTCCCCATGCATGTACGTCACTGTATTTTGTTTGTATTTTTTATATCGCGAGAAGATTCACCTTGCCGTTTGCCGTTCGTATTTAATTGTCTACATGTACTAGTCTCAAATGTGTAACCTTTATGCCCCAAATGAACAGTTATTAAAATAAGTATATCTATTATGTGGAAATGTTTATCTCACGTGACTAGCTAAGCCTAATCCACGCTTGTGATTGGTTATTTGACTTTCGCTATTGCTGATAGTTTTGTCCACATCACGATAGTGGGCTTTCTAATTTTAGCACACCAACTATCGCTTGGGATATCCAGATAATCTATTTTGAGCATGCCCACTATTCCGGAGAGGTAATTTGAATGTCATCTCCGCCTCGCTGCAAAAGTTCAACATTTTTTTGTCCCAAATGTCTTTGTAATTGACCCCGGCGGATCTTAAAACGCCGTTTTTTCTTGTTAATTTGAGCAAGTAGTTCAATCTAAAATAAAATACAATTAAAAAAAAAAAAATTAGGTTTTTAAATATATTTTGTTTTTAATAATGTTTAAAAGATGAAAATTAATGAAGAAAACGTAAACTATTTATCATCTGCGAAATATCATATATGGATATGAGAACCCGTGAATGGGGAAATATGTTCGATCTCATTTTCTACACATATACCAATATATATTACAGTCATTAGTTTCAATACTTGTATTTTGAGCATTATATGACTTGAATGTTTCACAGATACTGGCTATTGCGCAAATCACTCGGATTAGTTTGCCCTAATTTTTTACAATGCGCCAAACCACACTTAGGTACGATTGTTTCAAGAGAATATTGAAACCGTTACTGTATACAGTATCCATAATTAAGTTAAGAGCTCTTTTGGGTTTTTACTTAGGAATTATTTTGACAAATGTATTGTCAGCGGTGCTGAATCTACAAAATGACCGCCGAACAATAGGCTGATAATTTAAATCGATTACATAACAATATGGTGTATCGATAATGCAGATGGTAAGTGATCAGATGAACGCATGTGTTTGAGTGACTTAGTTATACATTTTCTATTTGTCGCTTCCTGTAGGGTCTAAACAGACACGCGAATATGCAGTATACGTATTACGTTAATGGCATGTTCACATGTAGCTGCAAGCAAATGTCCTCAAGAAAATATCAGGCACAAATGTACCCTGGCATTTAATTGCTGCAAAGATTACACACGCGAGAACTGGGCGGTTTAGATGGCGATGATTGGGCTCCATCAGAACAGTATTATTCGTGCTGGTTCAAGTGAATTGCTTCGGGTCAACAACCTATAGCATAATTGAATTTTCAACTGTTGAAAATGTTTACCGAAGTTGTGATGGGGTGAAACATCCCACTCCATATCGTCAAGTTACTGCACTCATGTATAAATACCTTCCAAACCGAACGAAATGAGAAAGTGGTCACATTATTTGGAAATAGGTACAAGCATATCTTATAATTTAACGGTACATGCATGTATGAGTGGCAAAAAGTGTTACTAGTTTTTTTGGTAATTCGGATGAGCCCACCTCAATGGAAACCCCATATGAAGTTTTATATAGTTGTGGAATTGTTTTGGTTCATGGGGCTGTGGTGTATAGCACGTGTCTTGCTACCAAACACACAGGGGTGTGGCGACGTGTCACTTGGGGTATTGTATATATTATGTCTCAATACTCATGAAAATGTAATATGAGTTTAAGAGAATAAACTAATTGAATTGAATTGAACTGGTGGTCTCATGTGTATCATATGGAAATATCCAACGGTTGAAAAGTTTGAAGTAGCAGCCAGATAATTCCAAACCTTGCAAGAGGGTGTAAATGGTATAGCACAAACATGGGAGTTTGGTCTGTTTATGAAAAAGTCAGCAGGAAGTCTGGTCCCTGTGGCTTAATTTGCTATATATATTTATATGGCCTTCGTTCTCGCACGATCGCGTTAATCGACAGAATATCTTCGCACTCCCCTGTGTCCGGAGCTTCTTGAAAGATGCATGGGAACATAACGGCCAATAGATCTTATCCATATTGGAAATACATGGCAAATCATTTGGGGTATGCGAACATAGAGCATAGCCAAGTTTATTTATTACTAATGGAGCAGCCTTTTGTGAATTGTTCACGGTCTGCGATGTCCTCCGCTACAAAAAAATATTTTTAATTCATGGATTACTAACCATTTTTCGGCATGAACCAATTCAAAAATGTCCAAGATGCCTCATTATGTTTTACTGTAATTTTAAAGAATATACCAATATGGCGAATACAAACATTATCTGCATTGAAACATCCACAGAGTACTAAACTGCATGGATAATTAGCCGACAAAGAAATGGCTGGCTACAGTACCTGTATATGGAGGATTAAAGATTATGGTCAAGTTACCATATCTTATATATAACAGTTTCTCTTGTTTCGATTAAGGTTATGCAGTCATATCCGAAATTATATAACGCCCCCAAGTTGATGCATGCACTCATGTATAGAATACCTTCCAAACCGAGTGAAATTAGAAATTGTCACGTTATTTGGAAATACAAGCCTATGTTATAATTTAATAGTACATGCATATATTTGGTGTCAAAATTGATTTTTTTTGGCAAATCGGATGAACCCACGCCCACATCGAGACCCCATACGAAGTTTTATAGAGAGGTAGATTTTGTTTCGTTCAATCATGGTTCTTTGGTTAGGAGCACGCTTTTGGCTTCCAAACATACAGGGGTGTGGCGACATGGGATGTCTCCCCCATCTATGGTCACATTTTCCAACAGTTGGACATTTCACACCTGACACAATATTAGTTGGAAATTTCACACCAACAATAGGTTGAAATTGTTCTTATAGTTTGATTGTGCACCCAGTCATTATTGTCAGGAGGTTTCCTCCACTGTGCGTAAACGCCATCAGGATTAAGAACTCTCTGACATCACCTCTATATCGATTAACATATCCTTGAGTTATTGTGGAAAGCGATAGCCATGTAAGCCACTGACTGCGAAATCGAACAACGAAATTAGAACGGGAACTTATAGTTCTCAACCTGCCTAACAGTGACATATCTGAATTATTACCTGTGCCGTGTCCAAATGATGCCAGCAACATCTGTAGGTCGTCTACCATAGCTCTACTCTCGGGTAGAACCAGCGTACCCCCTTCCAGCGCACAGGCGGCTTTTCCGCTTGGACGATTCAGCATCGGAGAGGCAACATACTTAAGACAACAATATTTTCCACCAAGCAGGTATCTGCTGTATGCCAATGAAAACGGACAGCCTGAAAAATTAAACACATACATTTGGCTCACAAAATACGAGGACTTTTCATTCATACCGTTCATACCGCGGTCAAAATTGCCTGGCAAATTTCTCATAAAATTCTTTATATAAGGATTAACTGTCATGTGGACTGTTTTATGGAGATGTAACCGTGAGGTAAGTGGACATAACTTGTGTAAAACCCAAAGGGTTTTACATACAAGTTATGACCACTTACCTCACGGTTACATCTCCATAAAAATAGTCCACATGACAGTTGATCCTTATATTTATATACATTTAGCGAAAAAGCCACTTTTGTAAATGTATTTAAATCGAAAAGTGTATCGTGACAAAAACAGCCCAAAATACCCAATAGCACCCTTGGCAAAAGTTAATAGGAACAATTTATCTTCATATTGAAACCCGATGATGTATTAAGTCTATCCTGCGCGAGTCCAAATGCGCCCAAAACATTACGCGTTCGTCTTTCCAAACCCAATGACGTATCGATGTTGTTATGAGCTTGGTGTTATTGAGCCGTTGCGCATTCACCGAGAAATAACTGCAACTAGCCACGTGGGCGCCGACCAATCAGAATGCTGGATTTAGTGATGACAACACTTAGTATGTCAATATATAATTATGGTTGCACACTTTTGATGATAAGTTTTCTATTTACACAATACTTGTCTTCGATTGTTTTATCGCTTATTATAGTGACGAAATGAAACGAGTTATTGGATGATTGATTCCTGTTAGATGGTCAATTGCTAATTTCGGGCAAATGTCTGTTTTTCACAATTTAAAGCCGCATGGCGGTTTGCGTTCCAAAATACATATACTATTATTCGCTTAAAAAAAAATTCAGGATCGAAATAGGTCGCTAAAATAAACTGCCTTTCTACGAGCATTATGTAACCCAAAAATGCGCATTAAAGTAATGAAAAATACAACTGTGAATACGGTGTTTAGGTCCCAAACACAAAACAGCCAATTGCACGACATGAAACAGAAAAGAGCGTTCAGTCGTAGTCGATTCCTGATATGGTAGCAATAAAGAGCGTTTGTCTTACTTCTGGCGAAAAGTTTAAAACGGCTGAAAAATGGCTGTGACTTTGGCAAGTGTTTTTTTTTTTCGAGCACATGAAGCCGGTATATCAATAGTTCGTTTATTTATCGACCTATCGTATCCGTAGCTCCAAATTACGTAGAAAAAAAATGGGAGTTCGAATGAGCCATGTCCGTTTAAGTAATTAAACATTGATCTCATTTAGCATGCTAATTTTATATATAGTTTGTCGTTCATATTTTACCTCAATACAGCTGTCTATGGCGAATTTCTGCAAAAGTGTCATGCAAATTTACCAACGTTTGAACGAGCCCTATAACATAATCATTGTATAATCTAACTTGAAGCAGCTAATGTGGCTCGTAACTCAAATATCTGCAAGAGTTGAACAGGAAAACGGAAATACTAAAATCAGATTTTTCCGTTGTTTGACTTTGCAATTCCAGTATAAATAATATTATTAAAGGGATACTGTACTCAACTGTTGTTTGTTTCTATAGTCTCCGAGTCGTAGAATAAGGTAACAAGATTTCCATAATTTGAAAGTCTGTTGAGTACGACAAAATGTACGGATGGAAGATTAGTCGGAATGTGAAAATACAAATTGTCGTTGTCTCGTAATTTTTGTACAGTTTTCAAGCAAATGTATTGGGGTAGGGTTAATAAAGTGATCGTTGTCCAAATTTTTTTTTTCCAAATTAAAAATATAATGTGACCTTTAATATGTTCAAGATATGTATACTTATATCAGCTGATGTTAACGTTTTTGCATGGCGTAAGGTCATGGCATTGAACTTTTACTAAAGGCCAAAGGTTATTTCAGAATCGAATATACCCATTTATCCTGATCTCATTCTTGGATAACTAGACAAAGTTATATCATATTTATCTCTGAAGAAATACGTATAGGATATTGGCTGAAAACTGTACATTATTTCAGGGAATCGGCAGATCGAAGCCGTAGGCTGAAATAATGTACAGTTTGAAGCTATTATCTGACTTAAAACATGATAGAGTCCATTTGTTTGATGCGTCACCTCTTATCAGAATGGATTAACCCGAAATTGGGTCAAGACACATAAGTTGTACTATGTGTTGGGCCCTATCCACTCGCTCATTGGCTGCACGGACGGCGTGACATCTTAACCCATTGTCAACTTATTGGACAGGCAGTATTCACCCCATTGCGATTACGACCATTGGATGAACACGTGTGACGTGTACCGACAATGAGCTCCTTCTGCGATAGATTTACGAATATCATCGGGAGTTTTGCCCTTACATTTCGGCATTTGTATTAAATTATTTATGCGGCATATTTCGGATTTTGCGGAGAATTATACATTGAATGGCAGATTGGCGCGAGTGGTATGCATAATCGGAGAGTTGGCGATCTTGTAGTTAGAGATCGCGGGTAATAGAGACCTTTCGCAAAACTCATGTTTACGATTACGGATACGGATAGGGTACTACGTCACCAACATTTGTGTACTTTCTAATCGTTGTCGTATTTTACTATCCGCAATAACGGTTACGATTTCATGGTTTCTAATAAGCTCAAATAACACCTGAAATTTATTTTCTGCAATATATCACTTTACTCCGTTCGAGACTGTATATGTATATCATGTAAACCATCCAGTTATATTGAGCTACGACCTCGGTGTGCTGTTTAGATTGGCAATCGCTGTACTCGTCGTCGTGAATCTCGAGCTTCCCGCGAAATAAGATCGCTATTCACAACGAATAGTAATCGCTGGCTGCGACACAACACTTTGCAGTAATATATAGAAGTGCACTATGAAACCAGTCGCCAAAAATACACGACTGACATGGATTTGGTGGTACTAAAAGAATATTTGGCACACCCACCGACATCACCGTGTCGACTTTGTTTCGATTTGATAGGACCAAATCAGAAGTGATGCACAGCAATCTTATGTCTGATTTCCTAAACCCAAAGAGGTGATAGGCCTGGATAGGATAGGATAGGATATTTTATTTCCAATACACATACACAGAGACGTGGCGACAGGGGGGGGGGGGGTTGGGGTGTCTCACCCTCCAATTTTGGAAATTTCATACCTGACACAACATTAGTTTCACACCAACAATAGGTTGAATATGTTCTTGTAGTTTGATTTTCAAACAACTTATTGTGGGGAATTTATTGTTTTTGGACCAATATTTGCATATTTTCCTTCTTTTGATAAAATTTTTGGACTGAAATGGCCATCAGTTAGAAATTTTCCAACCTTAGGGGTGTCAGGTTGGACATTTCCAACACTTGGAAAGCTTGTGTCCTGGTCCCTCCCCGTGGCCAGTCAAAAACTTCTAGTTAATTTAAGAAAATAATATTGTGTTACATTTGGTCAAAATTGTCACTGGAATTGTCATCAGTTGGAAATTTCCAACTCTATGAATGCTTGAGGCTAGTCTAGATGCCAGGATTTTGCGATTTTCTTGTTCACGTTTAAAATGTCCTGGTTCCTCCCCGTGGCCAATACAAAACTGCTAATGAGTTTAAGAAAACTATATTTTACTACATTTGGTTAAAATCGTTGACTGAAAATTTCCAAACCAAGGGAGAGTATGAGGTTTGAAATTTCCAACACTAGGAAAGCTTGAGGTCAGTCTAGATGCTAGGATTTTGCGATTTTCTTGTTTAGTTTTCACAATTTTCTCACACCGGGCCGAACAACCATGGTCGTCCCGGTGGGTCCTGGTCTATTGCCCGTAGTCGTGTGCACACCCCCAACGGAAACCCTCTATAGCCACGTCCTTGCACATACATATTACATAATAATGATGACAATTATGGATGATTCTGTCGTAAATTGTGGGGGATGGCATAATCTGGCAAGACTGTCTTCCTGCCGAAATCGCATTGAAATGAAATTGCGGACTGAAAGGGCCTTGAAGTGGTGGCGTCGTGGTTGATGTGAGGTCCAAATTTAGGAACCCCTCTCCCCCGTCAGCATAACGTCTATCAGGTCATCCATGATAACAACGAACTGAATTTCCACCACATATGACCTGGCATTATACCTGTGTTGCCATAATATACACGAGAATCCCGGGTCGTACGTTGTGACTGGTCGAATTATTGACAATATAAGCAGGTCATGATTATCGCATTGTTGCAAATGAGACGATAAGTGAAGTATTAAGGGACTGTATACCAAACACACGCTTTGAGTTGTAAAAGTGGTACGAAATAATGATGGTACGTGTTCGTCAAAACTCTTATGCGTAGTCGTTTTGCGAAAGGACTTTTTGGCCATACGGATAGACTTACGACTACGAATAGCTATCCGTATTCGTAATCGTAAACGTGAGGATGCGAAAGGTCTCTATTACTGAATATCGAAGGACTACATTTACACGTAAATTACTATAGTAGTTTAGGTTTTATCATGAGGGGTGCTACAACATGTTATACCGGGAACGGAATTAGATTCGAGAAATTTTAACAGTTGAAATTCAATGGCTATTCGTGAAACGACATGCCTGGAATTTGAACTTGTGCAGTGCATAATATGCACCCCCTCACCCCAACCAGAGTGACGAGGATCTATATATAAGTTTATCCATTCTATCATGTTGTAGCAATCAATAAGAGCGATATTATACTTGAAAACCGTTGTCTATAGACAGCTACGTGATTAAATTATGGTATAATGCAAGTCATATAAAATGAAATCGTCCACAGTAAAATAACCGTTCATTAAATTGGATTATAGCGAGTTTGCTATACCCGTCCGACGGAACGGGTACGGGTAAATCGTGAAATTCGTCACGGTCACTTGCGTACTTTCAATGCAGCACATACAGCGATAGGGATTTGGAACGGGTAGATCATAGCAGAGACGTGGCGCCACGACAGGGGGGGGGGGGGGTTGGGGGGGGGGGGGCTGTATATCTCCCCCCAACTTTGGTCAAAATTTTCAACAGAGGGGAGTTTGTTCAATAGAGGGGAGTTTGTTGTTTTTAGACCAACATTTGCACATTTTCCTAATTTTGGTCAACATTTTAGACTGAAATGGCCATCAGTTAGAAAATTTCCAACCTTAGGGGGGGTGTCAGATTGGAAATTTCCAACAGTTGGAAAGCTTGTGTCCAGGTCCCTCCACCGTGGCCAGTTAAAAACTGCTTGTTAATTTAAGAAAACAATATTGTCCTTCATTTGGTCAAAATTGTGGACTGAAATGGTCATCAGTTGGAATTTTTCCAACCTAAGTGGAGCTGTCAGGTTTGAAATTTCCAACACTTGGAAAGCTTGAGGCCAGTCTAAATGCTAGGATTTTGCTATTTTCTTGTTCAGATTTCAAAAAATTTCTCACACCGGACTGAACCATGGTCGGTCCGGTGTGTTCTGTTCCCTCCCGTGGCCTAAAAAAATTGCCAGTTAGTTTAAGAAACATCATTTTACTACATTTGGTCAAAATTGTGGACTGAAAAGGTTGGACATTTTTTTCAACCTATAAGTGGGGAATGACATACCTCAACTTGTGATTCTGGGCGATTGGTTGTGCAATTTAAAGTTATCCACAAAGCAGATCTAGTGTTGGCTAACGTGAGCGAAGTTCCACATCACTTTAATTATCCACCTGTATCGGCCTGACTTGCTATACCAGAATACATACTTCACATAAAAGTTCATACCAACTGCATCTTATGTGTTTGTGTTGTTGGCTAACGTGCACAACAACTTTTTGCTGTATTCACCACTATCGTTGGCTTTCATGAGTTTATGTGGTAGTAAAGTGTCTATCAAAGTATCATGTGAAGGTGGAACTGTCCAGGTTAGTAACTGCGACTCAAATATAACACATGATGCTAAATAATAAAGTGATAAACCTGGAAAAGACGACTACTATACTGTATGTTGTTCAGTCACACACGAGCGGTTGATTTTTGTCTATGTGTGGTGTGACCACAGTGTCTTTATAATCCCATACCATTGTTGTGCCTTTCCTCCATGGATGCTGAATCTTTTAACTGTCGATTGCGTATAACAATTCAGACAATCCCCCACCACCATAACTACAGCGTAACGTTTTGATAAAGTTACAAAAACGAACAAACATTTTGGAGAGAAGATATATACATAAATTTCAAAATAAATTTGCCCAGTTGCTTATTGTGAATGCACTACTGCAACCTTTTAAGGTAGCAAACATAGTAAAGACTAGCAGCTGTTGCCAATACCAATCATTCAAACTGCAAAATATTCAATCGAGCCAAGGTCCCTGGTTTGTTGAATAGTTTGCACAACTAGTCCCTAAAATAGGACTTCGGCCTTTTTTATACAAATAATGGATGGGGCCAATGAATTCATCATCAAGAAGTACTCATGAATCACTATCAACAGAAGCTGGTCCCATGTTCCGCAAAAAGCCTAATAGCTAATAATACATCTATGCCAATATTCAGAATTTTGGGGGGGGGGGGGGGGAGGTTAGTTCTTTGGAGATCCTGGGTACAAATATCGGACCAGATATGTTTTGTATTATATTGGTGTGTGCCGACAAGAACACAGTATATTTTAAAACTAAACAAAGGTTAATAGGACGTTTATTGAATGTGACGCAAGTCTTTGAAGCCGGTGGATTATTTGAAAATACAGTGTGAAAAATTTAATTTTAAATAATTGTTTTCATCTGTTATTCAACTGGGAGCCTTTTCTGCTTGAAAATTCAGGTTTATATAACCACATATAGATACGTAACATCATGCAATACTAGATATGTGACCTATAGAACAAGGAAACTTATATTTCATGAGTCTTCGCTACGTTGTGCCTTAATTTTTGTGGAATCACGTGGATACCAAAAATGTCGCATAACTCAAAATGCTCACTGCTGATGTTCGGTACTTTTAGTATAGTGTCTGTGATGTTATGTCGCATCAGTAGTAAAAAAAAAAAAATTTCAGTGGTATTACGTTCCTTACTTTGTGGGGAACTATTTTCTTTAGCGGACGACTAATTTCTCGCCATTTGAAAGTGGTTCGTTGGTTATCAGCTGGTGAACAACAACAATCAATTTTCAACTCGGTCGCTCATTTATATTTATATTTCCACTGCCTGTCACTCATGAAATAATTATGGTATTCACTATTCACTCAAAAACCATAGGTATCCTCTATATCTTACTGTCAAAAACAGTATCTCACTTTTGCAGGACATATTTTTGGGGAAACCTTCAGCCTTGTTCTGGTCTATTGACAACGAATGTGTGCTATCACCCGATCCTATCGAATATTACAGTTGCTATCACCCGTTCCAGATTGAGAAGGTAGTGTCGTTTTTTATATCATGGAATACAGATGAGAGGAAATGATCTGGTGAGTTTTGTAGATGTCATTGAAATGCTTCAGCCATGCTCGATACTAATAATCGTTGTTTATTATGGACTACAGAATCACACAAAATGTTGAGTTCAATGTTAAAATGTCGAGTTCAGAGTTACAATTTCGAGTTCAACGTCAGTTACAATTTCGAGTTGATGTTAAAATTTCAAGTTGATGTCAACATTTCAAGTTGATGTGAAAATTTCCAGTTCAAATCAAAATTTCGAGTTCGGAAGTTAAAGTTTCGAGTTCAAAGTTATTTCTCGTGTTCCTAATACGCTTCGGAAAGTCTGCGACATCATACACATGTGGTAGAGCACAGGGGTGGGTCTTTAGTGAACCATCAGTCGCTATATCACAAACATTTATGGGCTCTGAGTCTAAACATCTGGCAGGGTCTATGAAAACACTAAGCCTACCTTAAAAGTCTTCATCATGCATTTAATTGAATAATCAAGCAATACCGAACGGAACACATCCAACAAGCATCACAACATGGATGACATCACAACACATCTTTATAGACAGCTTGACAGCAACATCACAACATCACATCGAGCATCAAACATCAATCGAGAGATGTCCAATTAGAAAAAGGACCCTGGTGAACAAATACATAGGTTGTAGTTGCTACCAAAATATATATCCAGAATGGATATAAATAAATATGTGAAATGTGATTGTGTCAATAAACCAACTTCCCTATTGTCGATATAAACAACTATTTTGACACAATCCTAACTGTGACGAACAGTTAGAAATAAAACCTACATGCTAGTATAAAAGGTAGATTATGAACGCAGTGTGCGATTTCCAACATCACTAAACTATTGGGCAAATATATATTGCAAATGTGATGTAATTCTAAACTTACAAACCGAAGACAATAGTATTAAAATAAAGATATAATAATGGTTAAAAAACATATAACAGAATATCACATACCATATCGTAGGAACATAGGTCAAGATGTCATAACGTAGTATTCATCTTATACTTTATAACTGTAACATTCTTCATGCATAGAAGAATGTACGCTTACACTGAGTGTGTCACGACGGAACGATGTTGTCGCATCGAACGCTAATTATCAACTGAAAAGCGCGGCGAATAAAGTTACCTGTGATTGGCTGAGACACCTTAGTATCAGACAGTTAGATCTCAGATTGGGCGCTAACATAGACAGAGTAGACTCAGTGGACAAGGAATTGGGCTAAGTTAAGAATATGAAATAGCGAAATGCAGAACAGGTATGCGGCTGGGGACGGGAAGTGTAAAGAACGGAATAGCGCGAAATGGAATGAAATGGACCAAGTACGCGGAATGAAATGATAATGCAGCTATACAATGTATATTAGTCAGTTAGGTATAATAACTTAGTTAGTATACATGTGTAGCATCTAATAAAGGCATATACTGTTTTGGTATATAAAATAGCACTGTCACACACATAAGTATGCATCTGACTTACTGCTAATTCAGTAATGAGTGACGCATTTACTGACGCCTATTATAATAGGCATGTTATTCTGAACAGCAGGCGAGGCATACTCGCGCTACTCAGCTGTCGCGAGACTATCTATTATACATTTACGACATTTACTTTTACATTAATCTTGACCTAAACTTTTAAACGGACGCGAGTAATCCGGTTCCCATGCGAACGTGGCAGATCTGAAACCATATTCCTTTAACGAACCGCTTGTAAATAAATGTATTGCGTTCGCATTCGATTATATATTGATAATGGTAATTATTGTTCAGAGCATATGAAGCCGATATATTATATACATGTATGTCATATTTGTCAACCTATCTTACACTTCCTTCTAAATTAAGTAGACAAAATTTTGAAGCTCGAGTGAGCCATGTCCGTTTAACCTTGAAATTAAACTTTTAAACGAACGTGACTAGTCCAGTTCCCACTCAGAGACGTGGCGACAGGGTGGGATTGTTGGGGGGGGGGGGGGGGGCGTCTCACCACCAACTTTGGTCAAAATTTTCAACAGTTGGAAATTTCATACTTGACACAACATTAGTTGGAAATCTCACACCAACAATAGGTTGAAATTGTTCTTGTAGTTTGATTTTCCAACAATTTAATAGAGGGGAATTTGTTGTTTTTAGACCAACATTTGCACATTTTCCTACTTTTGGTCAACATTTAAGACTGAAATGGCCATCAGTTAGAAAATTTCCAACCTTAGGGGGGTGTCAGATTGGAAATTTCCAACAGTTGGAAAGCTTGTGTCCGGTCCCTCCACAGTGGCCAGTCAAAAACTGCTTGTTAATTTAAGAAAACAATATTGTCCTACATTTGGTCAAAATTGTGGACTGAAATGGTCATCAGTTTGAAATTTCCAACACTGTGTAAGCTTGAGGCCAGTCTAAATGCTAGGATTTTGCTATTTTCTTGTTCAGTTTTCAAAATGTTCTCACACCGGTCCGAACCATGGTTGGCCCGGTGTGTCGTGGTCCCTCCCCCGTGGCCGTGTGAATTTGTCTGGAATAGACCACAAGATGTTAGAATTGATGCAATTTTCAGGTTCAGATCTCTGAAATTTCTCATATGGGGTATATAGAACCCTGGGTCTAAATACAATACAATTTATACCGCATATTGGTTGGAAAATTTAATTGTATATTAGATCTATCATAAACCATTTTGTCACTCTGAATATTCGAATTATTTTAGTCACCAATCGATCGGTAAATGAAATCATTAGTGAAATCCAATTGAAAATGTTACCACAATGAGTGAAATAAAAACCACCAACCCCTTCCCATGCACTGCCGCATCGTCCCTGATGAATGCAGCTGATTATCCAGAGACCAATTGTCTCGATAACGGAAAGTATAATGTCGGCCAATAAAGCGAATGTGGATAGCACTTTCTCTATACATATATAGCATATATGAATTTGTTTGCTGTTGGCTCACCATACATTACCAGTCGATATGCTGAATTCTACCCGTGAAACAGTTTGCGATTACAAAACGTGTACCGATACGGGTAGCTACCCATATACGTACCCGTATACGTACCGGTTTGAAATCGCAAAGTCGCCATTGAACGTCCGTTATTAAAATAATGGATCGTTGTTTGTAAAATAATTAAATAATGTACGATCTCGACAATAGCCATCCATTATCCTATAAACTGGACTCGATGAACAAAGGAGTGACGTCATAGCCATGACAATATAAGATTTTTTTTTTATATATATGGACCATGGAAAATGTCAAAATAAAGTCGGCATGTCATGTCAAACCAGAGCTCATTAATTGTGTAGATACTATTTCCGCCCAATTGGTAATCGATGTTACTAATAGAGACCTTTCACAGTTTGAACGACGACAGATAATTTTTCGGATAGTCCTAAATGCGTTTCGCAGAATTGACGACAACAAGTCCGTTTGTGAGACAATCGTGCTTGCTACTCACGGTAAGGGGATTACGGGACTGCGTTCCGTGAACATTTTGTACTTAATTATTCTGTTATCAGGTCATAGCTCAGCGCTTTATGTTTCACAAGCGACTCATGTTTCAGGACGACGAATAATTTTATTGCCACTAATAGATAAAAATTATGGCCACATGGCGATCACAAGGACATACTCTCAGGGTCATCTCTCACATTGAGGAGCTGGGAAACGATCGCGAACTTATTACTATATCATGTATTCGTGAGTTTTGTTGAAAATCAGAACCTGTAATCGTAACAGTAAATAGGGATAACGACAATGAATAGGAAGAACACAAATTCTAGCGGCGTAGCAACCTATTCGTAATAGTTATGTGTCGTCGATCGAAATGCGAAGGTCTCTATTACCACAAATTGTCACGACAGATAGTTTGTAGTGAGATATTGATTATTTTCTCCAATACACATGAATAAGACAACGAGGATCGATCTCCCGCCATTTCTTTAATGAAAAGTTGATGGAGAATGGGAAACGATGAACGAAGTGGATATATAAAGTAAATTATAAACAACAATTATAAACTAAAATATTGTCACGAAAAGGCAAATTGGTGAATTTTGTAAATTTGCTTAATATGTATCTCAAATTACACGAACGACTATCGAACAAATTCGTCGATATAGCGCTGAAGATACGTGATTTGGTTCTTAGATTTTTCATTACATATGAGACCATTTCGTTTTTTATAGGTTTATTTTAGTCAGCGGCAGCTGCAGACCATAGGAAGAAAATGTAGAGCTGTAGAGCTCTGAAATTTATGGTATGTACTACGGGCGGGGGGGGGGGGGGGCGTAAAAAAGTTGCGAGACGTGGGGGTGTTTTTTTTACATTGCCATTGTTTTTACACCCACCCACCCTTTCTTGCATTTTTTTCCCATAAAATTTTAGACACCCACCCCAAAACCCCAAAGCTTTATGTTGGTCCCCTCTGTAAAAAGGACCAACCGCTCTATATTGTTCCCTTCTTTGAAAGACCAAATTATATGTTACTTCCTGTTTACAAACATGTGCAAGACACATATTTTCTTGGCTGATAATTATGCGATAATCAGCATAATCAGCGATAATCTCAACTAAATTGAACTCTAAGCAATCAACAAAGGTAGAATATAATGTGATTATATTGGTAAATTTATAACCCAGCCTATTCATCTGTGTGAATAGATGAAAAATATGTTGAATCCCCTGGAATGACAACAAAAAATAAATAGGGCCAGTGTTAGGGCCTATAATAGAATAAAACATTACACAAAATTAAATTTATCTTTTTTTTCAGACATCAACCAGCATCAACTAGTAGGCCTAGAGCCTATAGTAATACCAAAAAGGAAAATGTGCATATGAACCAGTGTACGAATTAGCTTTTATCTATGCCTGCATGACCACCGACCCGACCTCGCATTACGACTTAGGACTACACTGCCAAAAATAATTTCTTAATAAGATAAAATATCTTGAAACAAGAAAAACTATAAATCTTATTTTGGGAAATATACCCCCCAAGTCTGCTACATCAAGAAAATTTAAGAAACTCCCACCAGACAAGAGATAGTTTTCTCAAATAAGATAGATTTTAGTCTTGAAACAAGAAACAATTTCCTTAATAAGAAAATGGCTTCAAAAATTAAATATATATTTCTTGTTTCAAGATTTTTTTTTCTAAGTTAAGAAATACTTAAAGAAAATATTTCTAAACCAAGAATTAATTGTTATGTAGAAAGTACTGCTGTATTGGAATAACTGTAAAAGTCCAACGAGAGCAAAATTGTGATCAAAATTTTATGGTAAACATTGAAAAAGGTCCAACCAGACCAATCTGTTGATTAAATATTCTGAAAATTCATATTCATACTTAAATATTTGAACTACATGTAATACTACAGCTATAGGATTATATAATTGTTGACAAGTCACTCACTGTAACAGTTTTGTTTACATAACATTGGAAAAGGTCCAACCTGTTGATTAAATATTCTGAAAATGTTATTCATAGTTAAATATTTGAACTAATAATACAGCTAGAATTATATATTTGTTGACAAATCACTGTAACAGTTTTGTTTACATAACAATAGTTTCAACAGATGTAATTTTGTTATTGGCAATCTGTCAGTAAGTGTTTTTATCTATTTCTCAATGCTCTTAGGGCATGCTGACCTTTATACAATTTTAATAAAATTTTGTTTGCACAATATAGTGGGTCGCCATTGCGGAGACCTAGAGCTCCCTTGAAATCTCCAAATGGCGGTTTGCCACACCATCCCGAACTAGACAAACCTCTCTGGTGGCCCCTTGCATTGAACCTATTAATTAAACCGGTACTTCAAGCTGGTATATACCCCTCTTATATAAGGATGGAAGATGCTACCAATTTCAAACCGATGGTATTTATTCAGAGTTGACTCTCTTGTATTATGAAAGCAAGCCCAATGAGGCCATGCACCTATTGTATGTTTATAACACACAAAAGACTATATAATAGCAGAATGCTAATATCTCTGATGATACAAACAATAAAATATCCAATTTATCCATAGTTGAATTTCATTTGGCTATATAGGAAAGCATACAATGTGGCTTTTATGTAGTTTCCACAAAGTATTTTAAGTAAAATATCCATCAAGTGATGTATTCTGCCTTGTCCTATATATTAAAATGCATGCAATGGTCATGAGAAATGCTTAATTTATTGGTAGAGATGTCCATCTGATAAGAAATACTGACATTTTAGGTTTGATACACCATTTCAGCTGGCTTGGCATCTTTTAAATTTGAAACCTAAGGGAATTTATTCAGCTTTGACTCTCTAAATTATGGAAGAAAGCCCAAATGAAGCCACTATGTGCATGTTAATAACATGTATAAGGCTATATATCTCAACAGAATATATGTCTGATAAAATGCACAATAAAATATCCATAGTTCAATTGCATTTGGCTATAGAGGGATGCATACAATATTGCTTTTATGTAGTTTCCACAGACTATTTTAAGTAAAATATCCATCAAATGATGTTTTCTACATAGCCTTGTATATTAAAATGCATGTAATGACCATGGGAAATGTTTAATTCATTAGTTGATATGTCCATCTGATAAGAAATACTGACATTTGAGGTTTAAAATACCATTTCATGGGATTATGGGATCATAAATATAAAACTAAGGGAATTTCTTCAGATTTGACTCTCTAAATAATGGAAGAAAGCCCAAATGAAGCCACAATTTGCATGTTAAAAACATGTATAAGGCTATATCTCAACAGAATACATGTCTCTGATAAAATACACAATAAAATACCCATAGTTTAATTTCATTTGGCTGTAGAGGGATGCATACAATATTGCTTTTATGTAGTTTCCACAGACTATTTTAAGTAAAATATCCATCAACTGATGTTTTCTACCTTGGTCTATATATTATAATGCATGCAGTGACCATGAGAAATGTTTAATTTATTGGTAGAGATGTCCATCTGATAAGAAATACTGTCATTTGAGGTTTGATACACCATTTCAGCTGGCTTGGCATCTTGTAAATTTGAAATAAGGGAATCTCTTCAGGTTTGACTCTCTAAATTATGGAAGCAAGCCCAAATAAAGCCACTATTTGCATGTTTATAACATATATAAGGCTATATCTCAACAGAATGCATGTCTCTAATGAAATAAACAATACAATATCCATAGTTTAATTTCATTTGGCTATACAGGGATGCATACAATATGGCTTTTATGTAGATTTGACAGACTATTTTAAGTAATATTTCCATCAAATGATGTTTCTACCTTGTCCTGTATATTAAAATGCATGCAATGACCATGAGAAATGTTTAATTTATTGGTAGACATGTCCATCTGATAAGAAATACTGCCATTTGAGGTTTGATACACCATTTCAGTTGCCTTGGCATCTTACAAATTTGAAATAAGGGAATCTCTTCAGGTTTGACTCTCTAAATTATGGAAGCAAGCCCAAATGAAGCCACTATTTGCATGTTTATAACATATATAAGGCAATATCTCAACAGAATACATGTCTCTGGTGAAATAAACAATAAAATATCCATAGTTTAATTTATTTTGGCTACACAGGGGTGCATACAATATGGCTTTTAGGTTGTTTCCACAGACTATTTTAAGTCAAATATCCATCAAATGATGTTGTCTACCTTGTCCTGTATATTATAAAGCATGCAATGACTATGAGAAATGTTTAATTTATTGGTAGAGATGTCCATCTGATAAGAAGTACTAATATTTGATGTTTGTGACATCAACTCACAGGGCCAGGCATGCTCCAACTTTCAAACTAAGAGAATTTCCTCACGTTTGACTCACTAAATGATGGAAGTTAGCCCAAATGAAGCAACTATTTGCATGTTTATAATGTATAAGCCTATATCTTTGCAGAAGGCATGTCTCTGATAATAAAAATAATAACATGTCTATAGTTCATAGTTCAGTTGGTTAGACAGGGTGCATAAAATATGGCTTTAAGTATAGTTTTCACAAACTAGAAATTCTAGAATATCTATAAAATGATGTAACCTGCCTTGCTGTGTATTAAAAATTCATGCAATAACCTGATAAATGTTCAGTTCATTGGCAAGCCTTATAAGCCAATGCATTCTTTTATATATGATACGAGGCTTCATTTGGATGACTCACATATATAAGAGAATGCTCTAGCATATGGTCTGTTAAGACTTTAATGCTGCACCAGCGCAATTCCCGCCATGGTCAATGGTCATATATATATGGGGGAGGCCCTTTTCACATTTATTATTTATTTACGCTTGAGCGAAAATATTTGCGCTTAAGCACACATATTTGCGCTTAAGCACACATATTGCGCTTAAGTTCAAATAACCTCTATCATTTGGGCTTAAGCGCAAATGTTTATGCCTAAGCGTAAATCAAGCGCAAATGAAAAATAATATGCATTGACCCCCCCCCCCCCCCCCACCCCCCCCCCCCCCTCGAATTAATTTTAAATGACACAGGCCAAAACACATCACTCAAGTCTATATAGGCCCACCATCTGAGTAATCCCTAGATACCTTTTATGAACATGCAAATTGTATAGATCTGTGTGCAGAACATGTCTCTTTTATAAAATATACTAGATTTCTGGGATGGACGAAATTGAAAGTCACAACTACACCTTTTACTGAACTCGGACTCGGACTACAACTTTTATTGTGTCCGCCATTCGGTCACGCCTGTTCTGTGGGTTACGGTCAGCCATTATGACAAAACACATTTTTCGAGATCGGAAATGAACAGCTGAACTCCATTTGATCTGATTTTTCAGGTAAGTTAACTGTTGTAAAGTGTTTTCTCTTTACGAAAATGTTGTTACGAGTGATATACTTAATTGAACGACGATTACACGTGCGTGATTTATTCATATTTTACAAATGAAATGATGGTGAATTTTACTGTCGGTGAAATATGTACGATATTTTAGAATACGTTCAATCTGCTTGTATTTGTTATGATTTCTCATGTTAAAATAGTAACATCTGATGGACTATGATTATATGGCATTGATCATTCGTATATAAATGTACCCATCCACAATATTCGCAAAACTGGGAAACTTTGCAAAATCGGTTTTTATTAAATCATATTTTGTGCTTAATTTCTACGATAAATAAAAATAAAGTATTCCGTAGCCGGCGTGAGTGGCAAATTTTACCCTGCAAAAATCAAATTCTGACATAAAGCTATGCATAATTGCTCTGTATTATCGGTCGAGATTAATATGACAATAGTTGGAAAACAGAAAGGTCACAATTATTGAAAATATAACTTAAAAGGCAATTGTATATAAAGGTACTTCTTCATAGAATAATTTTGAACAAATGTGAACCTGATAATATTAAAAATAAAATGCCCATTCATTCTAGTTACGAAGTGGCTAAAGAACGGTATACCGCTCTTTAGTACTGAGGGCTAAAGAACGGTATACCGCTCTTTAGTGGTGAGGGCTAAAGAGCGGTACGGATTATAACGTTACACGCAATGCGCAAAGTATCTTGGCAACGCACGTGCCGCTCATCCAACATGGACAGCTCTTTAGCACTGAGGGCTAAAGAACGGCACACCACTCTTTAGCGATGAGAGCTAAAGAGCGATACGGATTATAACGTTATGTGTTGGCGCAATGCGCAAAATATCTTGGCAACGCACGTGCCGCTCATCCAACCTGGACCGCTCTTTAGCACCGAGGGCTAAAGAGCAGTAGGCCTATACCGCTCTTTAGCACCAAACGCTAAAGAGTGGTATACCGTTCATTAGCGTATCAGGCCCATATAGCTAATGCGTGGTATACCGCTCTTTAGCGTTTGTCACTAAAGAGCAGTATACCGTTCTTTAGCACCAAACGCTAAAGAGCGGTATACCGTTAATTAGCGTATCAGGCCCATATAGCTAAAGCGTGGTATACCGCTCTTTAGCGTTTGGTATTAAAGAGCGGCATACCGTTCTTTAGCCACGGCCTTCTAGTTATTGTGTGGCCAATTCAACACTACATGTAAGTGTATGTTCAGACGACCACGATTCATTTGTAAGTGGGGGAATCAGGCCCGACAAGATCGTGGATAGTTTGTTCACACAATTGCGATGCGGCATCGTATATGATTATACCGTAGGTTGAACATCCTGAAGCATGTGATTGACTACACCGGGCATTTTCAGCTACAATTTTTATGCACACACCACTGCGAATCTTTCGTCACAAGTGGATGTATAAACCAAGGATACGCCTCAATTTGGCATCTAAAAATAGTAAAATCAAACAGTGCTTGATATTATTTTTGACCTACGATTTTGATGTGAGCATGCGCAGTCCAATTATCAGTTATTTCCTACGACGGAAAAGTTTCCACAAGTTTACGATTGAATCGTGGTCATCTGAACGTTCACTAAGTGAATGTTCTGATGATCACGATTCAATCGTAAGTGGACAGATTTTGTTGTGGGTAGTAACCGATACAGTGATAGTTTTACTGCGCATTGTCGCGAATGATAAAATGTAGTATCAAGCATTTTAGATGCGAAATTGTGGCGTATCCTTGGTTACCTCCACTTGTGACTGCATCAGAACTGTGTGTGTATTTAAAAATTGTACAAAGTAAATAAAAAAACATAGGGTAGTTAATCACATGGTTAACCGCCGACAATATACTCATATGCAGAGGCGGACTGGCCGATCGGGAGACCGGGAAATTTCCCGATGGGCCGGAGGCCGGAAAAATTCTGATTCCACGTGATTTTCTATCAAGCGAGAATCCGAGGGTTTTTTTTACGGTTTGGGGGGGGGGGTATATGTGGTTGGGCCGCCCAACCACAACTTGGGCCACAAATGAAACCGACGTGGGCCGCCACATGTGTTGTTTAACCAGCCGTGTATCCAATAAGATGGTACTCTTCTCACATAAATTCATGAGGGCAGAGGCGGACTGCATGGCCGATCGGGAGACCTGGAAAATTCTGGACGTGGGCCGCCACATGTGTTGTTTAACCAGCCGAATTGGCTAATCGTAATTTTGACATTAAATGAACTTGTCGGCATCATATAACACCACGTAAAGACCCCATTAATCTCGAGATTTTAACGGTAACTCCCAGCTGTAAATCCCAAAAAAATTCTTACGCACCCCTCCCCAAATTTACAAGAAAATAGGAACGCTTCATTTGATGCCAGTCTAGTTTATTGGATTCGAGATTTTCTTGTATAGTTTTCAAAATGTTCTCACCCGGGCCGAACAACCATGAACAGCCCGGTGTGTCCTGGTCTCTTGTCCGTAGCCGTGTGCATTTGTCTGGAGTTAGACCGTTAGATGTTAGATTTTATGCAATTTTTCAGGTAAAAATATCTGAATGGTCTCATACCGGGAATATATAGAACCATGGTTTATGAATATATATGATATTAGACCAGAGGTGCAAATGGAATTATGCAAAAACATGTATTTGGTCTGCATCTGATTCAAGGGGGGGGGGGGGGTGCAAATGGAATTATGCCAAAATATGTATTTGGTCTGATTCTGATTCAAGGGGGGGGGTGGAGTTGGAATTTTCCAAGGTGTACTGTGGACGCCCCCCCCCCCAAAACAGATGGGCCGGTATTATATTAATTTCCCGGGCCATATGTGATGACATCGTAATCGTGTCAACAAACTATCCATGATTTTGTCAGGCCATGGTCATCTGAATTGCCGAGGACGCTCACATTGTTGGTTGAATGAACTTTACACTTTGTTTATAAATATGTTTGCAAATTATAAAAATACATGTATCCATATCACATACATGTATATGCAGCATATTTTTCTTCTTATTACAGAAATGCCAGATTCATTAGCCACGGTCATTGTTATGGAACTACAGTACCGTGTAGTTATGATACACCAACAGATATCACACCAAAAGTTGAAAATTAATACAACCACACGGATATCGTTAAATTAACTTATATATGCATGTATAAGACGAATCACTATCTTGTATTTCCATGCCTGTTTGTGTAATGCCAATCAATACGGCCTGACAACAGGCGATGGGTGGAGTTTAAAAATTGACAGCATAAACAATGTCGGCAACTTCAAAGTTCATGGTGTGCTACATTTAACCCCCTACTTGTATATACTATTTTCAAATTTTCTATCAAGCATTCCCATTGCTTATAGAAAGTATAGTTGGAAAAATAGACGAAAATGGCCATATGATCAGGGGGTCGGAAAATATGTTCAGGCATGTATGCTGATTTTTTTCGTTCGACCCTTGTTGGGACCCACCCACCCCCGCGTTCAAACATCCACCCCCACCATTTTAACAATAAAACAGATTTGCGGGGGGGGGGGTGTGTGGGAGATTCACTGTAAACAGCTGTATATGAATTTCTGTGAATACTATTTGTCATGGATGTTAACATTGACATGTAAATAGGAACGACTCATTTTGGGGTCATTCAGCAAAAAAACATGGCTGCCGGTCACCAGCCGGTGGCCATCTTGGAATTCAAAATTCAATCCATTAGCATGAGCTACAAGCTATACTGTTTGTCTGATCATCATGAAATTTGTCATTTCTGTTTTATAAATACCGGTATTTCTCTTATTGTAATGAGTTTTATGCCAAACTCATTGCAAAAACAGTCAAACGACTTGCAGGAAAATAAAATTTTAGTTGCGGAAAAAAATGTTTGTTGGTCCCATCAAGTTCAACCACCCATCCACCCCGGCATACGTGCCCGGAAATCCCCCCCTGATATGATGGCCAATATTTTTAAAGAAGTCAATCCGCAGTATAAGTGGTATATACTGGTATGTGTGATATTTGACATGCAGAAGTACTAGTTTGTGCTGCTATCTTCTAGTTTACATAATTATGCTTGTATATTATACAGTATAATTTGTTCAATTCCCCAATGATTATGTATAATTGTGTTTACTAGTATATGCATGGAAATAGAGTATTTGTGAACTCACCTATTCAAGTAAAGATGATAAAATCAAATGTTGTATTGACATTTGGGGTGCCACATTGCCCCCCCCCCCCCGGAAACAAATTTCAGGCATGTACATGGCATTTTTTCCCTTTCGATCATTTTTTATACCCACCCACCCCCAATTTTTTTTCCGTTTTCGGCAGTTTTTTCCGACCATTTTTTTTACACCCACCCCCCTTTTAACACTAAAACAGAGATTTGCGGGGGGAAATTCACTGTAAACAGCTGTATATGAATTTCTGTGCATACACTATTTATCATGGATGTTAACATGGACATGTAAATAGGAATGAGTCATTTTGAGGTCATTCAGCCAAAAAAACATGGCTGCCAGTGGCCATCTTGGATTTCAAAATTTGCAACAAAATACAACACGATAACTGCCTGCAGTCAGTTTACCAGTTAGAATTACATTATTTCTCTCATTCAAAGTGGTTTTGAAGCCCAACTCATTGCCAAAACACTAAAAAAACAAGCAGGAAATTTTTGTTTTAGTTGCGGAAAAAATTGCTTGTTGGTGGCTTTGACCACCCACCCACCCCGGCATACGTGCCAAAATTTTTGTTTCACCCGCCCCCTGCCCCCCCCCCCCAAGCAGCTGTTTAAATTGCCTTAAAACATTTACAAATATATGATATTTACAAGACCAATATGATATCATACCGGTACCTATATACATGTATCTGGAATGTTTTTGGGAGTATTTGGTGCAGGTACCGGTGTAACACGTCACCTCCTCCTGTCTGGATATCTTCCTCCATGGGGGAGTGTATTTGCGAATGTCCTCAGATGTCTCACTCGCACACCCTGGGCATTTTCCCCCCATGTATGACTAAAAGAAAATTCACTCATTTAATATCGTTTGACCCTGAAATGGCCAGAAAGAAATGTTTTATGAGATTTAAGTTTGTTTTTTTATATTTAATTTTTGTTTGTTCAAGTAACATATATCAATTGAGTGAAATTTTATTTTAGTCATTCATGGGGGGGGGGGGGTATCCAGAGTGGGGGATATATCCAGGGGGAGATATCTGTTACACCGGTATATGATACCGGTATTTGTAGCTGTTTCTGACCATCATGCAGCATTTGAATGGATATAATTTACTGTTATAACTCGGCCCCCGGGTGATCAATTTGGATGATGTATCTTAATAATATGTACAGTATATGATCAGTCATTCCTCTTTTCTGATGTCATTACAAGCATTAAAATCTTTTTTTTTCAGACAGGAGGAGCTGCTTGACTGGATTGAGACATCAAAATTTCATTCAAGACCTGATATGATTATCTGATAACCAATCATAGAATCATGTTTCCTGTCAGAGTGCTTCTTGCAGACACTGCATGGTGACCCTTAATACCAATATTATTAATTCTGTCCAAGACTGGATGAGGAAGGATTTCAAATGTTATTCGGTGTACATGTACTGTATACATGTACTGTATACATGTACTGTAGATGTTATCGGTATTCGTCCATGCATGACATGTGTGTTGTTGCTGTGTGACAGTGAGTCCTGAGTCTCCTGGCTATACATATGTACCATATGTATACCTACGGACGGTATGCACTGAATCCAGTACCATGCTTACCTGGTAACTAGTGCACACTGCAGCGAAGGGGAGGCTTTAATTTATAACCACATGACGATCAATGTGTTCATCAAAGGCAAAAATGACACATATATGTATGCATTCCTTCCTTGATGGAGACCGATCAGTGACCTCTACATTTTATCAGACTTATGTGGTGAAATCTTGGCAAGTGAAGTTAGTGAATTCAATTCTACAACAGACATGTACTTGTATGCTTCATCGAGTCTCAGAAAATGTGCGCTATGGCATCCAGCGTATGCATAAACTTTTTTATATTTCATACTACAGTACATTGACCAGAATTTGGAGGTGTACCAGTTTCAAATCTCCACACAAAGCACAACAGTACCCATGGAACAGTCTCAAGCCTTGTTTCTGAGCTTATCTGAAGGATATGAACTTTTAAGTGACATATTATTGCAGTATGTCAATATAATCAAGATTCGTGTACACATATAGGCCTTAAAATCCATAACAGAATCAAAATATTCTAATGTTCCTTTATCTTTGTCAACCTGCTGCATCACCAAGTAATCTGTACAAGGAGCTTAAAGTGGCTTATACATGTACCATACATGCCCATTTAAAGATAGATAATCCGAGTTCACGCTCCTCAATTACTATTTCTTTGGCTTCGGGGGTAAAAATAATTGATTCGAGTCGAGGAACACACCCTTTAAAGTTCTGAGTTACAAAATATAAATTTTTGAAATCTGTTATTTTTCACCACCTTTCATATTTCCCGGCCTAGCAAATATTCAACGAGCCGACTGAGTCGACTGACCTAATCTTGATACCAAGTTGCGATGAACAAAATGTTGATATATAACATGTTTTGGAAAATGTTACACTAGAGTTGACAGTAGTTAGCATTATGTTTTGGTATTTAATCGATTAAGAAATGTTGTTCTTGGAATCTGATGGTATGGAGACCATCAATTCAGATTGTTTACCTTTAATTGTCCATGTTGACTTTAAAGCATAACATATGTTATCTTTATTTTTTGTATCCCTGCATAAAATGGGGTGATAAATTTATATTATACTCACATCTGGTCTTTCGATATTCTGTGAGTTAATTAATTATATGAAAGAATGTCATTGCATGCTAGCAATTCTGATAAACATCACTGTTACAGTGACATTACCATCCAATGTTGAATAAGTCCAATAAGATGCTAAAGTTTAATAAAAACTTAACCCTTCCATGACTGGAGATTTTTGAAATGTTGCTAAAACCCTGCGCCAATGCATTCTCTTATATTTGCGAGTCTCCAAAATGGAGCCTCACATATATAAGAGAATACATGGCCAAACAATATTTACCTTGACCTTGTAATCCAGTGCATTCTCTTATACATATGATGCTTCCTATGTGAGACTTGCATATATACAAGAATTCACTGGTACATGATCTTTAATGCTGTACCAGCGCAGCTCCCATCATGAAAGGGTTAAACATTGCATGGCCAAAGCATTGAAAAATATTCTGAAAATAATATTTTAATAGACTAAAATATGTTTAACCTTCTACGCGATTACTAGTAGCAATGTTTGTTGACAAATCACTGTAACAGTTTTGTTTACATAGCAATGGTTCCAACAGGAGAAATTTCGTTATTGGAAAACTTTCAATAATTAATATAGGAATCAGGAATTCATGTTTTTCTGAGTGGTGATGTTTTTACGAACTGTTGTATGTTATATGTTTGGCATATTTACTCACTATGAGTGCCTTGGGTCCCTTTAAAATGATTTGAAACACTCAATGAAATATCTGCACACCAGTAGATTATTTTGTAGGGATTTTAGTGTGATGAGAGTCAGAATCATGATTCTTCGTTTGAGTCTGGTTAAAAGCAGCTGATTTGATGTAGAAATGCTATAGTTTGATTCTTGCAAAATTTTAAGGCCTGTATACATTCGCTTTTATCCATCAAAGGTGCTCCAGACACTTCATACCGCTATAATCATAGTATGTACATGTATCTTGTTTTACAAACTTTTATGTTATTTTGCATGACCGCACTTCAAAGAACTCTAAAGCCGCTCATGCACTTAATGCATCAATTTAAAATTCTGCAACTTAATGCATCAATTTAGAATTCTGCACTTTTATCCGCATTTTTATCACAAAAAGTCTGGAAATACTAGTGAGTACTAGTGCTATACTATTAAACATGTAGACTATATACTGTGAAAAGACTTGATAAAGTCTTAATAAATTTAACAGTTGTTTCCAGTAGAAGATAGACAAAAGCTCTTTAAGTTCCATATTTGCCGTGTTTTACACTGAGCATTAAGAGCATCTCCTTTTATTCTCAGCAGAATATATGCAAACAACATGGTATAAATTATAATGAAAATGAATTTATGACTCCAGCCAATAATTCATTATCATTATAAATACCATGTTTGCATTGTTCATAGAGCACACAGGTGTTGCACTTATCCATGGGCCAAATTCATTCATTTGTTGCATATATTCTGTCGAGTATACAAGGAGATGGTCTCATAAATGTCCGGATTTAGTGTACCCTTTAATGCTTGTAATACATGCATGTACTAGTACCTGTTTAGACCAAGTTTTCCCTGTCCACAACTTGTGGTATCGGTTGGGTTGATGCTGTTTTGGACCGAGTCCCATCCCGATACTCTTCTATAATGGACTTTACGCCCAGAATTGTGGGTTGAGTTATCTTGATTGTAGCACTACCAGTATTTCGTCAGATTAGGTCAAAGTGACGCTTTTTTATAAGAACATAGAGGGCAGCCTTTCCCAAGCGTGATGATTTCAAACCTGCATATACTTAAAGTAATTGACCATCTCTAACGTGGTGTTACCCAGGTAATGCTGTGGTATTACACTGCAGTAATTTCCAACACCATGGTAAGGTTGTCACTTGAACACAATACAGCACCACGATGGATGCGGTATGCAATTAAAATGCAGTGATTCTCCTTATATCTTTGGAACTTAAAGGAATGGATGGCCTTCGTTATAGGTTATAATTTATAAATAACATTTACAAAAAGTTTCCCAAGAATATACTAATAGTATAGGATAATGTTCATATGAATGCGTTATTATCCACAAAACACACTTTGTGCAAGTCAATCGTTTGTTTATATACAGCAGTAAATAGTGAGCGATAAGCAAAACACTCAACACCGTTGCGATTGTTTAATTGAGCGATTCATGGTGACCCATTCAACACTTCAAAATCTTGAGAGGTTATAGAAGAGTAGCCGGACAGGACTCGATCCAAAACAGTTTCAACTGCAGTAATGCTCTAAGTAATCAACTCCTTAACCACAGCAGAATTATGGGTAACTTTTCAGGATTTAGTCGGAAATATGGCTTGTTGCCATTCATCGGAAAGCTCTCAGAGAGCTTTCCGATGAATGGCAACAAGCCATATTTCCGACTAAATCCTGAAAAGTTACCCATAATTCTACTGTGTTTAAGGAGTCGATTATACTCGGAGCATTACTGTATTCGATATCTCAAGCTGTTGCATACCGAAAAGACTTGGGCTAGTACCTGAACAGTAAACCTGCAATCTGCATGATTCATGAAACAGCTATTGAAACCATGCTGTATATACACAGAATTACACAATTTTGTTTATGGGTTTGTTGATATGACACGAGTGCTAGCGCACAATGACGGAATAAACAGCACACCCTAGAGTTCTATCTTTCCTCAATGGCACAAGTGCCGTATCAACAAATCCATTAATACAAGTGTCTTTCTGTGTTTATTACACATCACCCGTCCTAGAATATGTGCATTTAAAAATACAGGGTTACGATGTTTATTAAGGCACATACAGTGCTTGTTTTGTCATGTGTGATGATTTTTTTTCCTATCGTTTGAACTGGATACTCAAATAACAGAAATTGTTATATATTTTTTTTGCAACAGACAGATTTGAGGTAACTCTTTCTATAAATATATTGAAAATCATGTGTCGGGATGTAATTATTAGCAATCAATATATTTTTTGTTGCGTATATAGGTTTATACAATTTTAAGAGGCAGAACAAGATACAGGTACTTTGTATAGTTTCATTTCGCGAATGTACACAGTATCTTGTTTGGCCACTTGCAATTTTAGAAACCCATAACTGTAACGAGAAATTGTTGATTGTATATTTAAAGTTTAAAGGTACGGGAGGCCTTGGCGGTGGGTATATATGCTGTGAAAATATTTCCACCGGTCAAAAACCGCCACAAACAGAAAGAATATTAAAATGTAGACAGACTTTGTCCGTATACAAATAAGAAATATCGCATAAACAGTATGTTATTGTCATATGTTTGACCATTCTTATGTAAACAAAAGCATAAAAAGGTACTTTCCTGGTGTTTGTTTATATTATGATGGTAAACATAAAGAGCGTTCATTGTTGCTGAATTTTGATATGGAACGAATAAAGAGCATTTATATCATTTGTGTGTGATTAGCCAGTAACACTGTGCTGCCTTCTGTAACACAATCAGGCTCCTGCTTAGGTAAAATATAGTAGGTCTTTATGATAGCATGCTGTTTACGCGATGGTCATGGTATATATGAACAAAACTGTATGCGTTTTAATGTTTTTCTGTTTACGGTGATTGAAACAAATATGAATATTTTCGACAACTAAGGCCTCCCGTGCCTTTAAGCCCCCTTATTGTCTCTATTATACATTTAACAATGATATTTACAAAGAAGTTTTTATATTCAGAATAAATGTCAATTGTATATTTTAAAACACAATTGAAATTATATATTAATTTAAAATTAAATGTTTTTCTTAATTAAGAATTGTTTTCTAATATATCTTTCCTAATTGGGGAAAATATTCCTAGTTAAGAAAACTTGTTTTCCTTACTTAGATTTATTTTCCTGCTTGAGAAAATCTCATTCTAGAAAAAATATCTTGACGATATTTCTAACTATAGAAAATATAATTTCTTGTTCTAGATTAATTGTATAGCTTTCTTAAATTTCTAGCTATTCTCCCAAGATAATCGCAGTATCTTAAACTTATCTTATTTCAAGAAAAATAAACTTATGTGAGAAAAACAATCTTTCCTACATTAAGAAAAAAAATCTAGACTAAGATTTTTTTACTAGGATTTTCTTACTAAGATTACTGTGTTTTCTTAAAGAAATTTTCTCAGACAAGAAATTTTCCCACCCTTTCATTTCTTGACCTAGAAAATATGTTTTTCTTATTTTTCTAGCTATTCTCCCAAGATAATATCTTATTTCAAGATTATTTTTTTCCTGAATTGAGAAAATATTTTTGGCAGTGTAGGCCTAAAATAATATTTAACCCTTTGAGTTTGAACGCGGATGGTCAATTTAGTGCCAAATCCATATACACGGATGTGCACTTTAGTGACATGTGACCGTGGAGACGAGGTCAAAGTAAGTGTAACGTCATTGTGTTGGTGTAGGGAATATAACTCCAATTTGGTCTTCTGTTTACAGTATACCGGCTGTAATCTTGATTTACTATTATAAGTCTACCTGTGTCTACTATATATTATTAACTATACATTATTCTGATACATTATGAGAATACCGGCGATTATTTGAACGAGTGGGAGCCCTGCGCCAGAGTGCTACTAATGCTCTGGGTCCATAGTGTTCGAAGGGTTAAAAATATAATGAGTTGCCCCGTGTTGAGGGTCACATGGCCATAATTGTATCACTGATTAGCTAATATTGTCAGACTGAATTAAGTTCACACTACCCTAGAGCTATCTGAAGTATTTTGTTATTGAACTACGCCGTGAACAATTTTCAATATAAAAACTGCCAAGCAAGCTGAAACAGACACAATAAAAAATATTTGCGCGCAAAAAATATCTATGAATATTTTGGGACCCACCCCCACAATATTCACTATTTTTCCATTTTATATCAACTTATGGGGGTAATTATAACAATATTGAATGTATTAGTGCTTCTCATATTGCAACAAGCCACAACATATCAACAAATATGTTTAAAACAGTTGAAAATATGTAAATTAAAACAAAAATGCAAAAAAGTGGTCAAAAACTGTTTCCGGCCTCAGGTACCCACCAACCCCCCCCACCTCCCACCTCACGTCTCGTAAAAAAAATTCGGGTCCCCCCTGTGTACTACATACTTTTCATCAAAATGAAGAGAAATCAGATTATGCATTTGTTACTTACATGCATTAGTTTCATGTTAAGATAACCAAATATACCTTTTCCGGACATTCCGTTTCCGATTCTAGAATTCCGATAAATACAAATAGCACAGTTTTCGTTCGGGCGGGAACATCGTGTTCGAAGTTGTATTTTTTATGACTTCAATGCGTCATTCTGGGAAATATACCCCGTGTTGACAAGTAGAGAAAGTCGTACTCGAACAAGTCAGTCGCTAAAAGACAACAAGCGCGTGGAATCACATGACTGGTGACGTTACAGTTACAATCACCCGCAAGTGCGCAATCGCTAGAAGCGGAATCTCTCAGGTGTGGTGTTCGTCTACTGATACATATATACATGCTCACATATAGCTATATAAATTGAAAAACAACGTTGACAGCATATGTCCAACGAGTTATGTTGGGGGTATAAGATTTTATGAAACGAGTTTGATAAATTTGATTCACAACGAGTCGTAGACGAGTTATGAATCAAATTTATCAAATGAGTTGAATAAAATCTTATATCCCAACATAACGAGTTGAACATCTTGTATTATACAAGTTGTATATGACATGCAAAAAACTAGAGCTTTTATGCTTTTTGACAAATCAAAATCCTTTTATGTAACTAGTGAGAGATAAGGAAGTATGTAATGGGTTTCTTAATGATATAATAGGTATTCCAACATCATGTGATATAGAAAGCAACGAAAGACTGCACAACTCAATAGTCTTGTAGAAATTACGAAAATGTGAGAAACAAAAGGTTCTGTCCGGAATATGTGGAAATAATATCACCAGGACTGCATGCACGACAAGAAACTTATTTTTATAACTGACATTCTATTGGCATGTAAACGGATAGGCTCGTGGTGCCATATTAACCACCCCATGTACGTGGTATCGCCAATCCCGAGGGTATCACCAAACCAGACGACTCGGTTTTGATAAATGAACATATCTTCTCGCAGGTGAATCTATATATCTCCCAGTTAAATGGTGATATCCACTATTCAAAACATAATTTCGCAAAGCGGAATGTTCCCCCAATGGGATAGCGACCATAGCTTGCCCTCACCCCGATAAATTCAACAGAAATTCCGGCTCATTTACGATTTTATCATAAATAGACACTTTTTGACGTTATGTACACTGTGAAAAAAATATGTTTTCCTACAGCACATTGTGCTATCAAATCTTTGAAGGACGGTACGTAATTACATTATACATCAAATTGTTGTAATTTTACATCAAGCATGCAATCAAACCTGGTAGAATTCCCACCTTGGAATTTAATATTTTCGTGATTCAAACTTTACGACGTGAAAATTCAATAATGTATTTGTCGGCGACAATATTATATACGGCAATCACTCCATACAGTAGGACTGAATCTTACCCTGCTGATATTTATTATATATTATTTATCCGGCATTCATTGTGTGGTATACGTATAGTACGAATTAGCGTGAGTACAAAACTTAACTCTATCAGGATTTAGTTACTCCATTTTGTATTTCACGATTCGTATTTGATCGTAATTTCGCGTAAATTGTTGTTTTTGGGAACCTATTACCTTTTCGATTGTGGACAGTTGTAAAGACGGCCTGAGTCCGGTTCCTTTGATAATCGGACAAGTTTAAATTCTTCGAAAATCGACTTAATCATTGACAATTTCCACTAAGACTAAGAGATTCATGCAAACATGGCATGATCCAGGCCATAGTCTCACTTCATTCAGACTTCAGTGCTGTGTTGACTGACAGTTGTGACTTAGTATAAAATACAGGTACAATTAACACGAGCTTCGATGTCAACCAATAGTGACAATAATAACAACAACAACTCAACAAGCAGCCATTTCTATTACAATGTAGAAAATGCAGTTGACAGGTTGACAATGTTCAGAATCTGATTCAACAAGTGATTGTTTCAAAGCACATCACCCCACATCCATGTACATTTACAAGAGAGGATATACATGTACTGTGTGCACCAGTGTAATTCACAATATATTCATGGCAAACATGGCATGATGATGATCCATGGTCTCACTTCATTCAGACTTCAGTGCTGTGTTGACTATTGTGACTTAGTATCAAAACAGTGGCACATTTACTGATACTGGGGATACAGGTACAATTAACACGGGCTTCGCTGTCAACCAATAGTGACAATAATAGCAACAACAATTACTCAACGAGCAGCTATTTCTATTATAATGTTGAAAATGCAGTTGACAGTGTTCAGAATCTGATTCAAGTGATTGTTTCAAAGCACATCATCCCACATGCATGTACATTTACAGGAGAGGATATACATGTACTGCACTACTGTGTGCACCAGTGTAATTCACAAGAACTTCAAAGTCAACAACACCGTAAACAATTAACTGACGCCGCGCAACTTTACAATTACTCAGACCAATTCATCCCGTATTCATCAATTTACATTGAAACGTGTGGATATGAGACATTGTCATTATTCGCCATGTTATTGTCAAGTTACCGGTATTACGACAATTTACCTGGAGTTCATGTACACTATTAGTTGGATGTTCTGACTCCCTGATATTTCATGGAAAATGTGCGACTACATGCAGGAGAACATTGTCGTCAAGTCATTGTGCACAGTTATTATGGGATCTGCTGTTGTCTTGAAGGTTCCAATCCCAACTAGCTGTTAATTGATACCGGTATATACAGTACCAGTCAAACGGAGTGGTATAATAGTATATTAAGCCGTTTAAGCACGCTATTTTCGCACTCAATATCGCAATAATATTGCAAGTGGAAACGCTTATAAGCATGTCGCTTGTGATATATATTATTGCAATATTTTGCACTAAATATCTCAAAATTGTGACATTTTAAATAATTTTTTTGCTTCTTCTATAGTGTTTACTGTGTAAATAGAGACAATGTTTTAGATATGTATATAATTATAGTTGTATATGCTATATGTACACTATCTAATATTATATAAATATAACACTATCGGGTCTGTATGAAATTTAGCGCGCTCAGTATCGCAATATTTTGCGTTGAAATTGCAATAATAAGCGGGACTGATTTTTGGTATTGTGCTATAATCACACGTTTTTTTCTAAATTGAGCACCCTCACTATCACAATAAAGGCGAGTCTAAAAATACCACTTCTTCTGACTGGTACAGTATTGTCATGATGTACGGATTCACCTGTTAAAACAAAAACTGTGTTTACAAGTGACTGGGCAATTTCATGTCTTATACATGTATACTTGTTACCAAAAGTATGCCATTAAGATATTTCACTTTTACATGTACATAAATTTGAGTTCTAACTGTGTAGCTTTCTTTTTTGTGGCTTAAAAGGGCATGCCGATTCATGTTTTAGAATGGTCGAAATTAGTATTACTCATAACTGAATAGTGATGGGTTGGCTTATTTTTATTTACAGCCATAATTATACAGTAGTTAGTGAAAGGGTTTCAAAGATAACACATTACGCGTGCGCAGCCTTTTCCGGATTAAATTCCATGAGGCAGATAACAAGCTTGATTCTCTGCAAACTGCAAAGTTTCATAAGTATCGTAAACTATGATCATAACATAAGAACTACATGTACCAGTAATATGTATTTTTTAGTTATGAATAAAACTAGTTTCGACCATTCAAAAACATATCAAACGTAATGCCTACCGGTAAATCATATTGTCACCATGGCAACCTGGCTAATTCTATAGTAAATTAGCAAATAAAGAGCAAAACATTGGTGTTGACCCATGAAAAATACCATTGGTCTGACCTTTATTAGTTACGGTCTTGATATTAATTAAAGGGTGCTGAACCGTAAAAAAATACAACGGTCTGACAGTTATTGGTTACGGTCTGCCAGTTACTTCAACAGTTTTATACCGTGGAACATGCTATGGCCTGACCGTATGTTTAATGGTCAAATGTTGGCACCGATGTTGCGTAATTCAGGTCAACATCCTATGATTTTACGGAGTGGGTAATTTATCATTTTGAAGGAAGTTCCGTAATTTTACAGAAGGTGTTAATTAAAATTTTGCGGAAGTTCCGTTAATTTAGGTTAACATCCTGTGATTTTACGGAGTGGGAAGTTTATCACACTGTGCCGTAAAATTACGGATATTTTTTAACAGTGTAGTTCGTTTGAAACATAATTATCAGCCATATATAGATGGCGGATAATGCGTGTGTCAATAGAAAAATATATGTTTAATTAACCATAAAATTGTCTAGCATGCAGAGCGGTTCGCAAAAATTCTATCTGCGTCCAAGTGTGGATACCCACCATAATTTCGGGTATCAAAGCCACAGATCGAGATGTTGCCAAACCAGATATGGGATGTCAAAGATGCCAATGATATACTTCACATTTTGACCGTTTCTGCTTGAAATTATCCCAATTATCACTCGGACAGGCCGGCACATGGATCATCTTTAGGGTGGGGTGCATTTGCAAGGGTGAAAACGTGTATGTTTGTTGTGTTTTATGTTCTAATGTCATATTAAAGCCACATGGCGGTTTGCGCTCCAAAATACACAAAATAATATTCGCTTTTTAAATTTTCTCGGTATCAAAATAGGTAGAAAATGCCCAAACTACCTTTCTACGACCAATATATGTCCCAAAAAAGACGCATTCAAGTCATGAAAATTACAACAAAATCGTAATGTTTGGGTCCCAAGCAACCAACCTGCCATTTTGGATGATGCAACCACCGACAACAGCCGAGGATTTCCGGGTGTATTCGTAAGTTAGCTTCCCCAGCGTCTCTATAATTTTTGGTACGCGCGATAAAGGGGTTTCAATTTGATCGTATGTGTCCCTGTGAGAACAATGGTCTCTGTTGACAGGAATTTAACGATAGGGCGGTCATCCTGCATTTATCAGAGACGTGGCGATGGTGTGATTGTGGGGGGTGGGGGTTCAGAAAGAAACATAATATTACTTATATAATAAGTAATTATGTTGAGATTCATTTGTATTTAAATTTCAACCCAACATAATTATCGTAGTAAATTGCATGAGTTGCAGTATATGCTGAATATATTTCTGTCTTATAGAATATAGGAATGGGTCGCCAAGTATTAGATCATGTCATGAATTTATACTCTGGCTACCGTAGAGATCATATTCAACCCGTTAAAAATATGGGAACTTTTATAAATTCTTACAGAGAACTTTATAGCATTGAACAAATAACGCGGTGACTATATATATTTCTTTGTTAACACTTTTTCCTTAATAATATATTTCACAATAGGGGTGGTCACAACTCTAGATTGCATGATTTGTCTGTGACTTTTGTGAGTCGACATCGAAATAAACATTGAATTGATTACCCGTGAGAAATTTCATGATTGTAAAGGATGCCAATCAAACTCGACTCAACAAAGTGACATATTTCATGCAACATCGACCTGGGATCTTCGTGACCAACGTACACTGTGGAATACAGTATTTACTGAGGAACGATATTAACTAAGAATATGTTAGCTGCACTGTTTTTTTTAAATGTTTATAAACTTCCCTAGCTGAACATGAAACATTTCACATTATTTGAACTGGTGTAGAATTATCTCTATGTGCGTAGCCAGAGTAGAGATTCATGATATGATCTAGCTAAGACAATCCATATAGTTTTTCACAATTTACGTAGATCCGTCCATTGCATGTTTATATGTTGAAATCAACTGGAAACAAGATCGACAGAGTGTGTACACACGCACGTAGCATTGGAACTGTGTTAATTATCTACTTGGATGAACGGTTTTGACTATATTTTGTTTAACACACGATAAAATTAGATATCATATGAAAGTAGACGATGTGAGCGTTATGTTCCGCACTCCTGTATAATTTGAAAGTTGTGTCGTGGAACGGCGTGTAAACAAATGTAATCCTATTCTACGATATATACTGAAACCGATGGTGAAGACGCTGTTTTAGTGTCATTTTTCATGTCTATTTTCTAACTATTCCAATATCAAATGGGGTAACAAGTGTGATATGGCCATGTTGGGACAGACATTCTACATAATTATATGGTTTACGACTAAGCATTGTTTGTGTATATTTCATTTTATTACTAACTTGGCGATAGTTGGTGCATCTAATCCGACCTATCACAGAAAGTCATCATGTTTCAATACCAATTGTCATCATGGATGCCATTTTGAATATAAAATTTAGCTCTAAGCGGATTTATCGGATTTTGGATATGTTATAGAGGATAAGATTATTATTCCTCTTCAAAACAGAGGGGGGGGGGGGGGGGTCAGGAAATAAATACGGATACAAGGTGGAAATGTTGTGTTTTTCAGTTTTGGGGACCCACCACCCCGGGAGCGTAAGTTTTTTTCCACCCAGGTCTGGGACACCCACCCGGGACCGTAAGTTTTTTCCACCCAGGTCTGGGACACCCACCCCCAAAATTGATGAAAATCTTGTAGATTCTACTAAATAATGTGTTGTTGGCAGGGTAAGGGTCTCTCATTGTGTCTGCACCGGAACTGAGAGAACGCTGATCAAGTACACCCACAAAAAATAAACAAACAAAGCACATGGCTGAAAAATATGCCAACAAAACCAGTGACAAAACCTTTAAAAACCCAAATATTTATGGTTATAAAGGTAAAATACCCACTTTAACAGGATAGTTGTGTCCCTTATTAGCCATAGGTTAAAATATGTGCACGTGTAAAGTAAAAACACCATCAATTTGATTAAATAAACACAGTTCCAGTCCTCTCCGTGTGGGAAATCACTGGTGAGCAATGAGGAGCTCCCCTTAAAATCATTATAGGTGCGTGGCGAGTAGCTCTCCTACAAAATGTCGAGGTGAGTAGTATCCCAGCAGGAGATGCCTTCGGCCTCAGGGGGAGTACGGGAGGGGGTCAGGGGGCCTCCCCCGGAAAATTTTGAAAATTAGATGCTCTGAGATTGAATCTGGAGCCTTTTAGTGCTCCAATCACTGTTCAAATAATGATTTTGTGTCAATAAGTGACAAAAATGCAATGCCACATTGCTAATAGTACACAAGCAAGTAAGTTGGTATATTTGAAATAAAGTTATCTGATTATTACGCCCATTTGAAGCATGTGTATTCTGACAGTATTTTATTGAACCACGTGGTCTCTCTGTTTGTTGTGCAGAAATTGTATTGCCGATGTGAATCGGAATCAGTTCGATTTTGAATTAATTCCTCGATCTATTTTAGTAAATAGCGCATATAATAAAAATAAAACCTTCGTGTTTTGAGTGAATACCGGAATTACCTCATTCGTGGTCACAGTGAGATACTGGACACTCGTGGCCTAAAGGCCACTCGTGATGATTCCAGTATCTCACTGACCACTCATGAGATACTTCCGGTATTCACTCAAAACACACAGGTATCCTCTATGTATAATAAGTTTAAAAAGCCATGATAAACTATGAGAAAAGATGAGAATGGATTTTTTTTCATTGCAATTTTTTTCCTCGACCAAAACCGGACCCACCCCATGGTTTCAACTGTTAAAGGGAGAAATTGTGGACAAAACATTCAAATATAGAGCCCCCCTCACTTGTATAAGGCTATAGCATGCACTACTATATGAATCTGATTGTTTCAATTCATTTTGAAGCTGTAATTTGTCTTAGAAATGATTTTGGAAAAAAATTGCATGACATCAGAACAAATCTGCATTCCGGGCTCGGACACCCACCCACCCGGTCCTTGTATCCTGTAATTTTTTTGCGACCCGTCTTGTAACTCAGAGGCAAGTGGTTTTAATTAAACTTATGGTGAAATAAAATAAACGAATTTTGGATACTCCAAGTACTTATATGTACTTGTTGTGTCTATATATCTATAGTCTAAACTCCACGCGGACGCCAGTATATGTCACCAGGGAAGTAACAGTTTTCAATATCGTTCCTTTTTATTAGAGGTAGAAACATATTTTCCCAATTTTCATTTCGGTCCTAAATAAGTGTTTTTCTGGCTGCGGGGGTTAACAAAATATTTGATTTGATTCTAGGACCCCACCCATCAAAGCTCAGAGTTATCAGATATCGATTTATGAAATCTTGTATTTTTCACCACCTGGGTAGGTAGTCAATCCGATCAGACGCTCCTAAATTACTATTTCTTTGGTTTCGTGGGTAAACAATATTTGATTGAGTCGAGACACCCACCCATCAAAGCTCAGAGTGATCAGATATGAATTTTTGAAGTTTGTTATTTCTCGAGATGTGTAATAATATGTGGCCCAGAAACACGTGGTCAAACGGAGGGTCTCGGACAAAATTGCGAATGAAGATGGATAACTCTAAAATTAAGAGTAAATACGGTCAAATTTCGTGATACATTAGTTATAATACGGCCATATTTTATTGAACAAGTTTTGGGAAATTTGATACCATATAGTTGACAGTGATTAGCATTATTTTGTTGCAATAAATCGATTCTGATAACTAAAGCGTATTTTGAAGAAATGTTGTTGTTGTATCTTGATGGTATGGGGACCGTCTGATCGGATTAAGTACCTTTAAAAAGAACTACGGAATTGAACTAATTGCAGTTCATCGACCAAACATATATATATAGTGCCACGCTCAACTGTTATTGACTATACAAAATTGCGATTTGAGTATATTTGAGAAAAATTAATGTGTTCCAAGGATCAATGTAAATGACTAAACTGGAAAACCGTTCTACCATTACATCCTGGTCAACAGAGGCTAATATTCTCGCATGGACAAATAAGATCCAACGGGAACACAAAATGATAGAGACGCTGGGGAACCTTGGAAAACAAATACGTCACAAACATGGCGGTATCGAGAATGCTCTTATTTCCGAAAACACACGAGCGCTGCCGGCATCACTCGGAAGATCGACTGATTAGAAAAATTTAACCGGAACAGCAAAACGATATCAAATTTACGCAAAAATATAACTAACAAAATGCGTTTTTAGCGCTATATCGACGAATTAGCTCGGGAATAGTTTGCATATGTATGTTTTGAGACCCCTCTTCTCGAATTACGTATACATAAATTTTAGGGTTCGAATGAGCCATGTCCGTTTAATAGTAAAAAACCCGCATATTTAGATAATTTAAATAATTTCGGCCAAATTTGTGAACTGAAATGGTCACCAGATGAAAACAAATCTAACCTTTGGGGTTGTCATATCCAACAGTTGGAAGAACCCGTTGTAAACTCAATGAACACTCGAACCTAACATGGGGGTGCAGACAGAAGTTACTGGAAGGGGGTGCATTAATAAACTATAGGTGAACACCCGCAACAGGGACCATCTAGTCACGTCCCTGCTAGCTCACGATTTACACTGATTTAATGTTTCCATTCGTTGTACAGTTCCGGGCCTATAATGTCGAATAACACAGAATAGCCTATACTATTAATATGACATTATAACATAAAACAAAAACAAACATACACGTTCCCACCCTTGCACATGCACCCACACCCTAAATGTGATCCATGTGCCGGCCTGTCCGAATGATAATTGGGATATTTTCAAGCAGAAACGGTCAAAATGTGAAGTATATCATTCGCATCTTCGACATCCCAGATCTGGTTTGGCGACATCTCGATCTGCAGCTTCGATACCCGAAATTATGGTGGGTACCCACATGCACTTGGACGCAAATAGTATTTTTTTGCGAACCGCTCTGCGGGCTAGAAAATTTTATGGTTAATTAAACATATAATTTTCTATTGACACACGCATTATCCGCCATAATTATGTTCCAAACGAACTACCTAACGTCAAAAAGTGTCTACTATTTATGATAAAATCGCAAATGAGCCGGAATTTCTATTAAATTTATCGGGGTGAGAGCATGCATGCTATGGTCGCTATCCCATTGAGGGAACATTCCGCTTTGCGAAATTATGTTTGAATAGTGGATATCGCCATTTAACTGGGGGATATATAGATTCATCTGAGGGAAGATATGTTCATTTATCAAAACCGCATCGTCTGGTTTGGTGATACCCTCGGGTTTGGCGATACCACGTACACGGGGGTGTTAATGAACTCAGAAGAATATATGTGTTACTCCGCGAATTTGTGAAAATACCCAAGTGCATTGAACACCCCCGTGTACGTGGTACGGCCAAAGCCGAGGATACGGCCAAAGCCGAGGAAATGGGAAAGTCATTTTCACGTATATGATATGGGGATATGTTTGTTTCTCGTTATAAAACAGACATCGAGCATCGTATGTGTATGACCACACGAAGCAGAAGTATATATCCACCAGTTGTCAATCAGTTTTCCCAGATCAGACCATTAATTTTATTTTGGCGAATTTTTTCAATGGTGTTTTTGCTTTTGCTCACTCAATTTTTCGAGAACATCCATTCACTAGTATAGTTCCTGGACTTCCACGCTTCCAAAACAAATGCCGGTATATAGTTGAATCTGTCAATGAAGCATAGGATTTGACAGAATTTTAAAAATCCGTGTCGTTCTCAATATCCGCGCGATATGAAGGGACCACTGTCGGTCCAGAAAGATCCGAAAGGCACAGATGAAGATCCGACCAAACGCCGAGTTTCTGTGCAGTAAATATATGCGTATTACTTAATGAGTTCTGATGAGTTTTCGAGTGTTTATGTGTATCTGAGACTGATCAATTGGACTGCGAATGACATCGAAAATATGAATCCATAAGATATTCGAAATATTGTGTGCATATATATTATGAATATGTTTCAATTGAAATTAATTGAACATCCGTCTCAGCATTCAGATTTGCGATCTCAAGAACGTGAATGAATAATAACGCGATGCCTTGATCACACGCACGTGAATGCTGCCGTTCGCATGCATGCAGCTAATCGGATATTCGTTTAGTATTAACATGCTTGGAGTTTGTATATATACCACACATGCCGGACGACACGGCGTATCAACGATTTGTTATAATCATGTTTATTGTACAGACTTTATGACTCGTTCTCACTCGAGTAGACCGTTACGCGACAATGAAACCGAAAGAATATACATATATCGTATTGCTCCAAATCCCTGAAGACAAATAAATTTATGATGCATGACACGTTATACTCATCATCGGGTATCGAGAATGTTTGCACGAGTTGATTTATAATCACAACAATTATCTCTGTCTGTGAACAAAGCAAAAACAGCCAGTCCGCATAAAATCACCGGGCACTGAAGGCTTAATTAAAGTATAATTAATCCCTTGATCGGTCAATTAATCCGGTCCCTTATGTGTTGCGCGGATATTTTGTGGCATCTCGAATTTAGTATTATGAAACACCATGTCTGAATCAGACGCGCCATTGGAAATTGTGCATATAGAGGAAGCGTTAGGGAAAGCCAGATGCCACTTGTGCGGAAAATATTTTTCCACAAATTACAACCTAAAGCGGCATCTTAAAATACATGTTGGTGACGAATCCCCGAAATGTTCGGCGTGCACTCATGTTTTTTTCAACAGAAGAAGAATTAACGAGCCACAATCGCTCCAAGCATGCATATCACAGCCTCTGTTCGGAGTGAGGACACACATTTAGGAGAAAGCGTGATTTGAATACAAATGTCAGACGGAAACATTGTTTTAAAAAAGACCCCTTATTGCAATTGCATCATCATTGCTTCGGGTGGTACTGCCCTGACAATACCAAGTACCATAAGTATCAATATATTTCAACATGTGCATAGAATTGAAATTGAAACCAACAACTCGTGATACAATCGAAATAAACAAGGCCACGTGTTGCAAAGGTTGTTTAATTGAACAGTGCGTGCATACAGATACACTGGCCAATCAACCTCGACGAATTTATGACGTTATTTGATTAAACGATAATTAGATTGTTTTGAGTGACAGCGTGTCACAGCGACTGTATGGCCCGATTCGTCATCTCCGGTTTAAGGGTGGATACACACATGCATGTAATGTCTGTATGTAAAATACATGTATTTTACATGGCCACACCAATAATTGACAAAAGTAATCACCTGCGCGCGAGAGGTCAATTTCACCAGTGAGTAGTTATAAGCCATTATCAAACAAACTGCCATCAAGAAATTTCAGGCAAGTCATAAACATGTCTTCTTTCATGGATGCCGAAATGAGTAATTCTTGTCTGATATATGTTGCTGTTTTTCACGAGTTATAATTCATTTCGAAAAGTGGATTAGAGCCGGTCGATTTTATACTTGATTTGTTTCTGTCATTTCTTGGAAACAGGGTCATCCAAAACAAAAATAAAATATGCAGAATTCTTTTATAGGATGATACCGGCTTGTTGAGATTTCTCTGATAATTTGAGAGCGAGCTCATGTGATAACATTAATTCAATTGGGATTGCAAATATTCATTATAGCGCCAAAAACTAATGCAGGTACAGCGTTGAAATTAAAAAGAGTGACCACCCCCCCCCCATTTATATATATGTTTCTCAAGCCAAAGGTTGAACAAGCTCCTACCTGTCACAAGCTTGAATTATAACATTTTCGACCATAATCCATGAATGAGGGAGGGGCTGGTTCTCGAAAGCTTCCAATAACTAAGGGAGTTAATTGAATGTATCAGCCGGGATTATCTGGGCAAGAATTACAATATAATGTTTTACTTAAATATTCTATAGTTGTAAATTTTGCGTATACATGTATAACTGTATAACACAAGAGAGGAAATGTGACGTAGTTGGGAACTTGTAGCTAGGCAACTCTTTCGCCGAATGAAGACAAACAGCAACACCATGCATTCAAATTTAAAGCTGTATAATATGTTCATAATTATATGAATAGCATAAATTGTTGCATATTAGATTAATCACTAGTAGAAAACAGACACGACAGCCATGACTACGATATTTATAAAGCAGGGTGTCAGGACTCAGGGTGCTGCATGCACACCCCCGTCGAGGAAATATGCAATGGTGAATTCGGTAGCTTCTGGGATAATATAGCTACCCGTGCATGTTGGGGGTCATAGCCCCCTGCGTTGGGGGAGAGGCCATCACTGGTATTAACATCAATAGAAGACTGACAATATTTAAACAGAACGTCGACCATTTGCGTTATCGCGCGAATAATTATTTTAAGCGGCCTGACGACTTCGTCCCAGTCAACGGCTCTTCAGCGGTTCAGAGTTTAACTCACTGTGGTCAAACACAGTCGCAATGATTGGGTTGTCAGCGGACACATATTACACGGTGTATATGATCCATGTAAAACTCCAAATACACGATATTTACAGAGATTACATGCATGTGTGTATCCACCCTAAACCTGGTATACGTAAACCTCTAGGTTTAAACCGCCGTGAGTCAGCAAAATCCGTGGTTTAAACCCGCGAACGCAGGTTTAAATGACGCATTCGTCATCTTTGGTTTAAACCTGGTCCAGCCAGACCGTTGGTTTAGCAGTAGTGTCTCTGTATCGTCGAGATAATTAATCGTACTTTCCTAATGCGGACCGCCTCGTTTTATTGATTGCGAAAATCAATAATTACGACAGCGACCATATTTTGATTGGAAATTTATAAGCGACAAGCACTCACACCTATACAGCGTGCGGGGATAAGTTTTTGTCAATTTCGATAATTTGTCTGCGTTTTATAAGCTTAAGCCAGCAACTAGACCATCTAATTCGGCGGTCCAGCTAAACCAGCTTTACCGAGGCTAAACTTGAGATGACGAATCCGTCTTTTCTTCATCGCGGTTTAAAATTGTCAAACAATCAATCAAAGGGTGGAGCTGTAAATTATCTCGAGTGAGGGCGTGTCTACGTGGCGACTGCCGACTGGTGTTATCGTGTCACAGTTGATTCATTCGCACGTGAGCGTTGCTCAGATATGGACAAGTTCCTTCAATATAATGTTTACAACTATATTGTGACAATCACAAATACAGGTGTTTTCTACGAATTCATTTGAAGGGTTGAACGTTTTAATTATGACACCAAACGATTCTACTACATGACCATATATGCTATACACAAAGTTCAACCCGTGTACCTGATATCACCAACCCGGAAGGTATCACGAAACCGGACCATGCGTTTTTGATAAATGAACATATCCTCCCTCAGATGTAATGTTGATGTTGCTATCCACTATTTAAAACATAAATTCGTAAAGCGTAATGTTCCCTCATTATGATAGCTTGCTGTCGCCCCGCTACATTTAATGGACATTCCGGCTCATATCCGTTTTTATCATAAATCCTAGACACTTTTTGACGTTAGATAGTTCGTTTGAGGTATAATTAGCCGCCGCTAACGGCGGAAAATGCGTGTATCAATTATGAATTGTTGACGGCGGTGTGGTTCATATAGGATGCAGACCGCCTAACATTTCCTTAAATCATTGGTGAAGCTGGTTCCGCCTGTTCGGATTCGATTGCACGAAAGAAAATCCGTAGAATGGCACGTACTTTAGGACTTGAGCTAGTAAAATATCCCCATTATATGGAATATACCATTATCTTTCGGACAGGTCTTCACATGGCAGATGTCTCTTTGTCGTTGTGTGTGTTGGTGGGCGGGGGAGGGGTGTGTGTTCACATGGGTGGGCGTATTCGTATGTTTGTTTGTGTTTTAATTTCATGCTAATACATGCCTTGTATATAGTACGATATTTTCAATAATATAGGCCCGGAACTGAACGTATGGTAGGGGAAAATTAAACAGTGTAAATATTTTATGGATAGGGGCGTGGCTGTATAGGGTCTCAGTTGGTGTGTCCACCTAAGATTTTCTTAATGCGCATGCACCCCCGGATTGAGTAGTTCCATTTGAACCATATGTTATAGTCCAGTCAAAATACGACATATATCGGTTGAAAATGTTTACAGAATTTATTTTATTCTTAATGTATGCAGGGGCTTCTTCCTGACAACATATAAAACATTTGCTGCGAGATATGTTTGTAATGTATGGAAATTGTAATCGTTTCTCCCAATTACCATAGTTCTTTTCGATCGCATTTGTTTAAGGGTAGTTAGATTGAAATGGACCCAACAAGAAGTGCATTTAAATACATGTAGTGGGGACATGTTATATACCAAACGAAATGGCGTGCATTTCTATATACAACGGGGGTGTATGTGGTTGTGAATATCTGATCAAGGTCAACCAGGTCAAAAGGTCACAGAGTACAAACTTAAAAGCCGGATTCTGTTTTCGGATGCTAACTAGAAAATGTGACCTTTCAGACTCCAGAAAAAATGGCGTCTGTCATGGCGGCCATTTTTTTTAATATGCCCCAGACTATAGTATAGTACAGAATGTTCTATACAATCCATCACAAATAGTATGCACAGAAATTCATATACAGCTGTTTACAGTAAATTCCCCCCCCCCGCAAGTCAGGGGGGAGTCGGAAAAAATTTGCAGGCACGTATGCTGATTTTTGACTTTCGACCATTGTTGGGACCCACCCACCCCCGCGTCCATTTTTTTTTCAATTTCGACAGTTTTTTCCGACCATTTTTGGACACCCACCCCTTTTAACACTAAAACAGAGATTTGCGGGGGGAAATTCACTGTAAACAACTGTATATGAATTTCAGTGCACACTATTAGTCATGTATGTTAACATTGACATGTAAATAGGAACGAGTCATTTTAGGGTCATTCGGTCAAAAAAGACATGGCTGCCAGCAGCCATCTTGGATTAGCATGGGCTACAGGCTATACTCCTTGTATAATATTTTTGAGTTGCGGAAAAAATTGTTTGTTGGTCCTATCGACCACCCACCCAACCTGGGATATGTGCCCGGAAAAACTTTTTTTCCACCCCCTTGTGCAAATCTCTGTTTTAGTGTTAAAAGGGGTGGGTGTCCAAAAATAGTTGGAAAAAACTGCCGAAAACGGAAAAAAAATTGGACGATGGGGTGGGTGGGTCCCAACAAGGGTCAAAAGTAAAAAATCAGCATACGTGCCTGAAAAAAAATTCCGACCCCCCCCCCCGGACGCATAATTATTTATCTTTTGTTGCGAAGTTTTGTGTCAGATTTATCATTGCTTTGTTCACTTAATTGATCCAACACTCTAATATCTACATTGATCTCCTTGTTGAACGGTTTGATCGAGGTTGGGCGAGATATCACCCCATTAAAAAATTAAAAACACAAACCCTGTCTCTGAGGACAAAATTTAATGCATGGCAAGTAAGATGAAGTGGCTTTATTATATATGGCAGGATAACCTCCTTAATACATGGTATTACCTGTGTCCACAACATGACCGTCTTATATTACCATAGTCGTATGGTATTGTTTCGCCATGTGGGGTCTTAATACAAACCCGATTCGGATACGACTAAACTGTTATCCGAAACGACAGCATGCATGTTCGGACTTATGTATACGTCATTTTCATTCGCCTTTTTGAATGAGCAAATTTGACTGCTGAGATGACTGTTCAATTAATTTAATTAATCCACCCATAATATATGTGTATACATGATTCGAAAATGGTACGGACTCATATTCAGATGAGATAATTAGTCCAACTCATCAGTCTCAGATACATACGAAACACGCGAAAACTCACCAGAACTCTATAAGTACTATGGATATTTACTGCACAGCAGATCCGGTGTTACTGACATCTTGATCCGCCCCTTGACATCTATCTGGATCGAAAGTGGTCCCACCATATTGAGAATGACATGTGCTTTTTTTTAAATATGTTCAATCCTATGCTTCTTTGACAAAATCAATTATATATCGTCCACTGCAGCAACTCGTGGGTAGATTTGTATGTCTATAGCATGATTTTGCTATGTGTGTGATTTAGAATGGGGATAAAAATGCTGTCTGCTTGATTTGGGACGTTTTTCGGTAGGTTTTCCGATGAAAAATATCCGTTTTACCGGCTACACGCTGCGTCGGTATTTAAAACTGTATTTTCCATCTCAAAACTCCACCGATAATCGTCCCAAATCACACCAGAAAAACATGTTTATCCTCTACATATCTGACGCTCGTTGTATTACCATATCAGGAATAGACTAACTAGAACGCTCCTTATTATTCTTTGCTCTGAGAACAATCAGTACCCAACTTATCTATGACTTGACCAACATCTATACATCGATTTCCAAACTATTAGTGCGGACCCCTATTGAGATTGTGGCTCCCGGAGCATCAGTAATGATCTCCAGTCTGACTTTGCTCAACTATAGTTTTCGTGTTCGATCCTGAAAACTAATGAGAACATTTTAATGAGAATTTACGCCGCCATATACCGAACATTGTGACTTTTCGATGCTGAAAATTTGAGAAATGTTCTCAGGGTGTTTAGATGCCGATGCACATTACATGGCCATGGCTCGTTCATACTTCCATATATTTGGAAGAAGGTAAAGATGGGTCGCTAAATACACGAATTGCTAATCGAAAAAAAAACATTTGTATACCCTGAAAAATGCCAAATCAGGAATAGATCCCCCAATCACACAGCCGGAAAATTATTATATTGTTATGACATTAATTGTTATTAATTTGGGAGAACGCTCTTTATTCTTCTATTCTGCTCTGAAGAAAAATCGGCTCAAACTAATCGGTGACTTGAGTAGGTCTTTCTGTGAGTCCGTCTGTCCAAGTTTCCTTCGACGTGAACCAGCTAGTGTAATATGTTGGGATAATGCTGGTTTTACGTCGAAGTCTCGAAATCAGACTTTACGCCCACATCCAGTCACTTTAATCGATTTTTAATATTGGTGATTAAATACACAAAATGCCGACAATCTTAGTATAATCTGAAATGTCTTGCAAAAAGTGGTCGCAAATTTGAAGTTCTTTTCAATCTTTGATATATAACATACACACTCTTTATTATTTCATATAGTCTGAAGAAAATCGGAACAGAACTTGACTATCTGAAACAGATGAATTCCGTATACAATTAAATGACCAATATCTGGTGAAGTTGAACATCGATTCCATGGTATTAGTGCGGACCCCTATTGAGATAATGATTCCAGGAGCACCGTTAAAGATGTCCTACCTGACTTGACTCCACTATAGTTTTCGTTTTCTATGTTGAAAGCTAATGATTACATTTTAATGAGATATTTACGACGCTAGTTATCGACATTTGTGACTCTTCGATGCTGAAAATAATGAGAAATGTCCGTGATATGTTTAGAGCGTGTATACGCCGTTACAAACTATCTACAAACTATCTACACACATTAAACGGGAATGGCTCACATGAACCTCCAAATGTATCGACGAGTAATAGACAGAGAGCCCAGAGAGTTTCAATTGCACTATCGCATACGAAATGTTTGATTCCTTCGATTTGGTATCACGTTTGAACCACCGCAGAAACCCCAGTCTGAAGTGTAACAATCCTGGCGTTTTGTGGCCGCTTAGACTCCAAACAAGATGGCGTCTGTCATGCCGACCATTTTGCTTGATATGCACCATACTATAGTATATACATGAAGTACAGAATGTTTCATATAGGCGGTCATGCTTTCCACGCGATTCGCCAGAGTTATACACCAGAGCTAGAATTGAGCCAAAAACCAGACTAAGAGAACATTGACTTCGGGTGTAGCCCGAAAAATGCATGGATATATAGATTTGTCTCCCTGATGAACGGTTTGAATGAGGTTGGGCGAGACACCCCAGTTAAAAAAACAGAAACACTGTCTCTGATGACAAAATTTAATGCATGCCAAGTAAGATGAAGTAGCTTGAATCTATATGGGCTTTTTCACCATATTGGGTCTCAATACGCACCTGATTATGATACGACTAAATTGATATCCGAACCGACAGTATGCATGTTCTTGTGATCAGGGCCTTATATATACGTAATCTTTTATTCGCCTATTTGTTTGAGCAAATTTGACTGCTGAGATGGATGTTCAATTAATTTAATTAATCGATCCATAATGGATGTGTATACATGATTCGAAAATGGTATTCATATTTAGATGAGATACGTCCAACTCATTAGTCTCCGATACACACGAAAACATGCGAAAACTCACCAGAACTCTATCAGTACTATTGATATTTACTGCACAGAAGATCCGGTGTTATCGACATCTTGATTCGCGACTTTGACATCTATCTGGATCGATAGTGGACCAACCATATTGAGAATGACACGTGCTTTTAAAAATATGTTCAATTCTATGCCTCTTTGACAAAGTAAATTATATACGGACATATTGTCGGCAGTGTGGAAGGCCGCTGATTATGTTAGTGAATAGATTTTCTTGAAAATTTGAGAGAGCAAAACAGAAAAGACTATTGAAATAATTCGCTAAAAATTGGTAAATGGTTAGATCTGGGAAAACCGACTGACATCGGGTGGGAAAATATTCCTTCTTCGTATGGGTCCTTGTCAGTTTTTCATTGAGAAACACAATATTCGCATATTATATGCGTGAAAATTCTTTCCCATTCGGTCCGGTTTGGTGATACCTTCCGGGTCGGTGATACCGGGTACACGGGGGTGTAGTTTGCAATCCTAAAATTATATTTCTTTATGGGTCAAATTTGATAACCCATTTTAGTGTAGATCATACCACAAAGCTCTACTGCATGTGGTTACGCCCATACATTCACATAATAAATATTCCACCTGTTCATTTAAAGTCTGGGAAGTTTTTTTTATTTTCTGCATGACGAGAAATTTATAACATTGAAAAAAGCAACGCATGTAATATATTTCTTTATTAAAACCTGTCCAACAGTTCAGATGCCGCTTCTGGTGTATACTCATAAGCAAATTGCCTTTACTTGACTGACCTCTTGGTGCAGGATTGACTAGATTATGGAGCCTTTATTCAACGTCAGAGGCGCCTGCGGCCCCTTTGTGCGCTAGGAGCCTGCGACACCTTTGCGCACACTTTTATCATTTGAAAATTTTAATTTAAAACAACAACATTTAATTAAATTTAAAACAAACACAAATTAATTTACATTTTGTTTCTTCTTAGATTCAACTCCTTTCTCAATTTAACAACACTATATTTTCTTCTTTTTTTTTAATTACATTTTTCTTATTTTTAAAATAAAATTTTGAAAACCTGACGCTGTTATACCATCCTCCTAGTTACCCCGAGTCACCACACATAATTTGATTGAAATCGGTCCAGGGTCTGGGAGAAAAGTTGCGAACAGACAGACGGACAGACAGATGGATAGACAGATCGTATACTCTTTTGTATAAACATATATATACATGTAAATACACAGCATTTTGTCTTTTCGTGTAAACCATCTTGCAGAAAATCAATCACAAACAAAGTGATGAACAGCACGTGAATCTCGTGTTGAGAGACATGCCATTTGCAAGATTGATTGAAACCCAGAATGATATCGGATTAGTGGTTCATAAGCGATACCTGTTTCTCATTGAAATAAATCCCATGAGCGTGCACGCATTCGCGATAATTAATGGCGTGTCAATAAGCGTAATATCGGCAATTCGGCATGCCTTCTAGTCCGATTGGTAACAGGGGTGTTTGACTGCATGCTCATATCACCGAATACAGTTGTCAATTAGCTGGCCACTGAACGACAAAAACGCCCCATTAGACCCGGTTTGGCTGGACCACCAATGTAGGTTTAAACCAGGTTTAAACTCGGAGGTTTAAACTGGGGATGACGAATCCGCCTATCACTTGGTTGTCGGAAATAATATCAAACTTTTGCGGTCGTTTTAATTGTACTGTCTACTTTGGCGACTCTCTTATGAAATAACGCGTGGCATTATGAGAAATAAATATTCCTATTAAGCCTATGCAGTTATAAGTTACCATATAACACGCTGGGCGTTGCAGAATTTGTTTCGGTTATATCTGCAGACCATTAATCGAAACAAGAATCAATTCTGACCTCGTTAAACTAAGAATGATAACGTTAACATATTGAATCTACCAAAACAAAAAAACATGTATATACGATGAACCCATGTAATAGTTCCCAAAATGATGGAGATTTATGCACAATTTCATTTAGATTGTTGTGTGCAAATCTTAGCGATATTACTTTTTTCAAAATAGGTGAAAAAGAATAATTCTAGAACTTAACAAGCCGAAAACTAAATCTGCAAACAATACGAATTGAAAGTCATCGTGACGCTGAACATCCATAACAATTTTGGTTAAAACCATAAACCAAACTCAGGACGGAGACCCTGATGAGATAAGATTCATTTCGGTTAAACATACATATCAATTATAGTACATGCAACCTATACGATAACATAATGAAGTCTTGTGTAAATATTATGCCCACTAAATATGTTGTCCTATAGGACTGAATTAGAAAAGATATAAACTATAGTGTAATTTACATATGCACATAACAATCATGGCAGTATACACATGTTCCACAGTGAAGTGTTTATTATAAATATAAATAACTTTGTTGTGTGTGTACATATATGTTAGGATGTTTAGTTTGTTAACATAGATAGACTTGTTACAATTTTATCTGACGACTCTTAAAAATGCCAGAATTGCATAATTTGGAGCAATATACGATAAATGTATATTTGATAAGATGATTCGGTTTCATTGTCGCGTAACGGTCTACTCGAGTGGGAACGAGCCATAAAGTCTGTACAATAAACATGATTATAACAAATCGTTGATACGCCGTGTCGTGCGGCATGTGTGGTCTATATACAACCTCCAAGCATGTTAATACTAAACGAATATCCGATTAGATGCATGCATGCGAGCGGCAGCATTCACGTGCGTGTGATCAAGGCATCGCGTTATCATTCATTCGTGTTCTTGAGATAGCAAATCTGAATGCTGAGATGGATGTTCAATTAATTTCAATTGAAACATATTCATAATATATATGCACACAATATTTCGAATGTCTTATGGATTCATATTTCCGATGTCATTCGCAGTCCAATTGATCAGTCTCAGATAAACATACACACTCGAAAACTCATCAGAACTCCTTAAGTAATACGCATATTTACTGCACAGAAACTCGGCGTTTGGTCGGATCTTCATCTGTGCCTTTCGGATATTTCTGGACCGACAGTGGTCCCTTCATATCGCGCGGATATTGAGAACGACACGGATTAAAAAAATTCTGTCAAATCCTATGCTTCATTGACAGATTCAACTATATACCCGCATTTGTTTCGGAAGCGTGGAAATCCAGGAACTATACTAGTGAATGGATGTTCTCGAAACTTTTAGTGAGCAAAAGCAAAAACACCATTGAAAAAATTCGCCAAAAAAACAATTACTGGTCTGATCTGGGAAAACTGATTGACAACTGGTGGATAAATACTTCTGCTTCGTGTGGTCATACACATACGATGCTCGATGTCTGTTTTACAATGAGAAACAAACATATCCCCATATCATATACGTGAAAATGACTTTCCCATTTCCTCGGCTTTGGCCGTATCCTCGGCTTTGGCCGTACCACGTACACGGGGGTGTTGAATGGTAACTCGCTTTAGCCTGTAATTAATGGATCGCCAGTGGATGATCAATCTTGGTATGGGTTGATGCAAAAGAGCATATTGACGATGGGCTGGTTTATGTTCAAAACACGAATAGTTTAGGAATGATCGTGCTATAATTTAATAATTCGCTGTTAATTCAGCGAATTCTGCAATCAATTGGTTGTCTCTCAATTAGCCGTTAAGGTTACCTCGTATTATTACATTCCTGTGTGCGAGTTACCTTGATTTCTCGAGTGAGTATGAACGATAATTTCACCAAATGAATTATGTCACTTGAACCAGCGTGTTATGTATTCATAAGCGCTATCGAAATTTATGCGTCATGTGTATAATGGAGGTATTGAACTGGTGACGTGGAACTAATTCATTCGAAGCAGAGATCATTTTGTAAAACATTCGAGCGCAGTGCGCTCTCGTGTTTTTACAACGTCCCTGCCTCTCATGAATGATATCACGTTAACAGTTCATTCAAGTGATTTTTCTATATATAACCTTAATCTACGAAAGCGCATTAGGGCCACCAGAACCACACCACACCCCAAAGTATACAAATACACAACTCGTTATAATGACTTCCAACTACTCGTTATAACGACTTACAGCTCATTGGAAGCAGAGGTCATTTTGTAAAACGTTCGAGCGCAGTGCGCTCTCGTGTTTTTACAACGTCCCTGTCTCTCATGAATGATATCACGTTAACAGTTCAATCAAGTGATTATTCTATATATAACCTTAATCTACGAAAGCGCATTAGGGCCATCGAACCACACCGCACCCCCAAATATACAAATACACAACTCGTTATAACGACTTCCAACAACTCGTTATAACGACTTACAGCTCGTTATAACAACTTACAACTCGTTATAACGACTTCCAACAACTCGTTATAACGAATTCCCACAACCCGTTATAGTGAGTTGTGAAAGTCGTTATAGCTACTTCCAACAACTCGTTATGACTACTTCCAAGTCGTTATAACGACTTTCAACAACTCGTTATAACGACTTGTAAGTCGTTATAACGACTTCCAGAAACACGCTATAACGACTTCCAAGTCGTTATAACGATTTTCACAACTCGTTAAGACTAGTTGTAAATTTTTCTACAAGTCGTTATAACGATTTGTTTTTATTTCCACAACTCGTAATAACGAGTTGTGAAAGTCGTTATAACGACTTGGAAGTCCTTATAGCGTTATAGCGACTTCCACAACTCGTTATAACTTCGAGCAACTCGTTATAACAAGTTATTGGAAATCGTTTCACGGTTCTCTCCAACTATAGTTGTAAGTCGTTATAACGAGTTGTTGGAAGTCGTTATAACGATTTGAAAGTCGTTATAACGAGTTGTTTATTTGTATATTTGGGGGTACGGTGTGTTTCGGATGGCCCAATGCGCTTTCGCACTTAATCGGTGTCGATCACTTTACAAGTAAACACGCGTGTCTGTAACGATGTCAGCATTGTTGGTTCCAATTGGTCCGACATATCGAGATGAAAAAATCAAGGTTCTCTCCAACTGCTTGGATGTGTGATTATTAGGTGTTTTTTCCCCAAGACATAAGTGTTGAGCTCAGGGAATTTGTTTTATTTTATGGGAATATATTGGTAACTAGAATTTTATTTTAAAAAGTCGGTTATAACTGCATAACCTTAATCAAAACTCGAGTTTTGTACTTAAATCTTATATCTGCACAATACTCTAAGCTTGATGATATTTAGATATATTATATTTTATTATATAGCCATGTTTTGCAGCTGTAAAAAATGTTCTTTATAGAAATAAAATCGACAGGACCGGCGTTGTCGGATTAATATTCTTACGCAGTGTTTCATTGACAGACGATATACTCACTGTGAAATAGTTCCCAAACTTGGCCACTGATTTCCACTGAAGCGTCGAGAGTACATGTGCCACCTTCGCCATCAAAACTGAAGGTTCTACAATCCGCCTCTTTGCAGTAACCAGCACATTGTGGTAAGGACCACGCAGTGACCTGGTGCGGAGTCCGCCCCCAGTCGAATGGAGTACGGGTAAGTGTGTACTTTACGCTGTGAGCCCCGTCAAGGAAACACCATATCAAACATGAAATGACACCCGGAATTCGAAGGAAATACATCCAGAAGTTGTTTTCAGCGTCTTCTGTATAACATCGTGTTGTGACGACAGTGAGTGTCTACCTGTTCATTAACTCGAGGAAGGACTGGTGTCCGTTTGACTCTATGGTGGCTCACGCAAGGAAAACAAATCAATGAAGACAATTGAGGCCAATAAATTATTGTGTGATGGCAAACTCCAGGCAGAGTTATCTCCCATCGCTCCGCTGATATACCACTGCCACGAGGACATTTGTTAAGAATTTCTGACATGATCTTAGTTCTTATGTTTTATAGAATTAAAATTGTCTATGTCTGGCTCAGTTCATATTGTTCTTATAAATACCGAAATAATTACCATTATTACAAACGCTTGGTGGTAAAAAATAATGTAATTGGTGATCAAAGGTACTCAATCCGATCAGACGCTCCTATATTACTATTTCTTTGGCTTCGGGGGTAAATCATATCTGATTCGAGTCGAGGAAGACCCATCAAAGCTCAGGGTGATCAGATATCGGTTTTTGAGAAGTTAGTTATTTCTCGAGATGTGCAATAATATATGGCCCAGAAACACGTGGTCAAACGAACGGTCTCGGTCAAATTGCGGATGAAGATGGATAACTCTAACATCAAGTGGTAATACGGCTAATTTCGTGATACTTTAGTGATAATAGGGCCATATGTTGTTTAAAAAAATGTTGATAAATAACAAGTTTTGGGAAATTTGATGCCATTTTTGACAGTTTTTAGCAATATTTTGTTGTAATAAATCGATTCTGATAACTAAAGCGTATTTTGAAGAAATGTTGTTGTTGTATCTTGATGATATGGGGACCGTCTGATCGGATTGAGTACCTTTAAATATAGTTCTGACGATACGTAAACATAGATGTATCGGTCCGCAAAGTACCATCCTTCCGGTAGTGATATATACATGTATGGCAGTGATAACGGAGAGGGCGCTGCATGGAGTTTGGTATAATGGATGTTTTTCTCTAGAGTTGAAACGCCACCTATAGCTACTTGTTCCATTGACGACAAAAAACAATCACATTGGTATGCAGATGAACGTCGGCTGATTTCTGAATGATTTAACTGAAGTAACACATTGTGTTTCGGTGTCCCCTGTATCTTATTATGGTGATATTGAATGTGTCCCACATTATTTGTAAGATAATAATGAAGTTTCGGGACCAATCCCTTGTGAATAATATAAATGACGAAACTCGTTGTTTGTGTGGAAATTAAGTGAATGCGTACTTGTGTATTAGTATGTATAAAGACCTTACAAGTAATGCCGCCATAAGAAGCAACTGTAAATCAATATATGAGATCAACCACGAGTTCTCCCCCGGCCATTGGCCAATAAAAATCGCTGTCATCTTTCCTTTTAAAGATTGGCCAAGCATTACCTCCTAAAATTAAAATTATCCAATCGCAGCGCACTAAAGTATTTACCGCGTATTACTTCCTGAAACCAACCAAAAACAATAACATCTGAACATGTGCGCTAGGAAACGAAACGCTATAAAATTCCTTGATAAAGAAATAAGGGGTGGACGTCGGATAAATGTATATATGTATACACTTTACGTATAATATATTATTTGATCGTCACTGTCATGTGCGTGAACAAATCATAATTCAAGTTCATGTATAGGAATATTGTATCTGATGTGACGTTCTTTCCTTCCGATTGGTCGAAAGTTGTACCGCTGTTCACTGTAGAGTGCATGTAGGCATTCAACATGGTCGACAATACACCCGGGCTCTCCATGCTTTATCTATTTTAGCGCTATCGCATCTTTTAGTTTGCCTTTCAACGCATGTGCTTCATGCGTAGGATTCGCATCGCATCGCGAATCTTTAAAAAGCACTTCTAATATATCCGTTATTTAGTCAAGATTAATCCTAAGATTCATCTAAAAAACACTTCTTCAAATATCTACGATATCGTTATTTCACAGTAGGTTTCGTTCTATTTCACTGTAGCCCGTCGGGTGGTTTACGCGAGCGAGAAATTTAAAATCAAATTCTATAACCTGGCGTAATAGTCAAGGTTCTGCAAACTTGTCGGTTATAACCCATAACCTTATTCGAAACAAGAGTTCTTTCTTATTATTTAATCCGTCATTTCACAGAAGAACCATCATAAGTAGAAGGCAGAAGTAAAACAAGCGAAATACTTTCCGAAGAAAATTACACGCGCGCGTAAAGTTGAATCAGGCACTCTTGACATCTAATTATCGTTTTTGATTGGCTAGCCGCAACTTATTAATTGACTGTTTATCGTGTGATTATGGTTTTAGAATACGAATGTTTATAAGTTAATATATACACATGTATAGCGATTACTCACAAACACAAGTGTATATCGGAAAGCATAACAAGTGTTTACTATTACTATTTATATTTTTATCTGTGTATGCGCAGCGTGATCTTTCGCCACGTGACGTAAATGTACCTGCATATCTTAGCGACGTGTCAACAAAATACTCTCGCCTCGAGATTGGGTCAAATAGACTGTAGCGTTTCGAATGGCTTAAATGAATAAATAAATATAAACAACATGAATCAAATTTCCCATTAAGAACAAATGTTAGCTTCAATTATTTTTTGTGTCATTTTAGACGGATTTCTCCGCAGAAAATTATTATTTTGCAGTATTTTCATCTGCTTCAAAAAGTTTTATTCCGACGTAACTCGTAATCTGAAGAAATCTTAATAATAGATCTCGACGTGAGAATTTTGATGTTGATACATCGTTTGATGAAGATATATATATCAGGAATGACGCCCGAGTCTCATTTTCTCGAGGGGTTCGACGTTGCAGAAGCGCATCGCGTGAAACCCGAAATGTGTTGTTCTGCGAGATATCCCCATAGCTCAATTGACACGGCCAGATCAGCATAGCAGTAAACACTCATAGGGCGTAATAAACGAAACATCCATCGTACATATTTGTGAGTGAATTAGTTTACCGTATATTATAAGGACTGTTCGTTATCTCATTGGGACACGACGCTCTTGCGTGGACTGTGGAAAACAAAAGTATACCCATTCAGCAGCCTGTTAAACGGTCAGTATATGAATATGACATCGAGATCATTTACTGACTACCAGCTGTCGATTAACATTGCATTAATTTCATTAAAACCAGTTATGCGACAGACATGCATGCAAACGCATCTTCTGTTTTGCCATGCTCGTGCACTCGCTGATGTGTAGTAAGTATACGGTAAGCCAAACGACTAATTCGACGACAGCGGTGTGTGCGATTTATGTTTTCAATTGTGTAAAAATATACTACGATGCTGAGCGTATATTGACGTTTCCACTTTACAGTTGTTGGTGATTCTTAGCAGAATTGTATTATGAAAGAGATTGCTTTTATGACTAACACATGTGCTAGCTAGGGGTAGCGGAATACGAGACAATTTATACAAAATATATTTTAAAATACATTTTTCAAATGACCTTGACCTTAGCAATTGACCGTGACTATATGTCCTATGGCCTAGTCCGTTTAATGGACCATTAATGGCACTATGAGATCACATCATTTATTCAAACACAGTCCTTATCGGGTTGCCAAACAGTGGGCTTTTTAAAATATTTGATGCCGTTGCCATGGAGACCAGATTTTATCCTGACACACGACGCCTAGCTCGCCTGGGCACCCCCTCCAAAAAGTTTCCACTAGGCTATAACTAAGTTACACATGTGGTGTGAGATTTCATGCTTTAGTTACTAAAGTCACAAAACCATATTTATTTTCGTGTTATGGAATCTTAAGGGTAATTCAGCGTGACGTATGTACTGCCACAAATACTATAACAATTAGTACTTAAAATGTGATTATGTTTCAAATAATTGCCGTGAAATTTTGACAATGACCGTCTTATACAAATTCATCATATACCAATTTGAACATATTGATTGCGCCCTACTTTTTTGTATTATGATGGGGATTACTTTATGACTAACGCACTAGGTGTAGTGCAATATGAGACAATTATAAAAAATAGACCAAAATATTAGTTTTTCCAATGACCTTGACCTTAGCAATTGACCTTGACCCAATGACCCAATCCGTTTGATTGACCATTATTTACACTATTTAGTTAAAATCATTTCTTCAAACACAAGGGTCATTGGTTTTCAACAGTGGCCTTTTACAATTGTTCTCCAAATATTTGATGCCGTTGCCATGGAAACCTGATGTTATCGCGACACAGGACCCCTCACCCGGATACCCCCCAAAAGGTTTCCATATGAATAAGCAACATATCTTTAAATTTTCATGCTTTATATAGTCACTAAAGTTTCGATTCAACGCCTAAGGGACCTCACAATATAGACTAGTATAGTATTGGACATTTCTGGACTCTCAGTTATTTTCTTATTTTTTTTTATATTTCATTAACTAATTTTCGTGTTTCTAAATTAGATGTATGCGGCCATTTTCTATGCTACATTTATGTTGAATAACTTCTTCTTGTTTGTCGAGAATTATCATGCCTCCGTCGCCAATAGTATGTAACACCGTGTCACATGTTACAATTGACGTAAATATTGGATATTCAATGGTTTCAAGATTTTATATAAGCTATATTGTGACATAATTAGTAAACATGCTTTCTCACGCTCGATAAGATTATCCAGTCTACAAGGCGCCAAATTGTTGAAAACTCCTTTCAATATACACCGATAAAGACAAAGACCCATATATCTTTAATAATACTAATAGTTATTTATTTGAAGGGATAGGAATGGAACACATACGAGGTGCAATATAACCAAATCGTTGTTAGTAATAATAATAACATAATCAAGAATGCATGGCGTCAAAAACTACAAATCGGTTTGTTTTACCGTGTTTCTATATATTTTTCGCTTATAAAGTTTTCCTTTTCCTGGAGTTATGTACGTTTGTGAACCAAGAATTGTGTTTCCCCTTTTGGTGCTTGGTAAGAACATCACAATACTCATTATAAGATTCGAGTACACATGCAACCTCCTCACCCACCATATGGAATGCTTTTGATTGATTGACTTTAAGGAATGTCCCATTAGCTGTAAGGAGATCATTTTATTATTTTTAACAAACTTGAATATATATCATAATTCACAAAAACTAAATGGTATCGATTCTAAAAGTTATTTTACCAAGGAATTGTTACAGGAAAACACGCACCAGTACAGCTGACGCCAGATCCACAATGGCCACGAGATGGGGTATAGTCAGCGCTGGGAAAATTTCGCGTACACTCTGCACAGTGATGAAGCTTCTTCCAGAGACAGAACATCAGGTAGTCATAAACGTATATTTGGAATGGTCAATATTATTCATTTGGAGGGGTGTTAAGGATATATTACCAGACGTCAGTCAGATGAAAAGACAGCATAATTACAGATTAATTCATATTCATCGGTGGGAAATGTTCAGATGATAAGTTCAATAAACGTTTGTAGAACTTTTGATAGGAATATTTCCCAAGGTAACTACTTATCAATATGTATTTAGTATAGCCATGTATAATATACCTACTTACTAACCATAAACACTTTGATTCACGGGTGGATTCTTCGATTCTGTTATGAACGTATACTTAAAGGTACTCAATCCGATCAGACCCTCGTAAATTACTATTTCTTTGGCTTCGGGGGTAAAAAATATTTGATTTGAGTCGAGGAACCTACCCATGAACGCTCAGAGTGATCAGATATCAAATTTTGAAGTTTTGTTATTTCTATTGTTTGTGGCCCAGAAACACGCCGTCAAATATATGGTCTCGGTCAAAATTGCGTTATTATTACAAGTTTAGAGTTATCCATCTTCGTCCGTTTGAATAAGTGTTTCTGGGGTAATTATTAGTACACATCTCGAGAAATAACAAACCTCAAAATTCAATATCTGATGGGTGGTTTCCTCGACTCGAATCAAATATTTTTTACCCCCGAAGCCAAAGAAATAGTAATTTATGAGGGTCTGATCGGATTGAGTACTTTTTATAAATGATTGTTGATTTGCGTGCGTTCCATGAGTATCGATACAAGTTGGTATGATATAAACGTGTCAGATCTAGTTGCGTCCATACTCCATGGAATGCTACACCCAATTATATAAGAACACTAGGCCCGTAAAATAGTCTGGTCTTCATCGTTTCGTCGATTTACTGGCGCAGGCATATCATATGTCGATATAGAGTTATAGTCCATGGGCTAGTAGGACCCCTCGTGCTCATCCAGTACTTAACGTCTTTGGTATTTTCATGTACCCTAATATGTACTTGTCAGGGAAAAAAATGAAGTTAACAGCAAATATTTTGGGTTCTAGTGTACCTACTGGGTCAAAGTTTATCCTTACACGGTTACCATTTTCCCCCGATTATGATCGGGTGGGTGAAACTGATACCCCATATAAGTGATGTCATTGTGATTGGATTTTAACAGGTGTTGTGTCATTTTGTAGGTATTTGAATACTCTATCAAATGGAAGCAAAATAATATGACGTTCTCATTGATGACGTCAACAGATGTCAAAAGGTCGATGAAAACACAAATATAATAGTCTGGGGTCTGATATGATACCCCTGCACCCCGACCACATGACTTAACTTCACCACGCTCATTTTCTTCCTTATTATGTCCCCCAACTTTTAAGCAATGTTAACACGGAAACAAAAGTTTTCAACCATAAATCCAAACTAAATTTGTTTCAAATAAATAATATATATATATAAAAAAGTAGCCGTGTACACACGAGACAAGATGGCGTCCAACATGGCCGCCGTTTTTTAAGACGAGGCACTATAAACCAGTTTGATGCAAATTATTAAGAGAAATTCTTGACAAAATTGTATACAAGTGTATATATTATTGTGAAGCTAAGACATAATGCTACTTTTTAAGGGCAATATGGGAACTTCACGTCCAAGATGGCCACCGGAAGTGGAAAATATAACTATTTTTCACTAATAAAGTATCTTCTAAATTAGTTCTGCTGTTTTGAAATTGTTGAGAATTACGACGTTGTTTTGGTATTTTTCATATTAACTGATCATTAGAGCAATGGAATATGTCATTCTGTGGGTCCCAGCCCCTTCCAATCCCTAAAAAAATGATTATACAGAACGCGGTATAAATTTTATTTAAAAAAATCACCATTGGGATTATAGTCATATTTAAACAAGAAATGAGCAGGACTGTGCAATAGAAGTGAAGCATACAATTACTTATTAATATTCCAACTCAATGGAACCAAAATTGACAACTTTAGTTCAAAACAACCGCCAAAATGGCAGCCAAATTATGGAAAATGGTAGATATCGACCCAGCGTGTCCTGCAATCGGTTACAAGTTGTGGTTGATGAATAACATCGACTAATATGCCTTCTATACATTGAGTACTAACATCGACGATGCACCTTGTTTAATTATTACTATTGTAACCACTTACATTTTTTCAAGTAAAACACACATATAATAGTCTGAGATCTGATATGGTAACCATGCACCCGACCACACGACTTAACTTCTCCCCAATCATTTTCCATACATTGGCTAACACTATTTATCTTGACCTTGTAAGCCAGTGTATTCTCTTATATGTGCGAGGCTCCCTATGGGAGACTCGCATATATAAGAGAATGCACTGGCACAGGATCGTCATTGTTGCATCAGGTTAGGGTTAGGCAAGTACGTAGAGTTAATGGAGGAACATTTATACATGTACATGTGTCTGTAGCACATATAAGCTGCTCTCGTGCGCACTATAGGATCATCTTAAATATTGTAGGTTGTTGTTGTTGCCGCTCGGAATCTTGACAGGGCGCAATCATTCGCCGAAGAGTTTGGCATTCCGAAAGCATATGGCTCGTACGAGGAACTCGCAAAAGACCCGGATGTGGGTAAGATTCCAGGCGACCAGGCTCAACGACGCTCACTGTTTCACCGCTACTCAAATTCTCTATCATTTGTGGTTAATAACAGTCCTTGAAGCATTTATGCACAATTGCCCAATGATACGGTCGATAATCGTTATCGACATCGGAAATCTGTCGATATTAATCAATTGGTTAACACCTAAGTCAAGTATAAGGTTAATTGAACATCGGATTGACATTATATTATGACATATTGACACAAATCGCCATGTTTGAGTTTTCCCTGCGAGTCGGTTGATATTTTATAACGTTTTGGAATGATGCCACATTTGCCGCGGTCAGGTCGTCAGCTTTGACTGAGCAATTCGGCCCGGATGCGTTCCGCGGTCATTATCAATCTGTAAGGTAATCCTATATACACCAGATGAACCCAGACTATACGACAGCGGATTCGATTGTTTGGAACAAACGAACAGAATTAAATGCAAAATAATACGATAATATCAGCCAACACAAATTCTGCTTATTCTGATAAGCTTTGTTGCATATTCGAACGGTAGCCATTTTTATTTTGTAAAGTTTGAGCTATTGCCATGGGTTGGCGTCCGTCGTCCATCCTTGCGGGTATTTTTTCTTGAGTGGTTAGGATCAAGTTGTTGCTTCCTAAGTGGTTAAATTTGATGATAAACAACAGTTCTTAAGAGTAACTTCTGGCGTATGTATAAAACAATGCACATTAATATAAACATAATTCTGTATACGGTACGGAAATTAAAAATGTTAGAGGAATGGAAAATAGTCCATATGATGCAAGGGAATTAACTCCAAAAATTACCGTCCGTGGTCCAAGACCATGCATTAACTTTGGATTGTCCAGACTTAAGTGGTATTTTTCAAGATTTTACTAAATGCCACTTTATGCCTTTCTGAACATACAGCCAGTCTCCAAATTAAGTGGTAACCACTTAATGACTGGTTTATCATACAAAATACCACTTAATATACCCAACACATGTGCATTCGTCCGTCCGTCCGTCAACAATGTCCGTTAGCACACCCTACAGGTCACATCTCTCACCCGATCTTTACCAAACTTCATACGGATCTTCGGGGTGACCTCTAGATGGAAGCCATAATTTTTTTTGCGAAATTCGTTTAAAGCATGGCCGACAACAGCCATCTTGGATATCAACTTTGAATCCATCGGCACACCCTGCAGCCCGCGTTTATTCTTTTGAAAATTTACAGGCATGTTTAGGATCACCTTTAGATGGGAGCTATAACATTTGAACGATTTTCGACGATAAACTTTGCCGCCGGCAGCAATCTTGGATTTGTTTCTTTGCATGACTAAATCCTTTGGCACCGCCTACATACCACAGCCCTTATCCGATAGTCCCCAAACTTCATATAGATCCTCGGGGTGACCTCTAGATGGGAGTCATAAAATTGTTCTGAATTTCTTTGAAAAACATGGCCGACAGCAGCCATCACTCTTTGCATTGGTCAATCCTTTGGCGCATCCTACAGACTATTCATCTATCATCCGATCATCACCAAACTTCATAATGGATCTTTGGGGTCACAAATGAGATCCTTTTTTTTGCGAATTTCGTTGAAAAGCATGGCTAATTTTGGATTTTACTCTTTGGATGGCTAAATCATTCGGCACACCCCACGTGCAGATGACATCACTCACCTGGTCATCACCAGACTTCATATGGAACTTCGGGGTGACCACTGGATTGGAGCCGTCAATTTTCTTCCGAATCTTGATAAAAAGGATGGCCGCGCCTGCGGACATCTTGGATTTGAATTTCTATATATCTCTTCATGTTCACAAGTAGTATTACTTAGACAGTTAACTTTCTCCAGCTACAATATCATTGACACTTTCATTTAGGTATTTGTCCCCCAAGTTATACAAGGTTCGATATATTTTTCGGTGCGCAATAAGGAAATTCTGATATCGCCTGAAGGTGAAATTGTTTCTGTTTACAAGAACTGGACATGATGATAGCACGATTCCCCGTTCTGTTTCTTCCACAGAAATCTCATATGTGGGCACCATAAACTCGGAACACTATAAAGTCTGCAAGCTGATGCTGGAAAATGGGAAACACGTTCTCTGTGAAAAATCGATGACACTTAACACACAGACATGCCAAGAGCTACTGCAACTTGCCAAACAGAAAAAGTTATTCTTCTTAGAGGTGATTTCTAAATTTGACCCCACCTACATTTATCTATTAACAGTTTATTTCTAATTTTGACCACACCTACATGTATCTGTTAACATATTTATTTCACACCTGTATGTTTCTTATTAACTGATGATTTCTAATTTAGACCACACCTGCATGTATCTATTAAGAGATGATTTCTAATTTTGACCACACCTACGTGTAAATATCTATTAACAGATGATTTCTAATTTTGACCACACTTACATATACATGTATCTATTAACAGATGATTTATAATTTTGACCACACCTACATGCATGTATTAACCCTTTCTTTACTAGATACTCCTTGACGAATATTTCCCTTAGGAAATGTTTAATATATACAAACAAGGCCGTTTGTTGAACTTATTATCTGAACATTTCCCATCAATGAATAGGCGTCGTCGTCTGTTTATATTATCTGAACACCCCTCTTATGAATAATATACCATTTCAATGTATACTTTTATAACTGATTGGAGAATTCATTTAGTAAAGAAATGGTTGTCAACTGTCCAAACACTTGTGTTTAATTATGAAATGCCACAGTGTGTGGATCTTACCTTATACACATCAGTGACAGTGGTTATTGTAGTCCCTTTCGATTGCCAAAACAAACGTTGATTACCAAGAGTAACATATTGAACATACTTTTCGGACTCAAATTATTCTCATGTATTCGCGTGTTTGGAAATGGAATACACACATATATATATATATATATATATATATATATATATGGCCATGGTTCCAGGATAACTTAGTCGCCATTATTTTGGATTTTATGTAACATGCAAAAAGACCATAAACCATCATTTAGTTCAAAATGTGTTGCTTTTAGACAAATAGTCGAAAATTTCTTACTTTCGGTCTATTTTTTGTCTGAGATGGCAATCAATGAGATATATTTCCAATATATATGCGCAGTGTGCAATATTTGAAAAGTTTGAGGTAACATCTGCAGTAATAGTTGGACATTTTCAACACATCTGGGTGCAAATAGGTCTTGAAAACGTTGGGGTTTCGTTACATGGGTGGGGGGGGGGGGGTGCTGTTCCCCACATTCACAATCTCTGTTTGTACATCATGTTATGTTTTTTCTCACACCAGGGTTATTGGAGTAGGTTTTTCCCAGTTTATCAGACAATCAGGGAGACCATGACAGCTGGTACAATAGGGGAGGTGTTGGTAGTTCGGGCTATGTTCGGCGTCATCAATCAATCAGTTGATCGTATTCATGAGTACGGTTTCGGTGGTGGAGGACTGCGCGACATCGGGTGCTATGTTCTACAACTGGCGCTCATGGTGTTCGACGAAAGACCGACCCGTGTGATGTGCGCTGGCGATTTGATGAAGTCAGGTTAGTTTGTGGGGGTATATACATGCTTTGAGTTCGCAAGGATTACGCACAACAACAGCGACAAGAAAACCATAGTCAGAACTGGTTACGTCATCAAAATCATATTATTAGGCATATACACAATATATTGGAGCTTTAATGTTGTGATTTTGAAAAATGTGTATATAGGTAACGGATATATAGTTAATTATATGTAATATTTGTGTGTATAGTGTGCGCTTGATTGGAAAGCATGTAAAACAAATTTTAATCGGACGTGACAAACTAAATAGTTACATACAATACGTGTACGTCACGTATGATATGTGTTCACAAAGGGCGCATACGTTCCAATTGGTTGAAAGGGTCATCACCAATAGCCACACACCCATTGCCAAAAAATTGACAAACGCCTTGACGTGGCACGTTATTATGCTGACGCTCTGCCAGTTTTCGGTTCTCTTATACGACATTTGAATTGTTTTCGGCTGGTATGTATCTTTTCTTTGTTATTTTTTATAATTTCTATTGAAATAGAGGCCTGAATAGTGCACGAAATAGCATGCAGAATAATAATCAGGCCAAAATTGTCGATCTTCGTTACATGGTTCAAGTACGCAAATGCCGAGTACGTTTCTAATCGCATTTAGTCCATCCAAAGGCAAATACCGATTACGTTTTTAATCACATTTAGTCCACCACCTCGTACGACAGGGCCAGATATGCTTGCCAAAATACACACACAGAGGGCGTAATAACACGTTTCTTGTTAAGGTCTTTGTGTACCCAATTTTTTCAAAATTTGATAGAGTCCAAATAAAGGATTTTGTCCACATATATTAGTAATGACAGAAACCACGCCCATTGATGCAACATTTTAAGAGTATACTTCATGGTTGACTGAGGGCCAGCAGTTTATGTGTCACCTTTTCTGGATTGTGTCCAGTCTAGTGTGAATGGCTTTTAGCTGGTCCACTGGCACATGAGTGATTATCATATGAGTGAGTTGTGACCTACTTACTGGAAATAGTGTGATGGCCTGGTAGGGTTTGGTTGAAGCTTAACATTCTATTGTCAACATATTTCACAGCAGACCACACTGGCCATAGCTAACCCATACCTGCTAGCATCCACCAGCCATGATTAAGCAAGTAAATATATCATTTGTCAACAACTGGTTCTAAGTAATATTTTCAAAGAACACTCAATAAATATAATATTTGTTTTATAGTACATCATTCACCAAACTGTTCAGTACACATTCCCATATTTGATTCTTAGATATGGACTTTGTTTTTCTTGGTCCATTGCCTGTAAATATTATTTTTTTTAATCTCTATAAGGTTCACATTTTGTATTTTCTAAAATAATCCACCATGAAGTATACTCTTAAAATGTTGCATCAATGGGAATGGGTTCTGTGATTACTAATAAACATGAACAGAATCCCTTATTTGGACTCTATCAAATTTTGGAAACATTGGGTCCACAAAGACCTTAAGAAATGAAAGTAGTTGTGTCTATCGAAGAATACGTCGATGTGTCTGAACCGCGAAACGAGTATCACTAAATGTACAAAACTGCCCCATACTTACATGTATCACCCGCTAAAAAACAGTCACCACATTCACACATTTACTAAGAACTCAATCCCATTATTATGCTCTTTCCCCGATGTTGATAAGGTGTGTTTAATGTCAGCCAGTGCGGTATGTGTGTCGTGATCAACACAGGCTCAACTGCGATTTCCAGCTAACCCCATAGAGTGCTGTCAATCGTACTCAACGTCGACCAGAGCATGCGAATATTCCCTCTGGTCTTCCCATAAACCGCACTGCGGGCAGTAAACCAATATGCAGGCGTCAGTAAGCCGCACCTCGGGCTATTTTCCACCCTTCTGATTGGCCCATTTGCTGTCACGTGCCGGGCGACAAATCTCACTGTCGCCCGCTGAGCCGGGAGACATTGTTTTTGTCGCCCGCCTGATGTTATAATGCAAGAATATCTCCAAACACACACACAATGCAGTAACTCATCTATTTCACATCACTATAATGTGCTAAAAATCATAGATCTTATATGCCCCACGGATTCGCAAAACACACCAGTTGTGGTGTTTGCTAATTTGCATATATTTGGTGAACACTAATATTCGAACTTTTAAGTTGATACTTTTATCGGACAAGCGTTATTATGTACTTTTTACATCGAAACATCTCGGTGATTCAATATGTCCATGTCGACATATGGTGCAAGATTGAAAGAGTGGATTTCTTCAGGTTGGTTGGTTATACATGTTTGCTGGTAGACAACGTAATGCATACGTTTGTCGCAAATGAATGGTACTGTAAGCTTATCCATGATATAAGACCGCTCCGCGATGTCTGAAATGTGATCATAGAAGTATTTTGTGTGAGGATCGCCATGTACTTGGGAGCACTGACACATATGAATGTACATTAATGAAATCGACAACTTGCCAATAGCTTTCGGAGAAGACCCTTATGAAAGGAACATCGCGAGTAAATTCCGCGCGCAAGGCGACATTGAATATTACACATTGCAGAAGGTGATAACATACCTATATGGCTTATTGGTTTACACTGCATGGACCGATATTGACGATTTAACCACCAAAATGATCGTAAATAAACGCTGACTATCAAACGCTTAACGGCTTGACTATCGTTTATGGAACAGAACGATAAGTAGTTACTGAAAATATACATAATCCGGAAAGAAAGCACTCGTGACTCAGTGCAACATCGTGCGTGTGGATGGCAAGGATATTTTTCTCTTGTATAATCGGATAACAAAACAGTTGTTGTCCTTCTTCTCGGGAGACATTGAGATTTGTCACCCGCTCGAGAACGGAATGTCTCCCTCGGAGCTGTGCTCCTCGGGAGACATTCCGTTCTCGAGCGGGTGACAAATCTCAATGTCTCCCTCGACATCGGGCAACAACTGTATAGTGTTTTCCATAACAGTGCTAGTCAAATTAGCTAAAGGTAGTCAATTTAGAAGTTTTACCAACCAATGGAAGACGTATATGATGGGCAATGCCTATTTATGCTGTGACAGAACTGTAGTTCCGAGAAATTTAAATATAAGTTCCTTAGAAAAATACAATTAATCTTAGTCGAGCGCATTCGGAATTTCGAGGTTAATTTGAGTTTCATTCAGCAAAACTTTCACCGCTCGAAAAGTTATTTGAGAACGTGTAGCTATTTATATTTATATTTATCCATTGGCGTGTTTTGATACTAAGAACCCAAAATCCCTATCCAGTAACTCGAATCAAGACATCTAAAGTTCCAAACATATCGTATACAACAATAAAGTAAAAGGGAATGCAGGCTGCAGCTTTAAACCGCGACGCGGGCAAAAATCGAGCCCGTTGTTGTTATTACCCCGTCACTGTGGGTGTCACGTGCAATTGTCAATATTTTCCTACTTAAATGCAGCAAATGTTAATGTGAATGTAGATTTAGCTTCCTAAAAAATTAAATTTTTTCAATGGAACGTTCCTAGCATTGTCCAAATTCATCACCACGCGCTCAACTTGGAGCAGAAAAGAAAACACACAAAATTGAAACATGGAAGCTTATTCACATAGTGCATCGAACATTTCGTCACTTTATGGGTCTTTTTTCATCCAACTGTTGCCATTTGTTTGATGCTGGGTTCATCAAGCATGTCGAACTAGATCCTTTTCGTCGATTGGTCAATTACCTATTGCGTAATGTATTTGTTTCTCAATAAAACACATACCGATATATAAGAAACTTTATTTGATCTTTAAGTAACAGCTTAAATCAATATTGGGCTAACTTGTAGTGCTGTATGTATGAGTTTAGGGACAAACTCGGGACTGTAGCAGACAATGAATTAAGACATTTTGCAGCCAAATTTATGAGCATAACGAGTGAAATTTAACAAATGAATGGAGTGTGAGTGTATTTTATTGAAGGTTATTGTGTTTGTGGCTTCAACGGACACAGCACAGTGACATAACCCTCAATAAACACACTCAAACAACACTTGGTTCTTGTATTTATATATATAGCTTTTAGCTTATTAATTTCTATGAACTCATCTGAATTTTGTTTCTAAATTATGTCTGCAGTTTGTGTATCATACTATGCAGTACACTAAATTTTTTCCAATATTCTCTACCTGTGAATTACCAATAAATTAGTATAATCACACACACTAAAAAAACCACGCCCATTTATTCTATATATCGCATTTAGTCATTTAGGTCAACAAGATGTGACGCCTGTGTTGTTGTGTGTTTTATTGGGATATGAAACGCATAACCACAATGTCAGATGACCAACAAGATTTGATGTAACTCACAGGCTAGGTAAATATATTGTTATGACACCGTGCCAATGTACATTGATAGAAATTGATGAATATTTGAAGATTAATTTCTTCCCGATGAGAATTGGTTCCCTTGTTGTGATTGAATTTGAACTATCTTTCCACTGATATAAAAATAATTAGACAGTTTACGGTATGTGCAAGCGGAAATAAGTATGTGAAGATCACGAAAACAACTTCATTGCCGATATACATTTATAACGACACATCTACCAGAGTGGCGAGAGCGCGGACGTATGGGCTTAATAGTTTCTCACTTTCAGCACAAACTGTTACCAATCTGGGCCACATTGTCATGGTAAGTTGGTAACCTACATGTATTTTTTTTCAGGAGTCGACTCAAACGCGTGCATTACGCTATGTTATGGTCGTGGCCGTTATGCTCAGCTTATATACGACTGTCGAGTATCTGCGGATAACAGCGCTGAGATCATCGGAACGACAGGCAACATTCGGGTAAATTCGGGTAATATATGCATCTCATGTAATCATTACGTCATCGCACTCGACGTGTCATAAACAGTTTCCTGCTACCATTAATACACTAAGCTCCGCATACCTATTCAAGTTGGACATTTTTCGTTAATATTTTAAGTTGAAATTGCAAGATTTAAGTGACTTCGTGGTTGATTTTGCTTTGCGTCCCTTACACTAATGTAATTCCTCCCGGGCAATTATTTAATTAAGAAATAAATACACGGTGTATCGGTGTGTATGGTCAAGTTGTACCAAAAAAAAAAAAACTGATTGTTGGACTCCGCGAATAATTACACTATCAGGAAATCTCAGATATAGATAGAGTTATCTCGCTTGTTACACTCGGAACGCTACAGTCAGTCGTGAGATGTTACAAATTGATTGTGGGTATTATCCCAGAAAAATCGAAATAAAATCAATATTAAGTGACAGTATATTTTCTGGACAGTCGTCAACGATTCGTCCTGCATCATGTTATACAAATGAAACTATATAACACGTGTTATAGAAAGAGATATAACCAAATCTTGCAATTGCCAAATTGGTGAGTATTTCTCTGAGGTTTTAACGTTTTGATATTAAGTTCAACTAACGGCTTATTATCTGAATATTTCCCAAAATTCCACCAATCAATGGGAATCTTTCTGCACTTGTATTATATATATGTTTGTCCCTCTGACATCTGTTGAACATCCCTCCACGTAATAATATAGAGCATTCCAATGTACATGTATGTTTTTATAACTGATGATACAATCTATTATTCTCCTCAGAAATTGTTAAATCGTCTGTGTGCCGTCTGCTGATATTTCCCGAAAATCCCTCCAGATGAATAATAGAGCATTCCATGTATACTATTATAACCGATGACAGAATCCACTCAAACTAGAAAGGGTTAAACTATCGATCGGTGCCTCATAAAGAGAATAGAATCAGTCACACTTTCCCGTCTCATACCTTACAAACTACGCGCAAGAAGTTACGAGCGGAACCTCTCTATTATCTGTTTACGTTTACATGCAATTCTATCTCAGATCCCGGCGCCTTTCTGGTGTCCAACAAAAGTGATAACTCCGGGCGGAGAACAAACATTTGAACTGGTAGAAGACCAATCTAAGTATTATTGCCCAAATATGGAAGGCCTCAAATACGAGATATCCGCCGTAAGAGAATGCATCAGAGCAGGTAATTTAAAGATTTCCCAGCAGATTTAACCCTTTCACGACAGGAGCAGCGCTGGTGCAGCATTAAATGTCATGTCCGGTGCATTATCTTGTATATGCGAGTCTCCCATATGGAGCCTCGCATATATAAGCGAATGCACAGGTTTACAAGGTCGAGGTAAATATTGTTAGACCAATGTATTCTGTTATATACGCGAGGCTCCCATGGGAGACTCGCATATATAAGAGAATGCATTGGCAAGGGTTTTCACAAAATTTCAGGAAGCTCTAGTCATGGAAGCGTTAAAAGCATTAACTAGGTATTTTAAGATTTCCAATATGACACCCCCTAAAGTTGAAAATGTCCAACTGATGGCCATTTCAGTTCAATATTTGGGGCAAAAAATACGAAACTATGTCACTATTGGTCTAAAATCAACAAATTCTCAACTAATTACTGGTTGGAAAATTAAAACTATGAGAACAATTTCTATATATTATTGGTGTGAAATTTCCAACTGATGATGGGTCAAGCTTACATTTATTTCCAACTGTTGAAAAATTATAACAATTGGGGGTGGGGTGTATAATACTCAAGGACATGAATATACCAGTAGCTCTTTCATTACCTGTTCCCAACATGTTGGTGATAGCTTGATAACGAGGTGTGGTTCATCCTAAATTTGACTATTGAAGTTCAATATGACGATATCTAACCAAGATTATCCTATTTAATGCATACGTTATGAGATCCTTGCACATGCAACCACATTGAATTGTTACAATACTACAGTAAATTAACAGGCTGTAGATAAAACTTGCTTGGCAATATTTACAAACGTTTTTTTATTTAATAAGATGAGCATCCCTTTCTGAAAGACATTAATTAGTAAGGACCATGGCATCTCTATGACAATTATTGTTGGATTATGTCTCTTGTTTTGAATCCGTGAAACGGTAAAACATATACATATTCAAATTCAACTATTATAGTTGAATTACTATCATGTGCCTAGTAATAGTGTCAGCAATATTATTAATTCTGGAGAAAATTCCCAAAGGTATAAATAGTATAATTTGGCATTGAGTGAAATTGCCATCACTGTTATTAATTTCACTTTCAGCCTAAATCCCCACCCATTACTAAATATTCTATTATTAGGCCATTACAATTATTATGCACTTGAGAGTATAGTAGAATTCAGCTATTATAGTTGAATACAACACAATAGGACAAAATATAGATGCTACTTCTCAAAACTGTAATCAGCAATAGAAAATAGCATGTGACCAGAACTTGACAACAGGGTTCAATTTTTATGAGAAATAACCCAAGCAACTGATAAAAATATCATATATATTTCTAGCGTTTCAAACGTTGAGTTGTGTGCGTTATTTGGTAAAAAATCTCAGAGTGGTTCAAACGCTTCTCGGTCGGCGATTTTGTAAACAAATAATAAGTCTCCCAAAATGTATCAAATTTACACGAAATTACAAACTAGTTCATGGGATCGTTGGTACTACCAGTGCTGGCAAGTTCCAGATTACTTTTCCTTAAATATGAATGTCTATTGAGAGCAACCGGACGTTATGTTATGCCTAAATTAGCAGTGAAAAATAACTGTTGTTTTACATTTTTCCAGAATTGACGGAAATGGATTCATAACTTGCACTTTAGTATGCCGCAATATATAGTTCCCTGTATTTTTTACACAGAAAACGTATATTTTCGTATTATGTGTGCACAATAATGTAAACAAACATAAAAATTATTAACTATGTACAATACTTTTAAGAGATGAATTATGTCGTGTTAATATTATCGCAATTATATCATGCTTATTTTCGTTAGATGGTGAAATTTTATTTTTATTGAAATTTCCATCAACTGTTTTTTCTCCTTTATTCAATAAATGCTGTTAGTCTTGATTTCAATAATGTCAATATGACTTCTCCTGATCGCTGTGCATATAATCCCTTAGCGATCGGGTGCTGATCCGGGACACACATTGTGATATTTACTCAGCAAACGAACAGAATAAATTTTGACTAAGTTTTTCAATGGCCGCCATTGAAAGTGTAGATTGTCGTCATCCTGGAATCCGCCTCTAATTGCAAAACAGCTCATTTCACGAAGAAAACGTCGCTTCTCTCATGTAAACCAGATACTGTAGCATACCGCAGTCCATCATTGGGACAACATTTTTAGTTATTTAAATGTTCATGGTACTTAAATACATTTTATTTTCCCCATATATTTTTTCCCACATTTCTCAAACCAAAGATTCTTTTTTTAAAGGAAACCACACCTCCAGAATATACATGTATAACAATTCACCGACACATTATATGCATAATGCTGAGCTGTCTGGTATGTTGTTACTGTGCAATTTTATTTTTTCCATTGTTGTTTTGGCTCATACACAGTGATGTTTTCAGGGATTTATGCCATTTTTTGGCCAAACGTGGACTGAAACTTTATTACCGCTATCAGCATTGACTCGAAACATTTGCAATGTACACTTCATTATTTGGATTTTGTTGGATTTTTGAATTTATGATATTTGTATCAACCCATATTTCCTTGATCATTTTTCAAATTTATTGATTATAATAATGTGATACATTGATGGAAAGAGCTCCAAGAGCTCTTTCCATCAATGTATCACATTATTATAATCAATAAATATAAAAAATGATCAAGAAAATATGGGTTGATAAGAGTTCTTTCCATCAATGTATCACATTATTATAATCAATAAATTTGAAAAATGATCAAGGAAATATGGGTTGATACAAAAATCGGACTTGGCACTGAAAGGGTTAAGAAGATGATCAGCTGAGCATCATGCTCTAGTGTACACATTGTTACTCCAGTATAATTGAAAGGCACTGGATGAAATTGAGGATAAAATGGCAGATTGGAGAGGTATTCAGTTTATAGACAACACTAACAATTGTGAATAGTCAGGGTGTGGTGTTTCTACTAACACAAACCTTGATAGGGAAGTTAATAGAAAAGACCATATGAAACATAGGCAAGTTTCATTTTTTATTTGATATAATGTAAATGCATATTTGCATTATATGTTGCTTGAGATATATACATTACCACAACATATAAAGTGGGCAAAATATCACATCGTCTGAGTTATTTAAATTTTGTGACAACTGAAACATTTATATAAAAAGGGTATCATATCATATAAAACATTTCCCCTACCTACCGTATTTTTTTTTACCCCGTGACCGTAAACATAGAACTTATGAATTTAAGGCTGTATGTGATACAAAACTGTCATGGTTTAGCCCATTTTATTGTCGTTGGAAATGAAATTCATGTAAATATTATATATATAAATACCTGCTTCATAAAAATAAACTGTCATGAATAATAAGTATACATTTCTGTCTCCATCATCACTTTGAAAAAAAAAATTCCCTTAGAAACGATCCATTTTTTTATATGGCCGTAAATCTTCTACCCAACCCATCTACCAGAAAAGTACCACTAGTAGAGTTGGCAGGAAATGATTTGGAAAATGTGCTTAGAGCAACCACAATGACATGTAACTTGATCCAGTTTATGAATATGCAGTGGTAACAACATGGCATAGAAAATATTATATAGCATTTTCCAACATTTGATCGGTAAATTTCTATGCTATACCATGCAATTATTTTACTCCCTGCCCAAGAAATACATGCCACGTCATATTTACAATATCACGTCACGTGTTTGTGTTCTCGACAGGTAAGCTTGAGAGCGAACTGATGCCACATGAACACAGTCTTATTTTATCGGAAGTCATGGACAAAATCGCCAAACAACTAGGGGTGCAGTATTAATGGATGAATCGTTGAAAGATTCTGATGATAATGCAGTCCAGCTGATCAAGGAAAGAATGCGACAGGGAGTGATGGTGACACCAGACAATATTGTACACGCGTCCCCGTCTTTCTTCTGAATTTGTTGAATGTCAGATTGATATAGAATACCAGCATTGATTGAAATCATCCCCCTACACAACACTATCATGAAGAAAATGGACCAGCTGACCAAACTCGGATATAATAATGAATGGGCTGCGGATGAAGCGATGAGAAAATTAAAGAAACTCTAAGAAATAAATATAACGGTTGAAGATTCAGACGATGATTAAATTTCAATAAACTTCATCAAAATATTATTCCTGTCTTCGTTATATATTGATATTGGGGTGGGGAAAAAAGATGGATGAGAGAGAAGGAGAGTGAGAAACGATACATATTAATAAAAGGTACATTAAGCGCCCGAATATTTTAAGTTTTAAAATTAGTAAATTTTATCTTAATTTGTGATTTATAAGTTTAAATTATTTTTTTAACGGTTGAAAAATTTGAAGATGAATTTTTTTTAATTTTTGAAAAAAATTTAAGTTTTTAAAGTTTTTAATTTTGTTTTATTTTTGAAATTTTAAAGTTTAAAATTTTATTCATTGCCCTTTTAACTTTCACACACAACGAGGGCCGGGTATCCCTTTAAAATTCATTCACAGTGAGTGCCGCATGTTCCTTTAGAGTGCTTTGTGTCTCTTTAACATTCACACACCGAGATTGCCTCGTGTCCATTTAATATTCACACGCTGAGTGCATTGTATCCATTAACATTTAATTACACACCTCGTGTCCCTTTAACATTCACATACCGAGATTGCCTCGTGTCCCTTTAACATTCCACACCGTGAGTGCATTGTCTCCCTATAAAAATCACACTGTGAGTGCATTTTGTCTTTTTAACATTCACACTGTGACTCCATCGTGTCTTTTTAACATCCTCATACCGAGAGTGCCGTCCCTTTAACATTCACGCATTGCGAACGCATTGTCTCCCTTTAATATTCACCAGTCCATACCGTCAGTGCATTGTCTCCATTTTATATTCACCAGTCCCTACCGTCAGTCCATTGTCTCCCTTTTATATTCACACACTATGAGTGCCACGGGTCTCTTTAACATTCACATACCGAGAGTGCCTCGTATCACTTTAACATTCACATACCGAGAGTGTCGTCCCTTTAGCACTCAAACATTGCGAGTGCATTGTCTCCTTGTATTATTTACACACTGAGTGTATTATGTCCCTTTAACATTCACACACCGAGATTGCTCACGTCCCTTTAACATTCACAATGTGAGTGCCTTTTGTCGTTTTAAAATGCACACACCGAGAGTGCCGTCCCTTTAACATTCATGCATTGCCAACGCATTGTCTCCCTTTAATATTCAGGGCGGAAGCTTCTCGTTGTCAACACGCAAAATACATAACCTGACATTAGATAACGTAATACACCTATTACGAACAAACACTATACACCTATTACCAACTTACGCCATTCATATAGGGAGTAACACGCCCCATTGTTCAGCGAGTTCATTACGTAATACACAACGCATTGGGTGTACTGCAGCTTCAATTTGAAGAGTACTTTTCGTGACGTCATAAAGTGCGTTGGTGGACCCTAAACGGGGGCCATATAATCTGGCGAATTCGCTGAAAATGGCGGAATAGGACGCTTTGCTTGGTGGTACGAACAACACATTCCCGTTCGTTGAATCATCGTTCTGTGGAATGTTTCATATGACGACGATTCGACAAACGGGCAGCTAGTGAACCCGTGGGCGATTGTCATCTCTATCATTACAATGCAACTCTGTAACTTTTGCTGCTGAGATTTGCGTGGAGGTACCAATTCATGATTGATCACTTGACCTCCTCCTTAACACTCTTAGTACTACATGTTTTAGAGGGCAGGATGAAGACTAATTTTCATACTATTATTTCACACTAATGAACATAATCATTATTATCACTTTATGTCCTTTATGTTACAGTTTTAAGAGTAATTGTTCTGCATGAAAGGGTGTCTTGATTGACCAATAAAACTATTCGTATGTACGGGAACATTCGGTAATGTTGCTCTCCTTGCACCTATGTGTACATCGTCGTTCCAAATATTGTATTTCGTGTATCTTCTACGAGCCCTAGCAATTTCGGATACACTCGTTCTACTGTTGGGGGAATCGGAAGACATAATCATGACGGTTTATTGTGGAGAAGGAATGGATGCAATGATCTACTTCCAGAAGATTCCCTGTTTTGTCGGGGGGGGGGGGGGGGGTTATACACAAGCTGTAGCACTCTACTTAGCATTGTCTGCCCTCGGTGTTGATCGCCTCGTTGCCGTAGTTTTATTCTGCACCCGGATAGCTACCATGTACAGCCTTCTGGTACAGCCTTTCAGTAGTTATCTCCGTTTTCGCCGCGATGTGTGATTCGCCGGACTATGCCTGCTACACACCGAATGTCACGCCGCTCGTACCAGGACAACGAAGTCAATTTCCTCATCGAAAGAATGTCGGTTCACATCAGCTTTCCGTTGCTAATAATAGTCGTAACAACATCGTGGACAATCATGACCATCAGAGGGCGCGGGAAATTATGTGCTCAGGAAATCGTCATGGCGGTGACAACAAAACGCGTGGAACAACTCGCACGACCCCTGTGCTCATGTTTGTTTTCATTCATTTCATTTCCCTAAAATTATTGTCATGTTAGTGGAACTTATTCTACATACAAACTGTGTAGGTATACATGTACATTGTATATGCATACGTAAAATTAATGTAGCACATACTATATATACTGCTCAGTATTATGTATATGTTTATGTATATCGAATATAACATGTCTTGCATGTGGGTTTATTCGCATGTCATGCAGGTTAAGTGATACATGTTTATCTGGTATATAATTATGCACATTGTGTGTTCAAGTTCAAAGTTCAAGTTCAAAAGCTTTATTTATAAAGTCAGGCATTTTAAATTACAAACATGAGCATTAAGCTCTTAACTGACTAGTAAAACAATGAATATGTACATAAACAGTAACGTGAATAAAACACAACCTATCTGAGAAATAAATTACATGTATATTAGCTAAAACTTTGTAAAAGACGAGTAAAATCCCTGAGGACAGGTAGCCCTGACTCGATCAAAAGCGTAAGACACAAATTTGTATATTCATATACGGCACAGTAATGTGCACAACGAGTCCATATTTCATTCCTGGATAACACGTTTTGTTCCATTCAGAGATACCAGACCAGAGAGTGCGGATTAAAATACAGAACATGTGCATATAATTAGGATATCCTACAGGCACTGCATTTACATTTAAAACCATTCCAGGTTTGTAACATACATTCGAAGTCTTTCATCGTCTCTGCGGTTCTGCATGACTCTGGAAGAGAATTCCACACTTTAGGTGCCATGAATCTAAACGAGCTTAAACCGAAAGTAGTAGTATCGGGTGATGGCAGTTTCAGAGTCTCATAATTTCTAAAAGAGTATGAACTATGTTTACGTTTCACCAGGCAGTCCAAATAGGAAGGAGTGCTAATGTCCTTCTTTAGTATTTTGAAAACTGTGAGTGCCATAAGTCTGAGTCTTTGGAGATGTAGATGCTCACAGTTTGCAATCTTTAGGAGAAAGTCATAATCAGATGTGTAGTCATTATAGATAAAACGAAAGGCGCTCTCCTGCATTTTCTCCAGCCTGTCCGTAGAGGACACATTGCAGAAATGCCAGGTAAGAGGGCGGTAATTAAAATTTGAGAGGATGAAAGATTTGAAGATACATTTTTTGCCTGAGAGGGTCAGCATATGTCCAAGTCTCTTTAAGACATTTAGCTGCCTTGCTGCCTTTGAACATAGCGAATCAATGTGAGTGTTAAACGTCAATTTACAGTCCAGAGTTATACCGAGTAATTTCACTTCCTCGATACATGGGATAAGATGTAAAGCATTTATGCCAGTTATAGATTTACTTTTGGGACCCAATGATATTGCTTGGAACTTCTCTGGATTTGCCTTCATGCCATTTAGTGCGAACCACTCAATGAGATGAAGGCTATCAGATTCCAGAGTGCTCCGAACTAAATCAGGGTCCTTGTGAGAGAAGGAAATTGTCTGCATAATTATAAAGGGAGCAGTCCTTCAAAAGCCGAAAGTATATATGTATCTATGTACGCTGCATTGACATGTACCACGGATACAGCTAGAGTCTGAAAATGTAATACTGTTACTTGCAGACTTGAGTTCCGAAATTTATTACCAACAATGTGCACTATATATAAGCAGCTGGGACGATTTCGTTAACATATTATATGTAAGTGTACATAACCTTAAAGAAACGACTATAGAGGCAGCATCAGCCTCGTCGCCACATACAGTAATGCTCTAATTAATCGACCCCTTAACCACAGCAGAATTATGGGTAACTTTTCAGGATTTAGTCGGAAATATGGCTTGTTGCCATTCACCGGAAAGCTCTCATCTATATCGACTGTCAAGTGTCGCTAGTTAAAGGTCCATGCATAACGTTGAATGACGTACTCAACACGATAATACAAATGGCGCTCAGCGTCCACGACATAAACCTGTTGTTCTGGAATATTGTAAATCAATCTTATGAGAATGATGCCTTTTTGTAGTCGATCGATTGTCGTCAGAGATCAGTATTGGAGAGGGCTCAAAATGAGCCTTTGGTTAATCAAAGAACGTTCTACTGTAATGAATTTTATATATAGGAACGACCATAAGGCTTATCGAAGCTCCCCGGGTCTACCTGAATAATAACTAGACAAGAACATTAAACATTGAAATTTGCGAAACACAATAGCAATTCAAATTGCGATAAGGAGATAGCTTTTACATCTTTTGCAAAGAAACTGGCTAATATTGACCACTGTTGCACATTAATTGGTTCATTGTTCTAACGTCCGAACCAGAACTAAAATTCCATAACTCTCACATCGTTGACGAATATTGGACTGGGCATTCATATGTACGTTCCAATGTCGTAGCGTCCAATGAAAACATTAATGTAAAACGGATTTGGTGGTAAGCTAATCTGTATATATATATGCTTAATAGAGTCTAAACTATGGTTGCCCTTTCCGAAGGTTTATAATTATAATTAGACGAATAAGACCCGAAGTTCTTTTGTCCTATATGGGGATCTCAATGACTAAGACACTACGCTTGTGTTGTTTTACCAAAAAATAAACAAAATAGCATTCGAGCATTGAATAACATGCAATTAAAATGTAGGTACGAGTTGTACAGACGCTTGAATTGTATAGTCGGTTGTCTCAATGTTTTCGTTGCTGAATGTTCGGCTATTGATCAGAACATACAGTAATTGCCACCCCATGCAACTGATGTTGCGACGGGAGAAAAAGAAGTAACATTGACGAAATTAGTTATATTTTTACATCGACGCAGTTACAGGGGATCGGGGAATATGTTACCCCTCCAACTTTGGTAAAAGGGATACACAGTTGGAAGTTTCAAGCCTAACACACCATCAGTTGGAGGTGTCGCATCGATCGAAGACAGGTTGCGAATTGTTTGATAGTGCTCAATAGTTCATACATGTATTTATCCTGTGCACCAAATATCATTAACGTCCTGTTATCACTTGGTTTATACATCGTCCAAATTGGATATATCACCTCACTCGTGTCTTCAGTATTAAGAAGGTGCAACTTGATTTGGGAGTTGTTAGCACTACTCACTCGCGCTGTGGTTAAGACAGTCGCGCTTGCTTTGTATTATTAATCAATCTACCGACTGTATAATTCGAGCGTCTGCACAACTCGCACATACATTTTAATATATATATCTTTATGTTCTCATAATTTATATTAATTGTATGCATTCTCTAAATATCTCCATGAATGGAGGAAATAAAGAATATATATATATACATAGATTTCCCCCAACAACTGTTTACTTATCAACACATGTCTGCAGATGTCAATGAATAACTTGTGTACATGTCAATCGGGTGTCTGCAGATGCCCACAATATTTTAATTGCAATAATTGGACGTTGTTGCTCTCGCGTAAATAATAAAGAGCGTTCTCGAGTCTATTCGTTATCTCTCCATCGCGCTTAAAACAAAATAATTAAGTTATGGAGCATCATGTATCACTATTTCACCAGAGGTCACCTGTTAGACCGCGTACACGTGGACACATCGTAAGTAATCTCAGACCAAACAAAGCTGATGACATGTTTCTTTCATCTTTAATATGATGGCGCTATAATTATGTTATGAACAATACTCGATATTCCTATTTACAATATGTACTCAATCGCACATAAACGAAACAAACAGGGAGGCTAGTCTAACGAGGAAGCCTATTTATTGTTCCATACCCAATAAAATAGTTCTCCAATTCGGTCACTAATAGATCTGCCTGTGGTACAATGAAGACTTGTAACAACCTTTAACTTATTTATCGATATATGCCAGAACATGACCATAATAAAAACATGACCATCAAAAACACCAAATGGCCTTACCCTAACCGTTATGTATGAATATAATTTTACCATGCGTTAATATTGTCAGCTTATCGTCTGATGCATGAGCAAATGCGATCTTTTCATACTTAATCTCATGTATGAATATAACTTTATCACGTGTACATATGGTCATCTTATCACGTGGCGAGCAAAATGTGATGTTTACACACTTAAGCTCTGAATAAACTATACATATCGCATCTGAATGAAGTTCTGGAATGGAGGCTATCCATGCGTTCCCAGCCAAGGGAATAAATAGTCACGGTCTATTGAGAAGTATGGCCTTGTACGTAAATAATAAAGCGCGTTATCGAGTCTATTCATTCTCAATACTAGATGGGCATTTAGCCAAAACAGTATGGTGTCCTTTAGCCCCAACATATTTGCGCCACACATTACTTGATCTTCACGAATACAGTCATTTATCAATTGCATGTCAATTATTAGTGGAGTGTCATCGCACTTCATTGTGAATTAAGTCACTCTTGGTTATCTGACTACAAACAATAAACCTGTTACACCACAGCCGCGGGTTATTGTATTTTAATGAAAATTTGACACGGAGGTACGCCATCGTGATTGCTTTCAAAAATAGTGCGACTTCCCGTTGGTAATTACTCATACGAATAAAGAGCGTTTAACTTATATGACATTACTGATTAATACATGAATGAAATATTTATTTCACATCTTCCTTAAATGTCCCAACATATACACATATAGGCATATGTTATGCTCGTCCTAATTGGTGATCCATAGACACATACGCTGAAAGATACTTTTCGACAATGCAAACTCAATTGTTTTTCTCACCATGTACAATTGTTTTCTCACCATACACAAACGTTTCTGCTATCGCCTTCTTGTCATTTTATAACAATGTATGGTCAATTTTGTATACGAGAGAGGGGCTACCTAAGTTGAAATAACTTTTGTCCCGATCCCTTTTGTAAATTTGTATACGAATAAAATATGTTTAAAGTGAAAGTAATGAAACTGAGTTTATGTGTAACTCAGCTGGAATAATACATTTCAATTCTATGCTGTCCCTCTTACTGGATACAATACATACCTTTTGAGGGCGGGGACCTCTCATTTAACCCTTTCAGTGCCAGGTCCGATTTTTGTATCAACTGTGCCAATGCATTCTCTTATATATGCGAGTCGACCATAGGTCGCCTCGCATATATAAGAGAATGCATTGGCCTAACAATTTTTCATCATTTGTTATTATTTTTTACAATTTTAATAAATTTTTCTTATATTCTTTAACAGACTTATTTTGTAGGTTTAGTGCCAGGGAATCTTACGTTTTTCATGGGCATCAAAATTATTACTATGAATACTTGGTGATAGTTTTGAGTTATAACTTGCCCCTAAGGTTTTATCCAGTTTGTTTTTAAATTTGCTATAGCATGCTTAAGCATACCCAAAAAAATTCAACCGAAAAAATTCAACCCAAATAAATATAAAACAAATTATTATTATTTTATTTTTTATTTTTTTAGGGCCGATTTTACAGACCGTAAATTAGGCAATGAAAGGGTTAACGCGATATATGCGATCTAATGCTTCTTAGAGTCTCTCTGAAATGCTATATCCATCTATCAATATCTTTTGGATTATACGGGACCGACATGTTTCTTCAATTGTAGGCTACAAGTCCCTCTTCTTTTTCATGTCTATCGCCTCTTATGAAAAAACACGAGGCGCTGAAGATTATCGTGCCTAACATTTACGTAGAATGAGCCAGTGGTTACATCTAATTTTATCTATTGAATAGCGCTGCTAGCTTTTTAATAGTCTGGTCTCAGGTATTGTACGCGTATGTCTTGGTATGACATGATACTCGTCGCATATTTCTGAGTTGCAGATGGTACACAATCTTTCCGAATATGCGCCATTAGTCCACGAGCCATATTCTATTGTGAGTTTATTGTTCCTCGTACGGAAGAGAAGGATGCTTTGCACGACTCGGTGGTTTGTTATTGATAGGTAACTTTCTCGTTCAAATGTAGTCTTGATAATGCGATAAATTACTGGATGTTGATATAGATGACCACCATTCTTGCAGATAGAAATCGAGCAGTTTTCGTTCGATAGTTTGTATGAAGTGCTTGGGTCTTGCGATGTATACTGATTAATCCACACGTTACTCATCCCGACAGATCCCGAGTCCATTAATCGAGTCATGATGTAAACATTTAATCCATGGGTTACTAAAACATGTGAGGATACAATTGGTTCATAATATAATAAAGAATGCGTGGCACTCTGTTTGTTGGCATTGTGATAAGCTTAGCTCAGTAAGACAGAAAACGGGTCTAAATTTTCAACGTGATTGGATACATTCCGAGTTCTCAATATACAAAGTCGGTTGGTGTCGATTTTTTCAATCCTAGAGCGAATTTTAGAAACCATAGTTCAAATTCCGAAAAGCAGGTCAAATTTTCGTGGCCCCATACCTCAGAACCATACAACCTTATAGGTATAATGGATTTGTCATATATTTCAAGGATACATTCAATAGTGAGTTTGTTCCGTCTGCAGTGTGTACATAGCATTGTGTGCTGACTTGCACCTGGTGTTTCTTTCCATATAGACATATAATCATAAGTAGAAGCCTCACATGGACACAATTGGTTAACATGGAAGGTAAGAGCTATTGCGCCTATGTCGCGAAAGACACCTGGGAAATAATTCAGGATACTTTCGTTGCGACTGGCAAATTTCCTTCTAAATCTGCATGGAAGCACCTCTGCAAATCAACGGTACAGTCCCACTATGTTATACAATGGAAAAATACAGTGGACAGTGGATTCCTCATTTAATCTTTTTCGCATTATGCACAATGATCCACCGTCATTTTTGAGTATTTTGACATTGTTGAAAAGGCAACCTAGCGCGTCTCAAGTTCTGAAACATCTGGCTCCACTGTTCAACAGAACTACATTCTCTATAACGATCGCAGGCAAGTTTGTTACAGTGTTCAGTATAGACAATTAACCCTTTACCCAACAGAACGGCCCTGTGCCAATGCATTCTCTTATATATGCGAGTCGACCATAGGTCGCCTCGCATATATAAGAGAATGCATTGGCTTAACACATTAAAAATTATAAAATTGTTAAAGAATGTAAGAAAAAATGGTAAAAAGTGTTAAAAAAAGATTTTATTTAGGCCAATGCATTCTCTTATATATGCGAGGCGACCTATGGTCGACTCGCATATATAAGAGAATGCATTGGCACAGGGCATAACTGTAACTATCACAATGTGGTCAAGGAGCCGGTTCCAATGATATCCATATTTGTATGGTTCTATTGAGACAGAACGAAGATATTTTAGGCTGTTGAAGCTTTATTTGGCCGGTTTTGGCCGGTTTGTTGGGTAAAGGGTTAATGCACTTGCGCTTCCGAATTCCGAATTACTGATCAGGTTGGTCTCTCGACCTTTCTTTACATGGATTCTAGAGATGATATGTCTCTGTTAACCCTGATTCTGATGGTGAACCAATGAAATCACCTGCCGAACTTGACAACAATTTAGAAACTATAATTCTCGACATGGCTCACTTCATTTATGGGATGTGTCATCTGATTCAGTAACAATTACTTTGTGTAAATAAATATGTGTTTGCGCAAAAAACAAAATCGCATTCAATTGGATGATCGCTTCGAGATATGACGCATACGATCAGCCACACAACGGTTCTGTTCTCTTAATTATCTCCAGTTGCTGTACAATATATATTTCCATGTATGTATATATTCTTCTCCTACAAGGATGCATACAATTAAACAAGTACTCCTAATACAATTCGGACATAAGTAGTTTTCGACCAAATTCAAGATATTCGTGATAAAATAAACCAAATTTGACGAGAATTTGATTACGTTTGCTGAAATCATCGTAGATGATTATTGCCTAGAACATATATGCCTCACTTATGGTAATTTAATTATGTCTTTTTTTGTACACATGCACGTGAAATCGATATTTGTTCCCGGTATGAACGAAGTGGCTCTGCCTCTTCATGTGGAGTAAATCTTTGAAATATATTCCTGGGACACTTGAAATATACAAATATGTTCACATGTCAAAAATATGATCCGGGTAGAACAAATTGTACTTAGCAATGGTATATATACCAGGTAAAAAGGGCCTCGCGCAAATGGGGCTTATTGCAAATTGTAATGAGATCGGAAGGCCTGGGACCAAAGAAATTGCATATTTCATTGTTCATTGCTCCAATGATCAGTTAACATGAACAATACAAAATAAAGTTGCAATTCTCAACCAGTTCCAAACAATAGAAACTAATCTAGAAAATATTAGTGACAAATATAGTCATATTTTTCACTTTCGGCAGCCATTTTGGTGGCCATCTTGGACAGAGGAGCTCCAATTTTGCATCAAAACGCTAGCATTCTGTCTTAGCTTTACAATAATATATACATTTGTTTACATTTGTCAAGATTTTCTCTCTATAACTTGCATCAATCTGACTTATTGTGCCTCATCTTAAAAACCGGCAGCCATCTTGTTTCATGTCTACGCGGCCACGTTGTGAGCCAAGGCCACAGAACATCCGCGTCGAGATCTGAACTGATAGAAGAATTTGTTTGTCTTTCTGTGACGAAGAAAGAAACTTCATATCGAATCAGTATATACCCACAGACAGCCACGATAGGTACAAAATGTGACTATTTGATTCTGAAATAAGAAGCTTACCCGTTATTTCGTTTTATGGTTGGGCCACAGTGTAAACACCTGTTGAATATCGTAAACACGATTCGGGAAGGATGATTGCACACCTCAACGCACGCCCTCTAGCCACGTCCACGGGGACAATACCATGCGATGGGATCGCAGTTGCTGCTTAATGCAAAAAATGGGAGCCCATGTTTTCATAAATAACAAAACGATACGTAGGTAAATGATTATATTTTTATCACGATGGCACAAATGGCAGACAAAAAGAGCACAAACAGTTGCAGACTTATATGCATAATTACTGAAATATAATTAGCAGAGTATGAAACAATTCCAACAGAATCACGACAACTGGTAATGAGCAGTTTGGCAGTTGATAACTGATATTAGAGAAACAATTTAATTCAATAACGAATTACGCTATCATCTTATTTTGGAATATGTTGACCTCCCTCACCAGAAAAAAACTAGAGCGTTATGCCTTTTTAACAAATCAAAATCCTTAAAAATGAAGCTGCAAAATGTATACATTTACATCGTATCCGACAGTATTGCGCTCTGCGGCTGTCGACAGAAAAGATAGTCCCCCAATTAGCATCTTTGTTTTGGTGTTAATTTTCTTCAGTGCAACGAATTAGGACAATAATTTAACTCTAATGCACAAATCAATAATTTTGCCTCGTCTGGTGTTTGTGTCATGCGCGGCTATTCGAAATAGTATTAATCCGCCTGAATCAATTTAAAGGCGCGGCGCGGTTATTTTGTTGGCGCGACGCCAAGTGACATATGTTGCATAACTAGCGAGAGATAAGAAATATGTAATGGCTTTTTGTATGATATATAATAGGGGTTTTATGTGATATATACATGTATGTCATAAGTTTGCGAGGTACTGATTTGAGAAACTCAACATAAAATACACATAGCATTAGAATACACGTATAAACGACTATTGAGTTATGTCGACCAAATTTGAAGACAGTCAAGTTTCTCTGTAATTGTCCCAGCCATATGCACTTTACATATGCTTTATTCTCTGATCCATTATATAAATAGAGGATCTCTATTGAGTCGCAATTCTATAAAAAATTATTAACCGAGTGCACTAAATTCAATTCAAGCTGAGCTTTAGCGAGGCTCGGGTCGAATTTAGTGGACGAAGTTAATACATTTCGTATATAATTGCGACGAATTTGAAATCCATTTTTATCACATAGTCACATTTTATCACGGAAAAACGATCTCGAAACGCCTGGGGTAAAACAATAATATTGATTTCCTTATCATGACCAAAGAGGAAGTAAAGACACCTTCAAGAAAAAATATAGTTGTATTATAAATGTTTCTATTTATGTAGACAAAATTGTTCAACCACCCCTATCACCCATGTTTATCTCAGACAACACTAACATAACCCAACACAAATAGAATATCATAATTATATTCTAATTAACATAATAATACAGTTCCGGCATTGACATCGACACCATTGCGCTAAGCCCTTACGTCACTGTGTGTGCCGTTAATACACGTGTTTTACTAAACATATGCGGTTTAGGGACTAATTATGTGATAACAATGGATATATCGGATCCATGCGCCCATATATAGGAGTTTTTTCAGAATCCGAAAGTTTCAATTTTATCAGGCTAGGAAAAATTACAATGATCGCCTGTTATAATGATCGTCCATGCTTCTGTCATCTAAAGCGGTAAATTATCAAGTTATTAATAGTTTTTGTGATTAATAATTAATAGTTTTTGTGACGAACTCTGATTACGTTATGACTGTGATAAGTTACTGGCCGATGCAACATGGAAATAACAGCATTTCAACAGAAGTGGTTAATTGTGGAGAAAGCACTAGCCTTTACATTGTTATTACAACGACGCTGAACTCTTATAAAGTACATGAGGGTACCAACCGTGCGCTATCGACTGAACGCTAAATCGTAAATTTATGTGAGGGTATCTACCCTGCATGCCAACGACCATGATGGAGGAGATTGTTGTTACACGGGAAAATGTTATATCTTTACCAGCATGTACTACTACAACTACTTATGTTCAGCCAATCTTTACTCAGGCAATGCCAGGGACTGTGACGCAGCTACCGACACATCAGAGTATCCTCCCATATCAAATGGCGGATTCATGTATTGTTAGTTCATCTGAACAATCAATGTATCAACAACAAGACTTAGTACACGGAATAAACTCTGCCGCTTCATCGGACATACAAATGGTTAACGTCCCGCAGCACACCTTGCACGACCTAACATCTGTTCTTCATGGAATGAACAACCGACTTAGTTCCATAGAAACGAATGTCGCCAAGTTAGGACCGATGGAGGCAACGATGAGTAGTCTATCTGCCCAAGTGCGAACCTTGACTCTGGAGATGGAAACGTCCAAGAAGCGATGGGACTCAATGAATGTAGCTGTTGGGGACTTACGGAGGGAAGCAGATGAAGCGAGATTGAGCATGCAACGGTTATCTCAGGACTGTAGTTCTCTGTGGTTGGCGTATGGTAGTCTGGATGAGAAAACTCAACGACTGAACGACTTAACTCTTGATTTACGCTGTCGTTCCATGAAAAGTAACCTCCTATTCCATGGTCTGAGTGAAATCGACGGAGAAGACACAGAATGGTTACTGCGAGATTTTCTTTCCACTGAGTTGGCCATCGATGGTAATTTGTCACTTGGTAACGTACATAGGATCGGACGGGAGCAGATAGGAAAAATCCGACCGATAGTGGCTCGCTTCATATACCACAAGGAAAAGTCCCTGGTGTTGGATAGCAGCTATGTGGGTTTGAGAAACACCAAGTTTCATGTTACTCAACAGTTCCCCGAGGAGGTAAGGATTGAACGCAAACGCCTGAGGCCAGTGATCAATCAAGCACGGAATAATGGACAGCAAGTACGCTTCAAAAATGACAACCTATATATTAATAACCAGTTGTATAACCAACAGCAAGGAGCAACATCATTCTTTGGTTATTCTGCATCGATGCCCAGACAACAACTGTACCAACAGCGACCGACAGGAGGAAGCTTACCCGCGCCTATACCGCCGAGAGGTTATGATGGTCAGAACCCGGTTGTGACACCAAACACCCAAAATAAGCGACAGAGGCATTCGTCCACCCCCAATTAGGACAGGAAGGGAGCTACTACTGGTGACACATCTGGTTCTGTCAGAATACTTACATTGAACGTTTGCGGCCCGAGTAACCGATTGAAATGCCCAGAATTTATTGCACTGTGTAATGACTACGATGTTTTATGTTTTGTTGAAAGTAGGACTGATGATTGCGACGAAATTATATTGTCTGGTTTCTCCTTTTATATGAAAAACCGAAAGCGCTTTAGTCATAGAAAATCTGGTGGAATTGTTATAGGTTATAAAGAGAGCCTTTCAGATAAGATAGCACCTGTATTTACTGATTCCAAATTTGTGCATTGGGTTAAAATATATGGTAATTTATTTAGCGACGGAGATGATGTTATACTTGGTGTAGTTTATATACCACCTAGAAATTCCAGGTACTCCAATAAAGAGTATTTTGACCAGGTAGAATGCGAATATCTCAGTTTTGCTATTGATTATGAACGTGTACTCGTCACCGGCGATTTCAACGCACGAACAGCTAGTGAACCTGATTATAAAATATTTGATACATCCTCAGACCACAATGACGACATCGATGGCATTAATCCTAACTTTAAAGATCTGCTAGATTGTGGCTTATGTGTAGATCGTACCAGTGATGATCCAGTTATTAACACATACGGGAGAATCCTCTTAGAATGTTGTCAAAACAATCATCTGTATATAATGAACGGTAGATTTTGTAACGAAGGCGGGAAGGGGGAGGTCACATGTAAAGGGAGATCAGTCGTCGATTATGTTATTTGTAATACGCACTGTATTAGATTAATTGACTCATTTCAGGTTATGAATTTTAGTAGTCTATTTTCAGATGCCCATTCGTCCCTGTCGTGAAATATAAAGAATGCGCCCCCCCCCCCAGTTCTGACAAACACACTGAACCAAAAAGTAGAATAAATCGGTGGGTTGATTCGAAGGGAAGGGAGTTTATAAGCAATATTAATGATGAAGACATACTCGAAGCAGTTCAGTTATTTGACAACATTGGGATTTCAGATTCGTCGTCCGGTGAAATTAGCCTGCTCTGTAATACTATTGGGAAATTTTTTAACTAAATCGGCGGCTTCCACATTTGGGCGAAAATTTACGAGAATAGAAACTAAACGCGGGGGGAATAAAGGAGAAAACCCGTGGCTATCTGAAGAAACTAGGAAATTGCGAAAAGAGTTCAAAAAAGCTCAGAATAAGTACCTGAAAACTCGCAGCCCTGGTGATAAATTTGTATTTCGAACTAGTGAGAAGCGATATAAGAAAAGTCTTAAGGAATCTATCAGAAAACAAAATAATACGCTCCGAAAGAAAATGGACGATTTGTATTGCAGGGACTATAAGGCTTTCTGGCGTGAACTGAAAGGTGGTAGTAGAAAACAAGATTCGAATATAACGCTGGAATCATTGACTGAGCATTTTGAAGATATGAACGCGAATGAACCACAAGAAGCACCACCCACTCTCCCGAGTCAGTCTCAAAAGGAAGAGGGCTCTCGCTGTGACGTTATAAACCGCCCTATCACCGAACAAGAAATATCTACATGCATCAAGAAATTGAAACTAAACAAAGCATCGTCATCTGATGACGAAATTCTAAATGAGTACTTGAAATTCTCTGAGACCAAACTCATGTCCCTATATGTGAGATTGTTTAATCTAATTTTCGACTCTGGCTCTGTCCCGGAATCATGGCTCGTAGGTACAATAATACCTATATACAAGAATAAAGGAACAACTAGTGATCCTAACAATTACAGAGGTATAACTATCCTTAGCTGCTTTAGCAAGCTTTTTACATATATTCTCAATGAAAGGCTCAATGAATACTCCGACATTTTTGGAATTCTCCATGACAACCAAACTGGTTTCCGCAAAGGGCATTCGACAATCGATAACATATATATATTACACACTCTATTTGAGATAAGTAAATTGAAAGGTAATAAATTATTTTGTGCCTTCATCGACTTCCGGAAAGCGTTTGATACTATTTGGAGAGATGCTATGTGGTATAAACTTACCATTAACAACATAAATGGAAAAATACTAGAGGTTATACAAAATTTGTATAAAAATGTAAAATCAAAAGTGAGTCATGATGGTCGATCCTCACAATCATTCCCATCACTTATTGGCCTAAAACAGGGAGAGAACCTCTCACCTTTCCTCTTTAGCATGTATTTCATTGATTTAACAGACTTCCTAGCTAGCTCAGGGTTGAGAGGAATGCAAACATTAACCACAGAGCTCCAAACAAAACTGAATACTTACCTGAAACTGTTTGCTTTACTATACGCAGATGATACAGTAATTATGTCATAAACGAAAGAGGATTTACAGTATGCACTATGTTGCTTTGAAGACTATTGCGATATATGGAAGCTTAGTGTTAACATACAGAAAACCAAGGTAATGGTATTTGGTAGAGGAAGGCAACCTAAAAACGTCCGCTTTACATATAAAGAAGATGACCTGGACATCGTTAAGTCATTCACCTACTTGGGCATAAAACTCACCAGAGATGGCTCTTTTGTACAGGCAAAGCGTGAAATAGCTACGAACGCCATCAGAGTTATGTATGACGTGTTTAAAATGGGAAGGTCTAAAAGATGATCGGTCATTAACCATTTACGATTGTTTGACACTATTGTCTTGCCAGTACTCTTGTATGGATGTGAGGTATGGGGTATTGGAGACAACTCTATCATCGAACGTGTCCACGTGTCCACCAATGCTTCTCAAATTAAAACCATCAACGCCGAACTATATGGTATATGGAGAGCTTGGCAGAGATTAATTGACCAGTTTATCCAAGAATGGCATGGATCAATAGATAATTCGAGTCGTGGAAATACGTATAAGCTAATTAAAAGTGAATTTAAACCTGAACATCACCTCAATTTGACAGATAACTTTATTTTCAACATAGCCAGGTTTAGAACTAGTAATCACCAATTACCGATCGAAACAGGACGTTGGAATGGGACGCCACGTAACAAAAGAACCTGTAAACTTTGTAATAAGAACTTGTTGGGAGATGAAATGCACTATATATTTCATTGCACAGAAATGTCTCACGAAAGAGAGCAGTATATCCCGAAGGCATACCACAAATATCCTAATAGCGCAAAATTCCGTATCTTGCTCTCCTCGAAAAAGACTTCAGTGTTGAAGAAACTGAGTAAATTTGTTAATTTTTTAAATGAAAAAACTGGTAGTTCTCCCAAGTAAATGGTTGAGATGCACCCGCAAGTTATACACTGTCTTTTCCATAATTTAGCATCTGAACATAGCTGATTCCGAACTATTGCTCATGTCGTTGTGCGCTACCATCGTATAACCAGGGTTACTGAGTTCGACTCTAAGAGCCGAACTCAGTGGCGGTGGGCGTGCGCTGGGGGCGAGCAACGGATGGACTGTCTTGTCCCTAATCGGATGCACACACACTGTTGTCTATTGTATTTTATGTATGTATCGTATCATGTATTGTTTGATCCACCAAATTCATTTGAAAATTTCTTCACAAGTTCCCAAAATGACACGCGACAAGATGGTATGCTCAAATCTGGGACACCGAAAAGTGTCTTCTCGGAAAACTTACCAGAACACTATCTTCCGAAGATGTGGAATTCCCTAGACGACAAACTAAAACGTCTTCCAACACGAACAATGTTCAAAAATGATTACTCTCGAAATAGGCTATCTTCATATCAACTGAATCCCAAATGTACATACAAAAATTGTCCTGACTGCAACGATGTTAATAAGTAGTATAGTATTCGTATAGCGATAACTGACATTGTATAACAAGAGAGAAGGATAGATAATAAATGTGCATCATCACCCTATCGCAGGAAATACATGAATGTATTATTCGAATGCCTTATCCGACCCATTGGTTAAACAATTATCATGGTTCTCCGCTGGTCTCATCCACATATCAATATTCCACATGCTTGTACTTTACATACCATATCACAAACTTAGCGATGAACGGTGAACGACAAACGAATTATACTATTATTTATTAAAAAACAGACATTTATATACCAATGATTAAAGTTAACAAGACAAAACCTAGATAAATTAAAATTATTATTACATGTATAGTTATATTACTTTTCAACGGGGACGGCAGGTAGACAACCTTCTTGGTTATGCTGTCCCCGATAGCTCATTGAATGTTATACTATTACACTGTGTATATAATTGTATATATCATATGAATGAGTTATGAATAAATAATCATAGTCATAGTCCATTCTTTGTACCATTTCTAATGGTGGAAGAATAAACTATTCTATACACAATAATATGCCCACTGACAAATATATTCCATTTATCCGGGCAAACCGAAAACCATTTGTAAGTTAAAATAACTACATATATCGCCCAATCATCCAGACTCCAGAGCAATATAGAATAAGGTTATACAAGACCGACTTAATTTAATCGACAGCCAAAATAAAAAGAAGCCATTTGCACCTGCCTATTGTTATGACCTCCTTAAGATCAATATTTGATCTTTCCGTGGCGCAAACAAATTTAGCAAAATTATGTCAACGTCGAGATCAAGACAATGTTACCAGCAACTGATCAATTACAGTACTATGCTTAGACAACATTATATATCTTGCCGTTAGTGGTACGAAAGTAGGTCAGACACCCACACGCACACTGTATGTGGTCGTCTGCAACGTGCGCGCTAGTCACATGTATGCATTAAAGTAAGTTTGTCTGGTTACCCTTCCCCACACGGCCCGTTGATAAATGTTTGAATGCACATCTGTATGTAAAATGACCGCATGTTATACGTTACGGGACGCTTAGTGGTCGCATATGGTGTCATGTGAGGCGAAGTGAGATCAATATTAGGCGAGGCTGTAGGTCGAGCCTAATATTGATCTCGCTGAGACTCACATGACACCATATCCGAACACTACGTGTCCCTTAACGTATTTATTATCTCAGTGGACAAAATCTAGCATATCCCTTTAATTAATCGTCGCTGTAATTTATTTTAATTTAGTATGTTAAATGTGTCGTCTATGGTCATTAACTTATGTAACGTCACATTGACGCGCCATGGGCGATGAACGTCAACGCATTGAGTCAATGGCTAATCACAAGAAGTAGGACAACTTGTTGAGTGTTATAGTTAATTTGTGACCCTTTAGACATCGCATGCAGGTGTTGGTACATGGTACTATGTATTTAAATTCTCAGAAAATGATTTCGATAGATATCACCTTTTTTGGCGCCAAAATACACCAAAAAATATTCCAGAGGCGACAGAGTTTTCTGAAAAGCAAGATGGTGGATAAGCACCTAATAGTGATTTCATATGGGGTCACTGACCTAATATGGGTTCATATACCGTCACTAATTATCGACGCTGATTGGCTGATCGCAAGAGCTGACATAATAAATATGTATATCTTTGGGTAATAAACATTTAAAAAAGATAGTTTTTGTGATCGTTTTCGACGTATTACTTATGGTTTATTTTGTGGAATGTTGTGATGCATGTGTGGTATGAATGGTGGCAATGATAAGAGTGGTAAACCGATACAATCAATTATAAGAGTGCATGAATACAATCAATTATAAGAGTGGTAAACCGATACAATCAATTATAAGAGGGGATGAATACATTTTACGTTATAGTTATTGTACAGGTAGATCATATTTCTCAATTACACGGATTCATTCTCAATTACGTCACTCCCATTCCATCTTTCAATACGATAATATCACTACCAGTGGTGTTCATTGGATAGAATATGCCCGGCCAAAAGGTCAGTACTATCCAGGTACATGTTATTGTTGTTTGTTCGTTTCAGTATTAGCCCTTGCAGAAAATGAGAAATTTAAATATTTTTTCTCTCATGGGAATAAACCTTTTTCGATATGTGTGTATATTCATACGAACATAATCGCAAAAATATTGCATTTAAATCCCCAATTTATTCGGGTTGTCACTAGTCCATTATTTCCTGCTGTCAGCAATCAGCAATCTGATTTTCGCCAATTAATTCTGAATGGCGTTAGTAAGCGTGGTATGAGTATAGTATATCAATAAAAGTGGATACATTCTAAAGCTGATGGCGTCGTCAGACACGTTGTCATCATTCCATAATAGAGACGATTCGCAATGATTTACTTGCGGGAAATGAGTAATGTGTGTATTGTCATGCAATTGTAAGTTCACATTGTTTCATCTGATAAGACTCTGCATGCATCGTGTCTACTCGAAACTTCGCTCTCGGCTTCGTTCGGCCTTCTTAGTACAATTTTAAGAAAACAAATATAAAATTCTATACACAGTCACAATGTGTGATATATGTAAATATAACAATACTGCAACCTAAAAGCCTACACACCTGTATACAAATACAAACAGTTACAGTGAACGACGAACCCTTCCTTTGCTAAATGGCTTATCGCATCAATTGTACAAGGATCCATTTGCATGTTCTATTATTCATAATGTTCAGGTAATATAATTCGACAATAAAGTCCAATAATAAGTCTTATTAATTGGCGGGAGCTGTTCAGATAATGTGGAGGTTTAAATTGAATACTTTGCAATGATTTTTTATGGTAAATGAATCATTTGTGTATTGTCATGCAATTGTAAGTTCACACTGTTTCATGTGATAAGACTCTGTATCGTGTCTACTCGAAATTTCTTAGTACAATTTAAGAAAACAAATATAAAAATCTATACATAGTTATAATGTGTGATATATGTAGATATAACAATACTGCAACCTAAAAGCATAAACACATGTATATAAATACAAAAAGTTACAGTGAACGATGAACCCTTTCTTTGCTAAATTGATTATCGCATCAGTTGTACAAGGATCCATTTGAATGGTCTCTATTATTCATATATGTTCAGGTAATATAAGCTGACGTTAACAGTCCAAAAATAAGTCTTATTCATTAGCGGGAACTGTTCAGATAATGTGGAGGTTTGAATTGAAAACTTCCAACGTCGCAATGATTATTTACGGTAAATGAATAATTTGTGTATTGTCATGCAATTGTATGTTCAAACTTTGTCATGTGATACTAAAAGTGTATATACAGTTACAATGTGTGATATATGTAAATATTACAATACTGCAACCCAAAAGCCTATACACCTGTATATAAATACAAACAGTTACATCGAACGATGAATCCTCCCTTTGCTTAATTGATTATCGCATCAGTTGTACAATTGTACATTTGCATGTTCTATTATTCATAATGTTCAGGTAATATAATTCGACTATAAAGTCCAACAATAAGTCTTATTAATTGGCGGGAGCTGTTCAGATAATGTGGAGGTTTAAATTGAAAACTTCTAACGTCGCTATGATTATTTACGGTAAATGAATAATTTGTGTATTGTCATGCAATTTTAAGTTCACACTTTTCATATGATAAGACTCTGCATCGGTTTATTTGAAACGTCTCTCCTTGCTTAGCTCTGCCTTTTTAGTACAACTTTAAGAAAACAAATATAAAATTATATACACAGTTACAATGTGTCATATATGTAAATATTACAATACCGCAACCCAAAAGCCTATACACCTGTATATAAATACAAACAGTTACAGTGAACGATCAACCCTTCCTTTGCTAAATTGATTATCGCATCAGTTGTACAAGGATCCATTTGAATGTTCTATTAGTCATAATGTCCATGTAATATAATTAGACGTTAAAAGTCCAATAATAAGTCTTAATCATTGGCGGTAACTGTTCAGATAATGTTGAGGTTTAAATTAAAAACTTATAACTTCGCAATGGTTATTGACGGTAAATGAATAATTTGTGTATTGTCATGCAATTGTAAGTTCGCATTGTTTCATGTGATAAGACTCTGCATCTTGTCTACTCGAAACTTCTTTGTACAATTTTAAGAAACCAAATATAAAATTATATACACAGTTACAATGTGTGATATATAGAGGGCCTACAACGAGTCCCCAGTTTATAGTGGAATTTACAAAACGAGTACAGTAAATTAGGTCTGGACGGAGCCTTTGGCGAGGTCCAGACCTAATTACGGGACGAGTTTTGTAAATTCCACAATAAACTGGGGACGAGTTGTAGATTCTATTTATTACATGATCCAAAACCTAGACAAAGCATATTTAAATCAACAAATGGGACGCGAAAATAACATCGGCTTCTATAAGGCATGCGATGACGTTTCACGTAACTATATGCGTTGTTTGCTCACGTAAAGAAATAATTCCAGATAAATAAGACTCTTTGGTGTATTTAATGGCGTATATTTAATGACATAACTTTTCAAACTCATCATTCATTATAGTTTATTGGAAAAATATTGGAAGTCATAATATTTTTTTGAGACCTAGCATAATGAATGTAAACAGACGACAAACCGGAAGTCAAAAGTCACCTGGTGCTATTTCCTGTTATTAAACGAACGTTTAATATCACAATAGATTGAATGGGTTTATTGAATGGAATAAGGGTAGGATCATGTAATAAATGTAAATGCGCATGACCGGAAGTTCTATCGGACGTGTCTTTTCAAGTCGCAAGATTTTTTTTCATAAAATCCTTCAAAATAACCTATTTTGATCATCCATCAGATTCAAAAAAGGGAAGTATGATATAAATTATATAATTTAAAACATCTTCCTAATAAATTTAAAGAATTTGTGATGTTTTTTTATGACAATTTTTGTGTTTGAAAAATGAAACCGAAAATAACACATTTTGTTTTCAACTTCTTGGAAACGAAGAACGACTTTTTGTGAAAACATTCAACCAAGTATGAAGTAATGAGCATCAGCAAATTGCAAAGATACATTGAGACAACAGAAGAAACCAGAGTGGACAATGATGCAATAAAGGTGCTAGTTTCGGACAGCAAGGGAAAATATATAAAAGCTGCCGCGGACGCAGGTTCAAATCTCAACTGGTGGTGTACAAGTGGGACAACGACAAGAGAGCAACTCGGGAGAATACATGACTATGTATTAGACAAATACCGCAACAGTCATGAAGAAATAGAACTATTCATCTGGTTGGGGACCTGTGACATCACAATCAAGAAAGGAGCATATATATTTTTGAGACATAGTACCACAGAGAAAGCAGTGGAAAACATTCTAACAACATTTAAAGAATATTCAGAGAAATTCAGAAGAATAAAGAACATTAGAGTCTACTTCCTGGAAATTCCACCAATTTCAATAAGAAACTGGAACAAAGAAAGAGGACATCCAAATTGGAAAGAATTCATTCCGGATGACCAAGAAGCAGATCGAAGAATCCATAGTATAAATGACTGGATAAAATCCTTCAACCACGGAACAGACAAACCCAGCCCAATCTTCAACTACGACATACTCCGGAACCGAGACAAGAAATATAGTTACAATTTCAACTTATACTTGGACGGAATACATCCAGACGACCTACTTGCGAAAGTGTGGTTCAAACGAATACTCAAAACTGCTAATTATTAAGGGAAGTGTGAGTACGGTCTCACTGCCCTCGCTAAAAAAAAACAAACGAGGAAGTAAACTGAAGAGCGTGTGAGTACGGTCTCACTGCCCTCATATAATTAACAGTACGAGAAAGACAAAATAAAGAGTGTGTGAGTACGGTCTCACTACTCAAAAGGATGCCGCCAAAAGAAAAACCTGATGACAAAAAAGGGAAGGGAAGAGGAAAAGGACTCAATAAAAGTACTGAAAAACAGAAAATGGATGGAGAATGTCCTTACTGCAGGAAATCATTTCCAGAAGACGCTGATGGACTGATATGCGACACATGTGAAAATTGGGTATGCCTAAGCTGTGCAAATGTTCCAAAAGATCTATACGACATGATAGTGAAATACAGCAATCTTGGAGCAGCAGCCCCAACTAATTTCAAGTGGGTGTGCCGGGTGGATGAAAGTTCATTACCAACATTAAAAGAAATGAACACCACTTTGACCAGCATCAAAACAGACAATGAAAACAGATTTGAAAGGATAGAAAAACAGGTCAAAGATATAGAAGAAAACATTGGCATCAAAGTCAGTGAGAAGGTGGACACCCTCCGAGAAAAAATTGTTGAAGACATTTCACAGGAAATAGAAAAATCCTTCCAAGTGAAATTTGATGAGAGATTTAAAGAAATGGAGGAACGAAGAGCTAGGGCAAACAACATATGTATATTCAATGCACCTCTGTCCACAGATAAAGACCCAAATATAAGAAAGAAAGCAGACATGGAATTGGTATCTAAGATCTTCCAGACAGCAACATCGAAAACCCAACCAGCTATCAAAAACTTGTATAGACTGGGACGTGCTAGTGAAGCAAATAAGATGCCACCATTAAAATGCATTTTTGAAGAGAGATCACAGGTGAAGAAGCTACTACAAGGAGCCCATAAATTGAAGGAGGCAAAAGACACAACAATGAATAACATAATTATTCAGCGAGACCAGACTGAAGAGCAGAGAACAACAAAAAAGGCTCTAAGAGAAGAATTAAAGGAGAGAAACAAAGATGAAAATCTCTATGCCATCAGAAATGGACAGATAGTCAAAAAGCAAGAAAACGACGGAGATACCCCCTCCCAATAAAGATTTTAACCGAGCAAAGAAGATTTTAAATGTACAAAAGAAGCTCACCAGGAACAAACTGGAAATTTTATACACAAATGTGGATTCTCTTTTAAACAAGAAAGAAGAATTAGAAGCACTGGTTGATCTGAAAAAACCAGACATAATGATTTTAACAGAAACCAAGCCTAAGAATGTATCGCATCTACAAATGATTGAATTCAAGATGGATGGATTTGACATGATACACACTCCTCTGGAAAAAGGACGTGGCATAGCAATCTATACCCACCCAGATCTTAAAGCGAACCTCATAGAACCAAAAACAAAATGTGATGAATCAATATGGTGCCTGATAAAACTGAGAAACAGAGATCAATTACTTATTGGAGGAATTTATAGGAGCCCACACAGTTCTGAAGAAAATAACAAGGCAGTTATCAAGCAAATGAAGGAAATGGCGGATAGAAGATATTCCCACAAAATAATAGCTGGAGACTTTAATTTCAAAGAAATCAACTGGGAGAACAGAAGCACAACAAATGGTGTGGATTCAGAAGTACACAAATTTTTGGAGGGAACAAATGACACACTGCTGCATCAAAGCGTAAGAAAGCCAACAAGACACAGACAGGGACAAACCTCCAATATACTGGATTTAATATTCACCAATGAAGAACAAATGATTGAAGATATCAACTATCTCCCACCAATTGGAAAAAGTGATCATCTAACTTTGAGTTTCGCTCTGACATGCTACGTAGACACAGTGGAGACTATAGGGGAAAGACATCTATACAATAAAGCGGATTATGATCAAGCGAACAATCTACTTACAGATTTGGACTGGACGGCAATGAAAATGATGTCAGTAGAGGAAACATGGGAATACATATCAAGGAACATATTAATCATTAGAGACAAGACAGTTCCTCTAACAAAGACAGGGAAAATTAAGAAAAAGAAGAAAGTGTGGATGACAAAAGAGGCGCTGAATGCCGTCAAAGAAAAACAAAAATACTGGAAGAAATATATCCACAATAAATCAGACAAGACATTCAAATCATATGTGGCTGCACGCAATCTAGCCACCAAAGCGACCAGACAAGCCCACAAGGACTTTGAAATGAAGCTTGCCGCTAACTTCAAGAAAGATTCAAAATCTTTCTGGAATTATGTCAAGCAAAATACAAAGATCAAAGAAGGGATAGCTGACATAGAAGATAAAGATGGGAACATCATTAGAGACAACAAAGACAAGGCTGAGATATTTAATGCATTCTTCTGCAGCGTCTTTACAAAGGAAGATGATGATCATATCCCGGAACTTGATGATCGAGAATTCTCCGACGAGCTAAAAAAACCTAGTAGTGACACCGGAACAAGTTATGAAAAAACTGCTCGCATTGGATTCAACGAAATCACCCGGGGAGGATCAACTCCATCCTGCGTTTCTAAAGGCGACTGCATCATGTCTTAGTACACCCTTATGCATGCTGTACAATAAATCCATAGAAGAAGGGGTACTCCCTCAAGGATGGAAGAATGCATCAGTAGTTCCCATATACAAGAAAGGAAGAAAATGTACCCCAGGCAACTATCGACCAGTAAGCCTGACAAATGTAATATGTAAGATACTGGAGAGCATCATCCGAGACAAGATAATGGAGCACATGGAATCAAATAATCTATTCACAGAAGAACAACACGGCTTCAGAGCTCAACACTCATGCGTGACCCAACTCCTAGAAGTTCAAGAAGACTGGTACGAGGCTCTCAATGAAGGAAAAGAAATAGATGCAGTATACCTGGACTTCAGGAAAGCATTCGATACGGTACCACACAAACGCCTGCTAAACAAAATCAACAGCTACGGAATCAGGGGAAACATCAAAGAGTGGATACCAGCATTTTTAACTAACCGTATGCAAACAGTCAAAATAGGAGGACAACCATCAAGTGCTAGAAAAGTTACCAGCGGAATTCCAAAAGGGTATTTCCTGGGTCCAACGCTGTTTCTGATCTTCATAAATGATATCACAGAGGGAATAGACAATAACATAAAAATCTTTGCGGATGATACCAAAGTATATAAAAGCATAACATCAGAGGATGACTGCCAGAATCTTCAAAAAGACCTAGATACACTGTCTAGCTGGTCTGACAGATGGCTACTTCGCTTCAATGCAGATAAATGCAAAGTAATGCATCTTGGGAATAATAATAAACAGCATCAATATACAATATCAGAGAATGGATCAATCCACACGATAATGGTAGCTGAAGAAGAAAAGGATATTGGAGTAACCTTCGACAAGAATATGAAATTCAACACACATGTCTCCACAATCGTAAACAAAGCAAACCAGAAGTTAGGAATCATGAGGAGAACTTTCCAACATATGGATGAAGACATGTTCAAGATCCTATATAAATCTTATGTCAGACCCACCCTAGAATATGGCTCATCAATCTGGAACCCACACTTAAGAAAGGACAAAATAGCTATAGAAAGCGTACAAAGAAGAGCCACAAAGCTGGTGAAGAAGATCAAAGATAAACCTTACGAAGAGAGAATAAAACATCTTGGTATACCAACTCTGGAATACAGAAGAGAAAGGAGCGACATGACCCAGCTATATAAAATACAAAACAACATAGACAAAGTACGGCTGACAAAGACATTGGAAAAACCCAAGGATAGTAGAACGAGAGGACACCCAAGCAAAATATATAAGAAGCGATACAACACCAACTTAGCCAAGAACAACTTCGTTGCCAGGAGTACGACAAACTGGAACAACCTGACAGATCTATGTGTGACAGCAATCTCCCTAGATCAATTCAAGTCATATCTCAACGATAGCTGGAGAGGAAAAGAAAATAAATTTTATTTTAATTTCTATAATTGCGCAAACAAAAATAAAGTGAGCTCAAGAAGACAAGTAGCCATTACAAGCGAAAGCTTAACACAGGCTGAAGATCAAAGGTAAATCAAAGGTAAATCAAAATAAATATAAAAATATCGCAATCTGAAACCATATACACATGTGTGTGTATATATATATATATATCCACGCAAATATGAAGCAATGAACACTCATACTGAGTCCGTGCCTCCATAACTCTGACATATATATATATATATATATATATATATATATATACACACACACACAAATAGAACATTGAACGATTAACCCTCGATTTGCTGAATTGATTATCGCATCAGTTATACAAGTATACATTGGAATTGTCTATTATTCATAATGTTCAGGTAATATAAGTTAAAAGTAAAAAAATAAGTCTTGTTCATTCAGCATATCCTCACGCAAATACGCATATAATCGACCTACACTATAGCTACATAATGTGATTATTTGATTCTGAAATAAGCAGATAATCGAGTCGAAACCGTTATTTCGTTTTATGGCTCGGACCACAGTGAAAACACACGTTGAAGAGCGTACACATGAAAAGTTGTGGGTTGGCTTATTTATGTCATAGTCCGCCCATAATCGGCTAAGAATGGCCACATTATGAGTCGATAATGTGACTAAAATTCTCTAAGTTTCAGCAGGTTATCGGCTCAAATTGAGGAATTCTAAGCAGACTATCTACCTAAAATAAGTTCTTTATAAGCAGATAATGTGCGGATTTTATGGAGGTATAGATTGAATATTTCTAACTACGGCCGTCAAGAAGACTAGCATCAAACATAATTATTTGTCACGGTGTGGCGCGAGATCAGGACCAATCGTAGAGCCACTGTAGTTTGTTCATATGAACTCAGCACAACAACGAGTAGCGGCTTTATTTAACCCCTTGGCTGCTATAAGTCAGTACTGAGTACGGACGCTAACTGTCACGCCGTGTGCTATACGTCCGAACTGATTCGGAGCCGGGCATTATTCATAACTGCAACTCGGAGATTGATGCATCGGAGCAACTGTTTCCCAAAGTTTCAAACAGTGTATGATGTTCCCACGATTGTGAATGATACTAGCCTTCAACTGAGTCAGTGTTATGGTCTTCATGATATTCCCGTTATATTTATCCACTGAAAATGGTCATAACGTAAACGGCCCAGCACTCGACGACATAACGCCATTAGCAGTGCAGACGCTAATACTCTATTTGGTATGCCATGTAACGTGTAACTAACCCGTTGGCCGGATTCGTCATCTCAGGTTTAAACCTGGTCTACGTAAACCTCTAGGTTTAAACCGCCGTGAGTCAGCAAAATCCGAGGTTTAAACCCGAGACCGCAGGTCTAAGTGACGCATTCGTCATCTCTGGTTTAAACCTGGTCCAGCCAGACCAGTGGTTTAGCAGTAGTGTCTCTGTATCGTCGAGATAAATAATCCCACGTTCCCAATGCGAACCGCCTCGTTTTATTGATTGCGAAAATCAATAATTACGTCAGCGAGCATATTTTGATTGGAAATGTATAAGCGAGAAGCATTCACACTTATACAGCGTGTGGGGATATTTTTTTGTCAATTTCATTAATTTTTTGGCGTTTTATAAGCTTAAACCGGCAACTAAACCATCTAATTCGATGGTCCAGCTAAACCAGCATTACCGAGGCTAAACTTGAGATGACGAATCCGTCTTTTCTTCGTCGCGGTTTAGAATTGTCAAACAATCAGTCAAAGGGTGGAGCTGTAAATAATGTCGAGTGAGGGCGTGTCCAAATGACGACTGCTGACTGGACCAGGTGTTATCATGTCACGGTTGATTCATTCGCACGCGAGCTTTGCTCAGATATGGACATCTTCCTTCAATATGATTTTTCCAACTATCTTTTGTTTTTATTGGCTTGTGGTAATCACAATCTACGAATTCATTTGAAGGGTTCAACGTTTTAATTTTGACACCGAGACGAGGCTACTGCATGACCAGATATGCTATACACATAGTTTGCAATCCTAAACTTATATTGCTTATATGTGTCAAATTTGATAACTTATTTGGATGTAGATCATGCCACAAAGCTCTACTCTGGCTACGCCCATAACTGTCCATAATATTCCACAGTTCAAAATCTGGGAACTTTTTGATTTTCTGCATGACGGGAAATTTATGACATTGAAAAAAAGCAACGCATGTAATATATTTCTTTATTAAAAGCTGTCCTTCTTCGTGCTTGCCCACTTCCAACAGTTCAGATGCCGCTTCTGGTGTGCAATCATAAGCAAATTGCCTTTACTTGACTGACTTTTGGTCCAGGGTTGATTCGATTTTGGAGCCTTTATTCTGCGTCAGAGGGCAGGCCCATTTGTGCGACAGGGGCCTGCGACACCTTTGCGCACATTATGGTCATTTGAACATTTTAATTTAAAACAAAAATTTATTTATATTTAAAACAAACAAATATTAATTTAAATTCAAAATTTTGTTTCTTGTTAGATTCAACTCCTTACTCAATTTAACAACACAATTTGTTCATTTTTTTAAATAAAATTTTTCTTATTTTTAAATCAAATTTTTTTAAACCTAACGCCGTTATACCACCCGAGTCACCACACATATTTTGGTTGAAATAGGTCCAGGGGTATGGGAGAACAGTTGCGAACAGACAAACGGACATAGAGATAGACAGGTGCTATACCCTTTAATATATACATGTAAATACACCAAATTTTGTTTTTGCGGGTAAAGCATCTTGCAAAAAAATCAATCACAAACAAAGTGATGAACAGCGCGTGAAACTCGTGTTGAGAGATATGGCCTTTGTCAGATTGATTTAAACCCAGAATATGATCAGATCAATGGCCCATGAGCGATACTTGGATGAATAAATCCATTGAGCGTGCACGCGTTCGTGATAATTTAAGACGTGTCAATAACTATTGTATCGGCCTGTCTTTTGGTCCGATTGGTAAGAGTGTAGTTTGACTGCATGCTCATATCACCGAATCGAGTTGTCAGTTAGCTGGCAACTGAACGTCAAAAACGCCTACTTAGACCAGGTTTGGCTGGACCGCCAATGTAGGTTTAAACCAGGTTTAAACTCGGAGGTTTAAACCGGAGATGACGAATCCGGCCGTTGAGTTCTGGGAATAGAGCATAGCTGACTGACTACTTGATAACACTCTCCGGCCTCGGACACAGCGAATTATAATATATTATACTTGACGACGGGCGCAGTTATAATTTTGTTTTCAATATAAATTTCCCCAATATGTTCAAGAAACGGTTTATGGCCGTGTGTTGAACTTATTATCTGAACATTTTCTAATGGAGCTACTCGTCAATGAGTAGAACTACTCATATAACTACTAATAGAACTACTCATATAACTACTCACATAACTACTCATATAACTACTCATAGAACTACTCATATAACTACTCATATAACTACTCGTGTAACTACTCATATAACTACTCATCAATGAGTATCTAGTAAAGACAGGGTTAATATATTGCCTTGTAGTATAATATGTTCCCATCTTTTCGTGAGATTAGACTCCAGCATTTCTGCTCGAATATCAAATTTCTGCAACGACTGTCACTTCTTATAACAAATGAATGAAAACAAAGATAAACGTATATACACACAACTACAATGAATGGTTCCTGTTTTGTCACGTACTATATTGTGCTCGAATTATTTCGATGCCGTGACTTATTGAACGATGTTCTTCTTCCTTGTCAGAAATGTAATACACGCTTATATATACTATGTACATGCATAGTATTGTATCACAAATACATATCGTATACATACATAGTAGTACGAAATTTGGGGGGATCACTACATGTAGCTCTCCAACTTCTCTCTCTCTCTCTTTCTCTCTCTCGTTCACACTAAATTATTTCTATACTAATTGTTTGGTGCTGGTGGTCAGTAGACCACGTCATTCTCCCTACCCAGTATAACTCTGTGAGAACAAACAATAAGAAAAAAATAAATATATATATATATATATATATATATATATATATATATATTTCACGGCTTTTGCCGATCATCAGGTTTACGCCATTTTAATTATTTCTAATTATTTCCATTGTGACGTCACTTCCGGGAGGTAGGCATGTGACGTCGCGATTTTAAGATGGAGTTTAGTTTCGGATTTAAATTATCTAGAAATTTCTGTTCCATATGTAACCGCTTGAAAGTATCGACTTCCATCATCTTGTATATAGGGAAAATCCGAAAGGATCCACCACCACATTCGTCCAGATGTTGACTCAACGGAATCATCCGTAATTCTGGTTCTCTGATTTGTTGGCGGTGGATTCGCACTCTTTCAACAAGGGAATTTCCCGTCTGTCCGACATAGAACTTCGCACACCCCGAACACACTATGACATAAATAAAATTTCGAGTTTTACAGTCCATGTCTTTGTTGGGGCGGACACCATACCCATTTTTTAGAGTAAGGTGTGGCCCGGTGTTGAGGTAGCGACAAGTTCGGCATCTAGAGTCACTACATTTGGTGATCTTTTTTTCACGAGTTTCGCCACTGTCAAACTTGGCCCGAGTTAAAATCTGTTTAATGCTCCAAGGCTGTCGTTTGCTGTGTAGTAAGTGATCACATTTCACAAGTTCCTTCATCTTTGGACTTTTGTGGAGAACATGTATCAACAATCTCGCCGTTTGCATCACATTTTGGTAGCGAGGAATGTGTGTGACCACAAAAGGAATGAGATTGGGATAACTTTTTTAAATTTTATCTGTGCGGAGTTCTATGATGGGAATTTTCTTTGCTTCGGAAATACCATTATCGATTAGTTGCCGAGGATATTCATGTGCAAGTAGGAATTGTCCTCAGTTCCTCCAATCGGATGTTTCTCTGTCTGATGTCATCGACAATAGTGCAAACTCTCCGCGCGAGGCAATAAGGAACATTCCGTTTGGTGTGTGATGGATGGCACGACTTAAAGTTTAAATACTGGTGTGTGTCAGTTGGTTTATAATAGATGTCCGTCGTGATTTGCTCTTTTGTGTTTTTCACAAGAACATCCAGGAATGGTAGCTCATTCTTGTTCGTATCCATCGTAAATTGTATTGCCGGATTTAATGAGTTCAGAATATTATGGAATTCCTCTAAGTCCCCTTGAGTAGGGTCCCAAATGACAAAACAGTCATCAATATAGCGTTTCCACGAGTTCTTTATATGTGTTGCATGTGACTCGTTGAACGTGTTAGACATGATCTCGTACAGTTTTTCTTAAAGATACCCCACTGTCAGATTAGCATACGTTGGGGCGACTTTAGTGCCCACAGCAGTGGCGGTTGTTTGTCGATAAAATATGTCATTGAAGAACAAAATGTTATTTTCAAGTACAAGTTGTAGTCCTTCGGTAATAAACTCCTTGGTAAAACGTTCGTCTATCGACTCTCTGCATTTGTCAATCCAATATTCTATAGATTCCAAACCTAAATTATGTGGGATGATGCTATATAGACCGACAACGTCAAAACTGGCTAGTATAGCGTTCGGTTTAACTGTCCTGGGTAGCGTTCGGATCAACTGTATATCATCCCGTAGATAACTTGGAATCTTAGATACTAGTGGTTTTAACAGAATATCTAGAAGGTTGCTCAATCTGTACGTCGGACATACTGGGCCGGCGATGATTGGTCTTAATTTGAGTTATTCGGGTCTTAATAACTCTATCATCTCGCTATGTTGATGTTGCACCGATTGCTGTATATTTTGCGCATTATATTTTTATTTTGACTATCTTCCACTTTGGTATATGTGGTTGTGTCATGAAGAAGATATTCTGCTTTTGATTGATACTAATCACGATCCATAACAACAATTGCGCCCCCTTTGTCTGCCTGTTTAATAACAATTGAATTGTCCTTTTCTAGTCTATCCAATGCTTTTGGCTGCGGACACACGTATCACAGTAGCGATGGCATAGTAGGTGTGACAATTTATTATGGTGGAGTTTGGTGACAATTGGTTGTCATAATTAATATGCCATAGAAAGCCATGTCGCCCTCTGTAAATTCGCACAATGAGTCTACCAAGCTCTACCAGCGACGGTCGATCTCTCAAGGATGTAACTACCTGAATGTATTGTCGGTGTTGATCTGTACTCAACACGCAGTGTTATATTTTGCATGCTAATACACAAGTCCACTTGATAACTTAATGAATAACCCATCTCAACAGCCATGATTGATCTTACTAATGAAATTAATATAAGTAGATAAACAAGCATGCATTGAGATCATATAAAAAAAAACGTACCACAATAATGATATGTGAGTCAATGAGGAATTTCCACCAGGCCACGGGCCCACGGCCAAACACAACTCTGGACGATCTATCGTGCAATTATATATATCGTCGTGAATACAATTTAGCAAAACGTAATGAGTAGAGATCAACCTTAGTGAAAGCAATGGTTAATTGGTCCAGTCGACTCATTGTGCGGAAAATCAGCGGGCGACATGGATAGCTATGGCACAGAATTGTGACGGACCAATTGTCACCAAACTCCACCATAATAAATTGTCACACCTACTATGCCATCGCTACTGTGGTACGTGTGTCCGCAGCCTTTCTTTGTGACTTTGTTATGTTGTCACGGACTGCAATATAGGAGGCTCATTTAGTGGTATGGTCGTTAAGTGTTTTACATATTCGTCCAACGCATGAGTCCTACCTCGGTTTGGTGTGAATGACGACTTGTTGCAGACCAAAGAACTGTCGTTGTTTGTACTTTTGTCCGCGAAAAATTCCTTGAGGCGTATTTTGCGACAGAATTGATCTATGTCGGAATGTAATTCTTCACTATTTTTATTTGGAACTGGGGTGAATTTCATTCCGCGTCCAAGAAGATTAGTTTCCTCAATATCAATCTTACGGCTGGACAACTAGAAAATGTTTGGGTCTACATGATCCCTGTTTGACTTAATATTGGGATGACCGGTTTTTCTTTGCTGGTTCTGGCCTGGCCGCTCCCTAAAAAATGAACTACCCGTTCCGATGTTTTTGGCATTCTGGGGTTCTTTGTCGCTTGGCTCCACCTGTTTTGTGGTGCGATTCTTCCCCTGTTTGAAGTCCATGGTTTTGAATATGACTTTGAATTGCGCATTTCCTTATTTATGCGTTTTGGGCTTTTATTCCCGGGTGATTTTCTCGGTCCCAGCTTATTTGTCGAGCGACCACGTGACCTGTCACGTCGTTCTGATTTGACAGACGCACTCCGAGAACGAGAACGAGAACGGTTTCGTTGTTTAGGACGTCTCCTAGCTGGTGATTGTCCCTTTTGTCCATTGTTTTCCGGGCGGTTAGGTTTTTTTCGTTGTCTGTTTAATTCCCGTTTGGCACCCTTCCTTGTTTTGCTTGTAGATATATCTGTGGGCTCAGTAGGTTTGCCATAGTTCTGCTCATAGCGTTGTAGGAATTCTCCCTTTGGTATCCACAATTTATCAGATTTATCTTCATTGCGTGAAGTATCCATCACCCATATTTCTTTCAGTTTTCCCGCTAGATGAGTCGCCGCTGTAATGCGGTCTATTTCGGTGTTCATTTCATCATCAAGTCTGTTGAAAATTTCTTCATACTTTTGCTTCTTCATTGAAAGTAATTTCATATGAGTTTCGAAACTATGAACTGCGAGTTCAAACCTTATTGCTGTTTGGTTCTCTGGTTCGCCTTCAATAACAGGTATGAGGAATTTATCTGGAAGAATTAGGTCGTTACCATGTATCCAACATTTGTAGACATCTAAGTATCTGTTGCATTTGAGAGCATTCCAGTAAGCTTGTTTCTGCTCATTAAGCTTGCGTCTCCAGATACTTATAATTTCTTTTCTTTTTCTATAAGCTTATTTCTCAAGTGTTATCTCGTTTAATTCAGTGAACATCTCTGGTCCAATGGCTTGTGACATTTCCCGTCCGTTCTGTTTTGCATTTTGTGCAGTTTGAATAAACGTCCGGATGTCTGCATTCAGAGAATCGTGTGAATCTTGATCCTGCTTCAAACGAGTGTCCAAGGTTTTGAGCATAGTAACTGAATGTTGCTCAATAGATTGGAAGACATCTTTGAATTATTCCATTTGTTTCACAATTGAGTGCAACGGTGTTACAATTGTCTTGGTTGTATTCTCTGAGTCCTCCCGACTTTGTGAACGTGTGTTCATGTTTGTCTTGTACGTAGATTCATATATTAAATGGTAGAAAGTTCAAACGTACAGTTATATATATAAAAGTAAGATGTTAATAAACACAAACACATTATTTTGGCAGTATAAAACGAGGCCTTTCACGGCTTTCGCCGATCATCAGGTTTACGCCATTTTAATTATTTCTAATTATTTCCATTGTGACGTCACTTCCGAGAGAGGGGCATGTGACGTCGCGATTATAAGATGGAGTTTAGTTTCGGATGTAATTTTTCTCTAAATTTCTGTTCCATCTGTAACCGCTTAAAAGTATCGACTTCCATCATCTTGTATATAAGGAAAATCCGAAAGGATCCACCACCACATTCGTCCAGATGTTGACTATATTCGGATTTTCCCTATATACAAGATGATGGATATATATATATATATATATATATATATATATATATATATATATATTTATATATATATATACTCAGATAATATGCCATTTACGGGTATTCTTTTGTCTTTTTGATTACATAATGCCCCACAATGTTTACTGGATGTAGACACCTAGAAGCACCGCCTTGTGATACCCATATGTTTAATGGGTGTCGACACCGAGCAGCAACATCCCATGATACCTATATGTTTACTGGATGTAGACACCTAGCAGCACCGCCCCATGATACCTATATGTTTACTGGATGTAGACACCGAGCAGCACCGCCCCATGATACCTATGTTTACTGGGTGTCGACACCGAGCAGCACCATCCCATGATACCTATATGTTTACTGGATGTAGACACAGAGCATCACCGCCCCATGATACATGTATGTGTAATGGATGTAGACACAGCAGCACCGCCCCACGATACCTATATCTTTACTGTATGTAGACACCGAGCAGCACCGCCCCATGATACCTATATGTTTACTGGGTGTCGACACCGAGCAGCACCGCCCCATGATACCTAAATGTTTAATGGATGTAGACACCGAGCAGCACCGCCCCATGATACATATATGTTTACTGTGTGTCGATACCGAGCAGCACCACCCCATGATACCTATATGTTTATTGGGTGTCGACACCGAGCAGCACCACCCCATGATACCTATATGTTACTTGGTGTCGGCACCGAGCAGCACCACCCCATGATACCTATATGTTTACTGGATGTCGGCACCGAGCAGCGCCACCCCATGATACCTATATGTTTAATGGGTGTCGACACCGTGCAGCACCATCCCATGGTACCTATATGTTTACTGGATGTAGACACAAAGCAGCACCGCCCCATGATACCTATATGTTTAATGGGTGTCGACACCGAGCAGCACAATCCCATGATACCTATATGTTTAATGGGTGTCGACACCGAGCAGCACCACCCCATGATACCTATATGTTCAATGGGTGTCGACACCGAGCAGCACCGCCCCATGATACCTACATGTTTACTGGGTGTCGATACCGAGCAGCACCACCCCATGATACCTATATGTTTACTGTGTGTCGACACCGAGCAGCACCACCCCATGATACCTATATGTTTACTGGGTCTCGACACCGAGCAGCACCACCCCATGATACCTATATGTTTAATGGGTGTCGACACCGAGCAGCACCGCCCCATGATACCTATATGTTTACTGGGTGTCGACACCGAGCAGCACCGCCCCATGATACCTATATGTTTACTGGGTGTCGAAACCGAGCAGCACCACCCCATGATACCTATATGTTTACTCTATGTTGTTTAATTATTCAAGGGTTTCTAGGAAAGCCGCTAGAGTGAGGGTAAGTCCTAAAACCACTGGTATGCATTCAGACAATGACATTTCCTGGATACATATTGTGGAGTATGTCACAAGGACTCTACATGTATGTCAAACAAATATAAAGAAGAGAATCAGTGGCATATCGGCGGAATACCCAACTTAATATTTGATTCATACTAAATATCACGAACGCTCTTTATTAGTATATGTATAGTTTGTAAACATTGGACTGCTACAGTGCAGTATACAATATAATAATTTATGTTTGATTGTCAGCATAGCTTGATAACATTAGGACGCGTTAATTATATAATTTGGAAATTGTTTACTAAGACCAGGCCGAAAATAGGTATTTAGAATGTTGGGAATCAGAAATAAATATCAGCTAATGGATTCGTCAGGAGGACATATCTCTGGCAATGAACGACCTTCACATACAGGACGTTTTAAATCATGTTTCGGTTCTTATGTCCCCGACCTACTTTGGCCACCAGAGAGAGAACCGTGCAGCTTAAATTACCAAGCCACACATCCATGCTAAAAAAATGGGCAAAATGCATCCTGATATCAAGCAATGTAGATTTTCAAACCACGAACGCGCGCGAAACAGTGCACTGGGCGGGATAGGACGGATGTGCGAAAACCCCACCGATACGGAAAATAAAAGATACAATGATATACATTTATAAATATATATATTATCAAAACCAGTAGGTGCAATATAGGTTGATGGAGATACTAACCGACACTATCACGACCACACCCCATGCACCCCAAGCCACTAGTATACTTATGGCATATAAAGCCAATAAATACATATACATATATAATAAATATATAGTAAAACGTGTGTGATAGATATAATTATAGGTGATTATTGTATAACCGATATAGAGTGACGATACAGAAATATCATCCCATTGGAGTACAGAGAAAAAAACAAACTCAAATGGTTATATATAACGACTGTGCTGTCGCGGTATATGTGGTGAACATAGGGCCCCGGTGGGGGGGGGGTTTCAGAACACAGGATGTGGGCCACAGAAACCATATACAGCACCAATCAAGCATGTATAGGAAAAAGATATGAGTAGATGCATGTAAGCATCAAATAAAAATACACGATGAAAATATCGCGGAACGTGACTGTATCGCCACGGAAAGCTATACAAAGAAAATGGGGGGGGAGGGTAAGAAAATAGGACGTGGGCTCCCATCACACACACCACCATACAAGTATACTAGGGAGAAATATATGTATAGATGCATATGTAAGCATCGAATAAAATACACGATTAAAATATCGTAGAGCGTTACTATATACTGCCACAGAAAGTTGTACAAAACTGAAAATGGGGGGGGGGGGGGTTGTAAAGAGGGGTGGGGTTCTCAATATATACAGTACCAAAATATAGTACACAGTGTGTGGGTTCTCACCATATACACATATATAAGCATCAAATCAAATTACACGATAAAACTACCGCGGAGCGTGACTGTACTTTCACAAAAAGTTACACAGAGCCGAACATGGCTGAAGTGATTTTCAGACAAAAGATACAACAACGTTGCAATACACGTGATATATTAATCTGCGAGGAAGACGTGTTTAATTAGAGCAGGTTACAAATCCGCGTGCTGTTTGAATGGAAGTAACGGATATTCAGAATGCGTTTCGTATGTTCAAAATGCAAATGTCCGAAAGTCCAGTCTTTATTGTGGTTTCTAATTATTTCTGTTGTTACAAAATTCATCATCGAGGCGATCGTTTTACGTTATTACCAAACTGATGCAATCATTGATATGTCGAAGCGATGCCAATGGACTGCTGGATTTAAACCAAACATTACAAGAAACTGGATCCAGGTCTCATTCTCAAATAAGGAGAAATATGTCTACTCTGCATTTGTGTACGAAATAGGTGGACACAGAGTGGTACGTGCTGTCGGACTGACGGCACTGCGTCAAACCAAGGCGTCGATATGGTGCTACATCTGGTTTAGTGATTATGAGATGATTGTTGAGGACGCGACCATTGACGTATTTACGGATAATCACAACACCTTGTAAGTTATTCGTATATAGTATGCTATATATATTGCATACATTAGATAATAGCACGATGTAAGTTATTCGTAAGGTAAGCTACCATATATTTTATATTATAGCAACCACCAAGGGTGCTTATACCTTAGTAGGTGAATGACGTCATATATTGTTTTCTATATCCATCAGTAATTTATTTTTAGATCGCTGGTATGGATTTTGGAGAAATTATCACGTGACCTCCGGTTAGCAACAGTGTGGAGATTGCAAAAAACGCGGAATTGGGAATGGAGCATCGCGATGAAATTGAAAGTAACTAATTCACAACTTACGAAGAATTCACATGTGATTTAGGTCTATTAATTTGAATTAGACCAATTTCTTTGATTAGCTTAATGAAAACGAAAAATGAAGACGCCATGACACGGAAAATTCTGACGTCATTTTGGATTTGTGGGCCAGAATCCAGACAAGATTGCACAATCCACGACACGTTTTGTCAAGTTGGCATGTCATCTCCGTCGTGATCACTGCGTGATGTTACATAAATTATTCTTAGCGCTATGTCGCCGATAAAAGGCACATTTGAGGCACAATGCGTGTGGTTGCTCCACTACGTGTCACGTACGATTCATATTATTTTATTATACGCTCAACAATAGGATAGATCGATAACAGACAATAATCCTTATCCACGCTGGAAGTGAAGATATAGAAAATTACCCTTTCATTGTAGCTTTGACGTTACGGACGTTTATGACGTAACTGAATTTCTTGAATAACAATCATCGAATTTTAAAATGTTAACCATATATGTGACCCGCCATATCAAATGTTTCTTACAATTTTTAGGACATAAAATAAAAAACATCTATTACCATGCAGGGAGCCCCACACATATATAGAGGCATATAGAAGAGTGTGAAATTATAAAATTGTTAAAGAATATAAGAAAAAATTATTAAAATTGTAAAAAATTGTTAGGCCAATGCATTCTCTTATATATGGTCGACTCGCATATATAAGAGAATGCATTGGCACAGTGTAAAAAAATCCCGACTTACGACTGGATTTGATATGGCGGGTCACATATAGTAGCATTAGTATAATTATATCATTAAGTATTATAGGACATATGCACAACACGCGTAAAATAAAGAGAACATCTAGTGCTTTTAAATGGATACCGAAATGTATCTCATTCGCTACTCGCGAAAAGTGACGACAGAACTTTGTTTAATTTATAAACTCATTGTATATTGATGGCTGATCATTTTCGCGGGCTTTTTATCTGTATTTTTCTTCATATTATTGTACACATTTCTAGTCACTTTATATGTAAATATATCTTATTTGCAAGGGTTCCCATGCTTACATGTTCGAATTAAGTTTGAAATGTTTTGTTTCAGACAGATTGAGTACAGTTCAAAATAACACTCTTTGCATATTTTTAGAAAGTGCACGAGAGAAATAAAAAATACAATAATAAATAAAAAAATAAATATATTAAACAGATAATAATTATAACAAGGTGTATACGTATTGATTTATAATTTGAATACTTTATACACATATGTATATATACAAGTTGTGTATTAGATATTTCGCTATTTAATTTGAAATAAAACGAATGCACGGTGAAATGTTAGATATTTTAAAGCCAAATGGCGGTTTGCGCTCCAAAATACACCTAATAATATTCGCTTTCGAAATAGGTCATTATTTGACCAAGAAAGACGAATCGTAGATAAAATATACGACTTTTAACACGGTGTTCGCGTCCCAAACAAACAGCCGCCATGTACACGACATCGGACAGAAAAGAGCGTTACGTGTTAGGCCATCCCTGATATGGTAGAAATAAAGAGCGTTTTTTTAACTGTTGTGCGAAAAAGTTAAAACAGTTGGAAAATGGCTGTGACCATGGACAGTATTTTTCAGAGCATATATATGATCTCGGTATACATGTATCAATATTTCGTGTAATTGTCAACCTATCTTATACCTCCTTCCAAATTATGTAGACAACATTTGGAAGCTCGAATGAGCCATGTCCGTTTAATTGAAATGGACCTTTGTTTTTATGGTTTTGTTTAGCCGATTGTTATGTTCGCTTGATTTTCGAGTTTATTTTTGAGTTTTTTTTTTTTTTGCTACAGTATGTGATATTGAAATAAAACAAATTATATTCGTAAGCTAAGCAAAATACCACCTGTTGACAGATGACCAATGTGGCCAATGTCATTCTATTATAGCCACTATTTTACATTAATTCATTTATCTACTACACTACAGTGCCTAGAACCGTTGTCGAGTGTAAATTTTGTGTAATAATGTAGACATTATGTTCAAATTATGTTAATGACAACCACAGTCATGTCCACTGCACCGCAGATAGAACAATATTACGCCTTATATAACCCTTGCGGTAAAACAGAACATGACAAAAGGAAAATACCCCGATATTGGCTCTTCGTTTGGTTCTTTTCGGGAAACCAAAACAATTTAAGAAGAACCATTTGATTGGGGACAAAATTAAGAACCCCGGGTTCAGAGGGAATTGGTTCCGATGGATGAAATTAAAAAACTAAACTATATGCAATTGTGAAGAACCAACAGGTCCTTTGTTTGGTTCTTTTTGAAGAACCGAGCCATGTGGCAATGAACCAACTGGTTGTTTGTTTGGTTCTTCCTTGTGGCTTCGTCACGAAGAAACAAATGGTCACATGCTCCATGCAGATCAGTTAGTTCTTGAAATGAATGCGCCCTGGGTAAATGAAATACAAATATTGCTCATGAAAATCACGCCGCAGTTGGACTAATCAATGATCGAAACGCCACATAAATCCGTTCGCATTAGGCAAGGTAATCAACGTTCCAACCAGTTGAAGAAACGTCAATAAAATGTACATTATTCATTATTTGAATGTAAAACATGGAGCTGCACGCACTGATAATTTTTCAGACATTAGGCTGAATGTTATCGTGTTAAAGGCACGTGCGGCGTTCGTTGCAGAAATATTCATATTTGTGCGCCTTGGGTAAATGAAATACAAATATTGCTCATGAAAATCACGCCGCAGTTGGACTAATCAATGGATCGAAACGCCACATAAATCCGTTCGCATTAGGCAAGGTAATCAACGTTCCAACCAGTTGAAGAAACGTCAATAAAATGTACATTATTCATTATTTGAATGTAAAACATGGAGCTGCACGCACTGATAATTTTTCAGACATTAGGCTGAATGTTATCATGTTAAAGGCACGTGCGGCGTTCGTTACAGAAATATTCATATTTGTTCAAATCGCCATCAACGGAAGGAATATTAAAATATATATAGTTTTAGTTTAAACGTATTTTATTTTAACCAATATAATGTACAAAGTTCACGGTATGATGATGAAAGATATTGATGGTTATAATGGGATTTGGCAGTAAGCATGGTGCTTATCTTAAGCCATCTCCTACACATATAAAATATTGAATGGTAACCGTTTCAAACAGACAAAAATAGAATGTACATTTCAATGTATATGAATGTATATAGCTCAATGAAATTACTGTTGTTATTGTTAAGTATAATGTGCCAGACAGCCCCCTTGCAATCGTAGCAGGTTTTGGCAGGGTACTTTCGGATCGATATTACACATAATAAATTTTGAATTTAATGTGTTTTTAATTTTGTTCCATGCATTGCCTAATATCTCAATGTTTTTTTTATAAGGAAAGTGATTTTGAACCTTCTAAGAGTGTTTTTGTTTCCAAATTATTAAGGTTGCTGAAACATATGTCTCTCTCGTCTTCAAAGACTGGGCAATAGTGCAAGAAGTGTGATACTGTTTCAACTTCGCCACATATACAATATTGATTGTCTGGTAAATGATTGCGATATAAGTCGTAATTCAGATTGCTACACCCTAGTCGTAATCGGCAATGGAAAATTTGACTTCGTCTTGTGTAAGAAAATTCCATGTAACGGGGGGCTCACGACGAGGTCAGTTTTAAGAACAGATTTGAAGTCCGATATGGTTTCACAGTTTTTGGCTTCCAGTGGTAGATCATTCCATATATATATATAGTTTTGTTCATATGCCAAACATAATCAGCGCGTAAATAGTATATTGTCGTCAAAACGTACGATGGTGTACGTAAACAAGAACCTTCTCGTGTTACAGGAGTTTTGCTACTGTTTACATAACACAGCGCAGTTCTATTGGTTAATCACACACAAATAATACAAACACTCTTTATTATTTCCAAATCAAGAAAACAGTAACAAATAACGCTCTTTTTGTTTACCATATCCGTATCTGAACAAAAGCCAGGTTCTGTAACGTGTTTTGCTTTTATTTACATAACAAAGGAAAAACATTTGACAATAACATACTGTTTATGCCATATTTCTGATTGGTTTTAGAACAGAGTGTCTATATTTTACTATTCTTTCTGTTTATGGCTGTTTTTGAGGGAGCTGAATATTTGAACAGCGTACCCACCGCCAACGTCGCCCGTATCTTTAATGAGTTGCTATCATAAACTGACTATCGTGTTTCAAAACCCACGATTGCAGCATGACAGGTTGCATATGACTCTCCTCATTGTATTATGTTCATAAAATGTATAATAATTGAAATGTCTGTTCATGCTATATTGATTTGATTGTTACCATGACAGTGGCCATTTGCAGAAGTCCATTGACACGTTATCTTCTGAAATTTGAAATTACACAGCGCGGGCAAAAATAAAGCACTTACTTCCTGGTTTCGATATATTTGCGCAAACCCTTACAAGATCGAGAAACATATTCGGACAGTGTACGGTGCATCAGGGCTTGCTCTTCACATTTTATATGGTGGAAGCGGTTTTTATAATAGTTATGAGGGTTATTAAATCCATTCTGCTATATGTCCGGGTGGGTGGGGGGAGGGGGGCGGGTACGTGTATAAATAATTTGTGTATATGATTCTCTGTTTCTCAATATCCGCTACATGATTGATTTGGATGTGAGAATAAAGCATATATGATTCATTCACACGTTGAGTGCGACATTCCAGGATGTCAACTTGCGAATAAGTATTGAATATGCAATTACGACGTCTTACCAGCTTCAGATCTCAACAATGAGGATGTATTTGATTGCCCCATGATACCTATATGTTTACTGGATGTCGACACCGATCAGCATCGCCCCATGATACCTATATGTTTACTGTATGTAGACACAGGGCAGCACCGCCCCACGATACCTATATGTTTACTGGGTGTAGACACAGAGCAGCACCGCCCAATGATACATATATGTTTAATGGGTGTCGACACCGAGCAGCACCGCCCCATGCATGATACCTATATGTTTACTGGATGTAGACGCAGAGCAGCACCGCCCCATGATACATATATGTTTACTTGGTGTCGGCACCGAGCAGCACCAACCCATGATACCTATATGTCTAACTGGTGTCGGCACCGAGCAGCAATGCCCCATGATACCTATATGTTTATTGGATGTAGACACAGAGCAGCACCTCCCCACGATACCTATATGTTTACTGGGTGTAGACACAGAGCAGCACCACTCCATGATACATATATGTTTACTGGGTGTAGACACCGAGCAGCACCGCCCACGATACCTATATGTTTACTGGATGTAGACACAGCAGTACCGCCCCACGCATGATACATGTATGTTTACTGGATGTAGACACCGAGCAGCACCGCCCACGATACCTATATGTTTACTGGATGTGGATACAGAGCAGAACCGCCCCACAATACATATATGTTTACTGGATGTAGACACCGAGCAGCACCGCCCCGTGATACATATATGTTTACTGGATGTAGACACAGAGCAGAACCGCCCCACAATACATATATGTTTACTGGATGTAGACACCGAGCAGCACCGCCCCATGATGCCTATATGTTTACTGGATGTAGACACAGAGCAGAACCGCCCCACAATACATATATGTTTACTGGATGTTGACACAGAGCAGCACCGCCCCATGATACCTATATGTTCACCGGATGTAGACACCGAGCAGCACCGCCATATGATACCTATATGTTTACTGTATGTAGACACAGCAGACCGCCCCACGATACCTATATGTTTACTGGATGTAGATACATAGCAGCACCTCTCGGTGATACCTATATGTGTACTTGGTGTCGACTATGAGTTATATCGAAACCATAATTTGCCACGTAGTTTTTCATGAGTATTTCTTTATATTTGCATGTTTGCTACTCTAAACACGAGCTGATTAGAACTTTTGGAGTACCCTACACTGTACTCATCAGCGGCGGAAAATATAGTATACCATTAATATATGTACTGTATTAATGTTCTTGATCGATACAAAAATATATGCAGGTGAACGTGTCATAAATATGCACATAAAACATGAAGACGATCTTATGAAGAATACTTGTGTTATTGCGCCGGATAGCACACGTATGGGATGGATTGGAATTGTTTATATGTGACCCGCCATATCAAATCCAGTCGTAAGTCGGGATTTTTTTTACCCTGTGCCAATGCATTCTCCTAACAATTTTAATAATGTTTTCTTGTATTTTTTAACAATTTTATAATTTCACCCATACAGAGCCCCAGACAAACATGAGCAGACGACACTCTTCTATATGCTTCTATATATGTGTGGGGCTCCCTGCAGGGTAATGGATGTTTTTTTTATTTTATGTCCTAAAAATTGTAAGAAACATTTATTTAAAAAACATGATAAAAAATTGTTAGGCCAATGCATTCTCTTATATTTGCGAGGCGACCTATGGTCGACTCGCATATATAAGAGAATGCATTGGCACAGGGTAAAACAATCCCGACTTACGACTGGATTTGATATGGCGGGTCATATATTTTCTGAACCGACCAACTGATATAGAGAGATAGAAGAGATTGGGACAGAGATACAGATAGAGTGTAACGCGATCATTCGCAGTACATTATTAATGAACAATTACCATTACCTTAGAGCCGCGTTCCGCAAGACCAATTTCTCTGTATGTGGATTCATTGTTTATTCAGCGATGTATATATCACTCTATCGCATAGATCTCAATAGACTCACCGATCTTCACGCTCAACAATTTTACTATGACCAATTGATTATAAAAATTATATATATACCACAGTACCTATTTGCCAATTTCTGAATGGTCACTCAATCAGGAATGCTTAACTAACTTCCCAACATTTATTTGAAAACACAGAACAATATTCAAATTCCCGTCCTTTTTACCCTGTAGCTGTCTGTATTGACACTCGGGGTAACATTTTTGGAGGAAAAGATTTTTATAAAAGCCATAGGCTCATGGCTTGTTATCTAATCCTCATTTGAACTATGTTTTTTTTCTCAATATGTATAATTGTCAATGTGATGTTCTGTTCTTTTGTTCAAATAAATATTGTTTACACTAATCAGGAATGCTCGAAACGCACGGAATACTCCGCTTTAAACGGGAGCATCTCACTTTGCCGACGGCTATTGTTTCCGGGGGTACCTGCACGAGGAGGCAATAATCCCTCACTTCAATCATTTGCCGCTTATAGTCTATTCCTCTTTTCTTTTGGTGTTTTAATGGTTTGTCCTCTCTTTTTGTAGGTTATTAATGATTTGTCAATTTGGGAACGAGGGTTTTGGAACCTTTGGTGTAAACAATATTTAATTTCGAACAGAACATGTAATACATACAAACAAATTGACATAAGTAATAATAATATTCAAAACGGGGATTAGACAACAAGACTAAAAGGCTTTTATCAAGTCTTTTCCTCGGAGTAGGAAGTTTACCCTTGGTATCAGAGTAGTTACCATACAGGGTAAATTTAGCAGACGGGGATAACATGTTAGATCCGAAAAAATATTGTTCAAGGAGTGGGTATATAGAGGGATAGAGTGCAGGAAGGACGAACGTTTGTCAAGTTAATTGGTATTGCATACCGTACATCGGCCAAAACGAAAGAGGGGAGTGAAGCGAAGTACCGTATAATTATATTTTAGTTACACAACTTTTATATTTATAACATATACTATTTAAGAACCATGAAACAATCAAAATCAAATTGAAACGCATCGCGGCCCACGTGGAGGAAATGGCCCAGTGACACGGAGAATGGTTGGCACTCGATTGGAAATTATTAAATTCCATTTCATTAAAATTCCATTGAGAAGTGACGAATCGACCCCACCAGAGCACACAATACAGATAATGTGATAAAACAAATACATAATTACATATAGTTGTGTATTGGAACCTTTGGTGCTGATTCAATGTTGATGTCAGGAAATAATCTATGTCATGTTTTATTTATTTATTGATGCAAAATAATTAATAAAATACATACAAGGAGATAACAAACATATAACAAATACACGATAATACTTTAACAAAAAGCTCAATGGCGAACTAATTTAGCGATTGGATCTAAGTATTCTACAACGTCGATCTCGTTTTCCCTGAATATTCTCTTGAAATGTCTAAGAGACGCGTTGACCGCCCGATATTTTCTCTGTGGTTGAACTCTGCCGCCACCAGTCAGTTGAAGTATCGTCGATTCTGTATAGGCGAACAAAATAAAACCAATTTCGATGAAAAAGATACATATTGAACTAATTTCGTCAATGTCACTTCGTTTTCTCACGCATAAATTATTACAATTTATATATTTGCAGAATGTTCAGCTATTGGGCAGAACAACATAGTACGTGGGCACACCCCTCCATGTAACTTGCATGTATCGTGCGGCTGGGGAAACATTAAAACGTTGGCGAAATGAGTTGTTTATACGCACGGATGCGGTGACACGCCCCCAAACTTTGGTAAAATATTGAACATTTGGTTAGTGTAAACATATTTTATTCCAATCAAAAACATATATATAAACATTTGACATACATTTTACAGGAGTAATAAAGTAAATAGTCTCTATTGGTTGGAAAGGGGATTAAACATTTGGTTGGAAGTTTCAAGCCAAACAAACCATCATGCAGTTGGATATTTCACATCGAAAATATGTTGCAAATGATTTCATAGTTTAATATTTCAACAACTTATAGTGATGTGAAACTGCTCGTGGCTAAATTGGCATCAGTTGGAAATTCCTAACCTTACAGTTGTGACCGGTTAGCGATTAGAATTTTCCAACAGGTGGATAGAGGGTGCAAATAGAATTTCCCAAGTTCAGGAAATTGTTCAAAGGAGGTGCAGTTATAAATTACAAGTATTACCCCTCAACTGAGATATTCTAGACACGTCCTGAAAATACGTTTCAAATATATCTTTGCTCACCGCAATTATGATGGGTCAGCTCTCTTACCTTCATATATTTGTTCAGCCACTATCGCAGAATTGGGCGTTTTAATGTTGACGATAAATGAGATTATATACTTTCGACAGAATGACTTGTACACTGGCGAGTTCATATTAATCCCGTGCAACAAATTTAATTAATCGTCCCGTTATCTATAAATGTCTAGACCCACACTATGACCACAACACGCGGCTAAATCGGGCAAATGACAATTTATGAAATAGAAACTGTCATTAACAATGCAAACAATGACAAAGCGTTTGGTCTAGATAAAATTCCATATGCATGCCTAAAATGTGAATAAGTAAAACCTATGTTGTATTGTCTTTTCAACTACATCTTTGATACAGAATTGTTACCATCCGATTGGAGACACTCGATCATTTGTCCTATTCCAAAAAACGATAACCGTGACCCACGTGTTCCCCTAAATTACCGTGGAATCTCCCTTATACCAACATGTGGCAAATTATATAGCAGTCTCTTGAATAACAGACTTATTGAGTACCTGGAAATGCATCAGTTATTGGAAGACGAACACAATGATTTCCGACCAAGGAGGTCCTGCTTGCACAATATTTTTGTACTGACATCTTTAATACGAGGAAACGTCAACTATTTACAACTTTTATTGACTAAGAGTAACGCTTTTCGTCGTGTAGACAGGAATATGTTATTATATAAACTTTAAAAAAATTGCCGTTGATGGCAGCATATATATCAATCCATTATGTATCGAATAAAACGTATATCTGACAAGTTTGAAAGTAATTTTGGAGTGAAACAAGGTGACATACTCTCGTCGACTTTATAATATTTTCATTAACGATTTTATTTCTGAAATAAAAAGGTTGAATATTAGTGTAGCACTAGATGAATGTAAAGTATCTTCCATAATGTACGCAGACGATATTGCGCTAATTGCTGAAAACGAAGTCATGGTGTCGAAACTGGCGTATGACAGTCAATCTGGATAAAACTAAAATTATACATTTTAGACATAAAAACAGATTAAAAACATAATTTAAAATATAATTTCTTATTCCAAAATCAGAGAATCGAAATAGTGGATCAGTATAAATATCTCGGAATAATTAACATGGACATGGTAGTTTTTTTTTACAGCAGCTGAATCATCAGGCAAGGGGATTTGGATAATATCGAGCGTCCACTCTTATAGAGACATAGGTTATGACTTATTCTTCTGCTATTTGGGGATATCGTAATTATACATGCATAAATATGGTGCAAAACCGAGCGTTAAGATACCTCCTTGGGGTCCACAAATTATGTCCGCTTTTAGCTGTAGTTGGAGAATTTGGTATTCATAGATTATATCAATAAAACTCAATTTCGTTGTTTGTTTGTTTGTTTGTCCGCTTAAAGGTGACTAAACGGCTGGACCATCGGAGCTAAAAAATTATATATGGTGGTAAGTTGACCCGGGGAGCCTTACTAGATAGTTGCCATTCGCATCAGATGTCTTAAAAGTGCACTAATACTTATTTGTATATAGTTTGGCTACATGCAACAAACGGCTGGATCCTCGGATATGAAAATTGTACATATGGGTAATTTGACCCGCAGAATCATTATATATGTCCCGTTGACTTCAGATGTCTTAGAAGGGCACTAACAATTAAGTTAACTAAATCGCTAATTATAAGGTTGCAATCTGTTCGGTCGTATAACATAACGTTGACGTCATCGATGTAGATCCATTATCAATTATAATATGTTCCTGATATTAAATGAGCAAATTTATATTTTAGACTGGATAACATGTCTATCATTATGTTGCAGAATATTATATTTCTATTAGGTTGTGATCAAACCACTGCGATGTTTACCACTTCCCGTGTATAGAGTCCTCTCCCGGGAGAGGAAATGCATTATCAATGTTTATACATTCCTCAACTGATTGGAACGTTGATTACCTTGCCTAATGCGAACGGATTTATGTGTCGTTTCAATCCCATAGATTAGTCCAACTGCCGCGTGATTTTCGTGAGCAATATTTGTTTTTCATTTACCCAGAACCAACTGCTCTGCGTGGAGCAGGTGACCATTTGCTTCTTCGGGAAGAAGCCACAAGAAGAAAGAAACAAACAACCATTTTGTTATTTGCTACATTGTTCGGTTCTTCAAATGAACCAAAGGACCTGTTTGATCGTCACAATTGCATAGTTTAGTTTTTTAATCTCATCCATCGGAAACAAATCCCTTGGAAACCGGGGTTCTTAATTTTGTCGCCAGGGTGCATTCAAATGGTTTTTCATAAATTGTTTTGGTTTCTCGAAAAGAACCAAACTAACCAAAATCGGAGTGTTTTGCTTTGGTCATTTGCTGGTTTGGGTTTTACCACATGGATTATACATGACGTAAGATTGTTCTATATGTGATGTAGTGGACATGACTGCGGCTGTCAGCAGCATACTATGAACATAATTTCTACAGTATTATATGAAATTTGCACTCGAAGCAGTTCTAGGCATTGTTTTGTACTATATAATTGATTATAGTAGAATAGTGGCTATAATAGAATGACATTGGACACATTGGTCATCCATCAGAAGGTGGTATTTTGCTTAGCTTACGAATGTAATTGTTTTATTTCAACACATGAGGTAATGTATCGGCCACACCGTGCGTGGTATTTTCATTTGGATTGATGATTAATTATTGAATATAATGCAGAAACTGAAGTGCACACCCTTGCTGTGTAAATACGAGTTACATTTCCGGAATTTTCCAACACTCTGCGTGATAATAAACCATACTGGTATGTCGTAATGATGATTACAATGTAACGAAACATTAATCCTAGTAGACAATTTTTTTCAAATTACCAGTCGGCAATTTACAACTGGAATATGCTAACACGAAATGCACACTATTATTTTCAGTAGCTTGTTTGAAAATATCTTACCATTGCCACACACATACTTGGAATAAATAGCAGATAATCAGCTATTATTTCTGAGTTCACCATTAACTCAATGTTGCTATTTATTACGGCATCTTATGGTGTATATTGGCAAACATAGATGGCCCTGTCGTAGGAGGTGATGGGGTAAATGTGATTAAAACGTACTCAGTATTTGCGTACTTGGATTAAATGTCATTAATTTAGAAATGTACTCGGTATTTGCGTACTTGAACAATGTAACGAAGATGAGGAGCATTTGGCCTCATTTTTATTGTGCGTGCTATTTCGTGCGCTATTCATACATCTATTTCAATAGAAATTAGAACAAATAACAATGAAAAGATACATTCCAGCCGAAAACAATTCAAATGTCGTATAGGAGAACCGAGAAATTAACAGTTTAGTTATCTACCGCGAGCAACTGTAGCGGTGCGCCAACATAATAACGTGTCAATCGTCAAGGCGTTCGTCACTTTTGTGGCAATGGGTGTGTGGTTATTGGTGTATCATGGCAATGGCGATGTTTGGCGATGAACATTTCAACCAATTGGAACGTATGCGCCCTTTGTGAACACACATCATACATGACGTATGTTGTGTAAATATTTCAAATTAAACGTTAGTTTCGCACGTCCGATTTTTAAAATGGGTTAACATCCTTTCTCGCCATGTGCACAGTATACACACAACTATCACATACAATCAACTACATAGCCGTTACCTGTATACACATTTTTCACAATCACCAGATTAAAGCTCCAATATATTTTATATCGCAGGACGAGGCGAACGGGTCCTTCGTGTGGTGTCCACTAAAGAAAATCATATTGCAACCCTAGGTCCAAAATTATACCATTCCTATAGGGTCCCCATTTACCGATTTCGGCGATTACAACATCATGAGACTCCATATATAACCTTATTTTAGAACATTTGGCGCCCGCTTGAGGGCTAACTCAAGTTTTATTTATTGAAACAGAATGTAGATTACAATAGTAATATGAGCTATATTATGCAGGGGTTTGTCATTGGTGGTCTATGATCTATTTAGGAGATAAACGTACCCTGTTGATTTGTACATTCTGGGATTCGAGCATGAAAACAGTTTGTGAATGAGCAGGCTTGCCGGCGAGTTCACAAACTGTTTTCATGTTCGAATGACAGAATGTACAACGAAACAGGGCACGTTTATCTCCATTGTGATTCAATCTAGCAAGGAATTTGACCCAAAAAAACGGTATAAAAAATATCATTGAGTCATTTTCATGACACGAATCGAGACTTTCATTTTGCTGTTGTCACCGTGCACAAATCGTTGGGTTTGTTCATTGTGTTACTCGGAACACTTGTCCGTAACAATTTCATGTGGGCGGGTTGGCTCGTTTCGCTACTCCGTTCTGCACCGATGAAAATTTACCATGGTACATTCAGATTGGAAGCACGCTGAAGCGGCCGATGAACGGTATCAATAGACAACAACGCGCGGGTGTGCTCGTTTCGCTACTTCGTTCTGCGCCGATGAAATTTTACCGTGCTACATGTAGATTTGATGCACACTGAAGCGGCCGATCGATGTTGGTGAATCGAAAACTAAAGCCAGCCGCTCTCGGCCAATCAGAATGCTTGTTTTTGTGACACATACTCAATTGAATTACAATCTACTACTATCTGAGGCATCACTTCAATTTTCATTCCAATATACATAAATAATTAAGAGTAATGCAGTTTACAGGGTGTACTCGAAAGTTCTCTAGGCGTTCAATACAACACACAAAATATGTCATAGGCCTACCCAATGCTGACTGATCCACCATAGGGTCCCCTGTATATTATTGTAATACATTACTCTAATGCATCTGAGATATCGACTTGGTCAGTTGATCGTTTTAATAAACATTTGTTAGCACAAGTATCAATATAATGGTTGTGGAGATGTCGAAATCAACATTTGTGGCGTAAGAAAATAAAGTTAGAAACGTGCAATCTGATTCACCGGCAGTAATAGGCAGTTTGCAGGGTGTACTAGAAAGTTTACCAGGCTTGAGTTCAATGCCTGTTTGACAGAATTTACCAGACGTTCAATTTTGTTGGAAAACCACGATTTGAAATCGGTCTGGTATATGGAAAATCACAGGAAACATGGTTCAAACGCTACGCGTGACTTTCAATGGTTCAATATTAAGGTATCCAAATCATGTCTTTGCTATTAAATACAACATCGCATAGGTTGGAAAATGTGATTTGATTGCAAACGTGGCGTGTTTTTAGCACCAACATAGGAGGTTCAATATTCATTTACGAGAGAATCAGACACGACATTGGAACCAAATTAGTACGAAAATGGAGCGGACCACACCGCTCATCGAGGCCGGTTGGGACCCGGGCTGGGATTTTTACACAGTTGAAGAGAAACATGACAATATACGCACCGTAGTAAGTCTGAGGTGAGCCGTTTTTGTTTACAACAGTTTACCGCAAACCAGCGTTCACTTCCGTCCGCACACAGTCAGTGCTGTCGGAGTAGCAAAGTTCAATATATCCCATATTTCAACTACACTCATACAAATGATACAAGTGTAATGGGGAAATGCTGACATAGATTACCTTAACCTGACCTTGATCAAGTTCAATGATTTAGACACTGTAAGGAATATGAATGTGCATTGATCCCAGTTTGATATGAGAATAGAGTAAAAGTGACATGATACTGACTCTGCGTGGTCGTGTTTCAAGGCATATATCCCAAGTTAGCTCCACAAATGTAATTTTCCCCGTTAGTGAACTTGACATATGTAGACTGTCCTGACTGGCTTAAACATAGGGCACTAATAGGCCATGGTTGAAAGGTATTATGCGGCATATATTAGTATAAATTACATTATTTAGCCACAACAAGACAGCAGGTATAATATGATCGTATGGCATTGTTCTGGGTATTTGACTTTTAATATCTGTTTGGCCTCGAAATACGACTCCCTAACCGGACCCCATCCTAAAAGTTTCTTCTATAACTAAGCATCACATTTGTGAAGTGTCATACATTCGTGTTTTTTTTTTGGCCTGGTGGTCCGTTAAGTTGAGGTTGGGTCGTGACTTTTGTATTTGTATAAATACAAGGCTCATTGGGTTGCCAAAAAGTGGACTTTTTTAACACTAAATAGTTGATGCTGTTTCCATTAAGACCATATTTTATCCGGACACATGACCCCTTTATCCGGGCACCCACGTCCACACGGTTTCCACTATAACTAAGCAACATGCACATACATGGAATATCGTGCTTTATAGTTAATAAAGTAACAAATTCGTGAATATTGTGGTTTGATGGTCTTTTGAGTGTAATGTGTCGTGATTATGTATTGCCACACATACTATAAAACGTAGTACTTTATGATGGGTATTGCTTTTATGACAAACACATGGGTAGCGGAATATGAGACAATTTGTATAAATAAAAACAACAACAATCGATTTTGACATCATTTTCTCCCTTGGGTGATCAACAGAGAAAGTAAAAATTGCTCTCGAGAAATTCTCTCAGGAAAGCCTACATTATTGATGTAACCTACGTATAAAATTCCACTCGGTGAACTGATAACGCGTAGATGCCTTTGATATAACTATTTTCGTTTTATATCGTTATTGGAATATCTGACTGAACTATCTGCGATTGATCTTTTATATAGAGCGTTCTCACGCTTGGTGGAGACGAACATTATTCTATTCTATATTAGTCCAGGAGATCGACCCCAAGAAATAACAAATGTTGCTCATTTTGACGGACAAGTGCTATCCGGTCTAATTTTGTAGTAAAATATATGTAGATTACGAAAATCCATGATAGTAGTGGTGAATTTGTAGCTTAATTGGCGAAAAACGTGTTTTTATTGACCTACCCGACGACCGAAAATGAAAGAATTTTCCGGCGACGTCATAGTACTACTAGTAGTCCGGGAGCTAATATGGGTACCCTTGCACCCCCTGGGACTTAACTTCTCCCAACTCATTTTGTTCCTTATTATGTCCTTCAACTTTTAAGCAATGTTAACAAGAAAAAAAAGTGGCCGTATAGACTCCAGACAAAATGGCGTCCATCATGGCCGCCGTTTTTCAGACCAGACCCTAAGTCAGTTTTATGCAAATTATAGCGGTGAAATTCTTGTAAAATGTATACAAATGTATCTATTTTCGTGAAGCTAAGACATAATGTCACTTTTTTGGGGCAAAATTGAAACTCACCATCCAAGATGGCAACCAAAATGGCTGCCGGAAGTTGAAAATGTGACTTTTTTTTTACAAATATCTTCTAGATCGATTCATGCTGTTTGGAACTGGTTGAGTAATGCGACTTTATTTTGTATTGTGTGTAACTGATCATTGGGGCAATTAAATATGCACTTTTTGGGTTCTTAGCCCCTTCCGTTCCCTCAAAATTTCGAATTTACAGAACGCAGTATAAAATTTCACAAAAAAATCACAATTGGGATTATAGTCATATTTTAACAAGAAATGAACAGAACTTTGTAATGTAAGTGATGCATATGATTATACCTATGAATATTCCAAAACACTGGAACCAAAATCTTACTTTGGCTCAAAATGGCTGCCAAAATGGCTGCCAAAATATGGAAAATGATAAATATTGCCCCAGCGTGTCCTGCAATCGATTACAAGTTGTGGATGATGTACAAAATTGCCTATTCTGCCTTCTATACATTGAATACTAACATGTCTGATGTGCCATGGTTAATTGTTACTATTGTCACCACTGACATCACCAAAAATATTGGACTTTTCTCTCATAAAGTTGACTTAAATATCGGCAAAAATTAACTTTTCATGTTTGGACCATTTTTGCAATTAAAATGTAACTATATTTGAGTTGAAAGGTGTTTATTGTTTTGGTCTATATTAAATGTGTCACACTACGGGATTTATAGACCAAATTGTTCGCCCGATTTTGACAGAACTCTATACTCTCATTAAGTAGACATGGATAAACTGTTTATATGCAGCCTGTGCCAGGGATGACGCAGTTATATAGGGGTGGTGTAATATAGTGTGTCATTTTGACATATTTCTCGATGGGTTAATATATAATGCTATTTTATTATGGTCTGAAATGACTAATATCGAGATTTCTGGTGACCATTCAACGTTCGATACCATTTTATGTCCCGATGGGGTATATTTTAGAAATTCTGACACGTCACCAAGCTTCGGTACATGTCACGAAGCTTCGGTACATAGGATGAAAAACCGCCACAGATTTGGGGTTAATGATGCAAGGTCACATTTTTCGCCAGATTTCGACAGAACTATATGCTCTAATTAAGTAGACAATTATAAACTTCTTGTATGTAGCACTGTGTCAGGGAGGAAGCAGTTATATAGGGTGGATGTAATATAGTGTGTCATTTTGACATAATTACACCATGGGTTAATATATAATTCCATGATAATTACGATCTGAAATGACTGATATCAAAGTTTATGGTGACCATTCAACGTTTGATGCCATTTGACGGTACGTGTCACGAAGCTTCGGTAAATTGAATGAAAAATCGCCACAGATTGGGGTTAACGATGCGAGGTCACATTTTCGCCAGATTTTGACGGAACTGTATACTCTCATTAAGTAGACATCGATAAACTTCTTATATGTAGCCCTGTGTCAGGGAGGGAGCAGTTATATAGTAGGTGTAATATAGTGTGTCATGACATATTACTCGATGGGTTAATATATAATGCGATGTTAATTGTGATCTGAAATTATTAATATCCGGGTTTCTGGTGACCATTCAACGTTTGTTACCGGTACCATATGATGTCATATGGTGGTATATTCCTGGAGTTCTGACACGTCACGAAGCTTCGGTACATGGCACGAAGCTTCGGTGCATTGGATGAAAAACCGCCACAGGTTTGGGTTTAAGAATGCATTGTCAATTTTTGTTTTGCCACAGCACTGGGAGATAAGTACCCAGGGTTACATGTTTCTTCTGATTTTGATAGTACTGTATACTGTTATTAATAAAGATACACCTTGATTAACTTCATGTTGAATGAACCAGTCACAGTATAATTTTCAATTATTGAACATTTAACTTGAATGTCACGAATAATCGGTACATTCATGTTTGTGTTTCGACGTCGACTGTATGCATAAATCTGATTTAAATATAGTAATATATAAATAATAATTAATGTACCGAAGCTTCGTATCTATAGGTTACAAACACCTAATTATTTTCCATAGGCGACAGTCTTAACTAAAAGTCCCTATTTGAACTTCAAGTGGTAAATTTTCCCTTAGCACGTCATCCGCTGCACCAGTATGTGACAACAAACGCCCCTATTTGAACTTCAAGTGGTAAATTTTCCCTTAGCACGTCATCCGCTGCACCAGTATGTGACAACAAACGCGCCATTTTCGGTATTTTTTTCAAACGATAATCTTGCATTTCCACAACTACCCCATTTACTGCACAAAAATCAGCAGCATAAACATATCCAGACCCCTTGCGTAACTTCTGGATACCACCAGACTCTTCCTGGACATCTAAACATACACAATCGCTATATTTATGTAGGCTATGATTTTCTGTTCCCGATTAGGGATATTTCCCTCAATGATAATCAACCAATCAGCAGCCAGATTGTTTAGTTATGCTGACTCGAGTTTCAAGAAGCGTAACTCTATATAATTAGTTGCTTGTAACATATAATTGTAAAGAAAATCGAACTTTGATCGTGTAAACTGCGCCAAATTTACAAAAAAAGCTTTACTGTGATACGATAGAAATATAGAAGTCATTGGACATCCTATTATCTACCAGTGGTCCTTTGACCCACATACCCCGTTTTAAAATTGACCATTTTTTGGGGGGTAAGAAATAACACCGATACTCGATTCCTGATAACTCTGGAAGCACAGTTTAGTAGAAAGATACTAATGTCTCATGTCATGCTTGTTATATACATATATACTGCACAGTGTCGCATGCCCCATGTCCATCCACTCTCTAATCGGAATATTATGACCACAAATGTGACCACACCCAAAATTCAGGGTTTTTCATCATAATTTAATTTGTAAAATCCGACTCGCGTGCATAACGCACAGGGTAGAAAGGCATATGTATACGTTTTGGAAACTAGTTACGTATATCTACCATACGCCTTAAGGAATTTATCTAATTTGAACAGTACAATGTTTAATTAGATTTGAATTAGACCCCCCCTCAACTTAGAAAACAAGTAGAAACCTTCTTAAATCCATTTAAAAACATTGTAGAAGCCAAGTTGTAAATTATTTAACAATATTAAAATAATTATGGTGAATTTTAACCTTAAAATCATACTAAGATGAAATGGTTGCAATTTGGACGATTTTGCGTAAAAAAGTAAAAAAAATGGTAAAATATTGAAAAAGAAAACATTTAAATTCTTCAATTTTTTCAGCACAATTAGTTATTTAACATTATTAACACAATTACTATTCAACTTAATCACCAAAATCATGCTAAAATGAAATCTTTACACATTGAAAACAAAATGAAAATTTTGGGCTTAAAATGTCGAAAAATGCCCGAAAAATCGAAAAAAAACAAAGAAGGCTACAAATTTGTTCTTGCTATCATGATTTTTCTTCATTACCATACCTAAAACATTAAAAATAACATGGTCGCAGCTTGTCCGTCAATATGAGCAACACTACCTCCCGATCTCCTGGACTATATACTGTACTCTAAACATTAATATTTAGAGAGGGCAGAAAAAAAAAGAGATGATGGAAAAGAAAAAATGAAAACAAAATGTTTAACTCAAGTAAACCTCCAGCTCCTACTCCTAAAGATAAATCAAGGAACCATTCTCGCGATAGGTAAAGGAATCCCGAGAAAAAAGACATCTAGAAGAAATCTATACATCAGATGTTTCAACGGGCATGACATTTCTAAAGTCGTTCAGTGATCAAATGGTTCAAATACAAATTCGCATGAATGAACTCACAACTAAAAAGACTTTGGTACAACAGTAGAAAAGGTGGTAAATGCAAAATTTGACACATGGAGAAATGAATTAAAAGGAGAAATTGACAAGACATGAGAAGTGGGAACGATCAGGAGGCGAACAAACATACACAGGAACCGTTGAAACATCTCCAATATGAACGGAAAGAAACGAAAGAAGATTATAAGGAAATAAAAGAAACAGTTAATAGCTTAACAAAACAAGTCGCCAAACAAGAAAATTAAAAAACAGTTCTGAAATCCGGGCTGAATAATGCAGAACAATATTCCAAGAAATTCTGCTTACGATTTCTTGTTCTTAATGTTCGGGAACGAGAAAATAAGGACTCAATAACAGACAAAATCTGTAATATTTGTAAATACCTCTCAAAGGGTAGTGAATATATCACCCGCATATGTTTCAGCAGCTCACAGACTTCCATCTATTAAGAACAACGTCACCCACCTTGTGTGGTTAAACTCTATCAAAGTTAAGTTAGAAGGATGGTCTTCGACATAAGGAATGACACATTGCACAGTGGATAAACGGTACACGCATAGAATCGGAAGTCGCTTTCGTCAAGATGAAAAATTCTATTTTAGAACCACCCCCCAAATTTTATATGGTATATATGGTCATGCATGTTCAGTTCTTGCTCAGTGACATATGGGTACTCTCTCCTTAAATGTATTCAGTATACTCCAATTAATTGCACAATCGCATAACTTTTCCAAGCTATGAATACCTTTTTTGGTTTATCTCATTTAAATTTACATACCTCATGAGAATTTTCTTTCTTTATAAAAATGAACAAAAACCCTATAATACGTACACTCCCTCCTTAAATAGCTTCATTCTATCGCTTTACTAAGATCTGTATCAATATGTAATACATATATGTATACTCTACAACTGCTTAAATGTGTCTGTTTGTACAAATCAAAAATGAGGGGGAAAAATCCTGATTTGAATGAGTTTAAAACATATTTATAATTCTACTATAATGCTAAAGAATAGTTTTTTTCAATCAATGTCTTTATGAAAAATTTTGGGATTGTTGGGCTGGTTGGGTAGCGCCTGGTCAAATGATATGAGAAACAATAGGTACTCTAAAATAACAATACATACTGTATTGCTCCTACTGTTAGCTTGGCTCAGTCGTAATGAATTTCGGCTTAAAATAAATATAGAAAGCTTATGTTCTAGTTCTGCCTCATGCAGTATATTGTCCGTAAGTTACCTTCGCATAACTTAACTTAAAATGTCGGTCAATATACTCTACGGAGTTCAAATGAGAAATGAAAACAAATACAAAAAGCAACACCCACTGAACAAATCAGAATTCTAATCAATAATATTACAAATGTACTCAAAGCCAATCATAGAGCCTTGATATAGAATAAAAAAAACTAATAGTAGCTCACCCATATTCCATTGTTCTAGGGCTACGACAAACAGCAATATGAAAACAAAAATAATGTTATCTATTAAAATGTATTTTTACCACACTTTATATTTTGTTTCTGTTACTAACCGTTCTCCTCTTATTTCAACTATCAAACTCTCTATAATTGATTCCACTATTTTTCCATTTCTATTTTACATACAGTACGCTTATTATATCACCTATATATTTTTGTTGATTAAGAAAATTATTATAAAAAAAACACAATATTTATTTTTCAAATGACCGTTACCTTAGCAATTGATATTGACCCAATATGTCCGATTGATGGCACACTATGAGTTCCTATCATTTCTTCAAACATACAGCATAGTCAAGTCTTGTCGGGTTGCCTACATTTGGCTTTTTCAACTTTTCTCCAAATATTTTATTCCGTTGCCATGGAAACCAGATTTTATTCTGACAAATGACCGCTCATCTGGGAACCCCAACCACAAAGTTTCCACTATATCGAAGCAACACATATGTGAAGCTTCATGCTTTAGTTACTATAATTACAAATTCGTATTTATTTTTGGTCTGATGTCGCTTAAGGGTAATGAGTCGTGACCACAAATACTATAAAAAAGGTTGTACTTAATTTGTGATTATACCTGATTATACATAAACTACATGTTGTCGCATGTTGATAGTGACCGTCTTATATAAACTGTCTCGTATACCAAATTTATCATGATCATTGTGCCCTACGTTGTTTGCATTATGATGGGGATTGCTTTTATGAATAACACACTAGGAGTAGCGGTATATGAGACAATTAATAAAACAGATAAACTGAAATAACACATGTTTTCCAATGACCTTTACCTTAGCAATTGACGCTGACCATATATGTCCAAGTGGCCGAGTCCGCTTGATGGACTATTAACGATACTATCAATGAGCTAATATCGTGCATTCAAACACATAGCTCATTCGTTCTAAACAGTGGCCTTTTTCAACAGTTCTCCAAATATATGTTGTCGTTGCCATGAAAACCCGATGTTATCCCGACCCAGAACCCCAGCCCGGGTACCCCCTGCAACAAGGTTCCCCATATAACTAAGCTACATATATTTGAAGTTTCATGCTTTGGTCACTGAAGTCACGATTCAACCATTCAGGAACACACTATTATGTAATCATACTGATATAGCCATACTTATATTTTAATATGTGGAATTTCAGTTGTCACTCCTGGTGAACCAGTGGCTAAAGTGACCCAACTTAATTACACAGTACCGAAATTAACTCACTAGATTGACAATACATTGGCTAACACCATAAGCTGTAACTATCGTTAGCCGATCACCTGCTAATACTCTTGACAAATCGGTGGTAATCACACGATATATGGTACAGAACATATTTTGCGCTAATCTACGTAAGGGTTAGAGCACAAGAATTGTTCTTTACCAGAATCAATCGAGTCGAAGACGAGATTTATTCTGGTAAAGAACTATTCGAGTGCTCTGACCGACTTAGAGCACAATTGATCCCACATGTAATGCAATCAACTGGAAATGTGCAGTTGAGCGTGTTTTGACCACGACGCACAATCCGTGCGCTGACCGCGATTGGACACAATAGCGGGTTAGCCACGCCCAACAACGTGATTAACATGAACTGATCGCCGTTGAATGTGATATTTCCGACCCAACACGAACTGGTCCCACTTTGAAGCGCCCGTGCGATTTGTCTGTTATGAGTTGCGTGTGCCTAACAATGGGATAATCACTGAACTATTCCTTCGCCAGCCTTGGGAATTGGTGTGCTTTACCAAAAATCAGGGAACGATTGTAACAGTGGGATTGTGCTCTAAGAAATGTTATTACTGTTCAATGATATGCCTGCTTTGGTTCTAGAACAACTGCTTTATACATAGCTTTTGCTCCGGAGATTTGTATGGAAATAGCCATTCAAAATTGATCGCTTGCCTTAATTTAATACATGTGAGCTATTAAAGCTGGGAGATATGTTATATTAAACCCCATCCGCCATGTTTTCTATTGTTTGCGATTGCGCGTTTTTATTGACCATTCAAATATTCCCCGTTTATTGTTGAGATAATCACCAGCTATTGCTTGCGATATGCCCCACCAACCAGCTAACACACTTCGAGATAAACGAACAAAAGTTTACTTGACAATAAAAAAGCACTTCGTGGCATTGCATTGACTCTAATCACATCCGCGATCTGAACTTAGGCACGTGGATATAGATGCCACATAGAAGGGTTCGGTGGCACATGAACGTGGCTAAGTGGTCTCCGTTGTGAAGCAGCCTTTTCTCGTGAAAATTAGGACAATACGGCTTATGTTGAATGTCGCGTTTTAAGCCCATGTAGAGGTTATCTGAGGAAAAATACGCTCTATATGGGCGTTAAATATAGAGTACATGTAGAGCTTATTGGGCAGGGCAGTGGCAAGGGTAGGGTAGGGTACGATAGGTTGTGTTTATTGATTGACTCAAGAACGGAGTATTATCACATTATTAAAATTAACATAGCGTTTTGTGATAACTGTATATTGAAAATATGAGTATCGAATAGTAATATAGTAGCTGTTTTCAAAACGTGTGCCCCGATACCCTGTGCACACGCATTTCTGAATGTAACATTAAACTGTCATGTAACCAATGTATACCTGTGTCACAATAACGTATGTACAGTCTGATTACTTGCTTGTCAAAATTCAAACTGTTGGAAGTATGTGATCTGACATCTGAAAACCATACCTCGTCCCCACTTCCATATCTGGACCCAAATATGTTGCACTTTATGCATGTGTTATAACCAACATATGAGTCAAATATCATTTGATCATAAAATGTATATGTGTTACACATGGTAAATATAATGAGCGATCATTTCGCTGCTATGGGAGACGTTCATTAAATCTCATGAACTGCTTTGGTTCGGTGGCGTAGTTAGCGGTTGAATTTTCACTTGAACCAGACAAAATTCCCAAGTCCGAGACGTTCCATTTTAACCAACCCCCATTTGGGCGACAATTGTCCAACCATATAGTACCATACGTTTTCCAACTGTTGCAAGCGTTCAACATGAGAGCCCCTGTGGCTGAAAAGTTCATAACTGATGGTTAATTAAATCACAAACAGAAGATATAGTAATGCTCTAAGTAATCGACTTCTTAACCACAGCAGAATTATGGGTAACTTTTCAGGATTTAGTCGGAGAGAGCTTTCCGATGAATGGCAACAAGCCATATTTCCGACTAAATCCTGAAAAGTTACCCATAATTCTTCTGTGGTTAAGAAGTCGATTACTTAGAGCATTACTGTATAGAACGCATTTTCAACGTAATAACGGAGATCTCTGAAACAATTTACAACTTCACAAATTATCAAATGGTCGTATATAAGTCAAATTCAGCTATCGGGTGGGTGGGCTTGTAAAATATGCTCTTTATTTTATTTTATGTTTTTTTTCGGTTCTGAATATCTCCATTACATTTATAATATAAATTTCTGCGAAAAAAAAACTCTCTTTAAAAACGATTTAAAAAATATGCATTTTAATGTTTGTTTAATTTGTGAATATGTCCGTTATTTTGTCAATATAATCATTATGTTGTGCCGATCAGTTCAGTATTATGTTTTATATAACGTAATGGGTGGGGGGTGGGGGGCTCGATACCGAGTCGATGGGTAGTTTTAAGTTATAAACATCCGTATTATTTATATTTTTCAGAATGAGCGGTACGTTCTTCACGTGCAACATCACTGGAACTCGGAATCCGTTATGGATTTCAATCATAGACCGAGAATGCGCGGAACCAACGGCTCGGCTCCCTCTCCACGATTCAACCATCAAGGCCGATAACTCACGAGAACTCAATTTCACAGTCTGCGTTGCGCCTTTCTATGAATACAATGACATCCACCAATTGATATCGATGATCGAGATAAACAGAATATTGGGTGCAGAAAAGTTCGTCTTCTACAACATTAGTGTAGACACGAGAGTTAACAGCGCACTCCAAACATACATTTCAGAAGGTATTGTTGACGTGTACCCATGGACCATACGGGGTCTTCACTTCCGCAAATATAGTAATATGAAACTCAGACCGGGAGCACCGACACAGAATGAATTACATTACTTTGGTCAGAACAGCGCGCTCAACGACTGTTTGTATAGATATAGACGATATAGTGAATTCCTTATATATATGGACATGGATGAGCACATCGTCCCGAAGAGCAGCAAGGATTGGGCTGGAGTTATAAAACAATTGCCATACGCGTCTAGTTATCGATTCCGTAGCTCATTTTTCAAGCTAGAATTTCCGGATACGACAAATAGCTCAAAAGCTATAACATATCGAATAGTGCCTTTGCAGAAAATGTATAGAGAAAACTATATATTCCCGCACGAAATTCGACCAAAGAGTATTATAAGACCACAGTACGTAGATCTGATGGGGATACACCAAATATTTTTGTTCAGGGAAAAAACGAGTGTAGAACATTTTGTTAACTCTACATATGCTCTAGTCCATCACTACCGTATGGGCTGGTGGGGTCAAAAACACCCCCGTACACTGGACTCGGCACTAGAGCCACACGAAGGACAAATCATAAAAAGTGTCAGTGGCAGATGGAACATGTTATGTTATAAAAACAAAACGTATTGTCTATAAACTGTTTCATAACCAACATGTATTGTATATAAACTGTTTCATATAATAATGTATTGTATATACACTGTTAGATATCATATTATCACATAATTAGCCCTTAAACCCGACCTCATATTTTTTAGTAAGACACACATGCATTATCGTCACACGCAGTGACGAAATAGCTTAGCGCAATGATGTCGATGCCAATGTCGGAACTTTATTATTATGTCAATTAGAATAATTTTTTTTAGCGTCATAGTTCTATAGTACTATGTATTTGAGCGTCGTTGTTGAAATTGGTAGTAAGTATATTTTGAGCGTCGTTGTTAAAATTGGGCGTAAGTGTATTTTGAGCGTCATAGTGCAATAGCACTATATATTTGAGCGTCGTTGTTAAAATTGGGCGTAAGTATATTTTGAGCGTCGTAGTTAAAATTGGGCGTAAGTGTATTTTGAGCGTCATATTGCTTTAGCACTGCATCTATATATTTGAGCGTCGTTGTTAAAATTGGGCTTAAATATATTTTGAGCGCCATGTTTCACTATTGACCAGTGATTACCTGGCTTAGATGGTTACTGTGTTCTTCATCGTGTCTCTATCGTGACCTACTCAAAGTTCACACGTGTGAAATTGACACCCGTGGAATTCGAATGTACCAACTACATTATTTTTGCGAAGAAATGAATATAGTCACCTGACTGAGACACCTAAAATACTGTAATCTCATATAAAGCAAATGTGATTACGTGGCTTAGACACATAAACTATTGCAATTCATATTAAGTAAATGTAATTACCTGGCTTAGATGCTTTAAATACTGTAATCTCAGATTAAGCAAATGGTTCACATCGTACCTGTATTAGATTATCATATGAAGTAAGGATGTAATCTCTTGAGATAAAGCAAAACTGTATTGACTCGTATACCTGTTTTTAATAATAGACACCTAAATTACCCCCTCACATCAAACGAGTCAGCAAACGTCGTCCAGTCGCTTCCATCATATAATTCCTGAATTTGATACAAGATTGTCTCAACAAATATAATCTCTCATATAAAACAATATGTAATTCTCCAATGTTATAGATGTGGGTCTGTTAGTATGAATGCTTCTATGTGTATGGTTGTTGTAAATGGAAATCATGTATGTAATTCTCATGTTCACCACTTAGATGATGACTGTAAATATGTTGACTTTTGTTACGTGTTTATGTTCTTATAATTTATATTAATTGTATGCATTCTCTAAATATCTCCATGAATGGAGGAAATAAAGAATATATATATATATAATTCGAGCGTCTGCACAACTCGCACATACATTTTAATATATATATCTGTATTGCCTCCTTCTAAGGAGAGATTGAATATATTACAGAAGATCAGGTAAGCACCAATTGAACTTTTGCGTTATACCTGTATACGATGTTATGCAAAGGCGAGGCATTCTGAGCTTTAAAGCATATATAAAAAAACAATATATTGCTAAGCTATCAGTATCTCACACGCGTATGGTCGGAGTTGTGTTTTATAAGTCATCTCCTATTAGATCCTCTCATCGACCTGGTCATCACCAGAAGGAATGAAGCAGATGTGTCAATTATCTGCTCGCGACAGTGTTCTACATGCCAGGTGATGCGTGGATCCTCAGAACCAAGGAGTAGGGCGTAAAAGTCACATCTTGGAAGGCTGTCGAGATAAAGTGTGACGGGGACTCCATGGTGGTTGATTAATGTGTCCCATAAGTGATTTCTCAGTGCTAGAATATACAGCGAGGTGCACGAGTGTAATGCATGGTGAATTTCATTGTCATACATAGATAGGCATTGCTGGCACATTAGGTTATTGCAATATGTTGTTCTGTTCAACAGAAGGGCGAGGTTTTTAAGTTTTGCGGACGCACGTGGATAGGACTGCAGCATCTTCCAAATTGTCCAGCCAGATAATGGATCTTGAATGACTTTTCCGAGTATCAGCAAGTTGTGGTCCAAAGAAACTGAATTTCTCCACTGTTCGACGTATTTAATCTGTACAACATTTTTAACAATAAGTTTCCAAGATTTTAGATCTGGAAAGTGTCCGTTTAGCATGAAGTTTTCAAGATGGGGCACAAGGCCATATTCCTCAAGAATTGGGAAAATCTCCGAAACAAAACCACTTGCTGGGCGATGGAAGAGGCTAAACAGATGTGCCTTAAATAAGAACAGTTTCAGCGGAGTTTGTTTTTCTGTGGGGAGATGAATCAGGCTTCCGAGGAAACATAGCTTCCGCTGGTGAATTTCCATTTGAATTGGGAGAATTCCGACTAAGCCAAGAGTGAGTTTTGTACTAGCTCTCGTGGGTAGTGACTGTGCAAATTTAACGCACGTTCTCAGTGATCGCTCCATGATGGTCATGGACGTTCTGCTGTTAAGGGGCGTTACGTCACATCCGTATAGAGCTCTAGGCAACACTATAGTTTTCAGGAGATTACACATTGTCAAAGGTGTTGCACATTTCAGTAGTTCATTGCCGGTAACAGAGAAGAAGTTTTTCCTCATTTTCGATGACACGATGGAGGCACGAGATGAGAAATTTGCGAACTTATTTTGAAGAAGACCGAGGTGGACACATTCCTTCTCTTCTCGTATGACACTATCTCCAATCTTCCATTGTCGGTCAGAACGGTTGTAGTGATATTTGCATTCATTGAATACAACAATGAGACTCTTCGAGCAAGAGAATTGGAATCTCCATCGAACACTATATGCGTGACACGTGTTGATAAGATTGTCTAAGCCTGACTCGGTGAGAGAAAGAAGGGCTATGTCATCGGCTGTGGTCGGTGCAACGCATGACACTGAGTTGATGTTCATGCCGAAACGCGAACCGCTCAAGTGAATTAACAAATCATTAATAAAGACGAGGTAAAACAGTGGCGAGAGAACTACTCCCTGTCTTGTTCCTTGTCCAATGTTAAATTGTTCCGAAAGTTTTCCGTTGTACAGAACAATGCTCGCAGTGTCGGTATGCATGTTTGAGAGGAGTCGCACAAATTTACTCGGGAATCCAAGTTTTATAAATTTGTAAAATAGTCCCATGTGCCAGACACGATCAAATGCCTTTTGTGAGTCCAAGAATGCAACAAACATCTTTGCGTCATGGTCTCTGGCATAAGAAATTGATTCTTGGAGTATAAACGACGTCATGTTGCAGCCTACACCTTTTTTGAAACCGTTCTGTAGTGGACTCGGAAAAGTATTGAGATATTTGCTGGAGAGAATTCGTTTCAGGATGATCGCCTCGAAAAGCGTGTAGATCACCGGTAGCAGGGTAATTTCTCGGTAGCTGTCTGGAAGTCTCGCTGGCTTTGGGTGTCCCTTATATAATGGAATAACGACACCTAATTTCATTTCTTGTGGGATGAAATCGATTTGTACAACAGCAGTAAATAAGACGCGTAAGCATTCAAGTAAGCATGTTGATCCATTCTTCAAGTGTTCATTGACAATCGAGTCGTGTCGTGGTGCCTTATTTGTTTTTGTTGAAATGACGGCATCTGTTATCTCCGTTATAGATATTGGTTCACACAATTCAGCAGCCTGGTCATTATCACCAGATATATACTGTTCCACACTTCTGGTTACAGTCTGATCAAATTCTGAATCGCCGTGTTGTTCAGGAGAATACAAGTTAGAGAAGTATGTGCGCCAGCCGGAAAGAATCGAGTCAGAATCGAGAGAGACGGTACCACAGAACTCCATTGCTGGGCACAAGTCATTAGTGTTTTTTGATCTGCTATTGAGTTTCCGCCAGAATAGTTGTTGATTGTGTTCTGCATTATGTTCCAGGTCATAACATTGCTTCATTTCAAAATCACGTATAGCTGTGCGATGTGCTTTCCTGAATTCTCTCTTGGCCTGCATGTACTCCTGGTAAGATGGGGTCACAAATCTTGGCCGTCCTGCAGTTACCCATTTTTTGTGACGTGTTTTCAAGTTTGATTTCATAGTGTCCAGATTGGAATTCTAATAAGGTTTCAGACTAGGATTGAAACGTTTCACTGGCACAGCGTTATCACTCGAACTGATGATAGCATTCACAATGTCATTATAAAATGAGGATATCGATTCCTTTGTAGATATGTCACATGCAAATGGGCTGGGACAGAGGCTGTCAAGGTGTCGTTTGTATGCATTAATGTCTGCGCGCACCCACGCGTAACGCTTTCGTGAGTTTACCAGCGAGTTGGATGTCAGTTCTATATCGAGCAAGATTGAGCATGACACAGGCAAGTGATTTGATGTGTTCAGAGCAGCATCGTTAATAATTTCGCAGTTTGATACCATATGCGTCATGCACTCGGGAATCAAGATGTGGTCTATAAGTGACGGTCTGTTCACTGTGCAGTAAGGATAAAAGGAGTAGTTACTCCCAACACACAAATTGAGTGTCATAGTCGAGACCAGTTCGCACTGATCAAGAAATGAAGAGAAGAGGTCCGTCCATGCATTCATTGGGGTGGCCCTTGGTGTGTGTGCAGCCTTTTGCGTGTGCACATTAAAATCTCCCATAAAGATGACTGGCCCATGTGAAGAAAGTCTGTCGTAAGTGTTTTCTAAAATTTCAAGATAGCCTTGAAATATATCATCTCCGTGATTAACGTTTGGAAGGTATAGTTGGATCACTGATACAGAACATGAGTTGCTTAGTCGCAGCTGAATGCCCACTAAGCGTTCGTCGTCAGTGACAATCTCCACGCACTTGTGAGAAATATCATCAAGCACAATAATTGCTACACCATCCCTGACATATGCGGCTCCAGTTGACGTCTTTATTGTTCGTCCGGGCCTACATATGTAGCGGTACTTGGAGCTGAGTGAGTGTATACGGTCTAGATTTTTCCCACTCAGCCAGTGTTCTGACAAACCCACTACATGGTAGCACTCTCTACCGAGAACACCTGCCAAATATGGTGAACTGTTTTTGAGCCCGGTTGCATTCCAAGAAAGAAATTTAAATTCCGTTGTATTTCCCATTGTAGGTTTTAGAAGACTCGGAACGCCATGGCCTACAATAAGCCCCTTCTGGCCAGAAACCACCATCCAGTAACGGATAACTTTGGTCTTTAATAACATTTAATTGTGCACACATTGTGTCTTTACGAGAACTTTTTATCAGTTTCAGGTACGTCGGGATGACCCCTCTATCCGTGAGGTAAGTTCGGATGCCATAGTTGGTGGAACTAGGGTCGATGCCTCCAAGGTAAAAACGAAACGATTTATTTTTATTTTTGACAACACCAGAGAAACCGTCTTTGTTGCCACTCGGATTTTGCTTCTTGTTATGAATGGGTACACGACCTTTCGACTGTGATGTGTCACCCGAGTGCGTTGCATAGCACTGGTCACTTCGAACGATGGTTCTGATAGGCTCAGCGATGTTTGGGAGTACTGCGGCATCAGCAAATGTTTTACGAGGTGGATCATGTATCCTATGTGTAATGTTTTCACTATCTCGAATCATATCACCATCATTTGAACCAAAGTTGGTAGGACTATATGACGGAGGAGCAATCCTTCCAGTCATATATGGAATAAACTGGCCAGGAAGAGTCACAGGTCCTATACCTGGAGGTACAGGTTGTACCGGAGGCGCCACACCACACGGGAATGTGGGCATGTGGACATTAATTGGCGGACGAAATACGCATATGGAATATTTTGCTGAAATCCTCGATGAATTACGGGATAGATGAGACTGTTTGCCCGGCGGTTGGAGGCTGATTTTCCTGTGTATTAACACAGGCAGGTGCAGATGTAACGGAATGGTGAGGTAATTATTCCGGTTCAGAGTTAACATGTGACGGTATGTTGGAAGAGTTGTGTCTATCAGAATCACCAACATCTTGTTTACTTGGTTGTACCGCACCGGTGAATGAACCATGCAACATTTCGTTATTTATATCATCCGGTTCAAAATCATCGGTCGAAGCTTTGTAAGTATCCCTGTTAGGAGAGACCACAATTTTAACAGTTGAAACAGATGGCGAGTAATTAACAGGGCGCTTCGGAGTAGAATGCATAGGGCGCGACTGAATGTCCTCGGTCTGGCGTCACGGTCATCGACTTATCACTTTGAGTAGCTTCAGATACACTTGGGCGATCACCGTGTGAATGTACATAGAGCTTGTGTTGTACTTTTGGTGTTTTATTGGAAATCATTTCACTGCTGGTTTCACCACGAGACTCTGGGTTAAGTTTATTGGAAGTTTTGAGCACAGATGCACAGATGCCCTTATTATCCGGAGCGTCAGACATTAGGGCCCTCGAGCATGCATTCAGAAAACTATGTTCAAGATCAGAAATGACATTGGTGATTTCATCAGATGGGGTGGTGTTATTGAGAACAGTATATGTTTTTCCAACAATTGTGCTGATTTCCTGTTCACTCATGGTGATATAGTTAATTACTGTTCATATGCGGCAACACGATTTCATTTGAGGATCGTGTTATCAACACAGCACTTGGATGTTGAACGTCTAGCTTGTGTCGTCAGTACAGAAGACCTGGTTCTGTTAGCGTTGACCAAATTGAATGGTCGTCACACAGAGCAAAGAAATTGGTCCATCAAACTGGTTTGTCATAACACCGTCCGGTGACATGTAGATCAGCCATTCAGTTATCAACTGAGTTCACTGTCGTCGACTTATGATTGAACCTCGTCTCTAGACCATGTTATTCTTGTAGAGTATAGAAACCGCAAGTGGTTGTTTTGCTCTGACTATCAATGTTTATCACACCTTTTCGCATAGCAATTACAGCGATTGTCGTCATCTTGATAAGTCACAGGGAAGTGTACTAATCAGTCTGGCTTGGGTGTTGTTTATCACACCCCTGCAGCTACTGTTGTAGGAGCCCTCATGATTTCCCGCGTGGAAATTACAATAGTGAATATCAATACGTAGGCCAAAAATGGCGACGTAAACAATGTAATCGAGTCCTTTATAGGTACACGCGAGAGTCAGATGTGCTTTTGAAAACTCACAATTTTACAGAACATTTAACATAAAGTCCAGTGATCCCACAACACGGATAGAACCGCCATCCGCAGGCGAATTCCTGGCACTGTTAGAACATTTAATTCCGAGATATTTGGTAATTAATAAGAGCAATAATAAAACATGACTGTCAGATAGGAACGATAATGTTTCATATCCACACGTTTCAATGAAAATTGATGAACACGGGATGAATTGGTCCGTGTATTGTAAAGTTGTACTTGTAAGTTGGAATTGTAGATATGTGATCATCCGTCACTGCGCGGCGTCAGTTCATTATTTACGGTGTTTTTGTTGCTGGCATTGAAGCTATTGTGAATTACTCTGGTGCATACAGTATATCCTCTCGTATAAATGTACATTTTTTTTAAATACATTTTTATTCATTAACTCATGAATGAAATTGGACCCAAAACTCAGGCACAGCCTATTTTATTGGGTCCAAACAGAAAAATACAAAAAGTTGACAAACAAGGACACATGACAATTTAATGGTGTATATATCTTGTATCATGGAAATTCCTAATAATCATTAAGTATGAAGTCACTAAATAGGATTAAATAAGACAGGGTTATCCTGAAAATACTGTTGATGGCAATGAGTAAGAGTTTAGAGTTTAAAATGATTCAATATTCAGATAAAGTTGTGATGATATAATAACCATATAAATTTTAATATAAATTTGAATGATACGTCACATCCACATGTATCAATCTGCAAATTAAACTTAAGCAGAAAAAGTGTACTGCAGTTGATATGTAATCACAGTCTCTCAGTAGATTCAAAGTAAATATGAAGTGCATTACATATTGTTGAATTTGTATTAGGAACAACATGGGATGATCCAATAAGAAAATCTTTAATACAAATTTCACAATCTAGGTCTTTCAATGTTAATACTAAGGATTCACGTTGTCTATAAAATAATGGGCAAAAGACTATGTAGTGCTCAGGATCCTCATAAGCATAACCACAACTACAGCTTGGATCATCAATTAGAAACCTTTCATACTTATGAGCATTCAGATCACTACAGCCTAGGCGCAATTTAGCATGTATTATTTGGTTACATCTGCTCCCTTCATAATAGACTTTGGGCACCACTGTATTGAATCTAGTCAGGTCAAATTTTAATTTAGATAGAGAATTTGTATTTAGTATATCAGTGTCCACATTGTTCCACAGTCTCACACCAGAAGGAAAGAATGAGTTATAGAAACTTTTAAGATTCCATTCGAATTCAATTAATTTATCCACTCGAAAAGAGTAATCACATGTATCAGAGACAAGTCTTGGAATCTTCAGATAGAGATACTGTGGACAAAGCCTATTCACAAGTTTAAACATCATAATGGTTTTTCTACGTTCTCGTCTTAAACTTAAGGGAGCAAAACCAGTTTCAGTGTATATTAGATTATGACTGATACCTCTAACTGCACCACATATTGTGCGAAGACCATCAAGGTGTAAATTTTCCAACTGAGTACATTTTGTCAAAGAGCAATTACCCCAAACTGAGTCTGCATAATCAAATAGAGGTAATATGAAAGACCTGTATATGTTCAGTAAGGCCGATCTCGATAGGCGATATTTAAAACTCCTAAATATGTTTATCATAGGTGCAACCTTATTGACAATAGTGTCAATATGGATGTCCCAATTTCCACTCCTACTGAAAGTGAGACCCAGGTGTTTGTGTTCATCTACTTCTTGTACTGGTTGATCACATAAGAACAATACTGGATTAACATGGTTACCATCCACTCCGATTGTCAAAGTTTTTGTTTTGGCAGGGCTAAAATTAACTTGCCATTTCTTTGCCCATTCTCCAATACGGAGAAGGTCCCTATTTAGAATCTCGGCAGCCATAACTTCATTGTCTACATGCAAAAATAAGCAGGTATCATCTGCATAAAGTCTAATGTTAGATTCTATACCCGACACTATATCGTTGATGTAAATATTATATAGGAGGGGGCCTAGTACTGAGCCTTGTGGTACACCAGCATGTATAGTACTATTCTTAGAAATTTTTCCATTAATTACTGTGGACTGAGTTCTATTATTAAGATATTTAACAAACCATGACAGTAATTTACCTCGGATACCTATTGCATTTAATTTATGTATAAGACCTTTGTGCCAAACTCTGTCAAATGCCTTGATTATATCACAGAATACAAATCTGACGGATGACCTATCGTTTAAAGTTTGTTGGGTGAAGTAGTCAATGTCGAGAAGTTGGTATATTGTACTATCGCCAGGCGTAAAACCTGACTGATATGGAGTTAGCAGGCAGTGAGAAGAAGTAAATTCATACACATATTTAAACACCACCTTCTCAAACACTTTACTAAGTGTACTGGTCAGAGATACTGGCCTATAATTACTTTTTTCATTTACAGAACCTTTCTTGTGTATAGGAGTTACATTAGCATGCTTCCATATTTGTGGGAAATGTGATTCTTCAAGAAGAACATTAAATAATCTAGTTAGAGGTTCTGCCAATACAGAAGAAAAAGTTTTCAATACCCTATTACTCACGTTATCAGGCCCAGAGGCTTTACCAGTGTCAAGTGAATTTAAAATCTGATTGACATCTTCAACAGTTACTTCAATTTCTTCCAGACATTTACTGTTAAAGTATAAGTCTGGTAAATGAAGCGAGTCATCAATAGACGCACCCTGTTCAACAAAATAGTTATTTAGAATATTAGCTATATCAGAAGCATCACTGATTAGATTATTGGATTCAATCAATGGTGGAAAATTCCTATGCGTATTTTGAGTCCTTTTCATGAAATCATTTGCTAACCTCCACCATTGTTTATTATTGAAATTTCCAGTTGAAACTGATATGTCTAACTTCTGGTCATATTCTAATTTTGCTTTTCTGATTGCGCCAATTGTCTCATTTCTTACTATCCTGAAGTTCCCCCAGCTATCCACGTTATTATTTTTTTTTGCTAATTTGTGGGCCCTATCCCGTTTTTTCATTTTACTTTTTAAGTCACATGTGATCCAAGATTTATCATTACTCTTTACTGTGACAACTTTATTTGGAATAAATCTGTCAGTTGTCTCCGTGATATAAGCAACCACTTTCTCAGCAACATCAGTAAATTTAGATAGAAAAATAGTGTCCCAGTTTACACTAGTAAATGCTAGCTTCATACCTTCAAAATCCATACGTGCGTAATCATATATACGTCTTTTAAAAGAAGGAAGGTGTGTACTAGGTTCTTTAAGAGTCACCAATGTAGCACAATGATCACTACAGAAAGGTGCCGATACAGAGCAATCTTTTATCATATTTTCGCATGAGCTGAGAACCAAATCAATTAAGGTGGCTGACTTATCAGTAACACGTGTTGCTGTTTTTACAAATTGCTTTTGACCACATGATACTTCTAGCATTTTAATTTTTGGATGTTTTTTTTTAGACAGTCTGCATTAAAATCCCCAACTATTATGCATTTACGTGTAACATTTTCCCTTGCTAGTGATATAGAACTATCTATGAGATCCCAATAACTACTCAATGCATTTGGTTGACGGTAAAACACACCTAGATTGAAAATCTTATTTGAATATCTTATTTCTAGCCACACTGCTTCTAGACCAGGTTTATCGAAATCTGTTAAGTGTTTATATGTAAGTTCCTTTTTGACATAAATAACAATACCACCGCCTTTGTTAGCAATTCTGTCAATTCGAATGGGAGGTGAGTGGAACCCCGGGATATCTAATAAATCATCAGTTACCTTATCACTTAAGAGACTTTCCGTAATGGAAATAATATCATAATTTGCTAGTTCAGCTGTTACCAAAGGCACTTTATTTCTAAGTCCTCTGACATTTAAAGATGCAATTGAAATATGTTTAGTTATGGGTCCTGGATGAGGATGCACATCAACACAGATAATTACCATAAGAAGTAACATCAACAAGAAACCTCTATGTCCAAAACAGCATACCAATTTAACCAACATTATACTTTCAAAATCCAAACCTCCAACGATCCTGCCTCCCCCAAAGTAACCTATCCTAACTCGATACATTTCTAAGTTAATCCCCATTAGGTGAGTAATGGTAAGTTCTGGAATAGCTAAGATAGGTCAGAATGGGTTTGCAGCATCGCTTTTGTTGATTTCTAAGTGCAGATATTGGATGTGTGTAACTTTCCATGATACAAGACAATAACAAGATATATAATAAAATACAAAAAATAATATAAACAGAACATAATGCACCCTGGTGCAAATATTACATGAAATATGGGACGATGCCTGCCAATTTATTCTTAACCGCATTTCATAAACAGCTGATATTTTATGAATAGCATACTGTTTAAAATGTTAACAGTTCCAGTGTTTTATAAGTACTTTGTATTTTAACCACTATCATATTACCTACAGACTGTTGAGTCCATTTCAAACGAAGTGCAATTAAAATTTTGATATGTATGTGTACCTCCATCGCAATCACAGACTATATTTAATATTTTATTCTGTAGCTCTATATATGTAATCAGTGGCATATTAAAACCATCTCGAACGATATACTTATAATGTTTTAATACAATATACAGTGCCTTCATGACATTCCTAACACAGTATTTAGTATTTAATTACAATATCCTTGTTTTCTTTATACAACAATATAACCGATTTCCTGTTTAAAATGTTAACAATTCCAATATTAGATCTCTGTACATGTAGCCGATTACATGCTAAAACCATCTCGAACGGAATACTTTTGACGTTTTAATACAATATGCTTGTGCCTTCATGACATTCCTCAAACCATATTTAATATTTAATTATATGGCAGTTGAGTATACATGATTATATCTCACTAATAAGGATTTCCAAAAATATTTTGATATTTTTAATGCCCATAGTGTGCCTTCGCTTAGTTGCATAATACAGATATGCATATCAACAGATGATACAAGATTATATCTCACTGTTAAAATAAGGATTTCCAAAGGCAAGTTATCAGGAGGGGTCTCCAGGAGTACATGACCCAAGAGGGATTCACCTCCCCCTGAGACATGCACTGGATGAGTCCCCCACTGGTAACCAGTAAACAGAATCACACATGTATACACAAGCAAGGATTTCCAAAGGCAAGTTATCAGGAGGGGTCTCCAGGAGTACATAATCTAAGAGGGATTCACAACTGAGACATGCACTAGAGGAGTCCCCCACTGGTACCAAGTAAACAGAATCACAAATGTATACACAACATGACAATAATGTCACAATATCAAATAAGAAGTCAGAATCCTGGTATAATACTAGGAGGAGCCCCCAGGAGTACATGACCCAGGAGGGATTGACATCCCCCATGAGACACGCACAAGAGGAGTCCCCCCGCCGGCAACAGGTATAAAGCAGATGCATGTATATATAACATGACACTTTTACATATCAAGTACATTATCTGAACCAAGTTGTCAGGAATGGGATCCAGGGGTACATGACCCAGGTGGGAGTCAAATCCCATATGAGACATGCACCATAGGAGTCCACCATTAGAACAAGTATACAGCATTTCATAGATACCGGTACATATGTAACATGACTCTTTTCCATATCTAACACATGTTAGAAGCAGAACCACAGGAGAGTAGTACAAAACTCAAATATCACAAAAGCACTGACCATTTGTAGTTCTGATGACTAGAAAGACGATTTGAGCTACATGCATATTTATTGGAATATTATTGAAATTAAAGTCATTGTAGTATATATATATTTGTTTATACCCATTTAAAATGATAACAGTTCCAATGTTTAATAAGTACTTTATACTTTGGCCACTATCACATTTCATGTAGACTTCTGAGTCCACCTCAAACGAGATAATTTTGAATATTTTAATATTTTTGATGCACATAGTGTGCCTTCGCTTAGTTGCATAATGCAGATATGCATATCAACAGATGATACATGTACAAGATTATATCTCACTAATAAGGATTTCCAAAGACAAGTTATCAGGAGGGGTCCCCAGGAGTACATGACCCAGGAGGGATTCATCTTCCCCCTGAGACATGCACTAGAGGAGTCCCCAAACTGGTAACAAGTAAACAGAATCACACATGCATACACAACATGTCAATATAAAATACGAAGTCAGAATCCATTTATAGTTCTGATGACTAAAAAGTGATTTAAGCTACGTGCATGTTTATATAAATGTACAACCCAAATATTTATCATACAATGTTTACTTGATATTCAGTCCAACAGAACATATGTGTAATTTCACTTTGCTGTGACATATGTTCCTCACTATATATTTTTTTTCTTCAGAAATTATTCGAAGTCAGTCAGTCTTCGTATAAGATATCTCTTTTCCGAACCCACAGCTGTTACAAACAATTTCCCATCATAAGTGTGGCATTTGCCAAGATTCCCTGCTCAGGTTTCAACGCTTCCTTCTGTAATTGGAATTTTGCTTTAGTGAAATCCTCACCAATAAGAATTTCCAAAGGCAAGTTATCAGGAGGGGTCTCCAGGAGTACATGACCCAGGAGGGATTCACCTCCCCCTGAGACATGCACTAGAGGAGTCCCCCCACTGGTAACAAGTAAACAGAATCACACATGTATACACAAGCAAGGATTTCCAAAGGCAAGTTATCAGGAGGGGTCTCCAGGAGTACATGATCTAAGAGGGATTCACCACTGAGACATGCACTAGAGGAGTCCCTCACTGGTACCAAGTAAACAGAATCACACATGTATACACAACATGACAATAATGTCACAATATCAAATAAGAAGTCAGAATCCATTTATGGTTCCGATAACGAGAAAGGCAATTTAAACTACATGCATGTTTATTGGAGTATTATTGAAATTAACGTCAGTGTAGTTTAATATATATATTTTTTTAATACCAGTTTCGAATGATAACAGTTCCAATGCTAGCCACGGTACTTTATACTTTGTCCACTATCACATTACATGTAAATTACATGTAAATTTTAATAATCAATATAGGTTCAATCACTTTCACCCAATATTAACGTATATACATGTGCAGCCTCGTGCAAGAAAAAACCCTTACTGGTATCGGTTACCCAAATATTTATCAAACAATGTTTACTTAATATTCAGTCCATGTACATGTATGTGCTTTGGAACAATCAGAACACTGTCAACTGGAGTGAACAGTTCAAGTAAACAAAACCACTGTCAACATTATAATAGCTGCTCTTGTTGTTGATATTATTATCACCAGTGGTTGACATCGAAGCTCTTGTTAATTGTACCTGTATCATCTTGTGTCAGTAAATGTGTCAGAGTTTTGATAGTCACAGCACTGTCAATTTCAACATGAACAATGAGACGAATGAAGACAAGTAATAGCCGACAGCTCGATGAGGCAGCTAAGTGGCAGCTCGAAGACAACACATTTGTCACAATTTAGTTTTCCCGCAAAAAACAATTGCGTTTTCAGCGCGGCAAGAAATTCGTGAGTGATAAAGTAGTGCAAGACACGAAAATAAAGTAATTTAATTACGGACGCTGGACAGTATGGAATGAATATACCGGATCATGGCACTGAATATAAACAATTAATAATAAATATTCAATATCAGCAGAATCAGATTCAGTCATTCTGTATGGAGTCACTGCCGTATATAATTTTGTCGCCGATAAATATATTGTTGAATTTTGACAGCATGAACTTGGAAACGCGCACATTTTTAACTTTGACAATGTTCAGGGGGCATAAAACAACGGCAATTCACCGTACTACTGATGAAAAGGTATGGGCCGTCGGATTATGACGGTCCGACCCTGTTAAACCGACAAAATTTTCTAACAGTGTATTCTTAAGCTCTAACCCTTACTTAAATCAGGTTCGTCGGCTGTTTCGCATTATACGTGTGAAATCTTTAACAAGAAATGATTCAAATCATCTTTTGACATCTTATAGAACAAATTGTGGCAACACTTTATCTTCAATACGCGTATATGGTTATTGACAAGAAATGCTGTGCGAAATCCATTCGGAAAAGAAAGCACTTCTGTATAAAGACGCCATAATGTTTCTTGAATAAAAACACAAATTATGCTTGTCAGAATAAAAACGTTTCCGTGGGATATAGCTCCATTGGGTATGTTTTTGTCCCACGTAGAAAGTCTTGGGACAGAGCGGGACAAGCGTTACAGACGTTTATAGAATCTTTTTTTATTTCTAGTGATTATCTGCGTCCCAGTATAGTATTAAACCCTTGGGACAGCGCGGGACAAGCGTTACAGCAACTGTTATTTTATTTCCCATCATTATCTGCGTCCCATGGCGTATTGACCCTTGAGACAGAGCGAGACGAACATTACAGGAGTTTATAGAATCGTTTTTATTTCTAGTGATTATCTGCGTCCCATTAGTAACCATTTGGGAAAGAGCGGGACAGGTGTTACAGAAGCTTACATAATCGTTTTTATTTCTAGTGGTTATCTGTGTCCCGATAGTAACAATTTGGATAGCACGGGACAAGCGTTACAGGCGTTTATAGAATCGTTTTTATTTCTAGTGATTATCTGCGTTCCAGTAGTAACCATTGGGACTGCGCGGGACAAGCGTTACAGCAACTTATAGAAATCATTTTATTTCTCATCGTTATCTGCGTCCCAGTAGTAACCCTTGGGACAGCCCCGGACAAGCGTTACAGCAACTTATAACAGTTATTTTATCGCGGGACAAGCGTTACAGACGTTTATAGAATCGTTTTTATTCTAGTGATTATCTGCGTCCCAGTAGCGATAGCGTGGGATAAGCGTCACAGCAACTTATAGAAGTGATTGTATTTCTCATCGGTATCTGCGTCCCAGTGGTAACCCTTGGGACAGAGCGGGAGAAATGTTACAGAAGTTTATAGAATCGTTTTTGTTTTTAGTGGTTATCTGCGCCCCAGTAGTAACCATTGGGACAGGCGCGACAAGCGTTACATACATTTATAGAATCGCTTTTAATTCTAGTGATTATATGCGTCCCAGTAGTAACCATTGGGACAGCGCGGGACAAGCGTTACAGCAACTTAAAGAAGTGATTTTATTTCGCATCGTTATCTGCGTCACAGTACTCTCTGCAAACTACTGTGTAGGTAGAATGCCATTGACACTGGACACATGGTGTGTACCTCCAATATCTATACAGTATTGTATACATGTGTATACACATGTTGTGTATGTTTTTCTATATTTACACATATATGTGTAAAAACTTGAACAGATATGGGTATCGAGTACTAGACATGCGCACTGATAAAAAAAACTTCATCTACACGCCGTCTGCTGGAAGCCATATTGGTTTGTTGGTGTCGATCACAGTTTCGACTCCATGAAGACCAAGACCACTGAATTGGAGCCGTTATATAAGAAGAATATTTTTACTAAAGGTGAGAATATGTATGCAAACATACGAAGAACGTAATTAGATACTTCGTACAGAATGTTTATTGAATGTAAATTCGAAGAAACAGTAATGAATTATAGTCCTGGAATTTACACTCGACTCATCATCAATTGGCAATGTTATTTTCGAACTATATCCAAATTTAAGGAGTTATTTAGTCTAGTAGTATGGAAGCCGGTATCCGGTAAAGGTATCGAACAAATGTGTCCGGAAATTACCTTTCCCTGCGACCGGAATTTGAAACCTTGACCTTTCTAGTGAAATTCTGCCGTAAAAATTCGCACAATTTCGTGTTCGCATCTATTTAGCTCTCATGCTAATTTCTGTTCATAACACTGCACTTTCTGGAGTATACTGCAGAAAGTGCAGTGTTATGAACAGAAATTAGCATGAGAGCTAAATAGATGCGAACACGAAATTGTGCGAATTTTTCGATCCTATTCCTTAAATTATACTCAGTTCTGAGTTAGTTCTCAACAATGTGAAGTATGCCTACATATTCATTTTTCTAAATGAAAAAAACTCCAACAGACGCTGTCACTGTGACTGTGTTCAATCAATGGCAATGGCATATTATTGTATATTATTTATTAATATCTGCCTATAAGTGAACATTCAGACGACCACGATACAATCGTCACTGACGCAAGTGGAGGAATCGGGGCCCGATGAGATCGTGGATAGATTGTTCACATGATTGCGATGTTGTCGTACATGATGATCTCGTACTCGTACCCCGCTGGACAAAACAATTGTCCATTGGCACCGCGGTGTATTTGCCGTTCGGCCGCGGTGTCAAGAGTTTGTAACTGTAGCAGTTGAGCACTGCGGCCGAACGGCAAGTACACTGCGGCCGAACGGCAAGTTCACCATGGCCGAAAGGCAACTACAACGGAGCCGAATGGCATATGTATACACCGTGTTAGATTTCTAGTTTGTGTCGTCTTTTTTCAGTTTAATGAACGTACACCGCGGCAATTACACCATGGCCTAATGGCAAGTACACCGCGACCCATCTGTAGTTAGTAGGTGGAGCCTCGGTGTAGTTGCATTTTGCTCGCGGTGACAATGCTAACCATACCGTGGTTAAGTAGTGGACACTTGTTTTTGTCCAGCAGGGTAGGTTGTTTGTAAAGCATGTGATTGACTACCATGCGATCTTTCCAGCCACGATTTTTACGTACCCACGCCTACGATTACGTCACAAGTGGATACGACACAATTTTGAATCTAAAATCAAACAGTTCTTGATATTTTTTTTGACTTGTGATTTTGACGTGAGCATGCGCAGTCTAACTATCGATTACTTCCTACTACAAAAATCCTTCCACTTATGATTGAATCGTGGTCGTCTGAACGCTCACTAAGTAGATAATATTATTTCACTTCCAATGTCTGACAACACCTAATTTCGAATTAATGGAATATGCACAAGTCATCAAAAACCAAAATTAGTTGTTTGTTTAGACCTTTTATAGCTCGAACAAGTTATCACAGGCCACAGTTGTTGGAAACTTGTGTCGAAACCTCGAAAAAATAAATATCTCCACCTCTACTTATAATACTGTCAATAGCAAGCCCACGGGTAGCCATGGGGGTTCGTACCCTTCGAACGAACTGCCCATTTTACTGAAAGTGCCCAGTGGTGGTGATCGCCGTTCAGGCGAACATGTCATGTGCAGCATTTGCTGAGCGGCAATTGCTGAGAGGGACCTCTCTTCGAACGAACGATGTATATACCGGTACGTACCGGTATATAAATATAGTCACATATACTTAATGTGGGCTTAGTCTGGACAGAGTCTGGTGCACACAAATTCAATAAATACAAATGTATAGACTGCCAACCCATGTCGGTATAAAGTTGCTTTTACAGACATGCGGCTGATGCATGAGGCTAGATGAGGTTATATATATAGGCGCAACGTTTCAAATTATATATATATATATTATATAAATCACTGGGGTTGTGGCTGACGCAGTTAAGCACATTTTTAAATCGGATGGGTTTAACGGCATCAGCCACAACATCAGTTGGTCGCATGCGTCAGTCGCAGGTCTGTAAAAACAGGAATTCGACCTGCATGGGGTTCAACAACATATTAACGAACTAAAAGTAGCCTGACAGAATCACTGGATATAAAGACCAATGTATACAGCAAAAGGGTGTCGTTTGAAGTATATCATTCGAATGACCGGCGAATATCATATCAGCCTATAGCCGGGGCAGAGACTGGTAATGCTACAATTAACCTATGCCCATCAACCTTGATAAAAATTTTCAACTGTTCCAAATATCGTTGAATGCCCGACATGTACATTTATAGTCGGAAATTTCACACGAAACAATAGGTTGAAATCTTTTTGTAGATCGATTATCCAACAACCTATTAGTGTGGAATAATTTGTTTTAGACCAACATAAATTATGCATATTGTCCCACTTTTGGTCAACAGTTTGGACCGAAATGACCATCAGTCGGAAATTTTTCTAAAACTTGGAAACCTTGAGGCTACTCAATAGATGCTATAGGATTTTGCAATTTGTATGTTCAAATTTCAAAATGTTCTCACACGGTCCAGTGAATTCTGTATCACCGATCACACGAGGACGGAGTTGTATTAATAGTGATAAGATGCATGAGCGTTATGTTTTATTAATAGCCCCTGGACCTATTGGTGGCCCTTGACTGTCGGGACATTATTTAATGCCCTCCAAAATTATTATACACCCCCCCCCTGCAAGTTGTGGGGGGGGGGGTATACTGGAAACATCTTAGCCCTCTGTTTGTCCATCAGTCCATGGACACAAATTTGTGCAGAGTTTTTCTCAGTCAATTTTAATCATTTTCCATGAAACTTGGTACAGATAGCAACCACAATGATAACCTGTGCACCTGCGATTATGAGGTCTGTCCAATTTTTGTAGTTATCCCCCTTTTCGACTTAAGAAATTTTTTAATAGATTATACAGAGGTATTACTTTGAGCTTTTGTTCCTATAATTTTTGGTCAACTGTTTTAAAACTTTCACAGATATTTAGTTCCGTGAGAAACTGCACCTGCGATTATGAGGTCTTGCAAAAAAAAATTGTGGAGTTATCCCCCTTTTTCGACTTAGAAAATGTTCAATAAAGGGGTACATGTATACCTTTGTCTGAGCTTTTATTCCTAAATATTTTGTTAATTTTTTTAAAATGGCACAGATATTTATTACGATGGGAATCTGTGCACCTGAGATTTTAAAGTCGGTCAGAGTGCATTTGCACTTTACTTGCTACCAAAGCTCATATATATACAGAGAATACTCTTTTTTTTATTTTATCTTCTTTTTTCCCGTTTTATGCAGAACATAACTCAACATTTGAGTTGAGTCGCTATGGATGCTTGCGACAAAAATGGCAAAGATAAGATCATCATAAGTTATTGTCGTTAAAGAGAATGTTCAGCAGACATTCTACTAGTACTTATGTTCCAATTCACAATTTTAACCGGCTCCAACTTGAAAACAAATTTGAATTCTTGTCTGATATAATACAACATGTGTTGGATATTTTAGGAGGTGGGTGTGGGGAGGGGTGGCTTTATACATTTCAAGTTCAAGGTACTTAATGTACACCCGCTTCAACACGGCTTTCAGAAGGGAATAAGCGCCACTATGACGTCTTATGTACTGAAAGAATGCATTGCATATGTATCTGAAAATAAACAAAAGCTGTATAGCTTATTTTTAGATGTCTCGAAAGCTTTCGACACCGTCTGGATTAACGGATTGCTATACAAATTGCACACATGTTGTTTCAAAGTAAATTTATTTTGTTTGATACGTGAACTTCTGATCAACGTAACGTGTTCTATTCGTCATAATAACGTTTTTTCCAGGTGATTTGACGTGCGACAGGGAGCCAGACAAGGGGGTATCCTCTCCCCTTTGTACTATATGATCTACGTGGACGAGTTAATACATATTCTTGCAAACTCAGATTTTGGCTTAAACATGCTCGGTGTAAATTGTACGCCCCCAACTCATGCTGACGATATGGTTCTGCTGTCTCTCAGCAAATCTGGGCTATCAGCGCTTTGCGATATTTGCTACGACTACAGCAAGAAGTGGCGGTATAAATATAACCCAACAAAATGCGCTGTAGTAGTCTTCAATGAAACTAAAGCAGAATTGTTGCGTCAAAATCGAATCTGGAAAATAGGTACCTCAGATATCACAGAAAGTACGAGCATCACTCATTTGGGTATTTCTGTTGATAAGTATGACTTTAATGGTATATTCACTGATCATATATGCGATAAGACTCGTAGCACGTTCATGATGCTAAACAACGCCGGCCTTTATCCGGGTGGTATGACACCAAAAAGTTGCTCATTAATTTATTCGTCAGTAGTTATACCTAAAGGTCTCTATGGTTCAGAACTTCTATTGAATCTAAACCAAAATCACATTGAACGACTTGAGAGAACACAATCATATATTCTGCTTAAAGTATTACCAGGGCCTTCATCGTCGTACAAAAACGGTTATAGCACAAGGATTGGTCGGAACCTCGTCAATGATATCACTTATTGAAAAACGTAAATTGTCACTTTTCGGTTCATTATGCAACTTAAAATCTTCTAAAACTGTGAAACAAGTATTTCTCACGCGCTTACATCAGTACATCGTTGGCACTACATGTTCATCATCAAGTTACATGTCTGACATCATTGACACTCTTAACAAATATGACATGACCGAAGCTCTTGAAAACTACATCGAAAATTCAATATTCCCTAAGAAATCCACATGGAAATGTGCCATAAACGAATCATGGTCAAAAGTTAACAGAGAATATTGGGACATGAGCGTAAATGAGGATACTCGACTTGCCAGGTTCTCTGCCGTCCATCCAACGTTATGCATGTCCCGGCTATGGGAAAATTGTCGCATATACCCAGCCCATAAAAAATCATATCTACTTATTGCACGCCTTGTTTGTATCCTGAAACAAATGAGGAAACCTGCGTATTATGTGACAACAAACACAAGGATCTTGTAAAACATGCCTTAATCGAATGTTCTTCCATTTGCGACGATCGAAATACCTTTGAATGAGAGCTACTAAACTTGTTTCATGTAGACATTTATATGCAGTATGACAAACTGGATGTAGAATCCAAAACGCGCGTTCTACTAACAGGTCTACATGAAAACATATACTGTGCTCCCGAAGAAGAAAATAAACTAATAGACTTTTTCGTGAACAAAGCTGCATTCCTCTGGAGAGTATAAACTCGATCATAACATGCAGTTATAAGCGGCGTGTTCGTAATTGTTCATATAACATATATATGTGTATTGTTTTACCAGTAAGTACATTTGTCTGTATGTATGTTTGCCGTTTGTTTGTTTGTCTCGTATTCCTGCTTGATGACTGTATATATATATATATATATATATACACATGAGTGGTGCTGGGGAAATGGTCGGCTCCGAGTCGGTAAGACTGCACAAAGGCATTGGCGTTTGTGGGTCTTCCAGAGAGAGAGAGAGAGATCCCTGATTTGGATCCAACACCGGCTTGGTCGTCTCGGAGTATGCTATTTCTATGTCTGTAGGTACAATATGGCTGTAGAATGGAATGTCTATTTTATGTAGTGCATGAGTGTGTGTATATGTGTAGTTGGTTCGTCATACATATTGAGACATGTGTTGTAGATATGTTTGTAATCTTAAATTTCTAATACACTGTGTTATGTACATTTTTTTGTTTGTTCTCATAATGTAAACATTTATATATGAATCTCCATATATGGAGGATAATAAAGATATATATACATGTAGTGTGTGTTAATTTAGCCACAGCTCCCCAAACAATTTTTATGATCTATGTCAGGAAATTTACAGATAAAAATAATAAATCAGAGGACGGTAAGTATACACCCAAATGAGAATATCTATCATGTCTAGCCATATATATGCGCATTTGCAGAACCATTGTTCAGCCACCAAATTTAATATACATGTATAACCTGACTTCATGTCGGACGTCAATGTTTCTCGAAATAGATGTGAATATGTGACATGTCTGATTCAGTATGGGATGTCATTACTATCGTTAATACTTGTTAACACAGAGAATGAACTATGAGATGACAAATGACATCACTATATATCAGCTGTCTATTTCACAGGTCCCCAGAACAAAAATTTACCCCACCCCCAATAGTACTTAATCTATAGGATTAAGTACTATTTGGGGTGGGGTCAATTTTTGTTCTGGGTACATGTGGTCTATTTTAGGTGGAAATGGACAGCACATGCTTAGTAAACAAAGTTCCGTGTGTATGTTTTGTGCTGGATTGCTGAGATGTGACCTCTTTGCAGCGTAATAGCAATTTAAGGAGCTCCTAATAATACTGAATGTTGAGATTCGCGAGTTATTGTCATTGATTTTGGTAATGAAATTCATTATTTTCTAAGACGGAGGTTGGTCAGGATGCTGAAATCAATCATCCAGATGAAATACTCTCATAATGAGGGGCTGTTTACGTCTCTACGGCAATGCCATGGATGTGTGCTTCTTAAGGAACACTGATTTCAGCACTGCGAAGCTCAACAGGGATATTATATAGATATATTCTCCGCTGATGTTGAATCGAATATGAATCATATACTCATGCATGTTTAATTGAATATGATTTTTTAATATTAGCAGGACCCTAAAATTAAATTACCCCTAGTGTCATCGAGAATCTTTTATCAAATGAGTTGCAGAAGGTGCATGGATATATTTTGCGACAACAAAACTCGAGCAAAATGTAACTATGCACTGTCCACCGCGAGTTTGATAAAATATTCAAGATTATGGTGCAAGTTGTGTTCTGTATTTATTCTACACCATTGTGTCAATCCATGAGTCAGCTACCTTTATTGTGATTTAAGTCTGATGGATAACCGGTTATGATCGGGACATCACCTGAAGCTGATTGTTGACATACTAAATGTACCTATAATAGCTGTATGTCACCTTTCTTTGTGACAATGTCAACAAAAATAGTTCCGACTTGTATTCCACTAAAGGCATACGATAATAGGTATTCAATGGTGAGATTTGGTTGAATAGTCAATAGGTGTGGAATAAAGCTTTATTTTATTTCACTTCTAATTACACAACTGCGATATTTTGGTCTATTTCGTAAATTCATTTACATTGTTGGTGGTAATTTCAGCTTGTCCACTATAGCGCAATCCTGATTGAGACTCGCAACATATTTTAAATCATGCATGACAACCCATCCAGTACCAGAGAATTAATTTATTTTCTAGTCATGTTTAATAGATAACTAACTTGCCTAGAAAGTGGACATATATTATTATTTGATTGAATAGTGGTGTGTAGTAAATACAAAACCAAACCACACCTGCACTTGGAGTATGCATACAATTGTGCACTTATTTGTTGAAGTATTGTGCTGCAAGATGCAACTTGACACTGGCCACTCATGTAATATTTCACGGAACTTGAGCCCCAACAAATTCGTGCAATAACGTTCACCACATTGACAGCCTGTATATTTACATGTTTTTTTTATATCTTTGGAGTGATTATTTATCTTACTTCATTGTATCATAATTATATGCTTTTCATGTATAATTTAGCGTGCAAGTTCTCAATCCGATTCAATGGTCCCCATATATTCAGGTTCCAACAACAACAACATATTTTGAAATGCCGCTTCAGTTATCAGAATCGATTAATTGCTCAAAAATAATGTCAATTATAGTATAAAATTGCTCGAAATGTGCTATTTATCGACTTGTTGTTCAACGAAAAGTTTGCCTGATTATCAACACAAAGCTACTTGATATTAGAGTTATCCACCTTCACCCGCAATTTGGTCCGAGACCATCGGCTCGTTGACTTTTTCCCAGGCCACTAATAAGTTTCGATGGTGAAAAATAATAGATTTAAAAAATTGATATGTAATAACTCTTAGCTTTTGTGGGTGGGTTCATCGATTCGAATCAAATATCCCCCCGAATCCAAATATATAGTAATTGAGCCTTATTGAGGGGCATTTAATCGGATGATGCATACTTAATATTTGTTATATATTAAACAGTTTACAGCTCGTGTTTGTTCTGAGCGATAACTATTTCTAAAAATAGTGACAAATATATGTCCCACTTGATAGTCACATTATATAAAAAAATCAATATTAATTGATAGTAGCGTTCCCAGATAGGTGTTTTTGACTAATTTTCATTATGTTATACCCAGGAAACTATATAATTCTTGTTATGGGAACAGATATTTCATCTTTAAATTCAAGCCTGGAAATCATAGAGTGTGTCATTTCATATTTGGGAAATATGATTAACATTGGTACAAGTGACCTAGATAGCTGGAACCTGATTTGTGGATTTTCATATGACAACTAGTGGGGTGTCTGAAAATGGGTGGTTAAATGTTAAGATCCATGCTATAATAGATCTTCTTCAGTTAAAACCATGACATACATACAGAATAATTTAAAATTCTGACTTCATATATTTATTTTTTCAGGAAGTCTACAGAATCAGATATAAAATGTGCCATATCAGGAAGTAGAGGTCTACCATACAGTACTTAATGATCTGTTACTACATGTGTGTTTAGCCCTAGCTCCAAAATGCCATGAGTTGAATTTCCCATTCAAGGTGGATGACAAACAGTATTTATGGATCAGTTCTCAAATGTGTGACAATCTTCAGCTGTGTAATATCATACACGTGCTTTGTAAATTACCATTTAATATGTTATTGTGAAGGAGGATGGATGACAAGTCACATTATTGTAATTGATGATCTGACAATCTTCAACTAAGGAATTTTCTGTTCTCTGTTCATGAAAATCATGGTGAATCAAGCCTGGATTTTGGCCAACTACAGGATTGGAGCAGTGGTCGTACTATTATTCCTCTAATTTATTAACTGACTGAAACAGCCGAGGCCTTACAAAGAACTTCTGAAGTGGACCATCTAATTTAACTTTTCTCCAGTGAACATGTCTGCTTGTGTCTCAACTGTTACTGCGGTGTCAACCAGAGTTTGAAGGCTCCTCCAGCACATGAAATATGAATTCTCAGCTTCATTTGTTCGATATCTAGTTATATACCATTAAAATAAAGTTCATGCAAAATAATTATACTCTTTGCGAATAAACTTTTCTCTAACAACGTAATGGCAGTAACATGGTATTGAAAAACGATGTCAGTTATAATATGGGTTTATTTATCTACTGAAAATAGGATAAGTCAGTCGGGTGTCCATTAACCCATTAATTCTGTTCTCTATTTGAGGGAATCTACTCATAATGCTGATTCGTGGCTAAAACAATTAAATAACTTCAAAGAGACCATATATAACCTGGGTGTTTGGTGTGTTAACACCTTATAAGTGTCCTGTGGATTCTGCTTCTGAATTGTAATGTAGGCATTGATACTGAATCTTAATTTTCATGATACATCATTAATTCTTATTTACAATAATTGAATAGAAAAATTAGTTTGTCATGAAATGAATGGAGAAGTGATTCCTGTTCAATGACTGGTGGTACCCTAACTACATGTAATACAGCAGAAACTGTTGGTCCCACTTTTACCTGAAACTTATTTCGTAAATTTTAACTGTACTTATCTGACAGTGCTGTCACGTCAAAAGTTCAAAACAGATAAAATGATAATTATATGCTCATTTTTCGAAAAAATCCTCATGTCATTAATACGGGAGAGGTGGCTTGGAATCATTTAAAAGATCCTCGTGCCCTGTCAATTGAAGAGGTGACTTCGATGCTGGCTCAAGAATGAGAGCAATTATTAAAATGCATGTAACTCGATTCATAATAGCATTGTTTGTATTGTCATTGCCATTTTATTGTACCGGTATATGTGAATTTCAATGCCAACTATCCCTGACGTTAGGACCATTCCACAAATCCGATATACATGTATATGCTAACTTATGGGTTAATACTTTTTGGACAGTGCTGTGTCCTCTTGTCAAAACTTATCAAAATGATATTTTCATGCTCATTCAGTTTTTGATAAATCATCTTGTCATTGACATGGGAGAGGTGACTTTGGAGTCATTCCAAAGATCCTCGTGCCCTGCCATTGAAGAGGTGACTTCGATGCTGGCTCTACGGTGCAAGAAATTAAAATATAAACTTTAGTGCCTCTAACTTTTCCTATCCAATATAATTGTTTAGTTGCCAATTTATTTTACATGACAATGTCAACTGTGGCTGATGTTTAGGTCAATTCAGCATACTCGATGTATATCTGATAGCACATTCTTCATGATTTTGTCCTGGGTAACATTTTTCTGACAGTGCTGTTTTCTTGACAAAATTTATCAATATGATACTCCGATGCTCACTCAGCTTTTGAAAGATCTTCATGTCATTGACATGGGAGAAGTGACTTGGAGTTAATCCAAAGATCCTCGTGCCCTGTCAATTGAAGAAGTGGCTTTGATGCTGGCTCTAGAATGCAAGCAATTATTAATTTAAGAAAACAGTGTGTTTCAACTTTTCTTGCCCATATCATTGTTATGGCAAATTTATTATAGCAGTACACGTAAATGGCAATGTTGAAGATGGGTCCATTCGGCATATATAACATATGATAGCATAATTTTCATGATTTTATGTTGGCTAATAATTATCGCTTTTAAGAACAAACATTCTTGATGTGATGGCTTACATTCAGTGCCCTCGACCATATGATTCTGATATCACCCCAAAATGTCAAATATTTGCAAAGAGAATGCATGTAAATTTATTACACATAAAGTGTATAGATTGGTTAGTACTACTGTGTACTACACATTGATCACACAAAACTGTGTAACATTTTAGTACACATAAGTGTGTAGTGGCTACACATATATGTGTAGAATAGTACACACATTGTGTATAAATAAAGTATACACTAACTGTGTACTAACTGTGTACTAACTGTGTAGTAACTATGTACCAACTTTTTACTATACATAAGTGTATAGTGGCTACACATATATGTGTGACTTCAAATTGGGTGTCAAAAACTGGTCGGATAAAAAATGGAAAACGGAAACAAATGTTACCCATGAATGTTAATGTGTCATTTGATGAGAGACACATGCATTATCCAATGGATGGCGGATGCTACATAAATCGCGCTCTCAATCAATGATTGCTGCAGATGATAGCCGAATGAGAATATATACGTCTTATCGATGTGAACATTGGAACTTAGTACATTGAAACTTAGAAGCTATGTATTCGTTTGGAAGACGCCCTACATATTTGGCTCCGATGGCTAGCTCTTTTACAACATAATGGGCGATCGTATGGGTTTACATTCAACATTGATCCTTGCACAATCGACCCTAGAGTGACAAACATAGGATGCGTCCATCATGGCATTTTGTTCCTGCGCCGGTATTTCACAATCGACATTTGTAATCTTTTGTCCCGTTCCCGTATCTACGTGCTTGGTTTATACCCATTCACGTCCTTCCATTGATTTGCCCTCTTTTTCCGTTAAAAACTTCCGAAGCTTTCATGCAAAATCGATCACCGAAACATCGTATACCATAACAGTATCTACGTCAAACGATCGAGGAACATCGTATACCGTACACTCGAACCCATTCAAACGACCGAGGAACATCGCATACCATACTCGTACCGACGTCAAACGATCAAACGATTTCAAGTCTCACGAGTAACAGGATGTTCAAATTTTCGCTCTCCCAATTTGTCATTATTTTGTGCATCGCACAAGATTCACGGGGTAAGTTATTAACCCGTTCCATATTAAATGGAGTCCCAGTCACTTAAAATGTGTACATGGTCTATTTTTTATTTGCATTCACTGCCAACAAGGATTTCTTACCTTGATGAAAAATAAGAAATAATAAAACAAGAAATATTATTTTTGGAGTGGGAGTATACTTAGAAAATGTTCTTGAAAATCATATTTTTTAATAGTTAGAAAATTAATAACTTATAGCAATTCAAACTCCAATTCTGAGAATATTTTTTTTACTATATTATATATGAAAGGATTATTATTTTTCTCATGATTTATTATTCGTTAGAAAAAATATTTGGTTATAAGAATTTTTCCATCCAATTTCTTAACCTGTTAGTGCTCCCAAGAAAATAATATCTCGGCACAGAATATTTTTCTTAAACCAAGAAAAAGTTTCGTGATATAATATATTTTTTCTTATATTAAGAAATATTTTCTAAATAAAGATATCCTTTTTGGCAGTGTGGATGTACAGGTGAAAAGGTTATTCTTTTTTGTAGAAAAATTATCTTGGGAGCTTACTTAGAAAACTTTCTTGCATCATATTTTTTAATAATTAGAAAAATTAATTTCTTATAAAAATTTTAATTTTAATTATGAGCATATTTTTCTTAATGTTTTATAAGAACTGTTTAAATATTTTTCTCATATTTTAATAATAGTAATAATCAATTTCTTAAATCCTTGAATGTCTTTTTCTCAATATCTAGTAAAAGGTAAGAAATATTTTCTTTATCTTAGAAAGTCTTTTTCTCAATATCTAGACAAATATAAGAAATATTTTCTCAAATGTCAAGAAATTGTTTTCTAGTCTAGAACATTTCGGAGTAGAACATTTTCTTGGTCTTATATCTCGAAAATATATTTCTTAAAGCTAAATTTTTTTTAATACGTTAAGAAAGGCACTTTCTTACTTTCTAAACAAATGGAAGAGATATATTCTCAAATTTCTAGAAATATAAGAACATATGTTTTTTGCAATTTCTAAAATTAAGTAAAGTTTGTAGTTGACTTAGAAAATACTTTCTCAAAACTTGGTTCTCATAAATAGAAAATTATTCTCACATGTTTTTCTTGAATGGCAAAATCCATGAGAACATGGAAGTATTTTTCTCATTTCAAGAATTTACCATTCAAGAAAAATATGTGAGAATAACTTTCTAATTATGAGCACTAATTTTAACCGGTAAGAAAACTGTTTTCTTAATCCATTTTTGATTTGTATGGATGTATAGGTATTATCGAGTTTGCGATTTCAAACCGGTACGTATACGGGTACGTATACGGGTAGCTACCCATACCGGTACACGTTTTGTAATAGCAAACTGTTTCACGGGCAGAATTCAGCATATCGACTGGTAATATATGGTGAGCCAACTGCTAACAAATTCATATATATGCTATATATGTATAGAGAATATGTTATTCACATTCGCTTTATTGGCCGACATTATACTTACCGTTATTATAGATCTAATATACAATTAAATTTTCCAACCAATATTCGGTGTAGAATGTATTGTATTTAGACCCAGGGTCCAATAAAAGTCTATGCCTACATGTAGTTTCAGTCAAATATAAGACCGAATTGCCCCTTATATTAGTCGAAGAATATTTAGTAATATTAACTGTTGGGTTGGACTGTTAAAACACATCGAAGAATCGGGACACAAACTTGTGAACGTTTATTCCAAGAATTGGGATATTTGTCTGAATCTAAACGCGGAGGTAGGTTGACAAGATCAACTTGGAAAAGACAAAGAACATTCAATGATATGATATTCATTATACGATCCGAATAATGAGCGTATCTTCACTTCTGTGTGAAACTCAGGAAACAAAAGAAACTCGCTCAGACTATGATAATATGTTGCACAGAGTATAAGTTCTATGTATCGGTACTGCGTGTCTTTGTCAGCCTACAATGTATAGTAATCCCCATTGCAATATTCATCATTTTTAAGGTTCAAGTGCGCCATGTCCATACAAAAGGTAAAATCTATTAAATTGAGAAATCGGGCACCACCTATATTCGATAAAGTAACTAAAAGGTTGTATGCAAAAAGTACAATATATGTATAAGTATAGGATTATGGCTGAAATAACTGTTCATTATTTCGGCGAATGGGTCGATTGATGCCGCAGGCCGAGATCGTTCTATTCGCTGAAATAATTCACAGTCTGAAACTATTATCCAGCTTAAAATATGGCCTGGTCCAATCAGTCACATCTTATCATAATGGTTTAACCCAAAATTGGACCAGCACAACTGAGTAGTACCATGTAGTCGACACAGTCCAATCGTTCATTGGCGTCACTTCTTAACACAATGTTAACATAATGGACTGGCATTACCCCATTGCTTTTTCAAGCCGCTAACTGAACACGACGTTTTTGTTCTTACATTCCGGCAATTGTATTAAATTATTTATCGCTTGTTGTTTCGGACTTGGCGGAGAATTATAAATTGAATGATTGATTGGTGCAATTGGTATGCTTAGATTCGACAAATTTTTAGCAGTGTGAAATTTTAATGCCTAGAAGTCGAAATTAGATACCCCACCGCGAGTGAAGAGACTCTATATGTATATTCCTTATGCTATACTTCCAGTTGTTAGTCATAGCGCCAATATACTTAACAATCATTGTATATGAAATTTGTGGAGGCATGGACTCAGTATGATGGTTCATTTTTTCAAATGTGCTTGCTTCTGTGAATAAATTCCCATTGCATTGAATTCAAGACGGCGACCAAGATGCCCGCCGAAGAAATACAAATTTAATTTTTGTCCATAGCAGCCATTCGAAAATTCTATTCGCAAAGCTCAGCAGTCACATGCTCGTAGCCCGTTTATATATAACCATGGGTATATGCCAGATATAACTGTACAAAAAAAACGCCGTTCTTTTTACCGTGTATTTATCCATGGTGTGCGTGCCTGTGGTTGTCCGTAACATGGTGCCCGGTGTTATTGCTTTGAAAGGTAATCATGTTCGACTGGTGTCGTCAGATTGGTAATATGAGATTAGCGGTTTCTATGTCTTGTCTGGTCACATTTACAGTTTGAACTTTGTCTGAAATAGACGCACTGTTTATACTAGAATTTGCGCCACCGGAGCGCAGGGAAATCGCACGTCGAGTTGGTTTAAGGGTTTTTAGAAAAAGTATTTATTGATATGGATAGAGACGTGGCGACATGGGGTGGGGTGTCTCACCCCCCCCAACTTTGTTTGTCAAAATGTTCAACAGTTGGAAATTTCATACCTGCCAAAACATTAGTTGGAAATTTCACACCAACATTAAGTTGAAAAAGTTCTTGTAGTTTGATTTTCAAACAATTTATTTGCATATTAAATATTTTGGACTGAAATGGTCACCAGTCGGAAATTGCCAACCTTAGGAGGGTGACAGGTTGAAAATTTCCAACACTTGGGCAGTTTGTGTCCTGGTCCCTCCCCCGTGGCCAGTCAAAAAACTGCTAGTTAATTTAAGAAAACAATATTGTCATGCATTTGGTCAACATTGACATTGGAATTGTCATCAGTTGAAATTTTCCAACCTAAGTGGGGGTGTCGGTTTGAAATGTCCAACTGTAGAAAGGTTTGAGGCTAGTCTAGATGCTAGGATTTTGAGATTTTCTTGTTCAGATTAAAACAAAATTGCACACCGGGCCTATCGTTCTCATTGTCCCTTCCCCCGTGGCCAATACAAAACTGCTAATTAGTTTAACAAAACAATATTTTACTTCATTTGGTCAAACTTGTGGACTGAAATAGTCATCAGTTGGAGTGTTTTCCAACCTGAGGGGGAGTATGAGGTTTGAAATTTCCAACACCAGGAAAGGTTCAGTTGAGGCCAGTCTAGATGCATGCTAGGATTTAATATGTTCTTTTATAGTTTTAAAATTTTTCTCACACCGGGCCGAAGAACCATGGTCAACCCGGTGTGTCCCCGCCTCTTGCCCGTAGTCGTGGGCATTTGTCTGGAGTTAGACCATTAGATGTTATGATTTATGCAATTGTTCAGGTTAAACTATCTGAAGTTTCAAACCTGGAATATAGAACCATGTTTTTTAATATATATATATAGGATATGTATAGGAAAGTAGGCGTGAGCACTGATGTACAATGGGGATGGTGCAAATGGAATTTGTGTTTGGGGTTATTCTGATTCAAGGGGGTGCAGTTGGAATTTCCAATGGTGGACACCCCCTAACGGAAACCATATAGCCACGTCCCTAGATATAGAGAGGCAAACAGAACAATACCATATATATATACAATATGCGGTTGCATCTATTGGGATGTCTTTAGTGCACGTTTGTGGTTACGAGAGCTCATTTCCCCCTGATTTCTGCTCAATATTTGGTCTTCTTCTTTAAAAGTTTTATATGATTTCAAACAGGGGTGGCACCAGGATATCCCCGACAGGGGGCGGGCTTTAGCTGCCGGGTTGACCATTACATAACTCACCGACGGGGGTGGCTATGACTCCCCGACAGAAATTAAGAAATGATAGATCGGGGTGTAAATTTGTGTGGTGTTATATCACTAGATGTTAAGATGTTTTAATCTCATACTGGGCCGAACCATCTTTTTCACCCCCCCCCCCCGCACGACAAGTGGCCACTATATTACTGTGGAATAGTCTACCAGCTGGTAGTCTGTGAGGGAACATTTGGGAAAAAGCAAAGGGGGGTGCAAATTGATTTACGCAAACGTATGAGTTTGGTGTGGTTCAATGGAGTGGGGTGCAGTTGGAAATTCCAAGATGGAGACCACCCCAACGAAAACCCTCTAACCAAGTCTCGAGTGCCAAATATCCAACACTCAACCAGGGGTGCCTCTCGCAACTTTAGTTTCTGCCATCGGCATAGGCCTATTTGTTTCTTATCCGAGAATACACTTCACCGGCGGCAATGTATTAACCATACTCTGAAAGAAAACGCTTCAGTGACGATCACACGATAAAGTCGTGCTGCAAGTAAGACGATAATTGTGTTGTAGAAATGATACGAAAGACCGATTGTCAAAAAAATCAACATCAAAATACACATGGCAAAACTTATCGATCCAAACTGTGGAGTGTGTTTTCGTTGTGGTTTTTTCTCATATACCCATGGTTATATATAAACGGGCTACGAGCATCTGACTGCTAGTGTTTATGTATGCTATGATAGAACGACTCGGGACTAAATTTGCTGGATTCTTGGCTGTCATGAAGATATGTTATCAAATGGCAGAAAGTAATTGCTACCGGGGATATGGGAAATATAGGGATAATGTCACAGTTGGTCTTGCTGATCTCTTGGGATAACCTATATTTGAAGATTCAAATGGTTTGGTCACGGTATATTTATTCTATCTCTATAATATCATGCGGACATTTCGATATACATATAGTTCAGCTGAATTACTCTTGTCTTATTCCGTTTAACCCTTTACCCAACAGAACGGCCCTGTGCCAATGCATTCTCTTATATATGCGAGTCGACCATGGGCTTAACATATTAAAAATGATAAAATTGTCAAAGAATGTAGAAAAATATTATAAAAATTGTAAAAAAAATGTAAGAAAAAATTATAAAATTGTTAAAGAATGTAAGAAAAAATGGTAAAAAGTGTTAAAAAAAGATTTTTTTAGGCCAATGCTTTCTCTTATATATGCGAGGTGACCTATGGTCGACTCGCACATATAAGAGAATGCATTGGCACAGGGCATAACTGTAACCATCACAATGTGGTCAATGAATCGGTTCCAATGATATCCATATTTGTATGGTGTTATTGAGACAGACCGAAGATATTTTAGGCTGTTGAAGCTTTATTTGGGCGTTTTTGGCCGTTCTGTTGGGTAAAAGGTTAACAAATATTCTTGTTACATCGAATGGTGGGAAATGCCCACCATTAACGTGATGACCATTTTGATATAAACGCCATTATGGATTGCTATTGCCAAATGACTACATTTAAAATTGCTAACCATGTATCTATTTGAGTTGGATATACATCAGACTGTTGACAACCTCGTTGACACATATAGTTGTATATATATGTATCAGAGTCATGGAGGTATGAGTGTTCATTGCTTCAAATGTGCTTGCTTCAGTTAGAGGGAACAAACCCCCATTTCGTGGTAGATTTAAAACAGCAGTAAAAAATGCTGCTGTTTGTGCGAATATTCTTGTGATTTATGTGAGTGTATCCCCCATCTGATACCCACAAAATCATATGAAAGACAGCGATTTATGGTCCAACATTTGCTTAATAAAGACAAACCGAACTAAAACTTGAATATCTGCTCCAATTTGGAGTCAGATTTTGGAAACAATGTTGGTGGGAGTGCCTGTGATACAAGGCATATGTCGGGGCAAATAAAACGGTTCCCATAACAATGCTCTCAAATAATTTTTAAACAACATGAAAAAGGCCATTGATGTGAACCCATGAATATTGTGTCTGAAGTAATGAAGTGGACACCAAACTGTTATCATACCTGAATTTGACCATTGGACACACAGCGTAAAGGTTGACTGATAGGTGCAACTAATAAAACATATTTGAGCTTAAACGAAAACAATTAAACCCACATATAAGGGAGAGATCGCAATTTTTCAAGGATACAAGGCCCGGTGGGTGGTGTCTGACCACCCAATTGCAGATTTGTTATCAATTTTGTCAAATCCATTTGAAAGACAAGCTATGGCTAACAATGTGTTTTTAAATGTCCGTGCCCATAAATTACAGAGCATTATACTCAAGTGATACCCAAATCTACTTTTCATTTCGACCGACAGAGAGAGGCGAAACTAAAGCACGTCAAATTGTGGAGAACTGTATTGTGGACATTAGAGCGTGGATGATTACCAACCGACTCATGATAAATGACGATAAGACTGAATTCATAATCATTGGTTCTCGACAACAACTTCAGAAAGTCAACATCAGTTCAATTCATGTGGGAGACGCCGACATACCAACAAAGGTCACTGTTCGCAACCTGGGATCGTATTTTGACACAAACATGACAATGGATAACCATATCTCTAATATGTGTAAGAAGGCGTTCAGAGGTTTATACAAAATCCGACAAATTAGACAATACCTCGATGTAGACTCAACTAAGACATTGGTCCATGCTTTTGTCACGTCACACTTAGATTACTGTAATTCTTTACTGTATGGACTACCGGATTACCAGTGTGATCGCCTGCAAAAAGTGCTAAATGCTGCGGCGCGAGTTGTATCATACACTCCTCGGCATGAACATATAACTCCAGTTCTCAAGCAATTACACTGGCTGCCAGTGGAGTATCGAATCATGTTCAAAATTATTTTGCTTGTATTCAAATCTCGTAATAACATGTCACCATTGTATATACAGGATATGATCAAAGACAGAAATGTGTGTACATATGGATTACGATATGATAGCAGTATGCTTTTGTACACTCCTTTCAACAAACAGAAAACGTTTGGCGATAGGGCATTTTCATTTGCAGGTCCACATCTATGGAATAGCATTCCACCTCACTTGAAAATATTCACTGATTTAAATATGTTTAAGACCGGCCTCAAAACATATCTCTTTGATGTAGCATTTAATTCCTAGATATATGTGCATGTACATGTATTATGCTGATTAGGCAATGAGCTCGATGTAATGTAAAGCGCCGTTGAATATGTACTCATAATATTGAGCGCTATACAAATTAATTATTGTATTGTATTGTATTGTAAGTGGATGGGGCTCAATGTAACAATGTCTTCTCACTATTTGTCATTTTATGATCCGATAACATCTTGGCCACCGTTGATAGTGACCTTTATTCGCTGGAATCGTTCAAGTCCGGCGTCGAGTGACAAATGGTCGAGCTGTTTCAAAAGAGTGTTAAAGCGGATTTACTCGATCGAAGTTTCACACACGTGTTAGAAAAGGTCACCGACGTAGATACCAAATTAATGCGCAATGTACTGATTTTCTCTGGAATTTTCGACCCACTGACACCCATCTGCGGGGACGACAAACCCCTTACCACAGAGGAGGTTTTACATAACTTACGCCAGGTCTGGACAAAATGTACCTATATTCTGTACCCCAGTTCGAGTTCGTAAGAATGATTGGGAACAATAATGACGGCCCAGACCCATAATTGCACGATTCTCACGACAAAAAGACAGAAAAAGTTTGCGAAAATGCAGTGGAAAACTTAAAGGAACTGACATTTTCATCAATGAAAACTATCCAGAAGTGGTGAACAAGTTCCGGAAGAACGTGTTTAAGCCGCAAGCAAGCGAGGCGCGCAAGAGTGGACAGAAAACAAAAATAATCGGAGATAAACTATTTGTCAACTACATACTTACCACGCCAAAGCAACCACCCCATATAGAGCCGAAACATATCAACAAAATAACACAGGGAACCCACAGAGAGGACAACAAGGTCGCAAATTCATCAGTGCCAGGAAGGGGGCAATGCCCAAGCAAACGAACATTGACATTAGTCATAAACAGGATGTTCATTTAGGGACGCCAAATAGTTGGGGAAAGCCGCCCGGAAACCCTGGAACCGCCCCACGTCCACCACTATTCCTACCTCCACCCCACCCCACCAGCTAGTGAGATAACCACCGACACCCTCGCCAGTGATCGTCTGCTTCAGGTGAGTGATGATGCTGCCATATGCCTTCGAAACTCAGGCGTGGTCGTGCAGCAGACGCTCGCTCAATAGGAGGTCCCGGGGGTACCGCATGTCATGTATTACGAATGTATGTGGGCTGTCAACTAGATTGCAAGACCATGAGTTCATAGAATCGATAAATAAATATGACTTACTTCTTTTCCAGGAGACAAAAGCAGACAATATTGATAAAACCGAATTAGAAAATTTCCCCATATTAGGGATAAAAAAACGGGGAAAAAATTCCAAAATCAGATCTGGCGGCCTATACATAATCCGATCAGACGATCCCCATGTCATGGAGTTACAACAACACAATTTCTTCAAAATATGCTTTTGTTATCAGTATCGATTAATTACAACAAAATAATGCAAACCGCTGTCAACTATGGTATAAAATTCCCCAAAACGTGTTATTATCAACATGTTGTTCAACGAAATATGGCCGTATTATCACTTTCGTATCACGAAATTTGGCCGTATTACCAATTGATTTTAGAGTTATCCATCTTCATCCACAATTTCATCCGAGACAATCGGTTTGACGACTCGTTTATGGGCCACAAATAATTAAACATTTCGAGAAATAACAAATTTCAAAAATCGATATCTGATCACTCTGAGCTTTGATGGGTGGGTTCCTCGACTCGAATCAAATATTTTTCAACCCCAAGCCAAAGTAGTCATTTGGTAGCATTAATTTGGATTATGCATCTTAAAAGATGGATTTACCATCATCATCGATGACTGTGATGATATACATGTACTTTGGTGTAATTTTGGTTGGTTTACCCACCCATGTTTTTGGCAATGTTTATATTCATTACGAGAATTTTATATATTTTAGCGAAAATATGTTTGAGAATGTCCACATATCAATCTTGAAAAAAATAATCTGGCATGATCACGTATTTCTGATCGGCGATTTTAATACAAGAACAGGCAAACTAGATGACAGCATATATCAGTGGATAAAAGGGGGAGGTCAAATAATACAGTTTGAATGAGATTTCCATGCAAATCTCCCCAGCAAAAGTTATATATGAAGCAGTTTTCTGGGAACTAAAGCAGCCAAATATTGAACACACATAACATTTAACTGGCGGCTCGGCTTGGTAAATAGGCAATTTTTGAGAATTTTTTTCTGGGATTACAACACTTGACCTAGTTTGGAAAAAATCAATAAAAAATCCAAAACAAAAATACATCAACTTTCTAAAGGAACAAGTTCTAAGCCGACCCGCCAGATAAATGTGTGTTGTTTTCAATTATAATACCGCACAAAGTCATACCCAGAAATATTTGCAACTCTGTAACTTTTGCTGCGGAGATTTGCATAGAAATGCCCATTCAAAATTGGTCTCCTGACCTCCTCCTTAATACAAATTGTTTTCTATTAACAGCGTTATCACAAAACGAAGACCACGATCAGTCTTCCAACAATTCAGGAAGTGAACTTTCTCACTTGCGCGAAAACGCCGGGATCATTATTTTAAATGGTAGGAAAGATGCAGACAAATATAAAGGATTATTCACAACAAATGGTTCAAGCATAATCGACTAACTTATTTGCACACCCAAACTTGTGGATCAAATATCAAATTTCGAGATACTAGATTTTTGTGATTTATACAGTGATTGTCACTGTAAAATGTGGTCGTATCCGCTCGATATGCGAAATCAACAACTACACTCGAAAAATAGGGAGCTTCAATTTTGAGTTAACAGATACTAAAATCTGAGAATATATAGTCACCACCAATTGGCATATTTAATTACTTTATGACCAAAACTAACCTTAGAACATCGCTGATTTAAATGACAATATCCTAGAAAAAAAGATATTTGAAGGCAAACTTTGACAAAATGGATTGTAAACATCACGTGACTAAAATCTCGGAACCTCCGAACGAAATTTCTCACACAAGTATGAAATAATTCACTCTTTAAATAATTTTGTCTTTACGCATGGCATAACAACTGAATATGCATTAGATTGACAACCTAAAGCACGGTATTCATATATAAACAGAATTTATTGAATAATGTGGCTATCTATCAAGTATTATTTTGTTAGAGGGTAGGGATTCCCGGTCTTCCCCAACTCTATTTTAGTGTCGCACGCGTTTCCTCATTTGCCGAGCTTTGCAGATGCAAAGTATTCTTATTAAAAGCAACCAAAACAAGGTAACACGCATCATATACAGCGGAAATAATCCACAACATCTGTAATCCATGCAGGTATAGATAACTGCGCAATCGGTCATCAAGTTAATTTTTAGGGCTGTTGTATTGTTTGATCAACTTTCTCAGAAAAACAAAAACACGTCGAAATCTCATTTTGGTTTCGGTTTGATTGAAGACTATAAATGAGTTCAAAATATTTTAAAAAACAATATTAGGGTTATTTAAACTATAATTATTTCAAATTACAATATATGCTAGCTTACTAGTGTTGTTTTTCAACTGTCTGGGGTATGTACCACTCTCGGGCTGGTCCCAGGTTCTTAGCATTAAGTTGGCAATTCTTAGAATTCTTTGATGAGATTTATTATTACAAATATTTACAAAGTCACACCAGGCGGCCACGGAGAATAATACCACAACATCTTCTCACGCTGCACGTTAGTATCTAGTGTGCGTTCAGAAACAAGAGAGAGCCCAGTCTTTCAATCCCCGGCTGAAATAGTATATATGGAAATCTGAAAGCCACACCCAACCACGTGTACCAATCTTATCCGTACACGTACTGGCCTGTCCAAACAGGTTAAGATTTAATACAATCTTATAGGAAATCAATTACTCGCAACGGAATAGCGCAGGCTATTCAATTTCGGGTCAGTTTCCCACGCATAATTTATGGACCTAATGGTAGGGTATTGACTTCCAGATTAACCTTATATACGCCGGGTAACATTGGGAGTATTACAGGTAATTTCTGTTAAAAAATCTTTGAAGTATGAATGTATGCCAGGCCATTTGTTTCAAAATGCATCAGTGTCACAACTTTATAACACTTTAGACAGGCGAATATCACAGTTTCTCGACTTAAATAAGATCCAATCAGAAGCCCTGGCAGGATTCAGACAAGGATACTCCACAATAGATCATATATTCTCCCGTAATTCACTCATACACATAATGAAATACAAGAATTGTATTGTGCTTTTGCAAAATATCTTCGGTCTGTCTCAATAACACAATACAAATATGGATATCATTGGAACCGGTTCATCGACCACATTGTGGTGGTTACAGTTATGCCCTGTGACAATGCATTCTCTTATATATGCGAGTATATAACAATTTTATAATTTTTTCTTACATTTTTTAACAATTTTTATAATATTTTTCTACATTCTTCGACAATTTTATCATTTTTAATATGTGTTAAGCCAATGCATTCTCTTATATATGCGAGGCGACCTATGGTCGACTCGCATATATAAGATAATGCATTGGCACAGGGTCGTTCTGTTGGGTAAAGGGTTAAACTGCACCGCTATTAGATATCTCTGGCGTCCAACAGATAGACCTGTAAATTTTCATAGCGGACATGCAGCCAGACAAACATTCGAAATGATAGAAAAAAGTTTAAATCAGATTCACACGTGCAGTTACTGTATTGCTTCAATTGTATACTTAAACGCCTACTGCGATAAGCGCGCCTGCCACCTGCGTCATTTTTCAGTTCCTTTTCGGGAAAGTTCTGTTGTTTAGCAAATGGTATATCAAAACATTAATAATGGCATTAATGCAACTACTATTATTCCATGATAGTTATATCAACCAAAAACTAATAATGCTATTACAATTGTTCCATGACAATTATGTAAATGCAAGTTTAAATCCTTAAACGGATGTGGTGAATTTTTGGTTGGAGCAGACAGATTTCGGAAATACTTTCATTTTTCTAGTTGGAGTTATGTACAGGTTAATGGCTGAAAAATGTACATTATTTCAGGGAAATTTCGCTGAAATAATGTACATTTAGAAGCTATTATCTGACTTTAACATGGCTGAGTCCATTTGTTTGACGCGTCGCCTCTTGTCAGAATGGATTAACCTTAAAATTGGATCAAGACACCTGAGTTGTACCATGTGTTGGGCCCAATCCAAGCGCTAATTGGCTGCACGGATGGCGTAACATCTTAACCGATTGTCAACTTAATGGACAGGCAGTACCCCATTCGTTGCCGACAGTTAAATGAACACGACGTTTCGGTTATATCGTGAGGGGTCCTACAACATGCCACCAGGGAACGGAATTAGATTCGAGAAATGTTAACAGTTGAAAATTCAATGACTAATCGTGAAACAACATGCCTGGAATTTTAAGTTATACACACTCCCCTCACTCAAACCCGAGGGACGGGGCTCTATATACATAGGTCAATCCGTAATTCTGTCATATTCTAGAAATCAATGTTTACAGATAGCCACATTATGGTATCATACATGCAAGTCATATAAAATGAAATCGTCCACAATAAAATAACCGTTCATTAAGTTGGATATTGAGCGTCCGTTATTAAAATAATGAATCGCTGTTTGTAAAATAATGTACGATATCGATAATAACCATCCATTATCCAAAAACTGGACTCGACGAACAAAGGAGTGATGTCATAGCCATGTTTTAACCTTGACGAAAGCCCTGCTTTGCTCCTTACCCCAATGTCAAAGCACGTTTTTCTGGAGCACATCATTTAAAGGGGCCAACACCGTCGACAATTTTGGAATAAACTTTCTCTTCAAGTAGAAATATTCCCTTTACGTTTATTTTGTGTCCAAGATTAATCATGCACTGCCGGCGCCATAAACATACATTTGGAAGATAAATAAAGAAGATAAAGGTTATAATGGTAAGAGTGTGGACTGAGTGTGTTAATTGTCAACCGTCTCCCTGGATACACATGAAATGAGGACGGGCCAGGACGTCTATTTGTTTCACTTAATATGTTAATTTATATATCTGATGGTATATTTTCGGGCGATTAATCTTGTTTAAAGCGTGTTGTCGCAGCTATGAATGACTGAACAATACGAAATAATTTTATGTTTCTTTGAAAGGTTTCGTCAGGAATTCCCCTTAGCAGTTGGTTCCAGTTTGATATTCGGAAATTATGTTTCTCCAGTTTACAGTAAAGTACATGTCTCTGTTCGTCATATAATGGACAGAAAAGAAAGAAGTGCATGCCACTTTCGTATGCGTATCCACACTGACAATCTGGACTATCGGCATTATAGTTTTCGTGCATGTCTAGTCGAAGATCGCTACATGAGTTACGTATCCTACAGTGTAGAATATTACTTTTCCGGTTTCCTGATTCAAAGTATTTGGGTGGTTTCGAGACTGGGTCAACAATATTTAAGTTTTCTTTGAAATCTTGCAGATTTTCAGCTGCAGTTACATACTTAGGGAGTTTGTTCCACTCGGTCACGGTCGAGGGAAGGAAGGATTTTTTATAGTGTTCTGTAAACAATAATATGAGTAGAACCTATCCGGGCATCGCATGGCATACCTTGACATCTGGTATGAACGTGGCGGTAATAAACCAGTAAGGTAGTCTGGGGCTTTATTATTTATGATTTTAAATAGCATTTGTAATTTATGTTTCTCTCTGCGGTTTTTTAGTGTAGGCCAGCCTGCTTCACACAGGACGGAACTATTTGAGCATGAACGTGTGAGACCAGTTACAATTCTGGCGGCATCGATGTGAATTCGGTCCAGTTTCTTCAGAAGATAATCAGGGGCGTTTTCCCATACGACATCAGTGTAATCTAATATTGGTAGAATATAGGCCTTGTATAGTTTATCAAGTGTTCTTCTGTCTAGCTTATATTTATATTTTCTAAGGATTGACAGCCGAGGAGTAACTCTTGTGGCGATAGACTCGATGTGCTTGTTCCAGTTTAAATTGCTTTGAATTTCAAGACCGAGATGTTTATGCGACTCGATGAGTTCCACTTTTTTGTTTTGAAAAAGGACATTTAAGGGCACATTATTGGGGGTCAGAGAGAACAGTATTGCTTTCGTTTTAATCGGATTGAAATTTACAAGCCATTTACGCGCCCATTCATCAATCTTAATTAGGTCTTCATTTATATTTCTTTCTAACAAATCAATATCATAGTGCATCGCCGTGAGACAAGTATCATCAGCATACATTCTAGTGTCTGAGTTTAAATTTTCGGGTAGGTCGTTTATGTATACGAGGAATAGGAAGGGGCCGAGTATTGAGCCTTGAGGGACTCCAGCGGGGATAACTCTAAAGTTTGAACATGAGTCATTTATGAGAACTCTTTGTTTTCTATTAGTGAGGTAGTCTTCTATCCAGTTTAAAAGCGGTCCGGAAATACCATATTGTTTCAACTTATAAATCAGTCCCCTATGCCAGACTCTTTCAAAGGCCTTTGATATATCACAGAATACAGATAGATAGATAGTTTATTGGATAAAGCATGTACATATACAATAGGATTTATAAAAAATAATATTAGAAAATTCAATGCACATACAGAATCCGGGCGGTGGTGTGACCTAATGGCCGTCTTCCCAGCATCGCCCAGGCAAAAGAAAATTAACGACATGTTTTATCTCTGTTCAACAGTTCTCATCGACACATACATATTAGCATCTACTTGTATACTTGTATTGAATACTAAATACTTCATTTCTCGACAATACATTAAAATAATGTAGTACTTTGTAGTAGTATAATGGTAATGTATATCAAATATACATAGAATGTGAATGTGACAAATCGATATGCGTTTAAGAAGGGTTTATACCGTAGGTAATACCTTGTTACTTATGGTTCGTACAGTCAGGGCAATATCGATTTTCGCAAATAACTTTACTTTTATAGTTTTCAATATAACTATCTACTATAAGTCGTTTAAATGTAGATCTTGGGATGGAGGTTTTCATTGTGAGAGGTAATGAGTTCCAGGCAGTTGGGATTTGGTGAAGTGGCAATCGCTCAGTATATTTTATCCTGGGTGTCTTATGTGCAAGGTTGTTTATTTGGCGGGAAGCCCTACCAGTCTGCGGTGTATTTTCCAAAAGATTATTCAATGGATGTGGTAAGAGTCCGTTTTTCCAATCATATGCAGTAAGGGATGATTTCAATGAATGGAGATTACTAATTTTCAATATTTTACTTTGTTTAAATAAAGGTTTTGTATGAGAATTATATTTTGCATTATTTATCAGTCTAATGGCTCTTTTTTGTAGTTTAAAAAGTTTCTCAATACCTGTTGAAACACCCCAAATTTCAATGCCATATGATAGTTTACTATGTATGAGAGAGTCATATATGCGATTTAATGCATTTCTTGGAAGAAAACGTTTTGCCCTATTTAGGCAATGTATAGTTTTGGATATTTTTTTATGGAGATAATCAATATGGTACTTGAATTCCAGGTTTTCATCTAAGTGAATACCGAGAAATTTAAAGGATGGATCGCCCACTAATGCGCTTACAGGTTGAATACATTGCTCATCCAATTTAAGTTTATTACGAATAAGGTAGCTTCGGTCAGGATTGGCATTAAACACCATGTATTTCGATTTAGATGCATTTAGAACGAGTTTATTGGCAGCACACCATAGAAATATGTTGTGCAATTCAATATTTGCGTCATGGAAGAGTTTCGCAATGTCAGGACTGGACGCATATGCAGTTGTGTCATCTGCAAAAGACAGCATGTTAAATTTTGTGGAGTTTGGCATGTCATTTACATATATTAAAAATAATATCGGCCCGAGTATGGAGCCTTGAGGCACTCCAGTGGAAACGGCTCTATAATCAGATTTTTTTCCGGAATGATCTACATATTGCTTTCTATTGGTTAGATAGCTTCTGAAAAAATTGTTGACTACTCCACGGATCCCACAGTATTTCATTTTTTTCAATAAGATATTATGATCTATAGTATCAAACGCTTTCGAAAAATCTAAAAATAATGCCAATGTTGAATCTTTAGTTTTTTTATCATTCATTTCGCCTATGTGATTTAGAAGTTTCAGGAGAGGGTGGATCGTAGAGTGATGTTTTCTGAAGCCAAATTGCATAGGGTTTAGTAAATTTTTCTTCTCTAAAAAATCAATCAGTCTTCTATAGGTAGCCTTTTCTAATATTTTTGAAAATACAGGAAGGATGCTTATTGGTCGGTAGTTGCAGACATCATTTTTATCTCCGGTTTTATGAATTGGGACTACACGGGCAATTTTCATTGCATCAGGAAATTTACCGCTTTCATAGGAAAGATTTACAATATGCGATATTGGATGAGACATGTACTGACATGTCTCTTTCAAGAGCTCTGTAGTAAGACCAAAGTTATCAACACTTTTTTTATTTTTGAAGCTGCCAGTAATATGAAGAATTTCATTAGGACTAGACGGGTACAGGAAAAAACTATCCTTTTTTGGTTCCTTTAAATATTCTGTGTAGGATTTTGTTATGGGTACCTCATTTATTTTTTTGAGTGTGTCTTGAGCTGCTTCAGAGAAGTATGTATTGAAGGCATTTGCTATTTGTTCTGGATCATTATAATCTACGCTATTCCTAGTTATTGTACATGGTATATCAGAATTATTATGTTTTCGGATAATTGCATTGTTCATAATTTGCCAAGTTTTCTTCATATCTTTTTTATTCGCTTCCAGAATGGTTTCATAATACAATCGTTTACTAACTCGCATAGTGGAGTTGAATATTTGACAGAATTTTTTATATTTTTATTGGTTTCCTGTTGTTGGATGTTTAATTTTTTTTCGCAATAGTTTGTTTTTATTTAAAGCTGATGTAATTAGGCCATTTGTCATCCATGGATTTCGCTTTTGTTTCTTGTTTTGTTGCACCTTAATAAGTTTTAGTGGGTAGGCAGTCTCATAAGCTGTAGCTATAATATTCTGAAATTTATCAAATGCATCATTTGGACAAGACGACTCAAGAACAGAAGAAAATGAACATGAGGAAAGTAACAATTTGAATCGTTCTTTGTTGTGATTATTTAAGCAACAGAGCACGTGTAGAGGCCTTTATCTAGGGTCTGGCAGAGGTTGTGATATAAGTCTGTTAACTGAAAAGTCGTGCTATGTCCAGGCATAAAGCCAGATTGATTGCTGTATAGTAATTTATTGTTTTGAAAGAATTCCATGAGATGTTGGATAATTATTTTCTCAAATATTTTACTAAGACTTGGGAGGAGAGATATTGGACGGTAATTTGTACATTCGGCAGGATCATCTTTTTTAAATATGGGAATCACATTGGCTTTTTTCCAATCAGATGGGAATTTCCCTTTTTGTAATGATTTTTTAAAGATAATTTCTAACGGGACTGCGATCGATTCGGCTGTTTCTTGAAGCATTTTAGGACTGATTCCATCAAAACCATGGGCCTTATTAACTTTAAGGTCTTTAATAGCTTTAATTATATTTTCACGAGTGAAAGGGACATCAGAGAGTGTGTTGTTACATCTACTGGGTATAGTTGGAATTTGATGGTCGCGGTCGGCTATCGTTGAGTTTAAAATAAAAGCCTCATTTAAGCAGTTTGCCTTTTCGTTGTCATTTGTTACATATGTTTTTCCATCTGACGAGACATCGCCATGTGGACTATATAGTGGTGGAATACTTGTAACTTTCTTTTTATTTAATAAATAATTTATTGTTTGCCAAAAATGGCGAGGGGAGGGTGATTCATTTACTCTATCTTCGAGTTTTGTTTCGAATTCCATCTTTGCATATTTCTTCATGTTATTGACTTTATTTCTAGTATCTTTGTATTTCCTCCACGCTTCTACTGAATTTCTTCTAAGAGCAATTTTTCTCAATCTGTCACGGTGTCTTATCTCTCTTCTGATATCGGAATTAAATCAAAATTTGTCCTTTGTGCGTATTGTAACCGTTACTCGGGGGATGGTTTCTTCCATTATGCTGAGGAAATGTTTACCGAAAAGGGTGACAGTCGTGTCAATATTATCTATTGGATTTAAGTTTAATTCCCAATCTATGGCATCTATCATAGATCTGGCCCTTACATAATCTCCAAATTTATACTTCCAAATAGTTCTTTTGAAAGAGACGGTATCATGTTTTTCGAAAAATAATGTCGCATAAACTCCATAATGGTCTGAAAGTCCTAGGTTGAGTGTATCGGCATCATGTACATGTATGGTCTTACTCACAATTATGGGATCTAAAAGGGTTTGTGAAGTGGGTGTTACTCTTGTTGGTTTTTTAATTACATTATCGAATTCATAATGGCTGACTATTTCGCTGAGTTTCGAATGAGGATCAAGTAGATTAGAGTTAAAGTCACCCAGTAAAATTAAATTTTCCGTCATTTTCATAGCCTCATCTATCGATTCTTCAAGTCGGTCCCAGTAATCAATGTGACAAAACTGTTCGGATCTATATGATAGCGCCAAAAGAAAGCGATTTGATTTATTTACCACCTCAAACCAGACGATAGAAGAGTCAAATTCAAGTTCGGTTCTCCGTTTATACACTAGGTGTTCAGCAAAATAAATGCAAACACCCCCGCCATCTGAATTTCGGTCTGATCTAAATGGGGAGCTGAAATGTTCAATTAATAGTTTTTCTGTAGAATAAGATTGGTCGAGGTGGGTTTCGGTGAAACATAGGATGTCATACTCGTTTATGGAGTCAACTAATTTTTCTAGCTTATTTCTGATGCTACGAATATTATATTGAAAAATGGTTATTTCCTTTGTTGTGTTGGTCTGAGGGGGTCCTGGATTACTGTGAACTGATCCCGACATTAGAAGGAGCGTCATTATAACGAGAAGTATCAGTGGCAGTCGAATATTTAATCCTTTTGGGATTATATAAATTTTTGTTTTGCTATATGTGTCTATTTGTGGCCTATTATTTGTTTTGTTTGTTTCGAAGTTGCCAATCGCGACTCGGTGCTGCATTGCTGAAATCCTCATTAGTCATTAGACCACGGTCCCAGCAATACAGCCCGACTCACGGTGGCAACCTACATATAGTTCATATGTCTCAAACGAGAGAAGGCTGACAATTTTAGATGGATGGGATAGATTAGCGGTAAAGAAATTACTGGATGTTGAACTAGAGGCTGTCGTGAATTGGTTAGATGAAACATTAAAACAGCATGACATATACAACAATGATTGGCAATGAGAATAACATATACAAATGGTCACTATTATGACAACAAACATGGTTGATGTGAATGAGAGGTTGGTGGGAACATGTACAGGTACATGGATGTGGGTTTCAGTCATGCGGTTGAGTGAGGAAAAAAGATTTTCCGCTTTGTTCGGAGTGGATATTTATACAAAATTCAGGGTGAGGCCCCGAATGGAAGTCGTCATTTATATTTTTTTTGTGCAAATTATCAAGTTATAACTGTAAAGCACTTACTAGGAAACATATAGATACGTACGTATAAATAAATAGTTAAATCGAAAGGGCAAAAAACGCCTTCTGTCGCATTTAAAGGGAACGGTGCCTCTCACAAAGTCAGCGGCGTGAGTTTCGGTGATAAGCGCTCCCATAGATTCTTGAAGATTTGTTTACGCCGTGAGAGGTCGTGAGAGGTCAGTGTCGAGAGTGCACGTGCAAGTTAATAAGTCGACCGGCGTGATTTGGATTTTGCATCTGTGGAAATTTTATGTTTTTCTTTCAAGTGCCATGACAGTATATATGTTTCGGGGCCAGGATGAGAATTTATGGAGAGTTCGGCTTCAATTCACTGACATGATTTCGTGTACATCGTTTAAACTAGTTTGATTGTTTTTTTGCGATATTTTCATTTCCAAATTCTGTTGGCTCTCAATGACTGTTGGTTTTCGGGGAAAATGTGGACACTTTGAAAATGGCTAGTACAAAATTTAGACAGGAGCAGTCCGGAATTGGACCGATGTTACAAAGTGAGATTGTGATATAGCTAGGCTACCTAGATGTTGAAATAGCAGGTTAGTATATATATATAAGATTATATGGCACACAGACCAGAAATATTGCATGTCAAAATATTTCATGCTAAATTATTGCATGCATCGGCGATGCCGAGGGGGTACGGGTGTGTTGGCTTTCGTGACAGTTCACTGGGATGTCAGTATGACTGAGTATACACTATAGCTGTGTTAATTTCAGAAGTCAATGAATCTTCATCTTAATTATGTCAAATAATATTTTAAACAAATAATCAATTTTGATTTTGGACTTTCAATTCAAATTATTTATTTAAATATGGTTGGGTGGGGTTTGATAGATCATGCCATGAATCTCCACTCAGGCTGACACCCGTGGGTGTCAGCCAGGGTAGAGATTCATGGCACGATCCAGGGGTTTGAATGAATATATTCCAGGTTCTGTACCGGTAGTTTGGTAAATTTGTGTACCATAATGTGATTTGGGGGGGGGGGGTGGGTAATTTAATTACGGTACTTTTATGTGGTTTGGGGCATAATTTAATTGCGGTGCTTTATGTTCAGTTTTGTCCCATCAAACATGGATGCCTGACCCCCACCCCCCCCCTCCCCGTGTATACATAGTTGAGCGTACGCGTGGCTCATGTCCAATTAAGTAAATTTCTCTCCATCGCTGGAAGTCAACTGAACGAAATCCACATTTATTTGGAATGTATAACCACAATAATAACTTTTTAATAATAAAATTGAGAATATTCTACAAACTGTTCACATACATGTACATGGAAAACACAGGAACTATACACATATTTGTTTTAGTGTTTTTTCAAGAATGCGGGTGATGTTTCAACAAACAAACTTTCTGTAATATGGAATAGTTTCTCTTCGGAGTCGGAATGTTCGAACACTAGATACATTTCGCAAAATCACGAATACGACTACGGATATGGACAATATCCTGCCAGTATACGACCAATGTTCTATCTTTACGCATTGGATTTCTTGTGTGAGACGAAATATGCCCCACTTAGTTTATTTGTGCGTAGATGTGTCACGTGCGCAGGGACGAGGCTAGAGGGTTTCCGTTGGGGGTGTCAACCTTGGGAAATTCCAACTGCACCCCCCCCCCACTTGAATCAGAATCCAAACACAAGTTTTGCATAATTCCATTTGCACCCCCCTTGCACATCAGTGGTCAGGCCTAATATATCCTATATATTCAGAAATCAATAGTCCCAGTATGAGAACATTCAGATATTTTAACTTGAAAAATTTGCAAAAATTCTATCATCCTATCTGACAAATGCACACGGCTTACGGAAAGAGACCAGGGGCCTATACTATAGAATTACAATTGCCATGTTTCTCCACGTGGACAGCGTTAGTCGGTAATTTCCCAGTCTTGTAAAGCTAGACTTGTGTTCTATAGTACTCCAGCAATTGTGTTCTTGTAAATTCTTTGCATTGGATATTGGAATTTAACAATAGGCGATTACCCTTTTTCACACCATACATCGTTGTGAACTGACTTATATAATGTTCTGGGAGAGCCATTCTGTAACTGGGATTCATTTCAGCAGCAAGCTGCTCGGTTTTTGTGGTGTTTGGAGTGTCCCACCGCTGCATCTTTTTGTTATTCTATAGTACTCGAATTGTCTAACTTGGGGAAAAACAAGAACTCGCTTGACGGGCTGATAAATTATCAACTTAGGCAGGGGGGGGGTCGGAATTTTTTTTCAGGCACGTATGGCATTTTTTCCCTTTCGATCATTTTTTGTACCCACCCACCCCCACCGCCAAATTTTTTTCAGTTTTCGGCAGTTTTTTCCGACCATTTTTTTACACTGACCCCCCCCCCTTTTAACACTAAAACAGAGATTTGCGGGGGGAAATTCACTGTAAACAGCTGTATATGAACTCCTGTGCATACTATTTATCATGGATGTTAACATGGACATGTAAATAGGAATGAGTCATTTTGAAGTCATTCGGCCAAAAAAAACATGGCCGCCAGCGGCCATCTTGGATTTCAAAATTTGCAACAAAATACAACACGATAACTGCCTGCAGTCAGTTTACCAGTTAGAATTACATTATTTCTCTCATTCAAAGTGGTTTTGAAGCCCAACTCATTGCCAAAACACTAAAAAACAAGCAGGAAATTTGTTTTTTAGTTGCGGAAAAAATTGCTTGTTGGTGGCTTTGACCACCCACCCACCCCCCCACCCCCCCCTGACTTAGGGAGTTCCATAGTACAGACATAACACAAATCGGGTAGAACACGGTGTTAACATTACAAGTATACGAGGCTGAATTAGTGGTTGTCACCGCAATGAACCGCGTGCGAATGTCGATAATTCGGATTATCGCTTTGTGTATTGCGCACTCATGCATTAACCCTTTCTCGACGTGCGAAGTTTCACCGGGTCAATACAATCGTAGTCATATTGAGATGATGGGTTCAAATTACGCATGGGCGTAGATAGATATATTTTGAGATGGGGTTCATAAACATAGACAAATTGGCTTTGATAGATAAGGGTTTGCACATAAATTATGTTGTGACGGGGGCGATTCTCATCAAAATACTCAACAATTGGGAATGTCACACAGGGACGTTCAATGGGTGTTGGCGCATCACAATAATCTTCGTCCCAAAGTTAGTGATGATTGATTTATGGGGTAAATGGCAATTAGTTCAGAAGTTTCGATCGGTTGGAATTGTTGGTTTGGGGATTTCTAACAGTTGGAAATCTTGAGTAACCATTGCAGAATTTCAACCGAATGGGGTGCAAATATAGTTTTCTGGTTCAGGGAGGAGGTGTACTCGGGCAGCGGAGACCTTATACGTGAATGTTACCGCGATTCCATGGTAGAAAATGGCACTGAATTTAAAAATTAAGACTGGAGAATACGTTATAATCATTACAATGACTAAATTTTCCAGCTAATGTAACTGCAAATTATAATTTATACTAGTATGATGTTTTCCTACATTCAGTGTAATTTTGGTTGTTAAATCTAAGTTTCTACTTAAACAAAAAGTTACACCGACCCTTTGGAAAATATACTTGAAATATATATTTTCACCCTTTTAACTTGGAAATATTTTTATCAGTCTATTATCTCCGGCAATTCAGTTTGTTTTCAATTACATTGTACATGTATCGAAATCGTACGTATACGACAACCAGTTAAAATTTCCCTGCTCAATCTGACACTATAATCACCATGTGTAGGTTTTTCTGTCGATGGGGCTTATTTGTGATCACTTTATCCGTCTCTATCCGTTTGTGTTCGTACACACATCGTTAAATATATTTGACCATGAATCATGTAAATACAAGGAAAGTCATGAAAAGCTATATATTGTCTTCTATGATGTTGGTCAATAAAACATCTATCTCTTATAAAGAGCGTTTTCGCTTACGATATTTTGTACTCGTGTTCAGCGTAAAATGTTGTAATCGTTTGTGTATTTTCGAGATGCTTGTGCCATTGGGGTTATAGTGCACGCAAGTAGTGTTCGTGTTCCCCATTGCCTATCATAACATTGACTTTATACATCCACTAAACCACTCGCCAAATGACTCAAATATATATAGGCATTACTATATCCATTTATGTATAATATTAGAGTAAGTTCCCTTTACCCATTAACAAGCGTTCGCCTCCACGCGTAGAAAACGAAGATCCATAGTACTGGATTTTATCTGTTCTTGTAAATGACGGGGACTCGCACATACTTGTAAATTATCGTATCCATATTATTCGACAGTTTGTCCACGTGGAGAAACACGGCAATTGTAATTCTATAGTATAGGCCCCTGGACACACCGGGCTGACCATGGTTGTAAACTATATATACAAGAAAATTGCAAATCCTAGCATCTAGACTGGCCTCAACTGAAGCTTTCCTATAGTGTTGGAAATTTCTAACCTCATACCCCCCCCCCCTCAGGTTGGAAAATTCTCTAACTGATGACCATTTCAGTTCACAAGTTTGACCAAATCTAGTAAAATATTATTTTGTTAAACTAATTAGCAGTTTTGTATTGGCCACATGGAGGGACAATGACACACAAGCCTTCCTAGATTTGGAAATTTCAAAATTCCATTGACAATGTTGACCAAATTAACTAGCAGTTTTGGCTTGCCACGGGGGAGGAACCAGGACACAATCTTTCCAAGTGTTGGAAATTTCCAACCTGTCACCCCCCCTAAGGTTGGAAAATTTCCAACTGATGACAATCTCAGTCCAAAATTTTGACCAAAAATAGGAAAATTTGTTTTCGCAATCGTGTTTGTGAGTTATCGCCAAATTGTTTTGGGATTTATCGCAAACGTTTGCTCCCCTTATCCTATATGCATGCTGGCTGTGAAAGACCGATAGTTCTATTTTAGCCCGACCGGCAATTATAGATTGATAGTTTGTTCACTCAGACCTGTTTTTAAGATGTCTGATTTATAATGTTTACACAGAAGCTAATTAGCGCCAAAAAACATTTGCAACAAATCTGAAACATCTTTGCGATAAATCGCAAAATATAATCACCCAGTTCGTAGAGTTATCGTAAAGATGTTTGAGATTTATCGCAAAGTTGTTTTGTGATTTATCACAGTTTGCTCCACTTATCCCACATGCATGCTGGCTGTGAAAGACCGATCGGTCTATTTTAGCCGGACCGCGCTATGATTTATCGATTGGTGGTTCACCCAGACCTGTTGAAGATGTCTGACTTATATTTATATTTATACGGTTCAAGCCCATTAGTGCCAACGCATAAAAATACATCTGTGATGAATCGCAAACCATTGCGATTTATCGAAAACCTTTGTGATCAATCGAAAACCTTTGCACTAAATCGCATATATTTATTGCAAAGTAGTTTGCGATTCGCATATGTTTGTGATTTATCGCAAGGTAGTTTTTTATTTATCGGTCTATTATAGATCGATTGGGGTTTCACCCAGACCTGTTTAAGATGTTTGATTTATAATGTTTACTTTAATATTGTTGCACACAAATTAAGAAATTTGGACGATTATTTTAGTCATTCAGACAAATTTTACTCCACATGCAGGGAACAGTTCAGGAAAATCCTGAAATCGAGATATTAAACCTTGAATTAAGTACAAAACACGATCAAGGTTCTATACTAATAACCATAATATAATTCGGAGTATTTCATTTTGCACTGTGCAAGGGAGTTCATGTAACTGATAACATGATCTCAAACAACCTCGAGCGTAGTTTTGTACTTAATTCTATGTTTAAACACCGTACTATCATTTGGAATCTAACATGCCACATTGTTAAATTTGCCGTCTGCCGTTTTTCGTAATTTCGAGTGCTTGGTGTCTGGGCAGGTTCTCCACATAGTACCTATATATTTGGTTCTCTGAAGTACCAAATTGCTAGTACCTAAATATTTGGTACTACAGATAATTTGGTACTCCCCACGGGACAAGTTCAGTACCTACCTATGTACCCTCGAGTACCTATTGTTTTAAGAATGTACATAATGCCTGGATAGGTACTCCACAGAACCTAAATATAGGTACTCCAGATAACCTAAATATCTGTACTCCACAAAACCTAAATATATAGGTACTCTAGAGTACCAACAATTAGGTACTTCCCCTGGGACAAAACTCAGTACATACGTAGGTAATCCAGAGTACCGGTACCTATTGTTTTAAGAGTGTATTCCGTCTCACAAATTAACCACCGTATGTAACTTGTTGTGGTGTCCACCTTACCAGGACAATATATCCTATCTGTAATCTTAATAGTGATTTTGCGAAAGGTCTCTACTGTCGGGACATTGCCGACTGGGGTCAGAACGATAAATCCATTATGGGAACAAGATGAAAATAACACTAACATCCGCAACAGTTTATTGTCAGATGGAGGAATCTGTATAAACAACACTTTAAATTCGGAGACAAATGCTGATAAATAATCACGATGCAAGAGCTCACACGGTCAAGGAGCGTTTGTCTTGTGCGGTAGGCATATGTAACACCGCACACCATTCATAAACTTTGGTTGAATATTAATTGAAACACACAATGATCATATTGACAGTGGCACAATTTTGTTTGAATTGGGTGTGAATTTAAATTATTAAACATCACATATTGCATGACACTATCCTGATAAATTTACCTATGTATTTTAAGTTTGCAATAAACGCTCTTTATGGCTAATTATTATTGCATCTTTAAGTCAGCTGATCTCAACAGCATCTATTCCATGACATGGCCCGTGTCAAATTACATATATGTGCCAATTCCCCATGAATCTTCTGACATGATAACAAACGCTCTTCATTTATCATATATGGTAATATAATTTATTAGTCCCCGTTTAAGTCTTCTTAGATTATATATTTCAACATGGTGCATAAATAAAACTCATTGAAGACCTCGAAGTAACAATTCCAATTATATTGAGGTGAACCCTGTGTTTTCCTACATATAATCTAAACTGATAAAACGCTCTTTATTGTTAATTATGAAAACCTAATTTCAAAGCCTCACGTTAGGGCCAACAACACCTATCCAATGGTACTACCCGTGTGAATTCACCACCGCATACCAATTTCGAGCGACCAGATTCCAACCTTTTTAAGTCTATGCTTAATTATTTAATTTAAATTGTTTCCAATTGGCCCTTTAAGTAGTCTGATGTCAACAGTACCCATCGGATGCCACTAATCTTGTCACTTTTCCCATGTGAATAAATTTTCAACTACCAGAATTCAACCATTTTGAGTTTATACTTATTTATAACCCCGATTTGGCAAGAGATAAAATGAGAGACAAATGATGCAAGTAAAGACTACCTTTATATAGTGATATCCAAAACATGATATAACAACAGTGTAGAAAAAGGTAGCCGAAGAATAAAAACATAAACAGTGGGTTCAAATAACGCATAAAAACATAAACAGTGGGTTCAAATAACGCCTGGGTTCAAATAACGCCACGCCCACGTAAGTTCCAACTGGTATAGCAACAGCAAGCATTAAGTGAATGCTTCGAGTTAGTGTGTGTTGCTACCCCAGGAGGAACCGATAAAAATTGGCAAAAGAGCCAATAAAAGGGGGATTAACTTTTATACAACCACAGTAAAAACCGGATGTCCTTGCGAAATAAGAAAAGTCAGAAAGTTGAATGCAAGACCAAAAGAAATGTGTCATGGGATGAAAAATTAAATTTTTTAGATTACGCATCGAATAATTTAAATAGATCCAGGCATCATTTCCCAGCGACATCCGGAAAACTGTGTTAACCAGAAAAAATTCAACATCCGTGCGAGGAGAGGGGGGTGATGGGGTGGTGGTGGGAGAAAATATTGTAGAGCAATTAATTATGCGACTTCGCACCTGAAGAAAATTTTGTGAAAGAAAGTGCGTAGATGTTTACTTGGTGTCTACATGCGCACTATAAAAATAGTTCCAGGAGAAGAGACTATCATGTCCTGGAAATTAAAATTAAGAAACTCCAACTATGTTTATTATAACCATAGTTGTTTGAATAAAGCTAACGAATAATGTTTTGACAAAACAATATATTTACCGAGATTATTGCACCACGTTGCATCAGCTTGTCATCGGATGATTGTCGGAAAAGCCGTGCTGCGGTCACTTCTCGTAAATTCTCGCGGCGCGAGATGTGTGACTGTAAGCGCGAATTATGAATTTAAAAATACCAGCCGCATTGGGGATATAAAACCATTGGACCTCTGTTCCAATGGTAATTTATAACCCCGATTTGGCAAGAGATAAAATAAGAGACAATTGATGCAAGTAAGGACTACCTTTATATAGTGATATCAAAAACATGATATAACAACGGTGTAGAAAAAGGTAGCCGAAGAATAAAAACATAAAGAGTGGGTTCAAATAACGCCACGAGACGAGAGCAAGTACAAAACTTGTACGAGACTCAACCCACTGGATGGGGGAGGGGGGGGGGGCCAAAAATATCGACGCTCGGAAGATGAAACCTCATATCACAACTGATGTAGCACCATTAAAGCACGAGGTAGGTAATACGTAATGATATGTATAAAATGTACAAGTAATGCCCAAAACAAAATTAAAGCGGTTGAGCATATTGTAACTGACTAGGTATGAAGCACTTATGTAACCAATACTGACGAACACTGGACGGATGACCTAGAAAGACTTGGTAGGTTATGAAACCAGTAAAATGACATATGAAAAAGGATGAAACAATAAATCGTAATGGATGAGCTTGTAAGAAAAAACTCCAGGTCCAACCTAATTCTGAGATAGGGGAGAAGATCTAATGTAGCGATGAAAAGCATTAGATTTCCAACGACCCATCCGTCTAATTTGAGAATCAGAATAACCTAACTCTGCTGCCCAAGTTGCCGCCCCAATGCGGAAACTGTGTGTTAAGAACAGACTTGAGCTAAGGTTACAAATATGAAAGCATTGTTTCAGAAAATCATTGAATTGTCTACGAAGTAGAGGCCGGCCATCAGGGTATGCAAAGAGGGGGCCCGGCAGGTCTCCCCGTATCTGTAAAAAGGAACTGAGATTGTTGACTGGGCACGTTTTGGAGGCTGTTTGGCGAAACAAACGAATGTAATGAGGCTGATTGTCTGTGTTATGCTTGAAATATTTGAAAACAATAGTAATGTCAAAAGTGTCCAAAATAATATCGCTGAATTGTAGCACTTTGTCACTGTTAGCCCAGGTGTTTGGACAAATTTCACCCATACGAGCCATGGCAAAAAATGCTGTTGTAAAAACTGCTGATAATAATTTTTGTGCGTAATTGGAAATTCCCAGATTTGGTATAGCGGATACAAGCTTACTGAGAATATTCAAGGTAACCGGTAATCGTGCATCGCAGACTGGCTGAAGTTTGCGTATTGCAGTTAAAAGTTTTCTCACTAAAAATGATTGGGTTGGATCTGAAGCATTTCTTACTTTATGTACAAACGCAATGGCTGACATTGCACTAGTAATTGTGCTAGATGATAAACCTTTGTTGTATAAATAAGAAATGAATAAACATATAATATCAACTGACAATGGAATGTTTAAAGATAGGTCTGTATGTTGACTAAAGGATACCAGATGATTCCAAGCAGTTGAGTACTGTTTTCTCGTTGCAGTAGCCAGTGAATGTGAATATAAATTTTTTAAAGTTTCAGTAAGCTCCGTAATGTGAGCTCGACTGGCAGACTGAATGATACCTCCTGAAAAAAAGGGAAAAGATGCTTAAAGCGTTCCAACTTCCCTCGGCTCAAGAGATCTGCTCTTTCGTTACAAATGCCACTAATATGACGAGCTTTGAATAAGATGTTATGTTTAAGACAGGTCAAAACGAGATGTCTTAAAAGAATTAACAAATGTTTATCCCTGGTCGTTTGACGGTTAATGATAGCTACAACTGCATTAGTATCACAATAGAATAACACGCAGCTATTTTTCAATAGGTGCGCCCAAATGTGTAGACCTAACACAATGGGATAAAATTCTAGTACTGTAATATTCAATAATTGTTCGGAACGTGACCATGTCGAAGAAAAGTACTCATGCTGGAAGATGGCGCTAAAGCCCACAGATGCCGCCGCATCTGTGTAAAAAGTCAACGACTGAGATGTCGCCCAATGGCGGTCTATGAACAATGAGGTACCGTTGAAGTGTTCGAGAAAAAGAAGCCAAATTTGTAAATCCTCTTTGACTTCTTTTGTCAAACGTATTCGGTGGTGCAGTTTTGAAATTCCAATAGTTCTGTCAATAATACGCCTCAAAAATACCCGTCCGGGTTGAATAACTGAACAGGTAAAATTCAGTAAGCCAATAATGGACAGAAATTCACGTAAAGTAGCCTTGTTTTTTAACAATAAAATATTATCTTAGCCATGCACGTGATTAATTTGTCATGTGGAAGAGAGGCTGTCACGTTAACTGTGTCCAATTGAATCCCTAAAAATGTAATACAGGTTGTGGGTGAAACAGTTTTTTCGGATGCTATGGGCACACCCAAATGTTGACACATATTGAGAAAAGATGATAAATAAGCTTCACAAATGGCTCTAGTGAGAGCGAGGAAAATAAAATCGTCTATGTAGTGGACAGAATTACGTATATCAAGTTTATTATGTGCAATCCACTCAAGTGATGAGCTGAACGCCTTAAAATTGTGACAGCTTGAAGAGCCCCCCATTGGCATGCATTTATCAAAAATAATAACTGCCCTCAAATTTGAAGCCAAGAAGGTGATAATCCTCGGGGTGTGATGCGAGGACCATAAAAGCAGAAAGAATATCAACCTTCGAACAGAAACAGCCCTGTGGTAGCTTCTGAATACAGTTAATGGCATGCTGAATTGAAGAGTATGAAACAGATTTGAATTCGGGAAGAATGTAGTCATTCACAGAACTACCCTGTGGAAAGGATAAGTTATGAATCATCCTGTATTCCGGTAGTTTTTTCGGAACCACCCCGATTGGCGAAACTATGAAATTGTCAAATGGGGGTTGCGTAAATGGACCAGCAATTCGCCCCATTTCAAGTTCTTTCAACAATTTCTTTTGGACAACTAGAGGATGTTCTAAAGCCGATTTAAGATTCTTTGAATTGTGAAATATAAGAACACCCCGGACACCCAGTCTAAAGCCATCAGTGAAGCCTGAAATTAAAAAATCACGTTTCTGTTTATTGTAACCCTGTAAAAGTTCATTTAACAGAAGTACCCGGACTGGTGTTGGCAGTTTTCGTTTGTTTGAAGGGCCGATTTGTTTGCGATGGTGAGTTATTGAAATTTCCTCCGCGGTTTTTGTTTCGCCGGGGACAACGCACGAAGCTATGTGATTGCTTGCACAGGTAGCAGGCATGGGAAAAATTGCAGCCATTGCAATTCTTTCCCCTGTGGAAATCCCAGCAGAACCCGTGAGGGATTGTTGAGCGAGACTTGTTTGAGTTTTGAAAACGCGATTTTGATCTTTCCGAAACATTAATAGATGTTGGGACATTAGCTGCCAGCATAGGCACACGAGGAGCCGCTTGCATGTACAGCTCCCATTGAATGTGATCCCAAGCCAAACTCGCGTTAAATTGTCTCATCAACCGAAACTGTCGATCATAAAATGACCAATTGTAGCCAGATCGTGCCATTCGACGAATGCGCATCATATAGCTGAGCAATTTGCCAATCTGATCATTTATTGACTTTGTGGGTTTCGGTTGTAGGAAAAAGGCATGAGCACCAGGGATACCTGTGTTAATTGAAACTGGTACATTATCAATATGTTCGAATTCAGGCAGTAAAGAAAATAACGGGACAAATTCATTGGCCCAAATTTGAGATCTGATTTTCAAAGGCACGTGAGCCTCTAAAGGTGAAGCCAGCGAAACAAATTCTAGACGATTCGTACCCGCGTCAACTGGAATGTTTGTTCGTAAGTCTGGGTTAGCAGTGGATTGGTAGGGTGGTAACGACGGCTGAAGACCAGGAAAGTTACGGATCGTACCGGCGTCCAGTGGAATGTCTGGGTTGGATGATAAAGTTTGGTAGGAAGGCATCGACGGCTGCAGTCCATGAACAGACAGACATTCAGGAAACGCGGAGGCAGACACAGTCTGAGCAGGCACACTGACCATATCGGCTACCATTGGAAAGTTGGTTCTACAGTCTGGGTTTGATGCTAACGTTTGGTAGGTAGGCATAGAATGCTGAAGTCCTATAGGAGCCGATGATATCGGTGGAGCAGACATCAAAGTCCAAGGTAAAGTCGACACTGTGGTGGTGATAGATGGAGTGGACGACCACGAAGAACTAATAACAGTTGATGGCACCGTGAAAGTGCGCGACGATAAAGCCGGAAACAGTGAGTCAGCTGTTAAAGGTCCGAAAGGCCCAGGCAACGCCGAGGCCGGAAGAGCTGATAAAGTACCGGGATAATGCAGCATGTTCGAGCTAGGAACAGCGGACGGAACTGGGAGATAAGCCGGCGGTGGTGGTGGCATCGAAATAGCAGCTGGTGTGGAGCTTGGAACTTGGCTGCGAAGTTGTCTGCGAGAACCGGGTGGACGACCCCTACGCTTTGGAGTTGTAGTAGGTCTGGCAGACATGATGATTGATGAGGTGCAAATACTTTAATAGCCACAGGTTGTATACTGTAAAAAGAAAATCAGACAACGAGTATAAGTTGTCAAAAACAATGTTATACGCTATTGTCCGAACCAACGAGTCGGGAAAATCAATACGCAAATGGGTTCTTGATAAAATTAAACTTTTTTATTTATTTATTCAACACCCACATTTGTGCGTATATAGTAATGCCGACATAAAAAAAATTAAAAAGATGCAATTTGCAACTTTTAATTAGGATTGCATTCGCATAAAGTATATCTCTAAAATTGATACATGTGTACCTGTATGACCGATGACGTCATAGCAGAGGGGGGGGGGCATTACTTCAAAAGAAATGTGCTTCACTGATCAAGATCAGAATAAATGTACCGGGTATAATAAGCACAAGTAAATGCCCCAATATAACATAAGGTAATATGAAAACAGAGATAAACCGACAGTTGCAGCTTCACATTCAAATTAATCTAAGCATGCTCAAGCACTATCACCAAAGGCGAAATGAAAAATGCAGTCATACATGTATATAACCAGATGGCCCACAAATGAAGAAATGTAAATGGAAAGGTTCCCAAAACCACTCTGACCAACCATCTCTGCTGCCGAATGTGAGGACAACGATGGGTGTGTATATGTTTTTTTTTTTAATTTTTTTTTTTTATATAAATTACATAACCTATATATAAAATTATATACTGTACCTATATATTTATATATATATATATATATATATTTATTATTATTATTATTATACTTCCATGTTTTACATGGAAGTATATTGTTTTTGTGATTTTTATTTTTCTCTATTATTATTATTATTCTTTATTCTTCTTAGCAATTTTATAATGAGCATAGCTCAGTCAATACAAGAGTTAGAAAGCTAAAACTTTGTATGTATATATATGTATACAAACTCTAGTGCTTAGGCCTATTGAGAATCATGTCCTCACTTGATTTGCAGAGTTATCTCCCTTTATGTGAACAATTGGTGTTTTCAGAACTCCGAAAATATAAGGAGTACAGCACTGAAATTTGGTCGATACATACATCTTGATATCCACTGAATCATGAGCACATCAAAAACTCTGTCCGTCTTTCCTCTCCAGAGTTATCTCCCATATATATGTCAACCTCGAAATGTTCTGATCGCCTGTTCTCACATAGCAAGAAATATAGCTGGATTTAGTTTCTATGGTAGTGCTGGCCGTTGTCAATATACTTCACAAAAATAATTTGGACAGGGTCGGACTTACATTTTTTGGTTAGAGTGGGGGCGAAATTTTCGCAATTTTATTTTTGCGATGATTTCAACCATTTTTACTACCATGTATCTTTAGGACGTACTAATGATCCTCCTGAAAGAATTTTGTAAATCGGTTGAGAAATGTCCAAGTTACAGACCATCGAATATTATATTCATACATTGGCTGAGGAGAAAGTGGTTGTGACCACAACTCCTCCTAAACGACGCAAATGAGCAGGATTTGGTTTATGTGAGCGTGTTAGTCATAGAGAGAAGACGAACTGGTGCAATTTTTACCAAGATCCAAAAATATTTGTCCCTATTAGGGAGGGGGCAAAAATTGTAATTTTTTTGTCGTCTTCGATTCGAACCAAAATTGTTGTGAAGTATCTATAGGACGTTCTGGGAGTACTCCAGACAGAATTTTGTAAATCGGTTGAAAAATGTAGAAATTGTGACCCATTAATTCTTATCAAGTTTACACAAGATACACTATGGATTTAAATTCCTACAACCAATCGTCACTTTTTTTGTGTCATTCGATGGAGAATTTCTAGTACTTCTAAATAATTACCTACTTACCGTATTATATTGATGGAAGCCAGAGATAATCGAAATGTATACACTGAACAGCATATATATAGGCCTACATAGTAGAATATTGCCACAATATCTTACTAAAACCCTACTATATAATAAAGGGGCATCAATTGCGAACACAATGCCGCAAAAATTAGCTCGATATCTCGAAAATTGGCCGAGATATGGTGACTTTTCTACCCGCGTCACCTAATTCCGAGGTATGGGTGGGGGTCACACCAGAAGGTTCCAACTGAACACAGAAATGTCAAGAAACCGTACTATGGACATAACAATCAATTCCGCGCGATTCCCTAATTATACTTCCATGTTTTACATGGAAGTATATTGTTTTTGTGATTTTTATTTTTCTCTATTATTATTATTATTCTTTATTCTTCTTAGCAATTTTATAATGAGCATAGCTCAGTCAATACAAGAGTTAGAAAGCTAAAACTTTGTATGTATATATATGTATACAAACTCTAGTGCTTAGGCCTATTGAGAATCATGTCCTCACTTGATTTGCAGAGTTATCTCCCTTTATGTGAACAATTGGTGTTTTCAGAACTCCGAAAATATAAGGAGTACAGCACTGAAATTTGGTCGATACATACATCTTGATATCCACTGAATCATGAGCACATCAAAAACTCTGTCCGTCTTTCCTCTCCAGAGTTATCTCCCATATATATGTCAACCTCGAAATGTTCTGATCGCCTGTTCTCACATAGCAAGAAATATAGCTGGATTTAGTTTCTATGGTAGTGCTGGCCGTTGTCAATATACTTCACAAAAATAATTTGGACAGGGTCGGACTTACATTTTTTGGTTAGAGTGGGGGCGAAAATTTCGCAATTTTATTTTTGCGATGATTTCAACCATTTTTACTACCATGTATCTTTAGGACGTACTAATGATCCTCCTGAAAGAATTTTGTAAATCGGTTGAGAAATGTCCAAGTTACAGACCATCGAATATTATATTCATACATTGGCTGAGGAGAAAGTGGTTGTGACCACAACTCCTCCTAAACGACGCAAATGAGCAGGATTTGGTTTATGTGAGCGTGTTAGTCATAGAGAGAAGACGAACTGGTGCAATTTTTACCAAGATCCAAAAATATTTGTCCCTATTAGGGAGGGGGCAAAAATTGTAATTTTTTTGTCGTCTTCGATTCGAACCAAAATTGTTGTGAAGTATCTATAGGACGTTCTGGGAGTACTCCAGACAGAATGTTGTAAATCGGTTGAAAAATGTAGAAATTGTGACCCATTAATTCTTATCAAGTTTACACAAGATACACTATGGATTTAAATTCCTACAACCAATCGTCACTTTTTTTGTGTCATTCGATGGAGAATTTCTAGTACTTCTAAATAATTACCTACTTACCGTATTATATTGATGGAAGCCAGAGATAATCGAAATGTATACACTGAACAGCATATATATAGGCCTACATAGTAGAATATTGCCACAATATCTTACTAAAACCCTACTATATAATAAAGGGGCATCAATTGCGAACACAATGCCGCAAAAATTAGCTCGATATCTCGAAAATTGGCCGAGATATGGTGACTTTTCTACCCGCGTCACCTAATTCCGAGGTATGGGTGGGGGTCACACCAGAAGGTTCCAACTGAACACAGAAATGTCAAGAAACCGTACTATGGACATAACAATCAATTCCGCGCGATTCCCTAATTATACTTCCATGTTTTACATGGAAGTATATTGTTTTTGTGATTTTTATTTTTCTCTATTATTATTATTATTCTTTATTCTTCTTAGCAATTTTATAATGAGCATAGCTCAGTCAATACAAGAGTTAGAAAGCTAAAACTTTGTATGTATATATATGTATACAAACTCTAGTGCTTAGGCCTATTGAGAATCATGTCCTCACTTGATTTGCAGAGTTATCTCCCTTTATGTGAACAATTGGTGTTTTCAGAACTCCGAAAATATAAGGAGTACAGCACTGAAATTTGGTCGATACATACATCTTGATATCCACTGAATCATGAGCACATCAAAAACTCTGTCCGTCTTTCCTCTCCAGAGTTATCTCCCATATATATGTCAACCTCGAAATGTTCTGATCGCCTGTTCTCACATAGCAAGAAATATAGCTGGATTTAGTTTCTATGGTAGTGCTGGCCGTTGTCAATATACTTCACAAAAATAATTTGGACAGGGTCGGACTTACATTTTTTGGTTAGAGTGGGGGCGAAATTTTCGCAATTTTATTTTTGCGATGATTTCAACCATTTTTACTACCATGTATCTTTAGGACGTACTAATGATCCTCCTGAAAGAATTTTGTAAATCGGTTGAGAAATGTCCAAGTTACAGACCATCGAATATTATATTCATACATTGGCTGAGGAGAAAGTGGTTGTGACCACAACTCCTCCTAAACGACGCAAATGAGCAGGATTTGGTTTATGTGAGCGTGTTAGTCATAGAGAGAAGACGAACTGGTGCAATTTTTACCAAGATCCAAAAATATTTGTCCCTATTAGGGAGGGGGCAAAAATTGTAATTTTTTTGTCGTCTTCGATTCGAACCAAAATTGTTGTGAAGTATCTATAGGACGTTCTGGGAGTACTCCAGACAGAATTTTGTAAATCGGTTGAAAAATGTAGAAATTGTGACCCATTAATTCTTATCAAGTTTACACAAGATACACTATGGATTTAAATTCCTACAACCAATCGTCACTTTTTTTGTGTCATTCGATGGAGAATTTCTAGTACTTCTAAATAATTACCTACTTACCGTATTATATTGATGGAAGCCAGAGATAATCGAAATGTATACACTGAACAGCATATATATAGGCCTACATAGTAGAATATTGCCACAATATCTTACTAAAACCCTACTATATAATAAAGGGGCATCAATTGCGAACACAATGCCGCAAAAATTAGCTCGATATCTCGAAAATTGGCCGAGATATGGTGACTTTTCTACCCGCGTCACCTAATTCCGAGGTATGGGTGGGGGTCACACCAGAAGGTTCCAACTGAACACAGAAATGTCAAGAAACCGTACTATGGACATAACAATCAATTCCGCGCGATTCCCTAATTATACTTCCATGTTTTACATGGAAGTATATTGTTTTTGTGATTTTTATTTTTCTCTATTATTATTATTATTCTTTATTCTTCTTAGCAATTTTATAATGAGCATAGCTCAGTCAATACAAGAGTTAGAAAGCTAAAACTTTGTATGTATATATATGTATACAAACTCTAGTGCTTAGGCCTATTGAGAATCATGTCCTCACTTGATTTGCAGAGTTATCTCCCTTTATGTGAACAATTGGTGTTTTCAGAACTCCGAAAATATAAGGAGTACAGCACTGAAATTTGGTCGATACATACATCTTGATATCCACTGAATCATGAGCACATCAAAAACTCTGTCCGTCTTTCCTCTCCAGAGTTATCTCCCATATATATGTCAACCTCGAAATGTTCTGATCGCCTGTTCTCACATAGCAAGAAATATAGCTGGATTTAGTTTCTATGGTAGTGCTGGCCGTTGTCAATATACTTCACAAAAATAATTTGGACAGGGTCGGACTTACATTTTTTGGTTAGAGTGGGGGCGAAAATTTCGCAATTTTATTTTTGCGATGATTTCAACCATTTTTACTACCATGTATCTTTAGGACGTACTAATGATCCTCCTGAAAGAATTTTGTAAATCGGTTGAGAAATGTCCAAGTTACAGACCATCGAATATTATATTCATACATTGGCTGAGGAGAAAGTGGTTGTGACCACAACTCCTCCTAAACGACGCAAATGAGCAGGATTTGGTTTATGTGAGCGTGTTAGTCATAGAGAGAAGACGAACTGGTGCAATTTTTACCAAGATCCAAAAATATTTGTCCCTATTAGGGAGGGGGCAAAAATTGTAATTTTTTTGTCGTCTTCGATTCGAACCAAAATTGTTGTGAAGTATCTATAGGACGTTCTGGGAGTACTCCAGACAGAATGTTGTAAATCGGTTGAAAAATGTAGAAATTGTGACCCATTAATTCTTATCAAGTTTACACAAGATACACTATGGATTTAAATTCCTACAACCAATCGTCACTTTTTTTGTGTCATTCGATGGAGAATTTCTAGTACTTCTAAATAATTACCTACTTACCGTATTATATTGATGGAAGCCAGAGATAATCGAAATGTATACACTGAACAGCATATATATAGGCCTACATAGTAGAATATTGCCACAATATCTTACTAAAACCCTACTATATAATAAAGGGGCATCAATTGCGAACACAATGCCGCAAAAATTAGCTCGATATCTCGAAAATTGGCCGAGATATGGTGACTTTTCTACCCGCGTCACCTAATTCCGAGGTATGGGTGGGGGTCACACCAGAAGGTTCCAACTGAACACAGAAATGTCAAGAAACCGTACTATGGACATAACAATCAATTCCGCGCGATTCCCTAATTATACTTCCATGTTTTACATGGAAGTATATTGTTTTTGTGATTTTTATTTTTCTCTATTATTATTATTATTCTTTATTCTTCTTAGCAATTTTATAATGAGCATAGCTCAGTCAATACAAGAGTTAGAAAGCTAAAACTTTGTATGTATATATATGTATACAAACTCTAGTGCTTAGGCCTATTGAGAATCATGTCCTCACTTGATTTGCAGAGTTATCTCCCTTTATGTGAACAATTGGTGTTTTCAGAACTCCGAAAATATAAGGAGTACAGCACTGAAATTTGGTCGATACATACATCTTGATATCCACTGAATCATGAGCACATCAAAAACTCTGTCCGTCTTTCCTCTCCAGAGTTATCTCCCATATATATGTCAACCTCGAAATGTTCTGATCGCCTGTTCTCACATAGCAAGAAATATAGCTGGATTTAGTTTCTATGGTAGTGCTGGCCGTTGTCAATATACTTCACAAAAATAATTTGGACAGGGTCGGACTTACATTTTTTGGTTAGAGTGGGGGCGAAATTTTCGCAATTTTATTTTTGCGATGATTTCAACCATTTTTACTACCATGTATCTTTAGGACGTACTAATGATCCTCCTGAAAGAATTTTGTAAATCGGTTGAGAAATGTCCAAGTTACAGACCATCGAATATTATATTCATACATTGGCTGAGGAGAAAGTGGTTGTGACCACAACTCCTCCTAAACGACGCAAATGAGCAGGATTTGGTTTATGTGAGCGTGTTAGTCATAGAGAGAAGACGAACTGGTGCAATTTTTACCAAGATCCAAAAATATTTGTCCCTATTAGGGAGGGGGCAAAAATTGTATTTTTTTTGTCGTCTTCGATTCGAACCAAAATTGTTGTGAAGTATCTATAGGACGTTCTGGGAGTACTCCAGACAGAATTTTGTAAATCGGTTGAAAAATGTAGAAATTGTGACCCATTAATTCTTATCAAGTTTACACAAGATACACTATGGATTTAAATTCCTACAACCAATCGTCACTTTTTTTGTGTCATTCGATGGAGAATTTCTAGTACTTCTAAATAATTACCTACTTACCGTATTATATTGATGGAAGCCAGAGATAATCGAAATGTATACACTGAACAGCATATATATAGGCCTACATAGTAGAATATTGCCACAATATCTTACTAAAACCCTACTATATAATAAAGGGGCATCAATTGCGAACACAATGCCGCAAAAATTAGCTCGATATCTCGAAAATTGGCCGAGATATGGTGACTTTTCTACCCGCGTCACCTAATTCCGAGGTATGGGTGGGGGTCACACCAGAAGGTTCCAACTGAACACAGAAATGTCAAGAAACCGTACTATGGACATAACAATCAATTCCGCGCGATTCCCTAATTATACTTCCATGTTTTACATGGAAGTATATTGTTTTTGTGATTTTTATTTTTCTCTATTATTATTATTATACTTCCATGGTGTAACCAAGGAAGTATATTGTTTTTCTATTGGGGTTGTTTTCCGTTTATTTGAAAATACTCAGAAACTAATTGCAGCAGGACCGCGAAATCTTTAACGAATATAGGAATCTGAGGTCTACTAAAGATAATGATATCCGGATTTCGGCCCATTGTTTCAAGACAGAGTTATAGCCCTTATTCGATTATTTTTCATTATTATTATTATACTACAGTATTTTTCAACGCCCAAATCTCTGAATGTATTAGTACTAGAAAACTCAAGGTTGGTACGTATGTTGGGGTAAATGAGTTCTATGCCTTTGGCTCATAACGGATATTGTCCGCATTTAACCCGTGGAGTTATCTCCCTTTATATGAAAAAATGTCATTTTTATTATCTCGGAAATTATAAGGAGCAGAGCATCGAAAATTGGACCGTATGTACACCTCGGTATGCCCTACTGCCCACGGGCATCAAAACTTGTGTCCGCGCTTTCCATGAAGAGTTACCGCCCATAAACAGGGGAACCTCTATTTTATTGTACTCTGTTGTTCTCCCGTATCATTCCAGATAACTGCATTTGGTTTTCATAGCCGTGATGACCGTTCTCAGTTTAGTCCGAAAAAGAAATGTTAACAGTGTCGGACATATATTTTTACACTGATGTGGGGGCAAAATTTTCTCATAAATGTTTTTTTGATCGATATTAATCTATTTAAGTATATGCATTCCCTGAACGAAAACAAACCCAAACCAAGAAGTATTTTTGAAATCCGATAAGAATTGCAAGAGTTACAGGCCCTCAAATTTTTGCAGTTTGGGACATGTGCTTGTGACCACATCTCCTCCGAAGATGTCGAAGTTTGGATGTCAACTGATACGCCAACGTGTGCGGACGAAAGAGTGCACGCGGTGGGCCAAATTTTGCCAGTGTCTGTTCATTATTGTGGGTATGGGGAGGGGTGGTCCGTGGTACCAATTTTTAATTCTTATCGGAATAAGATGAAACTTGGAATTTAACATCTACAACACCACCCGATCTAGAAACTGAAAGAATTTCGAAATTCCATTGAAAACTGACAGAGTTAGGGGCCCTCAAATTTTGCAATTTTGGGCCCATGTGCTTGATAACACATCTCCTCCGAAGATGTCGAACTTTGAATGTCATCTGATACGCCAATGTGTGTAGGCTGAAGAGAGCACGCGGTGTGCCAAATTTTGCCAGTGTCGGTTCAGTGTTGTGGGTCAGGGGAGGGGTGGTCCGAGGTACCAAAATTTAATTCGTCTCCGAATTATATGAAACTTGGAATATAACATCTACCATACACGCTAATAACAAATCTGAAAACAGATCGTAAATCCGTTAAAAACTGGCGGAGATTTTGGAACTCAAAGTTTGAATATGGGCCCATATTCTTTCCAATAACCAAAATGTTCTTCTTTTCCGAATCAGATGAAATTTATAATATGCAATCTCAGTAAGTAGCATATAACAAAACTTAAAACAATTTTGAAATCCATTGGAAAATCACGGAGTTATGGTCCTCCAAAAATTGCATTTTGGGCCTGGTGTGACAATTTCCCAATCCCGTCACCCAATTTCGAGGCAGGAGTGGGGTCAATTATAAACACTTGAGATCAACACACAAATGTTAAGGACAGTACACAATCATCTTACTTCATATTTTCCATCCCTAAACTGCGAATTGTTCAGTTCATGATTCGCCCTATTATTATACTTCCATGGTGTAACCAAGGAAGTATATTGTTTTTCTATTGGGGTAGTTTTCCGTTTATTTGAAAATACTCAGAAACTAATTGCAGCAGGACCGCGAAATCTTTAACGAATATAGGCATCTGAGGTCTACTAAAGATAATGATATCCGGATTTCGGCCCATTGTTTCAAGACAGAGTTATAGCCCTTATTCGATTATTTTTCATTATTATTATTATACTACAGTATTTTTCAACGCCCAAATCTCTGAATGTATTAGTACTAGAAAACTCAAGGTTGGTACGTATGTTGGGGTAAATGAGTTCTATGCCTTTGGCTCATAACGGATATTGTCCGCATTTAACCCGTGGAGTTATCTCCCTTTATATGAAAAAATGTCATTTTTATTATCTCGGAAATTATAAGGAGCAGAGCATCGAAAATTGGACCGTATGTACACCTCGGTATGCCCTACTGCCCACGGGCATCAAAACTTGTGTCCGCGCTTTCCATGAAGAGTTACCGCCCATAAACAGGGGAACCTCTATTTTATTGTACTCTGTTGTTCTCCCGTATCATTCCAGATAACTGCATTTGGTTTTCATAGCCGTGATGACCGTTCTCAGTTTAGTCCGAAAAAGAAATGTTAACAGTGTCGGACATATATTTTTACACTGATGTGGGGGCAAAATTTTCTCATAAATGTTTTTTTGATCGATATTCATCTATTTAAGTATATGCATTCTCTGAACGAAAAAAAACCCAAACCAAGAAGTATTTTTGAAATCCAATAAGAATTGCAAGAGTTACAGGCCCTCAAATTTTTGCAGTTTGGGACATGTGCTTGTGACCACATCTCCTCCGAAGATGTCGAAGTTTGGATGTCAACTGATACGCCAACGTGTGCGGACGAAAGAGTGCACGCGGTGGGCCAAATTTTGCCAGTGTCTGTTCATTATTGTGGGTATGGGGAGGGGTGGTCCGTGGTACCAATTTTTAATTCTTATCGGAATAAGATGAAACTTGGAATTTAACATCTACAACACCACCCGATCTAAAAACTGAAAGAATTTCGAAATTCCATTGAAAACTGACAGAGTTAGGGGCCCTCAAATTTTGCAATTTTGGGCCCATGTGCTTGATAACACATCTCCTCCGAAGATGTCGAACTTTGAATGTCATCTGATACGCCAATGTGTGTAGGCTGAAGAGAGCACGCGGTGTGCCAAATTTTGCCAGTGTCGGTTCAGTGTTGTGGGTCAGGGGAGGGGTGGTCCGAGGTACCAAAATTTAATTCGTCTCCGAATTATATGAAACTTGGAATATAACATCTACCATACACGCTAATAACAAATCTGAAAACAGATCGTAAATCCGTTAAAAACTGGCGGAGATTTTGGAACTCAAAGTTTGAATATGGGCCCATATTCTTTCCAATAACCAAAATGTTCTTCTTTTCCGAATCAGATGAAATTTATAATATGCAATCTCAGTAAGTAGCATATAACAAAACTTAAAACAATTTTGAAATCCATTGGAAAATCACGGAGTTATGGTCCTCCAAAAATTGCATTTTGGGCCTGGTGTGACAATTTCCCAATCCCGTCACCCAATTTCGAGGCAGGAGTGGGGTCAATTATAAACACTTGAGATCAACACACAAATGTTAAGGACAGTACACAATCATCTTACTTCATATTTTCCATCCCTAAACTGCGAATTGTTCAGTTCATGATTCGCCCTATTATTATACTTCCATGGTGTAACCAAGGAAGTATATTGTTTTTCTATTGGGGTAGTTTTCCGTTTATTTGAAAATACTCAGAAACTAATTGCAGCAGGACCGCGAAATCTTTAACGAATATAGGCATCTGAGGTCTACTAAAGATAATGATATCCGGATTTCGGCCCATTGTTTCAAGACAGAGTTATAGCCCTTATTCGATTATTTTTCATTATTATTATTATACTACAGTATTTTTCAACGCCCAAATCTCTGAATGTATTAGTACTAGAAAACTCAAGTTTGGTACGTATGTTGGGGTAAATGAGTTCTATGCCTTTGGCTCATAACGGATATTGTCCGCATTTAACCCGTGGAGTTATCTCCCTTTATATGAAAAAATGTCATTTTTATTATCTCGGAAATTATAAGGAGCAGAGCATCGAAAATTGGACCGTATGTACACCTCGGTATGCCCTACTGCCCACGGGCATCAAAACTTGTGTCCGCGCTTTCCATGAAGAGTTACCGCCCATAAACAGGGGAACCTCTATTTTATTGTACTCTGTTGTTCTCCCGTATCATTCCAGATAACTGCATTTGGTTTTCATAGCCGTGATGACCGTTCTCAGTTTAGTCCGAAAAAGAAATTTTAACAGTGTCGGTCATATATTTTTACACTGATGTGGGGGCAAAATTTTCTCAAAAATGTTTTTTTGATCGATATTCATCTATTTAAGTATATGCATTCCCTGAACGAAAACAAACCCAAACCAAGAAGTATTTTTGAAATCCGATAAGAATTGCAAGAGTTACAGGCCCTCAAACTTTTGCAGTTTGGGACATGTGCTTGTGACCACATCTCCTCCGAAGATGTCGAAGTTTGGATGTCAACTGATACGCCATCGTGTGCGGACGAAAGAGTGCACGCGGTGGGCCAAATTTTTCCAGTGTCTGTTCATTATTGTGGGTATGGGGAGGGGTGGTCCGTGGTACCAATTTTTAATTCTTATCGGAATAAGATGAAACTTGGAATTTAACATCTACAACACCACCCGATCTAAAAACTGAAAGAATTTCGAAATTCCATTGAAAACTGACAGAGTTAGGGGCCCTCAAATTTTGCAATTTTGGGCCCATGTGCTTGATAACACATCTCCTCCGAAGATGTCGAACTTTGAATGTCATCTGATACGCCAATGTGTGTAGGCTGAAGAGAGCACGCGGTGTGCCAAATTTTGCCAGTGTCGGTTCAGTGTTGTGGGTCAGGGGAGGGGTGGTCCGAGGTACCAAAATTTAATTCGTCTCCGAATTATATGAAACTTGGAATATAACATCTACCATACACGCTAATAACAAATCTGAAAACAGATCGTAAATCCGTTAAAAACTGGCGGAGATTTTGGAACTCAAAGTTTGAATATGGGCCCATATTCTTTCCAATAACCAAAATGTTCTTCTTTTCCGAATCAGATGAAATTTATAATATGCAATCTCAGTAAGTAGCATATAACAAAACTTAAAACAATTTTGAAATCCATTGGAAAATCACGGAGTTATGGTCCTCCAAAAATTGCATTTTGGGCCTGGTGTGACAATTTCCCAATCCCGTCACCCAATTTCGAGGCAGGAGTGGGGTCAATTATAAACACTTGAGATCAACACACAAATGTTAAGGACAGTACACAATCATCTTACTTCATATTTTCCATCCCTAAACTGCGAATTGTTCAGTTCATGATTCGCCCTATTATTATACTTCCATGGTGTAACCAAGGAAGTATATTGTTTTTCTATTGGGGTAGTTTTCCGTTTATTTGAAAATACTCAGAAACTAATTGCAGCAGGACCGCGAAATCTTTAACGAATATAGGCATCTGAGGTCTACTAAAGATAATGATATCCGGATTTCGGCCCATTGTTTCAAGACAGAGTTATAGCCCTTATTCGATTATTTTTCATTATTATTATTATTTAAGGAATAATCTCGGTTTCCTAATGTAATTACACAGTCTAAAGGCATATGCCGAATCACAAACCTATAAATCGCGAAGCGATTTATAAGAGTTTGTGATTCGGCATATGCCTTTAGACTGTGTAATTACATTAGGAAACCGAGATTATTCCTTATAATTATGCCATCGATTGTTAAATATTGATTTTAAAGACATATTCGCCCTTAAAATACGATTGAAACAAGGAACTATATGTTCTCAAATAACAGACAAGACTTGAGCCGAAAACAACTCGCTGCATTCCCGTCCGAATAATATCGATCGATCTGCAGATCTGTAGATCGAGTGGGCTTTTCCCGAACGTATGTCAAGGACGAAACAAAACATTAATAAACTTTTGATCAAAATTAAACATTATTAGCAGAATTTTGGAAGAGGAAAATATACAGTTAGTCTCCATGTCAACTGGGAATCATGAACATGCGATCAAAAAGTTTAGTGAGAATTTTCTTGCAGGAATCCTCCTATCTATCGGCAGTGAGCCAAATACTTTTCAATTTTCGATTTTTCGCAGTCATTTTGTGTCATTGTGATTTTACCGAGAAACAAGTTTTCAGAAGAATTAAATCATCATGGCATTTAAGGAATTTTAAGATGATTTATTTTTCAAAAACTAATATATTTGGTAAAATTTAAAGTGATTATTTATAAATCGCTTGTGTCCAGATAATGCAGACACGTAAACCTTTTGTAACAGTACTGTTTAACATATCGGTACACTGAGACGAGTAGAAGAAATATCCTGCACAGGGACGTTACATTATTTGTAACACCAATCAACGAGTGGTCTCTGTGGATCTCAGGAATCATGTGTATAGCGGTCGCGTTGTAAATATAGAAGGCCGATGACTTCTCTGATCGAGACGATAGGTCACGGTCGTTACACGCTTTGTGTGATAACCAAAGTTAAGCAACGTCGGGCGCGGTTATTCCATGGATTGTGGTTCTCTGAAATCATATAACGATTCGTAACACTTTGTAACATATCGCTGCATTGAGATGAGTTTTAATAATATGCTGCGTTTTTGGGGGGGGGGACTTAATATCATTTGTAAAATGTACCGGTAACGCCTCATAACACTTTGCAACATATCGCTACAATAAAAGGAGGTGAAGAAACATTGAATGCTGCATTTTTTTTTACGGGGACTTTGTAAGTTTCAGTTTGTAGGGCCAGTCTCTGTGGAATCTCAGAAATCATGAAACGCTTTGTAACATATCGTTACACTGAGACGAAGGGAAAAAATATGTTGCAGTTTTCTCACGGGACTGGTACAATGTTTGGGGACATCTGTATACAGTAATTAAAAATTTCATCCTATAAATAATATAAATTGTAGTGCCCAGAATATAACCACTAAATTTAATACTCTTAGTCTTACCTAACTTAAGTTACCACAGGAGCTTGGAACTTTATCAATAAAGTTCTGCCTTAATTATGCTAATTAGCATTTTTTTTGGCCCAGCATTATGGCCAAAAAAATGGTAATTAGGCTAATTAATGCAATTATTAATCAAGTTCCACACTCCTGTGGTCTTACAAAATGACAAGTGTAGTGGTGCCTGCTGGGAAAATGTAAATAAAATTATAAATGAAACGAAAACTAAAAAGTTGTGTATGTTTAGTCATGCATTTCGTAACGAAACGTTGCAAATACGACCAAATTTACACTCTGTAAACAGCTTGGGAATGTTTATTATATTAGGGCATTGTCTTTATTTGGATAGTTATTTATTATTCTTTTATTAGCTTTCATAGCGTTCGTGAAAAAAATTGTGTACTGCGAAGCGAGTGCGAATAAAATAGCGTCCTTAGTTACTATGCAACGGACTACAAATATCATTGCGCGCAAGTTCTTTTGGGTCGTTTTTGTTGCACTGATAAAATCTCGACCTAATGTAATTATCCGATATAATTACATTAGCTTTGATAAACTCAACGGCAATTTACTATAGAAAATGAAGTGGGTGTAATTATACTACAGTATTTTTCAACGCCCAAATCTCTGAATGTATTAGTACTAGAAAACTCAAGTTTGGTACGTATGTTGGGGTAAATGAGTTCTATGCCTTTGGCTCATAACGGATATTGTCCGCATTTAACCCGTGGAGTTATCTCCCTTTATATGAAAAAATGTCATTTTTATTATCTCGGAAATTATAAGGAGCAGAGCATCGAAAATTGGACCGTATGTACACCTCGGTATGCCCTACTGCCCACGGGCATCAAAACTTGTGTCCGCGCTTTCCATGAAGAGTTACCGCCCATAAACAGGGGAACCTCTATTTTATTGTACTCTGTTGTTCTCCCGTATCATTCCAGATAACTGCATTTGGTTTTCATAGCCGTGATGACCGTTCTCAGTTTAGTCCGAAAAAGAAATTTTAACAGTGTCGGACATATATTTTTACACTGATGTGGGGGCAAAATTTTCTCAAAAATGTTTTTTTGATCGATATTCATCTATTTAAGTATATGCATTCCCTGAACGAAAACAAACCCAAACCAAGAAGTATTTTTGAAATCCGATAAGAATTGCAAGAGTTACAGGCCCTCAAATTTTTGCAGTTTGGGACATGTGCTTGTGACCACATCTCCTCCGAAGATGTCGAAGTTTGGATGTCAACTGATACGCCAACGTGTGCGGACGAAAGAGTGCACGCGGTGGGCCAAATTTTGCCAGTGTCTGTTCATTATTGTGGGTATGGGGAGGGGTGGTCCGTGGTACCAATTTTTAATTCTTATCGGAATAAGATGAAACTTGGAATTTAACATCTACAACACCACCCGATCTAGAAACTGAAAGAATTTCGAAATTCCATTGAAAACTGACAGAGTTAGGGGCCCTCAAATTTTGCAATTTTGGGCCCATGTGCTTGATAACACATCTCCTCCGAAGATGTCGAACTTTGAATGTCATCTGATACGCCAATGTGTGTAGGCTGAAGAGAGCACGCGGTGTGCCAAATTTTGCCAGTGTCGGTTCAGTGTTGTGGGTCAGGGGAGGGGTGGTCCGAGGTACCAAAATTTAATTCGTCTCCGAATTATATGAAACTTGGAATATAACATCTACCATACACGCTAATAACAAATCTGAAAACAGATCGTAAATCCTTTAAAAACTGGCGGAGATTTTGGAACTCAAAGTTTGAATATGGGCCCATATTCTTTCCAATAACCAAAATGTTCTTCTTTTCCGAATCAGATGAAATTTATAATATGCAATCTCAGTAAGTAGCATATAACAAAACTTAAAACAATTTTGAAATCCATTGGAAAATCACGGAGTTATGGTCCTCCAAAAATTGCATTTTGGGCCTGGTGTGACAATTTCCCAATCCCGTCACCCAATTTCGAGGCAGGAGTGGGGTCAATTATAAACACTTGAGATCAACACACAAATGTTAAGGACAGTACACAATCATCTTACTTCATATTTTCCATCCCTAAACTGCGAATTGTTCAGTTCATGATTCGCCCTATTATTATACTTCCATGGTGTAACCAAGGAAGTATATTGTTTTTCTATTGGGGTAGTTTTCCGTTTATTTGAAAATACTCAGAAACTAATTGCAGCAGGACCGCGAAATCTTTAACGAATATAGGCATCTGAGGTCTACTAAAGATAATGATATCCGGATTTCGGCCCATTGTTTCAAGACAGAGTTATAGCCCTTATTCGATTATTTTTCATTATTATTATTATACTACAGTATTTTTCAACGCCCAAATCTCTGAATGTATTAGTACTAGAAAACTCAAGTTTGGTACGTATGTTGGGGTAAATGAGTTCTATGCCTTTGGCTCATAACGGATATTGTCCGCATTTAACCCGTGGAGTTATCTCCCTTTATATGAAAAAATGTCATTTTTATTATCTCGGAAATTATAAGGAGCAGAGCATCGAAAATTGGACCGTATGTACACCTCGGTATGCCCTACTGCCCACGGGCATCAAAACTTGTGTCCGCGCTTTCCATGAAGAGTTACCGCCCATAAACAGGGGAACCTCTATTTTATTGTACTCTGTTGTTCTCCCGTATCATTCCAGATAACTGCATTTGGTTTTCATAGCCGTGATGACCGTTCTCAGTTTAGTCCGAAAAAGAAATGTTAACAGTGTCGGTTATATTTTTACACTGATGTGGGGGCAAAATTTTCTCATAAATGTTTTTTTGATCGATATTCATCTATTTAAGTATATGCATTCCCTGAACGAAAACAAACCCAAACCAAGAAGTATTTTTGAAATCCGATAAGAATTGCAAGAGTTACAGGCCCTCAAATTTTTGCAGTTTGGGACATGTGCTTGTGACCACATCTCCTCCGAAGATGTCGAAGTTTGGATGTCAACTGATACGCCAACGTGTGCGGACGAAAGAGTGCACGCGGTGGGCCAAATTTTGCCAGTGTCTGTTCATTATTGTGGGTATGGGGAGGGGTGGTCCGTGGTACCAATTTTTAATTCTTATCGGAATAAGATGAAACTTGGAATTTAACATCTACAACACCACCCGATCTAAAAACTGAAAGAATTTCGAAATTCCATTGAAAACTGACAGAGTTAGGGGCCCTCAAATTTTGCAATTTTGGGCCCATGTGCTTGATAACACATCTCCTCCGAAGATGTCGAACTTTGAATGTCATCTGATACGCCAATGTGTGTAGGCTGAAGAGAGCACGCGGTGTGCCAAATTTTGCCAGTGTCGGTTCAGTGTTGTGGGTCAGGGGAGGGGTGGTCCGAGGTACCAAAATCTAATTCGTCTCCGAATTATATGAAACTTGGAATATAACATCTACCATACACGCTAATAACAAATCTGAAAACAGATCGTAAATCCGTTAAAAACTGGCGGAGATTTTGGAACTCAAAGTTTGAATATGGGCCCATATTCTTTCCAATAACCAAAATGTACCTTCTTTTCCGAATCAGATGAAATTTATAATATGCAATCTCAGTAAGTAGCATATAACAAAACTTAAAACAATTTTGAAATCCATTGGAAAATCACGGAGTTATGGTCCTCCAAAAATTGCATTTTGGGCCTGGTGTGACAATTTCCCAATCCCGTCACCCAATTTCGAGGCAGGAGTGGGGTCAATTATAAACACTTGAGATCAACACACAAATCTTAAGGACAGTACACAATCATCTTACTTCATATTTTCCATCCCTAAACTGCGAATTGTTCAGTTCATGATTCGCCCTATTATTATACTTCCATGGTGTAACCAAGGAAGTATATTGTTTTTCTATTGGGGTAGTTTTCCGTTTATTTGAAAATACTCAGAAACTAATTGCAGCAGGACCGCGAAATCTTTAACGAATATAGGCATCTGAGGTCTACTAAAGATAATGATATCCGGATTTCGGCCCATTGTTTCAAGACAGAGTTATAGCCCTTATTCGATTATTTTTCATTATTATTATTATACTACAGTATTTTTCAACGCCCAAATCTCTGAATGTATTAGTACTAGAAAACTCAAGTTTGGTACGTATGTTGGGGTAAATGAGTTCTATGCCTTTGGCTCATAACGGATATTGTCCGCATTTAACCCGTGGAGTTATCTCCCTTTATATGAAAAAATGTCATTTTTATTATCTCGGAAATTATAAGGAGCAGAGCATCGAAAATTGGACCGTATGTACACCTCGGTATGCCCTACTGCCCACGGGCATCAAAACTTGTGTCCGCGCTTTCCATGAAGAGTTACCGCCCATAAACAGGGGAACCTCTATTTTATTGTACTCTGTTGTTCTCCCGTATCATTCCAGATAACTGCATTTGGTTTTCATAGCCGTGATGACCGTTCTCAGTTTAGTCCGAAAAAGAAATTTTAACAGTGTCGGTCATATATTTTTACACTGATGTGGGGGCAAAATTTTCTCAAAAATGTTTTTTTGATCGATATTCATCTATTTAAGTATATGCATTCCCTGAACGAAAACAAACCCAAACCAAGAAGTATTTTTGAAATCCGATAAGAATTGCAAGAGTTACAGGCCCTCAAATTTTTGCAGTTTGGGACATGTGCTTGTGACCACATCTCCTCCGAAGATGTCGAAGTTTGGATGTCAACTGATACGCCAACGTGTGCGGACGAAAGAGTGCACGCGGTGGGCCAAATTTTGCCAGTGTCTGTTCATTATTGTGGGTATGGGGAGGGGTGGTCCGTGGTACCAATTTTTAATCCAGACTCCAAAACGGATCCAAATCGACCTGTCCCAGAAAAGGGGTCCAATATTTCAACCAAAACTTTTGGACTTAGAACATTATTTTTTTCTCAGTCAAGTGAAAAAAGCTCTTCAAAATAATTCCGCTTATATATATAATATATATTATCTATATATACGCCAGAAAATTGTCACTCCCCTCTCTCCTTCCTCCGGCTACCCCATTCCCCGTGGGATGGAACCTACCTCCGATTCGAATACACCCGTCTTGCCGCGGGCCAGTCTCAATGCTCTACCAGAGAACTGATAGAACGCCCGTCGAATTCCAACAATCATTTCCAGAATGGTATATTGGTATGAGTTCATATCGGAGCCGTTATAAAGCAAATAACTTGGATTTTAATATAAACCCACCTATTCGTAAATTGTGTAGCCCATGGTGTGTGGTAAATTATCATTTGATCGTGTATAGTGTGTCATGAGCTATCTGCGTGCGTGCATTTCACTTTTGTATTTTCTTTCGCATCTTCAACGCATTGCATATCATATACAACCAAACAAAATACAAACATTACATTAATTTGATCAAACAAGCCTTCGTTATACGGTGTATATTTCTACTAACGTAATGACGACGTATAGCCAATTATTCCAATTGCGATAACAACGATAAACACATAGAAACATGCAAACATCATCATTTTCGTAAGAACAATTTGTATATTGTTATAAACCGTAGTATACTGCTGATAGACATTCAGTTCTTTCCGTTAGTATATGTCAGCTGAATTGGAAATGACTCCTTTTATGAGTCAATATCAATTTTGGTCAAAATTACAGATATGCCACATGGCATTTTTTTAGTTCCGATAATGGGAAAAGTTGTTATCATTTCGAGATATATAGCTATTGAACTGGAAGAAACGACTGATGTTCGAGCTTAAACATCCAGCACTGATATTTTATGATGCTATGAATGGTGGATGTCATGAAATTATGTCTCTTCTGTAACAGTATTATCATCTGGTATATCATTTTTCAGAATAGAGATATAGGAGTACTTTTTTATCCGAATTGAGTATTGACTGGCAATGCATAGATCGAGAAAACATGTACCCTTTGTATAGCTTGTTTTCAATGGGGGCCGCAATTGAACACATTTTTCTCAGAAAAATTTAATTTCAACACAACATTAAACTTTATTAAATCAAGATAATCAAATGTCACACACTTTCTAACATTATATTGAACTGGACACTCCTTGTCCACCAAATATTGAACAAAACTGGAATTGAAATATATAACGTTTCATTTATAGATGACAAAACAAAATGTGTTACACGACGGACTTCAGCGCAACACGAAATACACATATTTGCTACGGGGTGGACAATATCTGATAAATTTCTGTATAAAAGTCATGTCGAAATCCAGAGTTACGAAATATGCTAACAAGATGATAAAACCTGTTATTCATAAAAATAATACAGCGACGAACTACACAATCAGGGTATCTGACGTTTGGTATACGATGTATGAATAAGCTTTGTTACAGTAAGGACCAGAACGTTACACAACTGACACAGTCATATGCGAAATGTCATTTGTAAACATATATGTATCATAATCATGTACTGGCATCAGTGCAAATTCAATATTATGGCGAGAATTCATGTCCCAAATACTTAATGATGTTTTCTGACGCGTATTTCTATATCAATATATGATGTGCGTTACAGTAAAGATTACACGATTGACAAAAAAGGCGCGTAGCATATATACAGGCTATTATATAAAACGAGGTTCAATTTGTGGAATTTCTTTACATAATAAATGCCCAACTGTTTTTTACACATTTAGTACACATATGGTATAACGAATATTGTTAACTGAATACCATAGTGAATAAATTGTCGTTACACGATAGACATTGGTTAAAGTCGGGTGAACACTATATCCCTTGCTTTATCAGATGAAATAATATGAACGTACACTAACATTCGTTTGTGTTTAAATATAATACAACTATGTGGTGAAGAGGTGCCCGCGTACTGGACAATATGTAAGGATAAAGAATATTGTGTGTAGGTTAAACTATTGTGATAGATTCGAGTAACGTACGACATGGATATGCTATGGGATTATCCGGATACATATAAATTAGCACACATTGTATATTTGAATCCCTTTCGTATATACCTGTCTCGTTTAGCTTTGTGCTCGGTTGAGATAAATTAAAAAATCTGCCTTTCCATTCGCACAACACTCACTCCTCGGACCTACCTCTACAACCACGCCTCTACCTTTCTCAACCTTCATCTCCTCACATATCTCCCCATCTCCAAAAACTACACCCGCATCCTGCACGCCGCATTCGTTAACCACGATATACCACCTTGCTCAACCACCGTCTTCTTACATATCTGCTCGCCCCGTATTTCCGCGGCAACCTCTACATGTCAACCTTGGTGCATGCTCGACTCATAATTCTTGCAATAATCGTGTTCAACCCAGCTTCCATCAACTATGTTCTCATCAACAACAGTCACATCGACGCGCATACCACTCTGCTCACAACTTTCACTGACCACGCTACCTTGCTCGACCTCCACCTCCTCACATATATATCTCCTCACCACCCACAACCACTTCCGCTGCAACACCAAACTCAAACGCGCTAATCTCGCTACAAACTGGATCTGCCTCCGCAATCGTGCATATCTCCTCACCCTCAACGACCACATCGCTCGACTCACAACATGCATTAACCACGCTACCACATTCCTCAGCCTCCATCTCCTCACATATATCTCCTCACATATCTCCCGACTCCCCACAACCACATCTACCAGCACACCACTCGACTCAGAACATTCATTAACCACGCTACCACCTTGTTCGACCACTATCTCATCACATGTCTCCTCTCATATCTCCCGATCCCTCACAGCCACATCTACCAGCACACGTCCACTCGACTCACAACATTCATTAACCACGCTACCTCGTTCCTCAACCTCCATCTTCTCACCCTCAATCCCCACATCTACCAGCACACCGCTCGACTCACGACATTCATTAACCACGCTAACACCTTGCTCAACCTCTTCGCGTATCTCTTCACCCCTTGCAATCCTACTTCCATCACATACATGCCTTCACATATGGGGCGCCATCCCTGCAAATATTCGTTTTCGGAGATATCTCCTCGTAATTCGGAGATATCTCCTCGGTTTCGAGGAGATATCTCCTTGGAATTGCAATTCCTAGCATATATCTGCTTGGAATATGGTCCATTATGGAGATATCTCATTGGATCCAAGGAGATATCTGCTTGGATTATGGAGATATCTCCTTGGATCCTATGAGATATCTCATCGCAACTACGAGATATCTGCTTGAAATATTTCCAACGAGATATCTCCTTGAAACTGAGGAGTTATCTCCATAATCCAAGCAGAGATCTACTCGGATTATGGAGATATCTCCTTGAAATAGTTTTCAACGTGATATCTCCTTGGACCCAAGGAGATATCTCCATATTCCAAACAGATATTTCCTTGAAAATATTCCAAGCAGATATCTGCTTGGATTATGGAGATATCTCCTTGGAAAACCGCGGCCATGAAATATTAATGATTTATCCACAGTAGTCAGTACATATACGTTTTTTTCCATTTTTTCGAAATACATACAAGCAGATATCTGCTCGGAATATGGAGATATCTCCTTGAAATATTTTTCAAGCAGATATCTCCATAATACGAGCATATATCTGCTTGGATCCAAGGAGATATCTCCTTGAACATATTTCAAGGAGATATCTCCATTGTGCGAGCAAATATCTGCTTGGATCCAAGGAGATATCTCCTTGGATCCAAGCAGATATCTGCTCGCATTATGGAGATATCTCCTCGGTTTCAAGGTGATATCTCCTTGAAAATATTTCCGAGGAGATATCTCCATATTCCAAGCAGATATCTCCTTGAAACCGAAGAGATATCTCCATAATGCGAGCGGATATCTGCTTGGATCCAAGCAGATATCTCGGAAAACGAATATTTGCAGGGATGGCGCCCCATATTCACCTCTCACATTACTTGTTCTCTTTACACACCGTTTCACATTCCTCCGAGCCACAATACGCTTTTCGAATTTCTTTGCAACTTGCACAACTACATTCTCGGCAACTTTGTCGCTCTCATCAATCACATATATCTTATTCGGAACTACGTTCTCACAAATAACTTCAACGCAAGGCGCAACTCTTACTGATTCACCCCTATCTTCAACACAAACTTTGCATCCTGTTCCCCTTTACCACCTGTCTCGCTCACCTGGCTTTCAAAATTAGCAGTTTTAAATGCACGACCCTTACCAATACCACTCTCGTGCACTGTCACATTCACAGCTAGTATATCTGAAATAAATGTTCAGTGGTGTAACCGACTTCAATTGATGAATCCTCATAGTTCCGCTAACTGTTTTCAATGTTCGTGACACAATTCATTACTATATGGGACAATATGTTGTAACACTTTACAAGAACATGTCCTTCCAATAACACTGGCTGTATTTCTGTAACAACCACTCAAGTTGTGTTCGATCGTGCACACAATGAACACACACGACTAATATAACTAACGAAAAGCATTATAATATATATTTACTTCCTATTGTCGTAGTTCGGAAGCCTTCTCTGAAACAAAATATCGACATAACATACACGAACATACTTAACCTAACAACAATATCTTTTGTGTAACAATAAAGCCAAAACCTCAACGCTAGAAAACGTAATATTTTTAAAATCAGAGAACTATTGCTAGGTGAATGATAAATAAAGTATTGCTCAATCATTGGCACATCATGTGATATATTTCCCGGCACACTTGAAACTTTAAGGCATCAGGAAACTCAGGCAGATCGTACACATAGCATTGGATGTATTTAATGTAACGGACACATGCTTTCAGAAGAGCGTACATGATATCGTGAAGGAATTGGCACGCGTGATTATTATAACTTAGCGAACTCATTATAATACATTTTACCCCATGGCCATATTGTTTAAAAGACGTCCCCCTAACGGATAATCAACTCACAGCGTATCAATATCCTTACTACAACATACATATATCCCTCGTGTAACACTAATTTCCCAAATTTAACACTAGAAAGGTCACTATTATCCAAACCAGAAAAATAGTTCGAGTTGAAAGACAAACATAACAATTTAAATATTATGTATATCGTGTGATATATTTCCGCGGCAAAGAAAAGAGAAAAATTATTAAATGCCACAGGCATGTCCTCTGGATAACAATTGTTGTATTTACTGTAACGACCACTCGATTTGAGTTAGATCGTACGCGGAATCATGTTGCAACCGAAGGAATAACTAATCAAAAGTAGCAGTCTCGTTATAATTGATGTTTTCTCTCGGCTATCATGGTTTCATAACAATCACATGAAATACAAAATCGACTTACCACATAAGAACATCTTTAATGTAACATAAACATATCTTTCATGTAACGAAAATTCTAAACATCGACGCACGAAAATGATAATATTTTCCAAATCAAACACATTTTGTAATCTGAAAGAAGAACAAGACCCCAGTTACACCCTCTAGATATTTCAGCTTGGTGTTGCATGTGTTCACGCACAAACAGCCTCTGTAAACAGCATCCTTCCCCTTTCGTTACAGCATTGGTCTCTCCTGTAACGTTTTGGCCTGATACAACAGAGAACGTTACAGTAGAGATGTACAGACCATTCTGGTCACGGCATTCAATGAGTTCTCCCTCCAGTATGGCGAAAATAGGGAAGTATAAAATACACCACAGTGGCTTCGGAAACATTTATTTGAAACATAATTATACATATGTTATAGCGAACAAACATGCGTTATTTAAAAGACGACTTTGAAAAGTACGCGAGGGGGTCAACCTACCTATTATATAATTGTGTTATCGCAAGTTGTTTTTTGATTCAGACGACATGCGTTTCCGATATTGTGACATACACAGCGTCACGGAGCACAAAATACGGAGATTATAAATATCAGGGATACGTCATTATGTCAAGTAAATAGCACTTCGTTACATGAGAGACAAAATGCTGAGGTACAAAGTTTCTGAGCAATTTTCACATAGTTAAGTTCAATCTTGGGTGGTGTATATGTGACAGTAGTTCATATCAAGAACTAAACTAATGATATACCAGAGGATTTTCTCGGTGGCATGTAGTTAATATATCGAAATTTCGATTTTAGCCTGTAAACTTTTCCTGGGGACAGGCCATTTTGGTCAAATCTGGCCATTAATGAGCCCATTACATACATATATACCCGAACATCACGCTTATTTGTGTGTGCATGCTGTGACAGTGATGGAGATGCACACTGTGAACAATAGTTGGGATCCGCACGTTGCATTATGCTCTCATCATCCACCGAGGACATAAATTTTGACCAAAATTGATATTGACTCTTATACTTTCGCAAAATAAAACACCACTTATAGTTTCGTACACCGTCATTTAAGTCTTGTCAAAAATCAAACGTGAAACAACCGCTCATTATTCCTACCATAAAGGAATCTACTTATAGAGAACGCTCTTTTCTGTTCAATTACGTTCAAACTCTTCGTGTGTTGTTGTTAATCACTCATTATATTCTTCGGACCGAACGTTCATTAAGCGCGCTTCATGTTATATATGCGAAAACCGACCCACGTGTTTATTGTTTTATATCCGATTCAATAACACATCGACGTTTATATTCTAGTTATTTATCGAATATAAAAAGCATCTTTACATTATCTTTAGTTTGGTATTATTCGTATTTGATGATTAAAATACACCAAAACATGTTAAAAATAAAAATAAAAGATAGTAGATAATTTGACGGGATTCGAACTCACGTCGCAATAAAACACAAACTGAAGGTTTGACGCTCTCACCACTCGGCTACGCACTGCGCTGTTAATATATAAGAAAATATATTAGTATTAAATATATAGGCATATAACTGTGTATATTTAAACTTTATATCCAAACTGATTGAAATGCGTTACTATATATACCCCTTTCCGCTATACGGGGAACGGGAAAATGCACCTATTCTTCCCACCAAATCCAAAAGGGCTAATTAAAGAGCAAGGTAATGCCGAAGCAGGTACATTTGGATATTCTATTCACGCCCCCCCCAAATCTTGACAGCTATACTTTAAAAGTAACCTACCCAACGGAGAATGCAAGATGGGGTGGGTTGAGACTTTTGGTAAATTCCACCGAAAATCGCAAAGGGGCAAAATTCAAACATCGAGATAAAAACATTTTGACGAGTACATCTGATGGGTAGTTTTCACGCGCATCTAAAGTGCCATTTTCGAATATTCAGATGGATCGGTTTACTCGTGACAACGCTATCTACTACATATTTTGGGACTTCTGTCTGTTTGTCTGTGAGGTATGGCCGGGAAAACTTCCGGACGGATTTCGACGAAATTTGATATATAGGGGTACTTTTGTCCGGGGAGTGATTTTGACCTCGACCTGGCCATGACTTTAAAAATGGTCAATTCAATGTCAAATCGTGTAAAACGGATGGATTTCCACGAAATTTGATACCTATGGGTACGTTTTTGGATCGGTAAAATTGTGTCCCCGACCTGACCTTGACCTTTAAAATGGTCAATTCAAGGTCAAATCGCGCCTTTGGACGGGATTTTGATGAAATTGATACCTAGGGGTAATTTTGTCGTGGGCATGTTTTACACGGGTCAAATCGAGACCCCGACCTGACCTTGACCTTCAAATTGTCAATAGGGAAAACAGCACGGACGAAGTCGGGTCACCCTGCTAGTATAATATAAATATATATACTTAAGTAGTCTATCACTAACCTAATTGTAGCCCCAAATCCAAACGTGTAAATAAAGATCTAGTTTAATGCAGGAGCATGTACGTCGGTATACTGTAGGTACGTCTCCAAGATGTATCCTCAGCGGAGTGCTTGCGTCGGGTGGGTTCAGACTTGGCAAATTCCACCGGAAACAAATGTGGAAAATTACTTAAAAAATCAAACTTTGACACACAAATTTGTTGACGTGGTCAGCAGTATCCAGGTGCAACTTTCGAACGATTGATAAGTTTTAGAGTGGACCGTTTAATCCTGGTAGCGCGTAACATTGTTAACGGGTGAAATATATTACTCAAATTCAACCGCACTATTATTGATGCCAAATTCAAACGGGTTTATCAAGGAGCAAGCTAATGCACGAGCAGGTACAACGATATACCATAGATACGGCCCAAAGATTTACTGCTCTACCATGAAAGTAACCTGCCCGAGGAGAGCGCGAAACAATGGAAAATCGCGAATCTACTCAATCTAGTGTTTTATATTTTGAACAATGCATGTGTTTGGTAGTATATATACGATCACCATTAGTTTTAAAACGGACGGGCAAGCACTCAGATGACATTATCGATTGTGATATAGTTATATCTTGATTACTGTTAACTCTATTACAAAGAAGTTAATGGGTATAGTGTGGCGATGACGCTCTGAATTAATTGATAAGCGGTCTTTCCTCTTCCATTAAAACAAACAATTCTGAATCCGAAACTGAAAGTACTATCCACTAAATGCGATATAACGGAGTTATTTTACATTAATATGATTTGCACCCTTTTGATATATATACATGCCGATTACTCTATAATCAGGCACACCAAATTTCGTGACCGTTGAACAGGATTTGGGCATCCAGGGGAGCGGTTATAATTAGCCATAAAATGTATCCCTACTGAATACAAATTAACTGATTGGCTGGGTGAATGGTGACTCAGTTGGTCAGGACCATGATGCATTAGAGAGTCATTAATCATCATGACATAAACCTTTGGAGTATATTTATTATTTAGAAATGTCAATGCAAGTCCACCATCGGATCATTAAGCACCAATATGCATTCGCATGAAGAGGAATACACATATACGCATAACACTCGCATGGGATGGGATGGGATGGGATACCATGGAAGTATATCTGATTCCATGGAATCTGACCTCTAGTTATTCTTTATTCTTCTTAGCAATTTTATAATGAGCATAGCTCAGTCAATACAAGAGTTAGAAAGCTAAAACTTTGTATGTATATATATGTATACAAACTCTAGTGCTTAGGCCTATTGAGAATCATGTCCTCACTTGATTTGCAGAGTTATCTCCCTTTATGTGAACAATTGGTGTTTTCAGAACTCCGAAAATATAAGGAGTACAGCACTGAAATTTGGTCGATACATACATCTTGATATCCACTGAATCATGAGCACATCAAAAACTCTGTCCGTCTTTCCTCTCCAGAGTTATCTCCCATATATATGTCAACCTCGAAATGTTCTGATCGCCTGTTCTCACATAGCAAGAAATATAGCTGGATTTAGTTTCTATGGTAGTGCTGGCCGTTGTCAATATACTTCACAAAAATAATTTGGACAGGGTCGGACTTACATTTTTTGGTTAGAGTGGGGGCGAAATTTTCGCAATTTTATTTTTGCGATGATTTCAACCATTTTTACTACCATGTATCTTTAGGACGTACTAATGATCCTCCTGAAAGAATTTTGTAAATCGGTTGAAAAATGTCCAAGTTACAGACCATCGAATATTATATTCATACATTGGCTGAGGAGAAAGTGGTTGTGACCACAACTCCTCCTAAACGACGCAAATGAGCAGGATTTGGTTTATGTGAGCGTGTTAGTCATAGAGAGAAGACGAACTGGTGCAATTTTTACCAAGATCCAAAAATATTTGTCCCTATTAGGGAGGGGGCAAAAATTGTAATTTTTTTGTCGTCTTCGATTCGAACCAAAATTGTTGTGAAGTATCTATAGGACGTTCTGGGAGTACTCCAGACAGAATTTTGTAAATCGGTTGAAAAATGTAGAAATTGTGACCCATTAATTCTTATCAAGTTTACACAAGATACACTATGGATTTAAATTCCTACAACCAATCGTCACTTTTTTTGTGTCATTCGATGGAGAATTTCTAGTACTTCTAAATAATTACCTACTTACCGTATTATATTGATGGAAGCCAGAGATAATCGAAATGTATACACTGAACAGCATATATATAGGCCTACATAGTAGAATATTGCCACAATATCTTACTAAAACCCTACTATATAATAAAGGGGCATCAATTGCGAACACAATGCCGCAAAAATTAGCTCGATATCTCGAAAATTGGCCGAGATATGGTGACTTTTCTACCCGCGTCACCTAATTCCGAGGTATGGGTGGGGGTCACACCAGAAGGTTCCAACTGAACACAGAAATGTCAAGAAACCGTACTATGGACATAACAATCAATTCCGCGCGATTCCCTAATTATACTTCCATGTTTTACATGGAAGTATATTGTTTTTGTGATTTTTATTTTTCTCTATTATTATTATTATTCTTTATTCTTCTTAGCAATTTTATAATGAGCATAGCTCAGTCAATACAAGAGTTAGAAAGCTAAAACTTTGTATGTATATATATGTATACAAACTCTAGTGCTTAGGCCTATTGAGAATCATGTCCTCACTTGATTTGCAGAGTTATCTCCCTTTATGTGAACAATTGGTGTTTTCAGAACTCCGAAAATATAAGGAGTACAGCACTGAAATTTGGTCGATACATACATCTTGATATCCACTGAATCATGAGCACATCAAAAACTCTGTCCGTCTTTCCTCTCCAGAGTTATCTCCCATATATATGTCAACCTCGAAATGTTCTGATCGCCTGTTCTCACATAGCAAGAAATATAGCTGGATTTAGTTTCTATGGTAGTGCTGGCCGTTGTCAATATACTTCACAAAAATAATTTGGACAGGGTCGGACTTACATTTTTTGGTTAGAGTGGGGGCGAAATTTTCGCAATTTTATTTTTGCGATGATTTCAACCATTTTTACTACCATGTATCTTTAGGACGTACTAATGATCCTCCTGAAAGAATTTTGTAAATCGGTTGAGAAATGTCCAAGTTACAGACCATCGAATATTATATAATTTGGCTAATGAAGGAGCATGGGAGAGGGTGAGACCATATCGGGGAGGCGACGAGACCATGCCTGGTGGTGATACCATGTCGGGGTGGTGAGACCAGGCCGAGGGTGGTGAGACCAGGCTGACCGGTGGCGGATGTAAACGTCAGATTTAGCAAAAAAAAAAAAACAACAAGTCCAGCGGAATAATATTTTTATTGCGTGCTCCAGATGGGAAGAGTGATTCGGACCGGAATATACCATTTATCAGTTTTTTGTCCCAACCGTTACCGATCTACAGCATGGACAAGAAAATGACATATTTTTGGCGCCAATTCCAATGGGCTAATTGATGAGCAAGGTTAATGCAGGAGCGGGTATACTGGTATCTCACAGGTAGGCCCCCGAAGTTTGATAGCTCTACTATAACAGAAACCTGCCCAACAGCGAGCGAGGTTCGGTGGGTTCAGACTTTTTGCAAATTCCAACAAAAATCAAAAGGGGGAAATTGTCTAAAAAATGAAACATCGAGCTAAAAAATTTCTGAGTAGTGCATATGATAGATAGTATCCAAGCGCAACTTATTGATGTCTGCTTAAATGTTTACTCGTAGCGAGGCTTTATAATGTAAATAAGTTTTGTTAAGTGCTGTATCACTAACCTATTTTTCTCGCCAAATCCGACCGGGTTAATGAAGGAGCGAGCTAATGCAGGAGCAGGTACGTCGATATACTTCTGATAATATCCGAAAGTTTGACCGCTCTACTATCAAAGCAACCTGACCAACGGAGAACTCGTGTTCAGGTGGGTTCAAATTGGCAAATTCCAACAAAAACCAAAAGTTGAAAAATACTTCAAAATATCAAATACGGAGTTACAATTTTGCTGATGAGCGGGTGTGATAGGGGGTATCAACGCCCAACTCTGGTGCAATTTCTTAAGTTTCAGAGCAAAGGGTTTACTAGTGGCGACGCGATATAGCGTAATACGCACTACATGCAGATTAACACAGCCAGCCATAGATATATGGCAAAACTCGAAATTATCCAATATTCCCGTCAAATTCAAACAGGCTAATGAAGGAGCGAGTGAAATGCGCTAGCAGGTACATCGGTATACAATAGATACATCCTGGAAGTTTGACTGTCGTTGTTTAAAAGCAATCCGTTTAACAGAGAGCTTGCATCGGTGTGGGTCGAGGCTTTCGGCAAATTCCGTGACATGTACTAACTTTTAAAATAAATGCGCAATGAGTTAATCAGGATTAAGTGCCCGATATTACATGCATTCACATGTTAATAGGAAAATACCACCGGATGACTGTATACACTAGGACATTTATTAATATTAATATAATGCAGGGACAGGTACGTCGGTATACTGTCAGATTGCCCGCAAATTTTGACCGCTCTGCTATAAAAGCAACCTGCCCAACGGAGAGCTCGGTTAGGAATGGTTCACACGTTTTGAAAAATTCCACCAAAACTCAATGGGAGTGGGGGTGGAATCTCGAATCCAGATAATGCAAAATTGACGTTTTTGAGCGATGCAAAATTGAAGTTTTTGAGCGAACGACTATAGAATGTTGCACGGCCGTAGCATTATATTAATGATATATATCTTAAGACTTTCATGGCTTACAGTGGTATGTAGTATTTCGCTTATGTAGTGTGAGAGTGTTTGTTATAAATTAGCAGCCAGGGTTGTGGCGTATTGCATAATATTAGTATCATTATAACAATCGTAACAAGAGACTAAGGGCAGTAATCGCCACGACAGTTTTAACAAATAAATCCGCATATATCATTAATAATTACCAACAGGTCGAAATTCTGAACTTACAATCCATGTCTATGATCTTTTTCTCATTCATTTCTTTTAATTATTTAATATATAATTTCCATATAATATAAAGATTGTGTTCATTAAAAATTAAATATTCCATGGAAGTATAAAATTTCTGGCATTTCAGAAATTTAAATCCTAGTTTTTATTATTATTATTATTATATTTTATTTTTTTTAAATAACTATTAAGAACATGTACAAGTACATGTAGCCGGAACCTCCCCGCAATTATTCTGTAATCAAATAATATAACAAATCTCTCAACCAATGTGACGTGGAGCATGATGATAAAGAATGTTGAGCTGGTAAAGAAGAGCGAAAGAAAGAAATTGTAAGCTATGAAAGCACAGTTTGTGAAAATCTGCAAGTCAAAGCAGCAGAATAATAATTCTGCACCGTAAAACATTGAATTTCAACTATTTTGCTCTATATCCCAGATGTCAGATGAACGACTAATTTTATAACAAAAAATGATGTATTGGCTTTATATGATTATGAATGAAGCAGATATTAAAATGAAGTAGCATAAACTATATGCTAAAAATACTTCACCGGTATGTCAAATCCAATGAAATGTCTGTATTATTTTAATTATTATATATTAATTTTACAAAGAGCAAAATGGAAGAAAACGGCAAGGTGTATGACAACACAGATAATCAACTTACAACATGCAAAGCAGTAGGAGTCGCAGACTCAAGCTGGGTGACATTTCGGCACCCGCCACCAAGCTCAATTATTACACCGAAATAAAAAAACACTGGGAGTAAGCTCCACAAGAATGAGGTCACGATGACATAAATGAATGGCCGACATGAATCACGCTTCTCGAAGGGGGGGGGGGCTACCAGAGGGGGAGCTAACCAAGCCAATGAAGATATGCCATAACTGATTGCATCCCGGATGCTGGCCAGATACTGGCCTTTTAAATGGACGCCGTCCTCCATATGGTACAGGGGCTCTCCTTGAAACCGTCTATGTGGCCACGACTCCCACTGTGGAGATGCCTGGGGAAGTGCAGAATCCAAATAACCATTAAGTTCTGAAACGTGGCCATTAAAAACGTCTACTGATTTGTGCCCCCGCACCGACAAGCGTGGGAACGCCTGACTTATCAAGACTTTCTTAACCGAGCCTATGCTCCGGAGGACGGAACACAGCCCCAAAATATCTGATCCCACAGAATCAGGGGTGCCCGCATTGAACAATTATCACATGGGGGTAAAAATTTCTCAATTCTGATTGAAAATGTAGCAAATCACGAGTTCGGGCACCGCCTCGGTGAAAAAAACGAATTTGCACCGGGATGTCAAAATAATCCCCAAGGTGTAGGTCCCCCGAGAAATCATGATTCATGAAATTGTCCGAGCGGTCGCGATGCCCAAAGCATTCGCCCAACCGCCGAACGAAAGAGTGCCCAACCAGCGCCACTCGAATTTCCCTGGTCGGGACCTGGAAGGCCATGTTTACTTTTAAGTTTTAAAAACCAAAAAGACCTCTACTAAATCGATCAATAGATTCTACGTGTGGTGTAATAAAAAGGTCGAACAAAAAGCTTGACGGCAGGTACTTACTTCAAGTCTTCACCCGAAATAAGAAAATATTGTAGAGCAATTAATTATGCGACTTCGCACCTGAAGAAAATTTTGTGAAAGAAAGTGCGTAGATGTTTACTTGGTGTCTACATGCGCACTATAAAAATAGTTCCAGGAGAAGAGACTATCATGTCCTGGAAATTAAAATTAAGAAACTCCAACTATGTTTATTATAACCATAGTTGTTTGAATAAAGCTAACGAATAATGTTTTGACAAAACAATATATTTACCGAGATTATTGCACCACGTTGCATCAGCTTGTCATCGGATGATTGTCGGAAAAGCCGTGCTGCGGTCACTTCTCGTAAATTCTCGCGGCGCGAGATGTGTGACTGTAAGCGCGAATTATGAATTTAAAAATACCAGCCGCATTGGAGATATAAAACCATTGGACCTCTGTTCCAATGGTAATTTATTTATATAAATTAATTTATTAGTCCCATTTTAAGACATCGTCGTCAACTATCACATGACACTCACAGTTTGGTCGCCAGTAACCAGGCAAATATTTTTAGTGGCATAAATTATCGTGGTATACAAAAAGCACCAACCCATTATTGGTACGAAACGTCTTTCAAAGCGTCCAAGTTGACCAAGTTAAATGAAATTTTGGGTTTTGGTGGGTTGGATAGAATATTCCATCTCCAGCAGTTGCAACCTGTTAATGCTACACATGGTGTTAACATATGGTTGTGTAATGAGTCAGCATACCTCCAGCAAACAAACTAATGGCTTGTGTAGAACTGATTGAGCATTTTAGTAAAGATAATGTTAATTTTGTGACTTATCGTCCACACGTTTCAAGACAAGTGTAAAGTTAAACATACTCAATCCGATCAGACGCTCCTAAGTTACTATTTCTTTGGCTTCGGGGGTAAACAATATTTGATTCGAGTCGATCGAGGAACCCACCCATCAACGCTCAGAGTGATTATATATCGATGTTTGATGTTTGTTAATTTTGGTGATCTGGCCCAAAACTTCTTCAGATCATCGTGCTCAAACCGACAAATTGCGGATGTAAGATGGATAACTCTAAAATCAAGTGTTTTTTATTGTTAATAGTAACCACTTGATTTTAGCGTTATCCATCTTACAGCCGCAATTTGTCCGTTTGAGCACAAGGATCTAAAGAAGTTTTGGGCCAGATCTCCAAAATTAACAATTACCACCGAAGCCAAAGAAATAGTAATTTAGGAGCGTCTGATCGGATTGAGTACCTTTAACATTTGAAATGACAATAAAGATAAATATGATTTACACAGGAATGTGTCCCTATGGATCAACAAATTACACCGAGAGTATGCTGTGTGTTTGGGCGGAGGCGACGAGAAAAACCTATGCGGGCGCAATGGATAGCTGTGTTGCACTGGGAGGCGAACTCATGGTGGTAGCTAACGACCTTGACCTATCAGTAGCAGACAGCCTGATACCGTGAGTACGGATTTACTCTATGATTTTACGAAGGTTACTCTCGTAGAGTTGGGAACCTATACGTTGGTATGATCCAATTTTATGTGTATGAATTTTAAGTTACTGTGAATAGATGGTAGGTACATAAACACCCTGAGAATGAATGTGTATTAGGGCCGTTGGAGCAATACGTTTTAATCCTTTCATGAAGGGAACTGCGCTGGCCCAACACTAAAGACCTTGTGCCAATGCATTCTCTTATATATGCCAGTCGACAATATGTCGCCTCGCATATATAAGAGAATGCATTGGCCTGACAATTGTTTATCATTTTTTATAAAAAGAAATTATAATTTTTTTCTCACATTCTATAACAATTTTTATAATTTTTTTTTGCTTATATCCTTTAACAATAAGTTATCATTTTTTATATCTTTGTTTTAATTTCTTACATTCTATAGCAATTTTATAATTGTTTATCATTTTTTGTTACATTCTTTAACAATTTTTAATAATTTTTTTCTTACATTCTTTATCCATTTTTATTTTAGTTTCTCACATCTTTTAACAATTTGTTTATTTTTTTTCCATTTTTTTCTTACATTCTTTAACAATAAAACATAACATAACATTTGTGTGGGGAAATGTTCAGATCATAAGTGCAGCGACCTGTGGTCGTTTGTTGAACTTATTATTTAAATATTTCCCGAGGCAACTACTCGTGAATGAGTATTTAGTATAGAACGGATTGAAGATGGCCTATCTATTCAGGGCCACAATTACAAAAACAGCATAATTTTATACAACCCTATTTCAAGACTACACATACCATTTTCTGTGAACAAAAACCGACAATCCAGAATATTGTGTATAATATTTGTCTATGAAGGCATAATACAGTGGTTTATTGATGCAAAATATATAATCGAAATGACATGTTGCATCGAAGATAGAGTCCTCCCTCTTGCTATACGAACCGAACGCGTCTGGAGTTTCTATTCTAAATACAACCCGTGTGCAGTGACGTTGCTAGAGGGTCTCCGTTCGGTGAGTATCCACCTTGGAAAATTCCAACTGCACCCCCCTTAAATCAGATTCGGACCAAACACAAGTTTTGCATAATTCCATTTGCACCCCCCCCCCCCCCTTGCACCTCAGTGCTCTCATGCCTAATATCATATATATTCACAAACCATGGTTCTAAATTCCCGGTATGAGAACATTCAGATATTTTAACCTGAAAAATTGCATAAATCCTAACATCTTGTGGTCTAACTCCAGACAAATGCACACGGCTACGGACAAGAGACCAGGACACACCGCGCTGACCATGGTTGTTCCGCACGGTGTCAGAAAATTTTGAAAACTATACAAGAAAATCGCAAATCCTATAGCATCTAGACTGGCCTCAACTGAAGTTTTCCTATAGTGTTGGAAATTTCAAACCTAATACTCCCCCTCAGGTTGGAAAATTCTCCAACTGATGACCATTTCAGTCCACAAGTTTGACCAAATGTAGTAAAATATTGTTTTGTTAAACTAATTAGCAGTTTTTTATTGGCCACAGGGACAATGACACACCATGGTTCGGCCCGGTGTGCGAAAATTTTGAAATCTGAACAAGACAATCGCAAAATCCTACCATCTAGCATCAAGCCTTCCTAGAGTTGGAAATTTCAAACCTGACATCCCCACTTAGATTGGAAAATTTCCAACTGATGAAATTCCAATGACAATGCTGACCAAATGTATGACAATATTGTTTTCTTAAATTAACTAGCAATTGTTGACTGGCCACGGGGGAAGGACCAGGACACAAGCTTTCCAAGTGTTGGAAATTTCCAACCTGTCACCCCCCCTTAAGGTTGGAAAATTTCCAACTGATTACAATTTCATTCCAAAATTTTGATCAAAAATAGGAACATATGCAAATATTTGTCCAAAAACAATTAATTCCCCCCAATAAATTGTTTGAAAATCAAACTACAAGAACATTTTCAACCTATTGTTGGTGTGAAATTTCCAACTAATATTTTGGCAGGTATGAAATTTCCAACTGTTGAAAATTTTGACCAAAGTTGGGGGGGGGGGTGAGAAACCCAACCCCCCCCCCCCTGTCGCCACGTCTCTGTCCGTGTGTCTGTTCCCAAAAGGATGTTTGTATCATTCCAGATATAAAAAAAACAAAATAAAGTCAGTATTAATTGTTAGAAACTTTTCCGGACAGGAGTCTGCTATTCAAATTCATTATTTTATACCACAGAAACTATATTTAAAAAAATAAAAAGATAGAACGACACAAGTGTGTGAACTGGTTAACGTTATTGCACGAGTTTGTTGTGACGCGATGTTAAAACGAGAACCAGAGGTTCGAGTTTTACCCCATGACACGACAAACGAGTGCAATAACGTTAACATGTTCACACAACTGTGTAGTTCTATGTTTATTGCACACTCTGAAGATTGCAGCTTGTAACATACTAACATTTAGGTCGATATTGTTGTATTTAATTGAACAAACGTGTGCTTAATGTAGACTATATCCCATAATTTAGAGAAGACATTTTCTGTTAAAGTTGACGTCGCCAGTGACGTTGTTGACGTAATATGTTTGTATTGTTCAAGAACAATACACATTTTTGTATTGACTGAACGTTTTAATTCTTCTGTATTTTGCTGTATTTCGCACAAATAAGCCATTGGGTGTGCAATAAGCACAAATACCTTAACGCACATAGATAACAACACGCACGGCAAACATCAGTCAACTTGAAAATGAAAAAAAATAAATATAAGTAGATATTTAGCTACTGAACATAAGCTACGTTTTATAACTCATAGCTTATCGTATTTAAAGTGTCACATTAACGATAACGTTATCATTCAAGCGGCATATTTTAGCCCTGCACTTATGGTACGAAGTTTATAGTTAGAAAAACCGAAAAAATTGTGCTTCCGGTGTATGACCCACGTGGGTTTGTTGTTCGTGTAAACTTCTCTTGTTTTAGCCAAATTAAGGTTATCTATCTCTCCAACTATTAGAATATTTTGTAACCAGATTACACGGTGAACAAAAAGAGTCTTTAAATGTCATCTTAAATCATAAATATGGCCCATTTCTCAGGTTTTATTTTCTGTAAATTTTACTACACACAGTGCAATGTTGAATCATGAATGTCCGACTCCAAAGTCACTGTGAGTGTGACAGGTCGTACTCGAGTGAATGTGATCTAATTACAATCATGCATAATATGATCATACGCTAGCGTAATTAACGAACCAACGCAAAACCACTCATATGAGGGTAGCAGTGGCTTTTAAAAAAAATTTGTTTGTTGTTTTTTTTTTTTATCAAAATCAGGTTATAGATTCTCTGGTATTTCCTCCAAATAAGATTCACATAAGACTATATTTCCTGTGTTCGTCGAATGAATGTACCCCAATCGTAATTTCGAGTATACTTTAAGCAAATCGTACTTCCGGGTAGTCTTGATCGATAGTAGACTATTCGTGGTTATAAACTACAAGTACCAACATCAAAGTGAAAATAGTTATACCTTGTCGAGAGGGGAACGAAAACATCTTTAATGAATTTAACCAATTTATTTATTTTCTTGACGCTGGGTGAGCACTACGGCGGAGATACTATACCGAGAAGCGTGTCCATCTCATAGCTGTTCGTTTCATTCAAATATGTCACCGTGTCGATTTCAACGAAAATCGACGAACAACGTCATCGTGTAACTTTCCCCACTGACCGAGTTCGCCTGAATGTATCTCCTGGGGCCGGGGCCTATACTATAGAATTACAATTGCCGTGTTTCTCCACGTGGACAAACTGTCGAATACTATGGATACGATAATTTACAAGTGTGTGCGATTCCCTGTCATTTACAAGAACAGATAAAATCCAGTACTATGGATCTCCGTTTATCTGCGCGTGGAGACGAACGCTTCTTAATGGGTAAAGGGAACTTACTCTAATATTATACATAAATACATATAGTAATGCCTATATATATTTGAGTCATTTGGCGAGTGGTTTAGTGGATGTATAAAGTCAATGTTATGATAGGCAATGGGGAACACGAACACTACTTGCGTGCACCATAATCCCAATGGCACAAGCATCGCGAAAATACACAAACGATCACAACATTTTACGCTGAACACGAGTACAAAATATCGTAACCGAGAACGCTCGTTATAAGAGATAGATGTTTTATTGACCGACATCATAGAAGACAATATATAGCTTTTCATGTCTTTCCTTGTATTTACATGGTTCATGGTCAAATATATTTAACGATGTATGTACAAACACAAAGGGATAGAGACGGATAGAGTGATCACAAATAAACCCCATCGACAGAAAAACCTACACATGGTGATTATAGTGTCAGATTGAGCAGGGAAATTTTAACTGGTTGTCGTATTCGTACGATTTCGATACATGTACAATGTAATTGAAAACAAACTGAATTGCCGGAGATAATATACTGATAAAAATATTTCCAAGTTAAAAGGGTGAACATATATATTTCAAGTATATTTTCCAAAGGGTCGGTGTAACTTTTTGTTTAAGTAGAAACTTAGATTTAACAACCAAAATTACACTGAATGTAGGAAAACATCATACTATATAAATTATAATTTGCAGTTACATTAGCTGGAAAATTTAGTCATTGTAATGATTATAACCTATTCTCTAGTCTTAATTTTTAAATTCAGTGCCATTTTCTACCATGGAATCGCGGTAGCATTCACGTATAAGGTCTCCGCTGCCCGAGTACACCTCCTCCCTGAACCAGAAAACTATATTTGCACCCCATTCGGTTGAAATTCTGCAATGGTTATCTCAAGATTTCCAACTGTTAGAAATCCCCAAACCAACAATTCCAACCGATCGAAACTTCTCAACTAATTGCCATTTACCCCCATAAATCAATCATCACTAACTTTGTGACGAAGATTATTGTGATGCGCCAACACCCATTGAACGTCGCTGCATGACATTCCCAATTGTTGAGTATTTTGCTGAGAATCGCCCCCGTCACAACATAATTTATGTGGAATCCCTTATTTCTCAAAGCCAATTTTTCTATGTTTATGAACCCCATCTCAAAATATATCTATCTACACCATTGTAAATATTGTATATATGTTATAGCATGTTTCGCCTTAATTGACGATTTTGCAATAAACAATCAAACCATGCGTAATTTGAACCCATCATCCCAATATGACTACGATTGTATTGACCCGGTGAAACTTCGCACGTCGAGAAAGGGTTAATGCATGCATGAGTGCTCAATACACAAAGCGATAATCCGACATATCGACATTCCCACGCGTTTCATTGCAGTGACAACCACTAATTCAGCCTCCTATTCTTGTAATGTTAACACCGTGTTCTACCCGATTTGTGTTATGTCTGTACTATGGAACTCCCTAAGCTGGTAATTTATCAGCCCGTCAAGCGAGTTCTTGTTTTTCCCCAAGTTAGACAATTCGAGTACTATAGAATAACAAAAAGATGCAGCGTTGGGACACTCCAAACACCACAAAAACCGAGCAGCTTGCTGCTGAAATGAATCCCAGTTACAGAATGGCTCTCCCAGAACATTATATAAGTCAGTTCACAACAATGTATGGTGTGAAAAAGGGTAATCGCCCATTGTTAAATTCCAATATCCAATGCAAGGAATTTACAAGAACACAATTGCTCGAGTACTGTAGAACACAAGTCTAGCTCTACAAGACTGGGAAATTACCGACTAACTCTGTCCACGTGGAGAAACACGGCAATTGTAATTCTATAGTATAGGCCCCTGGGGAAAAACAAGAACTCGCTTGACGGGCTGATAAATTACCAACTTAGGGAGTTCCATAGTACAGACATAACACAAATCGGGTAGAACAAGGTGTTAACATTACAAGTATACGAGGCCGAATTAGTGGTTGTCACCGCAATGAAACGCGTGCGAATGTCGATATGTCGGAGTATCGCTTTGTGCGTTGAGCACTCATGCATTAACCCTTTCTCGACGTGCGAAGTTTCACCGGGTCAATACAATCGTAGTCATATTGGGATGATGGGTTCAAATTACGCATGGTGTAGATATATATATTTTGAGATGGGGTTCATAAACATAGACAAATTGGCTTTGAGAAATAAGGGATTCCACATAAATTATGTTGTGACGGTGGCGATTCTCAGCAAAATACTCAACAATTGGGAATGTCATGCAGCGACGTTCTATGGGTGTTGGCGCATCACAATAATCTTCGTCCCAAAGTTAGTGATGATTGATTTATGGGGGTAAATGGCAATTAGTTGAGAAGTTTCGATCGGTTGGAATTGTTGGTTTGGGGATTTCTAACAGTTGGAAATATTGAGTAACCATTGCAGAATTTCAACCGAATGGGGTGCAAATATAGTTTTCTGGTTCAGGGAGGAGGTGTATTGATGTATTGTATTCGGGCAGCGGAGACCTTATACGTGAATGTTACCGCGATTCCATGGTAGAAAATGGCACTGAATTAGACTGGAGAATAGGTTATAATCATTACAATGACTAAATTTTCCAGCTAATGTAACTGCAAATTATAATTTATACCACTTAGTCGGGGAGCCAATAAGGTCAACCTGCACCCCCCCCCCCCCCCCCCGATGATTACAAATAACCTTATTTTTATTGTTCCCTATGGTATCCAGATAAAGAATCCGGATTTCACCGAAAAATAAAGGTGGCCCTACTAGGTGCTAGAGCCATTTTAATCCAAGATGGCCGCCATTTCCTCTAATTCCGACCAGCTGTATTTAATCGTTGTAATAGGTCGGTTGTTAGCAAAAGACACAAACAAAGTGTATGCCATTTTGTTGGTATGATGTCCTTCTTCAAAATGACGGCAAATAATTTCGAAAACAATTCAAAATGGCCGCCGAAAAATGACGTCATATGCACGAAAATAGGAAATTTAATTAATATTTCACCATATCTTCCATTTTTCTTCACATTAATCATTAGTAAATGGCAATGTTTTTGAGACAGTCATCAACCGTGATATTATAACATCATTTTAAGACATTCGCCATTGACAAGGGTTCCGTAATAGATACAGAAAGAGGATTTGAAAAAGAGGGGTGAAATTTTAGATTTTTTTTTGCAAGACGATTTTGATAGTCATTTTAACGACAAACCACACAGGCTGTTAATATAATGTCAACAACTATGTGCTTTATTTTATTGGACGGATGTTTTACTTCAATGGGAATAAAATTGGTGTAGAAAATTTCCAAAATGGCCGCCGAAAATATGAAAAATGGTAAATATTGCTCCAGGGTGTCCTGCAATGGCTTACAAGTTGTGGTTTATATATAAAATTGGCTAATCTGTATTATATACATTGAATACTAACATGTCTGATGCACCATGGATCATTGTTACTATTGTCACCACTGACATCACCAGAAATATTGGATTTTTCTCTCACAAACTTGACATAAATATCGGCAGAAATTAACTTTTCAGGGTTGGACAATTTTTTTTAAGTAAAATGCAACTATCATTGGTATCAAAGGTATTTATTGTTTTGGCCTATCTTAAATGTGTCACACTACGGTGTTTATAGTCCAAATTGCTCAAGATGGCTTCCAAAATGGCAAACAAATTTGTAAACAGTTAATTTTTTACATATATCCCGAACATTATTATCTGCGTTATCCGACAAGGTAGCAAACTGTGACTCGCTTGGTTATTATACGTGTTAGTTAATTAACTGACAACTACGTTCTATTCTGTTTGTCCCAGTTCCGTATGGGGCATGACAAATTCATTTTAAAGTTGCAGTATGGAATTTTGCGGAGAACCTCTTTTGTGATTCTGGCCATATTATTGAAAGGAAATGGGCAGAACTTTGAGACGGAACTGAGATGAACCATAATATGTGGCTAATCTGGCCCATTATGATAAAAAGTGATTAACTGGATAAAAGATGGATGCCAAGATGGCAGCCATGGAGTTACTGTATTATCATGGGTGATGTGAATAGGTATACAAGGACTGACTATATGGTTATGAGTGGGGTGTCCATGGTGAGATGCATAGGAATATAAGGAGTGGCTGTATGGGCATATGCGAGGTGAATCGGTATACATGTAGTGACTGTACGGTGTATTGTTGTGTGTGGCCGAAGTGACCGTATGGGCATTGTTGTGGTGTATAGATATAATGAGAGTAGCTACATGGTCATCCGTGTGTTGTTTATGTATATATGGAGTTACTGTAAGGTCATGGTGTGATGTATATGTGTACCGTGTGTGGCTGTATTGTGACATGCGGGTGTGTATGTATATTTGTGCTGTCTGTATGGTCATGGATGGAGTGCGTAGATAAATAGGGAGTGATTTTATGGTTATGGGTAATGTGTATAGGCGCACATGGTATGCCTGTACGGTCAAGATTGAAGTTATATGCATACCTGGAATAAGCTGGATGGTCATTGACGAGCGTGCGGCTATATAGGGAGTGCCCTTTTGGTAACGGGTGGGTCGTATATTTATATATATGTTGTGGATGTATTATCATCGGTGGTGTATAGGGTGTAGATGAATGATCATGGATGGCGTGTATGAGTATACAGTGAATTGCTGAATTGTCATGTGTGAGGTGTATATGCAAGTATGAAACTTGTGAGTGGTCGTGTGTGCGGGTATTGGTATATTTGGAAGGGCTCACCATTGGTGAGGTGTATATACTAAATGTATATCTGGATTGACTCTATGGTCATGGGTATGGCGAATAGATATACATGTAGTGGCTGTATGGTCCATGGTGAGGTGAATAGGTATACAATGAGTGACTGTATGATCGTGAATGTGGTGAATATGTATACATAGAGTGACTATATGGTCAGGTGTAGGAGTATACCTGGTGTTCATGCATGGTGACTCATGGCTGTGTCGTCATTTGTGGCATGTACCGGTATAACCAAATATGGCTGTATGGTCATGTGTACGTGTATAGAGTGGGTGACTATATTGTCATTTATGTGGTGTTTATGTACATATGAGGTCATGGGTGGGTTGTACATGTGTAATTTGAGTGGCTTTCGCTTTCCACAATAACTCAAGGATATGTTAGTCAATAGAGAGGTCATGTCAAAGAGTTCTCCACCTTGATAGTGTTTGTGTACATGGGGGAACTTTAAACGTGAAAAGCGATAGCCACACATTACCCACACAGTCATTCCATATATACATAAACACCACAGACATAACAATATAGTGACCAACTGTATAAATGTACACCTGACCCATGACCATGGATGGTCATACAGCCATGAGTCACAATGCAGGCACACCGGGTATAATCCTAAACATGACCCATAACCATAGAGTCACTCCTTGTATATACCCATTCACCTCACCATTGGCCATACGGTCATCCCATGTATACATATTCTCCACACACACATGGTCAAATAGACATTCAATATATACATCAACACCACAACAATGACCATAGATTCACCCCGGGTATACATATCCACCTCACCAATGGTCATATAGCCACTCGCTTCATACACATACCCTCACCCATGGCACCTGGTATACTCCTTCATCTGGCCTATGGCCATATAGTCACCCCGTGTGTACCTATTCAAAACATTCATACATGATCATGGTCAATCATTGTATAGATATTCACATCACCCTTGGCCATGTCACTCCCTGCATCCCTATGTGTCACACCATAGCAGAATAGCCACTCAAGATATACTAATACTCCCCAGACATGTCAGTATATTCACTCCATGTATGCATATGCACATCATCCATGACCATATAGCCGCTCGCTATATACACATACCCCTCGCATACCCCTGTGAATAGATGGTAGGTACATAAACACCCTGAGAATGAATGTGTATTAGGGCCGTTGGAGCAATACGTTTTAATCCTTTCATGAAGGGAACTGCGCTGGCCCAACACTAAAGACCTTGTGCCAATGCATTCTCTTATATATGCCAGTCGACAATATGTCGCCTCGCATATATAAGAGAATGCATTGGCCTGACAATTGTTTATCATTTTTTATAAAAAGAAATTATAATTTTTTTCTCACATTTTTATAAATTTTTTTTGCTTATATCCTTTAACAATAAGTTATCATTTTTTATATCTTTGTTTTAATTTCTTACATTCTATAGCAATTTTATAATTGTTTATCATTTTTTGTTACATTCTTTAACAATTTTTAATAATTTTTTTCTTACATTCTTTATCCATTTTTATTTTAGTTTCTCACATCTTTTAACAATTTGTTTATTTTTTTTCCATTTTTTTCTTACATTCTTTAACAATAAAACATAACATAACATTTGTGTGGGGAAATGTTCAGATCATAAGTGCAGCGACCTGTGGTCGTTTGTTGAACTTATTATTTAAATATTTCCCCAGGCAACTACTCGTGAATGAGTATTTAGTATAGAACGGATTGAAGATGGCCTATCTATTCAGGGCCACAATTACAAAAACAGCATAATTTTATACAACCCTATTTCAAGACTACACATACCATTTTCTGTGAACAAAAACCGACAATCCAGAATATTGTGTATAATATTTGTCTATGAAGGCATAATACAGTGGTTTATTGATGCAAAATATATAATCGAAATGACATGTTGCATCGAAGATAGAGTCCTCCCCTCTTGCTATACGAACCGAACGCGTCTGGAGTTTCTATTCTAAATACAACCCGTGTGCAGTGACGTTGCTAGAGGGTCTCCGTTCGGTGGGTATCCACCTTGGAAAATTCCAACTGCACCCCCCTTAAATCAGATTCGGACCAAACACAAGTTTTGCATAATTCCATTTGCACCCCCCCCCCCCCCTTGCACCTCAGTGCCCTCATGCCTAATATCATATATATTCACAAACCATGGTTCTAAATTCCCGGTATGAGAACATTCAGATATTTTAACCTGAAAAATTGCATAAATCCTAACATCTTGTGGTCTAACTCCAGACAAATGCACACGGCTACGGACAAGAGACCAGGACACACCGCGCTGACCATGGTTGTTCCGCACGGTGTCAGAAAATTTTGAAAACTATACAAGAAAATCGCAAATCCTATAGCATCTAGACTGGCCTCAACTGAAGTTTTCCTATAGTGTTGGAAATTTCAAACCTAATACTCCCCCTCAGGTTGGAAAATTCTCCAACTGATGACCATTTCAGTCCACAAGTTTGACCAAATGTAGTAAAATATTGTTTTGTTAAACTAATTAGCAGTTTTTTATTGGCCACAGGGACAATGACACACCATGGTTCGGCCCGGTGTGCGAAAATTTTGAAATCTGAACAAGACAATCGCAAAATCCTACCATCTAGCATCAAGCCTTCCTAGAGTTGGAAATTTCAAACCTGACATCCCCACTTAGATTGGAAAATTTCCAACTGATGAAATTCCAATGACAATGCTGACCAAATGTATGACAATATTGTTTTCTTAAATTAACTAGCAATTGTTGACTGGCCACGGGGGAAGGACCAGGACACAAGCTTTCCAAGTGTTGGAAATTTCCAACCTGTCACCCCCCCTTAAGGTTGGAAAATTTCCAACTGATTACAATTTCATTCCAAAATTTTGATCAAAAATAGGAACATATGCAAATATTTGTCCAAAAACAATTAATTCCCCCCAATAAATTGTTTGAAAATCAAACTACAAGAACATTTTCAACCTATTGTTGGTGTGAAATTTCCAACTAATATTTTGGCAGGTATGAAATTTCCAACTGTTGAAAATTTTGACCAAAGTTGGGGGGGGGGGGGGGTGAGAAACCCAACCCCCCCCCTGTCGCCACGTCTCTGTCCGTGTGTCTGTTCCCAAAAGGATGTTTGTATCATTCCAGATATAAAAAAAAACAAAATAAAGTCAGTATTAATTGTTAGAAACTTTTCCGGACAGGAGTCTGCTATTCAAATTCATTATTTTATACCACAGAAACTATATTTAAAAAAATAAAAAGATAGAACGACACAAGTGTGTGAACTGGTTAACGTTATTGCACGAGTTTGTTGTGACGCGATGTTAAAACGAGAACCAGAGGTTCGAGTTTTACCCCATGACACGACAAACGAGTGCAATAACGTTAACATGTTCACACAACTGTGTAGTTCTATGTTTATTGCACACTCTGAAGATTGCAGCTTGTAACATACTAACATTTAGGTCGATATTGTTGTATTTAATTGAACAAACGTGTGCTTAATGTAGACTATATCCCATAATTTAGAGAAGACATTTTCTGTTAAAGTTGACGTCGCCAGTGACGTTGTTGACGTAATATGTTTGTATTGTTCAAGAACAATACACATTTTTGTATTGACTGAACGTTTTAATTCTTCTGTATTTTGCTGTATTTCGCACAAATAAGCCATTGGGTGTGCAATAAGCACAAATACCTTAACGCACATAGATAACAACACGCACGGCAAACATCAGTCAACTTGAAAATGAAAAAAAATAAATATAAGTAGATATTTAGCTACTGAACATAAGCTACGTTTTATAACTCATAGCTTATCGTATTTAAAGTGTCACATTAACGATAACGTTATCATTCAAGCGGCATATTTTAGCCCTGCACTTATGGTACGAAGTTTATAGTTAGAAAAATCGAAAAAATTGTGCTTCCGGTGTATGACCCACGTGGGTTTGTTGTTCGTGTAAACTTCTCTTGTTTTAGCCAAATTAAGGTTATCTATCTCTCCAACTATTAGAATATTTTGTAACCAGATTACACGGTGAACAAAAAGAGTCTTTAAATGTCATCTTAAATCATAAATATGGCCCATTTCTCAGGTTTTATTTTCTGTAAATTTTACTACACACAGTGCAATGTTGAATCATGAATGTCCGACTCCAAAGTCACTGTGAGTGTGACAGGTCGTACTCGAGTGAATGTGATCTAATTACAATCATGCATAATATTATCATACGCTAGCGTAATTAACGAACCAACGCAAAACCACTCATATGAGGGTAGCAGTGGCTTTTTTTTAAAATTTGTTTGTTGTTTTTTTTTTTTATCAAAATCAGGTTATAGATTCTCTGGTATTTCCTCCAAATAAGATTCACATAAGACTATATTTCCTGTGTTCGTCGAATGAATGTACCCCAATCGTAATTTCGAGTATACTTTAAGCAAATCGTACTTCCGGGTAGTCTTGATCGATAGTAGACTATTCGTGGTTATAAACTACAAGTACCAACATCAAAGTGAAAATAGTTATACCTTGTCGAGAGGGGAACGAAAACATCTTTAATGAATTTAACCAATTTATTTATTTTCTTGACGCTGGGTGAGCACTACGGCGGAGATACTATACCGAGAAGCGTGTCCATTTCATAGCTGTTCGTTTCATTCAAATATGTCACCGTGTCGATTTCAACGAAAATCGACGAACAACGTCATCGTGTAACTTTCCCCACTGACCGAGTTCGCCTGAATGTATCTCCTGGGGCCGGGGCCTATACTATAGAATTACAATTGCCGTGTTTCTCCACGTGGACAAACTGTCGAATACTATGGATACGATAATTTACAAGTGTGTGCGATTCCCTGTCATTTACAAGAACAGATAAAATCCAGTACTATGGATCTCCGTTTATCTGCGCGTGGAGACGAACGCTTCTTAATGGGTAAAGGGAACTTACTCTAATATTATACATAAATACATATAGTAATGCCTATATATATTTGAGTCATTTGGCGAGTGGTTTAGTGGATGTATAAAGTCAATGTTATGATAGGCAATGGGGAACACGAACACTACTTGCGTGCACCATAATCCCAATGGCACAAGCATCGCGAAAATACACAAACGATCACAACATTTTACGCTGAACACGAGTACAAAATATCGTAACCGAGAACGCTCGTTATAAGAGATAGATGTTTTATTGACCGACATCATAGAAGACAATATATAGCTTTTCATGTCTTTCCTTGTATTTACATGGTTCATGGTCAAATATATTTAACGATGTATGTACAAACACAAAGGGATAGAGACGGATAGAGTGATCACAAATAAACCCCATCGACAGAAAAACCTACACATGGTGATTATAGTGTCAGATTGAGCAGGGAAATTTTAACTGGTTGTCGTATTCGTACGATTTCGATACATGTACAATGTAATTGAAAACAAACTGAATTGCCGGAGATAATATACTGATAAAAATATTTCCAAGTTAAAAGGGTGAACATATATATTTCAAGTATATTTTCCAAAGGGTCGGTGTAACTTTTTGTTTAAGTAGAAACTTAGATTTAACAACCAAAATTACACTGAATGTAGGAAAACATCATACTATATAAATTATAATTTGCAGTTACATTAGCTGGAAAATTTGGTCATTGTAATGATTATAACCTATTCTCTAGTCTTAATTTTTAAATTCAGTGCCATTTTCTACCATGGAATCGCGGTAGCATTCACGTATAAGGTCTCCGCTGCCCGAGTACACCTCCTCCCTGAACCAGAAAACTATATTTGCACCCCATTCGGTTGAAATTCTGCAATGGTTATCTCAAGATTTCCAACTGTTAGAAATCCCCAAACCAACAATTCCAACCGATCGAAACTTCTCAACTAATTGCCATTTACCCCCATAAATCAATCATCACTAACTTTGTGACGAAGATTATTGTGATGCGCCAACACCCATTGAACGTCGCTGCATGACATTCCCAATTGTTGAGTATTTTGCTGAGAATCGCCCCCGTCACAACATAATTTATGTGGAATCCCTTATTTCTCAAAGCCAATTTTTCTATGTTTATGAACCCCATCTCAAAATATATCTATCTACACCATTGTAAATATTGTATATATGTTATAGCATGTTTCGCCCTAATTGACGATTTTGCAATAAACAATCAAACCATGCGTAATTTGAACCCATCATCCCAATATGACTACGATTGTATTGACCCGGTGATACTTCGCACGTCGAGAATGGGTTAATGCATGCATGAGTGCTCAATACACAAAGCGATAATCCGACATATCGACATTCCCACGCGTTTCATTGCAGTGACAACCACTAATTCAGCCTCCTATTCTTGTAATGTTAACACCGTGTTCTACCCGATTTGTGTTATGTCTGTACTATTGAACTCCCTAAGCTGGTAATTTATCAGCCCGTCAAGCGAGTTCTTGTTTTTCCCCAAGTTAGACAATTCGAGTACTATAGAATAACAAAAAGATGCAGCGTTGGGACACTCCAAACACCACAAAAACCGAGCAGCTTGCTGCTGAAATGAATCCCAGTTACAGAATGGCTCTCCCAGAACATTATATAAGTCAGTTCACAACAATGTATGGTGTGAAAAAGGGTAATCGCCCATTGTTAAATTCCAATATCCAATGCAAGGAATTTACAAGAACACAATTGCTCGAGTACTGTAGAACACAAGTCTAGCTCTACAAGACTGGGAAATTACCGACTAACTCTGTCCACGTGGAGAAACACGGCAATTGTAATTCTATAGTATAGGCCCCTGGGGAAAAACAAGAACTCGCTTGAAGGGCTGATAAATTACCAACTTAGGGAGTTCCATAGTACAGACATAACACACATCGGGTAGAACAAGGTGTTAACATTACAAGTATACGAGGCCGAATTAGTGGTTGTCACCGCAATGAAACGCGTGCGAATGTCGATATGTCGGAGTATCGCTTTGTGCGTTGAGCACTCATGCATTAACCCTTTCTCGACGTGCGAAGTTTCACCGGGTCAATACAATCGTAGTCATATTGGGATGATGGGTTCAAATTACGCATGGTGTAGATATATATATTTTGAGATGGGGTTCATAAACATAGACAAATTGGCTTTGAGAAATAAGGGATTCCACATAAATTATGTTGTGCATGACGGTGGCGATTCTCAGCAAAATACTCAACAATTGGGAATGTCATGCAGCGACGTTCTATGGGTGTTGGCGCATCACAATAATCTTCGTCCCAAAGTTAGTGATGATTGATTTATGGGGGTAAATGGCAATTAGTTGAGAAGTTTCGATCGGTTGGAATTGTTGGTTTGGGGATTTCTAACAGTTGGAAATATTGAGTAACCATTGCAGAATTTCAACCGAATGGGGTGCAACTATAGTTTTCTGGTTCAGGGAGGAGGTGTATTGATGTATTGTATTCGGGCAGCGGAGACCTTATACGTGAATGTTACCGCGATTCCATGGTAGAAAATGGCACTGAATTAGACTGGAGAATAAGTTATAATCATTACAATGACTAAATTTTCCAGCTAATGTAACTGCAAATTATAATTTATACCACTTAGTCGGGGAGCCAATAAGGTCAACCTGCACCCCCCCCCCCGATGATTACAAATAACCTTATTTTTATTGTTCCCTATGGTATCCAGATAAAGAATCCGGATTTCACCGAAAAATAAAGGTGGCCCTACTAGGTGCTAGAGCCATTTGAATCCAAGATGGCCGCCATTTCCTCTAATTCCGACCAGCTGTATTTAATCGTTGTAATAGGTCGGTTGTTAGCAAAAGACACAGACAAAGTGTATGCCATTTTGTTGGTATGATGTCCTTCTTCAAAATGACGGCAAATAATTTCGAAAACAATTCAAAATGGCCGCCGAAAAATGACGTCATATGCACGAAAATAGGAAATTTAATTAATATTTCACCATATCTTCCATTTTTCTTCACATTAATCATTAGTAAATGGCAATGTTTTTGAGACAGTCATCAACCGTGATATTATAACATCATTTTAAGACATTCGCCATTGACAAGGGTTCCGTAATAGATACAGAAAGAGGATTTGAAAAAGAGGGGTGAAATTTTAGATTTTTTTTTGCAAGACGATTTTGATAGTCATTTTAACGACAAACCACACAGGCTGTTAATATAATGTCAACAACTATGTGCTTTATTTTATTGGACGGATGTTTTACTTCAATGGGAATAAAATTGGTGTAGAAAATTTCCAAAATGGCCGCCGAAAATATGAAAAATGGTAAATATTGCTCCAGGGTGTCCTGCAATGGCTTACAAGTTGTGGTTTATATATAAAATTGGCTAATCTGTATTATATACATTGAATACTAACATGTCTGATGCACCATGGATCATTGTTACTATCGTCACCACTGACATCACCAGAAATATTGGATTTTTCTCTCACAAACTTGACATAAATATCGGCAGAAATTAACTTTTCAGGGTTGGACAATTTTTTTTACGTAAAATGCAACTATCATTGGTATCAAAGGTATTTATTGTTTTGGCCTATCTTAAATGTGTCACACTACGGTGTTTATAGTCCAAATTGCTCAAGATGGCTTCCAAAATGGCAAACAAATTTGTAAACAGTTAATTTTTTACATATATCCCGAACATTATTATCTGCGTTATCCGACAAGGTAGCAAACTGTGACTCGCTTGGTTATTATACGTGTTAGTTAATTAACTGACAACTACGTTCTATTCTGTTTGTTCCAGTTCCGTATGGGGCATGACAAATTCATTTTAAAGTTGCAGTATGGAATTTTGCGGAGAACCTCTTTTGTGATTCTGGCCATATTATTGAAAGGAAATGGGCAGAACTTTGAGACGGAACTGAGATGAACCATAATATGTGGCTAATCTGGCCCATTATGATAAAAAGTGATCAACTGGATAAAAGATGGATGCCAAGATGGCAGCCATGGAGTTACTGTATTATCATGGGTGATGTGAATAGGTATACAAGGACTGACTATATGGTTATGAGTGGGGTGTCCATGGTGAGATGCATAGGAATATAAGGAGTGGCTGTATGGGCATATGCGAGGTGAATCGGTATACATGTAGTGACTGTACGGTGTATTGTTGTGTGTGGCCGAAGTGACCGTATGGGCATTGTTGTGGTGTATAGATATAATGAGAGTAGCTACATGGTCATCCGTGTGTTGTTTATGTATATATGGAGTTACTGTAAGGTCATGGTGTGATGTATATGTGTACCGTGTGTGGCTGTATTGTGACATGCGGGTGTGTATGTATATTTGTGCTGTCTGTATGGTCATGGATGGAGTGCGTAGATAAATAGGGAGTGATTTTATGGTTATGGGTAATGTGTATAGGCGCACATGGTATGCCTGTACGGTCAAGATTGAAGTTATATGCATACCTGGAATAAGCTGGATGGTCATTGACGAGCGTGCGGCTATATAGGGAGTGCCCTTTTGGTAACGGGTGGGTCGTATATTTATATATATGTTGTGGATGTATTATCATCGGTGGTGTATAGGGTGTAGATGAATGATCATGGATGGCGTGTATGAGTATACAGTGAATTACTGAATTGTCATGTGTGAGGTGTATATGCAAGTATGAAACTTATGAGTGGTCGTGTGTGCGGGTATTGGTATATTTGGAAGGGCTCACCATTGGTGAGGTGTATATACTAAATGTATATCTGGATTGACTCTATGGTCATGGGTATGGCGAATAGATATACATGTAGTGGCTGTATGGTCCATGGTGAGGTGAATAGGTATACAATGAGTGACTGTATGATCGTGAATGTGGTGAATATGTATACATAGAGTGACTATATGGTCAGGTGTAGGAGTATACCTGGTGTTCATGCATGGTGACTCATGGCTGTATCGTCATTTGTGGCATGTACCGGTATAACCAAATATGGCTGTATGGTCATGTGTACGTGTATAGAGTGGGTGACTATATTGTCATTTATGTGGTGTTTATGTACATATGAGGTCATGGGTGGATTGTACATGTGTATTTTGAGTGGCTTTCGCTTTCCACAATAACTCAAGGATATGTTAGTCAATAGAGAGGTCATGTCAAAGAGTTCTCCACCTTGATAGTGTTTGTGTACATGGGGGAACTTTAAACGTGAAAAGCGATAGCCACACATTACCACACAGTCATTCCATATATACATAAACACCACAGACATAACAATATAGTGACCAACTGTATAAATGTACACCTGACCCATGACCATGGATGGTCATACAGCCATGAGTCACAATGCAGGCACACCGGGTATAATCCTAAACATGACCCATAACCATAGAGTCACTCCTTGTATATACCCATTCACCTCACCATTGGCCATACGGTCATCCCATGTATACATATTCTCCACACACACATGGTCAAATAGACATTCAATATATACATCAACACCACAACAATGACCATAGATTCACCCCGGGTATACATATCCACCTCACCAATGGTCATATAGCCACTCGCTTCATACACATACCCTCACCCATGGCACCTGGTATACTCCTTCATCTGGCCTATGGCCATATATTCACCCCGTGTGTACCTATTCAAAACATTCATACATGATCATGGTCAATCATTGTATAGATATTCACATCACCCTTGGCCATGTCACTCCCTGCATCCCTATGTGTCACACCATTGCAGAATAGCCACTCAAGATATACTAATACTCCCCAGCCATGTCAGTATATTCACTCCATGTATGCATATGCACATCATCCATGACCATATAGCCGCTCGCTATATACACATACCCCTCGCACATGACCATATAGCAACACATGTGTATACCCGTATAACCTACACATGACCATACCACCACGAGTCACCAAGCAGGAACACCGGGTATACTCATACACCTGACACATGACCATTTAGTCACTCCCTGTATAGCTATTCATTTATGATCATACAGTCACTCATTGTATACATACATGTACTCATCTCACCATTGACCATACAATAACTCCCTGTATACCTATTCACCTCACCTCACCTATGATCATATAGTAACTCCCTGGCTACCATCTTGGCATTCACCCTGTATCCAGTTGATGTGTTTTATCATAATGGACCAGAATAGCCACATATTATGGTTCATCTCAGTTCCGTTTCAAAGTTCTGCCCATTTCCTTTCAATAATATGGCAAGAATCACAAAAGTGGTTCTCCGCAAAATTCATTTATGATCATACAGTCACTCATTGTATACATACATGTACTCATCTCACCATTGACCATACAATAACTCCCTATATACCTATTCACATCACCAATGATCATATAGTAACTCCCTGGCTACAATCTTGGCATCCACCCTGTATCCAGTTGATGTGTTTTATCATAATGGACCAGAATAGCCACATATTATGGTTCGTCTCGGTTCCGTTTCAAAGTTCTACCCATTTCCTTTCAATAATATGGCAAGAATCACAAAAGTGGTTCTCCGCAAAATTCCATACTGCAACTTTAAAATGAATTTGTCATGCCCCATACGGAACTGGGACAAACATAATAGAACTTAGTTGTCAGTTAATTAACTAACACGTATAATAACCAAGTGAGTCACAATTTACTACCTTGTCGGATAACGCAGATAATAATGTTCGGGATATATGTAAAAAATTAACTGTTTACAAATTTGGTTGCCATTTTGGAAGCCATCTTGAGCAATTTGGTCTATAAACACCGTAGTGTGACACATTTAAGATGGACCAAAACAATAAATACCTTTGATACCAATGATAGTTGCATTTTACTTAAAACAATTGTCCAACCCTGAAAAGTTAATTTTTGCCGATATTTATGTCAAGTTAGCGAGAGAAAAATCTATATTTCTGGTGATGTTAGTGGTGACAATAGAAACAATGATGCATGGTGCATCAGACATGTTAGTATTCAATGTATATAATACAGATTAGCCAATTTTATATATCAACCACAACTTGTAAGCCATTGCAGGACACCATGGAGCAATATTTACCATTTTTGATATTTTCGGCGGCCATTTTGGAAATGTTCTACACCAATTTTATTCCCATTGAAGTAAAACATCCGTCCAATAAAATAAAGCACATAGTTGTTGACATTCTATTAACAGCATGTGTGGTTTGTCGTTAAAATTACTATCAAAATTGTCTTGCAAAAAAAATCGAAAATTTCACCCCTCTTTTTCAAATCCTCTTTCTGTATCTATTACGGAACCCTCGTCAATGGGAAATGTCTTAAAATGACGCTATGATATCACGCTTGATGACTGTCTCAAAAACATTGTCATTTATTGATGATTAATGTGAAGAAAAATGGAAGATATGGTGAAATATTAATTAAATTTCCTATTTTCGTGCATATGACGTCATTTTTCGGCGGCCATTTTGAATTGTTTTCGAAATTATTTGCCATCATTTTGAAGAAGGACATCATACCAACAAAATGGCATACATATTGTCTGTGTCTTTTGCTAACAACCGATCTATTACAACGATTAAATACAGCTGGTCGGAATTAGAGGAAATGGCGGCCATCTTGGATTAAAATGGCTCTAGCACCTAGTAGGGCCACCTTTATTTTTCGGTGAAATCCGGATTCTTTATCTGGATACCATAGGGAACAATACAAATACGGTTATTTGTAATCATCGGGGGGGGGGTGCAGGTGGACCTTATTGGCTCCCCGACTAACTAGTATGATGTTTTCCTACATTCAGTGTAATTTTGGTTGTTAAATCTAAATTTCTACTTAAACAAAAAGTTACACCGACCCTTTGGAAAATATACTTGAAATATATATTTTCACCCTTTTAACTTGGAAATATTTTTATCAGTATATTATCTCCGGCAATTCAGTTTGTTTTCAATTACATTGTACATGTATCGAAATCGTACGTATACGACAACCAGTTAAAATTTCCCTGCTCAATCTGACACTATAATCACCATGTGTACGTTTTTCTGTCGATGGGGTGTATTTGTGATCACTCTATCCGCTCTATCCCTTTGTGTTCGTACATACATCGTTAAATATATTTGACCATGAACCATGTTAATAAAAGGAAAGACATGAACAGCTATATATTGTCTTCTATGATGTAGGTCAATAAAACATCTATCTCTTATAAAGAGCGTTCTCGCTTACGATATTTTGTACTCGTGTTCAGCGTAAAATGTTGTGATCGTTTGTGTATTTTCGCGATGCTTGTGCCCCCATTGGGATTATGGTGCACGCAAGTAGTTTTCGTGTTCCACATTGCCTATCATAACATTGACTTTATACATCCACTAAACCACTCGCCAAATGACTCAAATATATATATAGGCATTACTATATCCATTTATGTATACTATTAGAGTAAGTTCCCTTTACCCATTAACAAGCGTTCGTCTCCACGCGCAGATAAACGGAGATCCATAGTACTGGATTTTATCTGTTCTTGTAAATGACGGGGAATCGCACACACTTGTAAATTATCGTATCCATAGTATTCGACAGTTTGTCCACGTGGAGAAACACGGCAATTGTAATTATATAGTATAGGCCCCTGCTTTGTTCATAATTATGTGTTTCCTTTCGAATCCAGAAAATAGTATATTTATGGTTTATCACATGCATGTATGTACTATATAGTCTTATGATAACAATTAATTCCTTATTAAATATATGTTATTTCGTTTCGCACAGTACCGCACCGTAGCAAGTGCTGTACATTAAATGCCACCTTCGCACAGTAGAACGGTAAATTCGTGATGACATTCTTATTATGTTTCACATCAGGAATGTCGATCACTTTTTACTCGCTCCGATGTGTGTAGAATGTAGTTACTAAAAGTGTCGTTTTTTATTGTGTCTTATTTTCTCAATAAACGGGTAAACTTACGCTACGAATGAACTAACATTGTAATTCAATGTTCATAATTCTCATTTGCGATATACCAGTAATCGAAAGACACAGTAACAAGATTTTCCGATTACGACATTAATGCTTTATGCCCACCGATCTACTGTGCGACAAAAGCGCTCGCGAAATTCAAAACAACTGCGTCGTATTAGATAATAATTGGTGACGTCCCAAAATCAGATATAGTCTATATGCGACCCAAAGCGTCCGGCTTTGGTTCGTTATTAACTTTGAGTATCATTCTCATTTATTGTTAGTTTATTAATTAGAATTATCTTATTTCATCTTCGAGTTTGATCGTCCTCAACCATGCAACCATAGGCACGGTGACTCAGCCCAGTCATTGTGACACAACCCCAGTCGTTGTGACTAGCATAACGATAATCAGTATGCCTTAGTTCTAGTTATGCTGACTAAACTTACCTTAGTCATTTTAATTAGTCATTATGACCCGATCCTGGTCATTTTGACTCAAATCATAGTATTCATTGTGACTAATGCAATAGTAGTCAATATGACTCAATGTTAGTCATGTTGACTAAGCATATGCTGGTCATGTTGACTACTACTGACCTAGTCATGATGACTAACTTTTCCAGGTAGTCATTCTGACTACCAAAAGGTAGTAGTATTTATTTGTACAATATTAAATAGATATTTGTAACAATACAATATACAAAAGTGAACATAGGTATATTGTACAGGAGCGGCATGGCCAAAATGGGCCGTCTTCCTGCCGCCCCTATATATAGCTGTAATTTAAGTCATAAAACGACAACGAGAAATGGAATGGTATTTTGAAATAACGGAATGGTGTATCCAAACTTATTGCACACATGACGGTTTACCATGGACTGGGCTTAGTATTACTTTATCATAGGTACAGAGTCTGGCTGAAGTATTATTCCTTTAGAAAGGAACAGAGCAAGTGTCTTTCAATGTTTCTTTTTATTGTGTTCGTACTCATCTAGTTGTAAAGACTAAGTTTGCGTTCTTCCAGCCAAAATGTAAGGTGAACATACCAGGCCTTTTCAATAGCAAGTTTAATGGTGGGGCTCATGTCGTGCAGTTTATGTCATCTCCAGGATAAGCTGTTGACTACCCTAAGTGTGCTGGTGTGTGTAGTGACAAAGTAAATATGCGTGTGGTGCGAGTGTTGAACACGGGATACTAAAAGTAAGGTTTTTACTATATACAGTATATCTTATTACTATTTTTCTTCCTGGAGTTTGGTTATACCTTAGTACACTCAATGAACAACAGAGCGACCGCAAACAAAGTTAACTAACTTAACTTAACTTAAGACATGCATGTCTTAAGTTAAGTTAAGTTAGTTAACTTTTTCAAACAATATCACGCTTCGGTTGTCATCACTGACGTTGACTAGCGCAACATATAATCCAGATCATGTGGTCTTTGATATGCTCACAAAGTTGTGATTAGATGGGAATCTTATTTGGTGGGAATACCAGGGAATCTATAATCCGATTTTGATAAATAAAAAAAATTAAAAGCCACATCCACACTCACATATACGAGTGGTTTAGCTTTGGTTCGTCAATTACGCTACTAAAACGTGCTTACCGATTCGTAAATAAGAATATGTTGTGTATCCATATATACGTCAACTAGTTATCACAAGTTACCTTATTAATTGCTGCATGACTTTACTTTTCGTCGCGTTATATTCCGAAGTTAAATCGTTTAAACGGATTATGCACCTTTACGGCACTTTCAGTATAATAAGTACATGTTATCGCCTATATACGGAGGGGAAATTGACACAAAATCTGATAAATATGGTGTTTATTTGTACACATATTCATTTGAAATAGTTGTTTTGGTCCGAATAACAAATATCGAGCATTGGTTTGTTACGTGGTTAGGTTAGGTTTTCATTTATCGATATTTAACACCTTTTATTAACATATTTTGTACACATGTGATCGGTATTTTTTTTTTATCAAAAGTGATGCCAATCGGAAGAAAGTCGTAGCATATATCGCAATAAGGCAAATCATCGAATGCATGCTTACACACTGTGTCGGCTAGGATCGAATGAGATTATACTAGCAATAAAGTTGTTACGGTAAAAGGTACACCCAAAGTCTAGTTTGTGTTATTCAAACCAAATCATTCTCATTACATACATGTTTACATACATGTCACCATCCGAACATTATCTGCACATATGTTTTTCATTATTTTTGCATGTTGTTCTCATGTTTTTGCAAGTCCTATTCACCTATTGCTATCTCACCAACATCAACTGTTACTCCTTATTATCAAATTTCCACAGTTGCATACGTACTTCACCCGGCGTCAGTGAGTCTCTTTGTATCCATATATCTCACCTCTTGTCATTATGCAGGAACAAAATCACCCACGGCCGCGCGATGTTGTTCTCTGGTGTGCCCGGCAAATAATATGGGTACGTCAGCTATACAGCATCGCACGGCCACGGGACTTTTTTTTATATAAATAAGAAATTAATTTGGCCGCCACAGAGGTGTCAGCATACGACTTCCATTAATCTTATTGGTTATTTCCATTCTACTTGTGCTGTTCGGTACGGTCCATCCCAACCCAGGCCGAACACAAATCGACGGTGCAAGGAATGTCAACCGAAACAACAAATCAAATAGCCACGATCTTGGTACCCTGACATTATACCACCAAAACATTCGAAGTATTAGAAATAAACTCGACAAGGTAAAATATCTTATCAGTGAATATGATGTTCTATGTTTTACCGAAACACATCTTGATGTCACATAACCTTTTGATAATTTACAAATAGATGGCTTTAGAACCCCCATCCGAGAACATCGTGATCAATATGGCGGTGGATATGTGCATATATTTTGCAGAACACTTAGTATACTCCCGTCGGGAAGGCCTAGAATTTGATTCGTCCATAATGTGGTTCGACATCCAGTCGGCAAGATGTCATATCATCTTGGCATTATCATATCGGTCCGATGCGTTTTGTGCCACAAATTACGGGAATCTTTTCGACAACGCAGTTCATGAAGCTCTGGAAATTACACCAAATATGGTCATGCTTGGTGACTTTAACTGTAATATGTTGGACCCCAATTCCAAACTAAGCAAAATGATCGATTATTATTCCATTAGAAATGCGATTAAAACTCCAACAAGAGTTATCGAAGACTCTCTGACCTTACTTGACCCAATTCTTGTATGTGGAGATCTAAGTGTCCGTGATGCAGATATTATAGATTTCAAAGTATCAGATCACTATGGTGTCTATGCTACTCTTTCTTACGACAACTCTTCCACCCCATCCTTCCAAAGAAATATTTGGAATTACAAACACGCCGACTTCAGTGGGGCTAATTCGTTAATAAATGATGATGACGTGGACAGTGCCTCTACAATCGGGACTCATTCATACCCCCGGGTACCAATTATCCTATAGCAGCTAGTATAGCAGAATTACTGGTAATTATGTTGTGCGTTGCGGTATATACCATTGTTCTCAGCGCGGCTGCTGTCAATCGTGTTATGTAAGATTGCGTGATAGACTATGTAATCTGTAGTTAAACTTTTATCTTACAAATTTGGACTCAATACTTTCATATTAATAGCAAATTGTGATTTATATTACAATTTCTTTACAGTTTAACCCATCAGCCGGAGAAATCGGATAGTAAACACTGAAGTTATGATATAATATTAAAAATATTATGATAGTCAATCGATAAGTCTAGTCTACAGCATAGGCTTTGCTCTTTGCTACTATGGTGCCACTGAAACTCTCAGTTTGTTGAACGAACGGTTGATTATGATGGAGCTAAAACGCGGAAGTGGGGTCGGGGTGATTGTATATCAATAACATTAAGAAATATGCCATTCCGACATCAGTATATAACTTAAGTCGGACAAACATTGCAGGACTGTTTAACTCTTTCGCTCGTTGCTTCGTTAAAAGCGTGACTATATATGACCAATGTTTTATCATCTTCCAGTTTTGTTGGAGTACATGGAGTAAAATTCGTGGCGGGCGGGGGTGGGGGGGGGGGGTGGTAGAATCAACGAAACTGTAAGCTTGTGTTTAGTGTAAACTAATTTTAACGGATTGACTACTAAGTACTAGTTTGGTAAAATCAGTTTTGTTTCAACGAATATTATACATGGAAAAACAATAAATAATAAAAACAGTTCATAACAAATCACTTGAATCTAATTGAATGGCCAACGATGTCCAGGAAATCCACCATGCTCTCCTTCCCGCTGTCGAAGTCAACACAGTTTGTGTAGCTTGTTTTTGAGCGCTCTCAGATGGTGGTTGACCTAGTCTTAGTCGCTCGATATCGATCAGTCTGCGGACTAAGTTACCATATTAATTACACGGCATGTAAGAATTAATATTCTAAAATGTTCTTTGCAAAATTTTAAATATCAAATTAAACGCTCTTTATATATTAACTTTGATTTTTAAGAGATCTCGACCCTGTTATTATCTTTGATATTAAGAGAGCCTGTTAACCTGAACATGTACATCCGCGACTCAAATTACTTATTTTTCTATATATTATCGATATTAGATTTATAGAAATTGACGGACAGTACCCGTTTAAACACGATCACATTACACTTTTCATAACGTAAAATACTGTTATATATTATTTATTTACTTATTACCATATTATTGACTATTAACTACATATAAGACAAATCTTATATCAAGATAAATTGTTTTCTTTGCAAAATTATAAATACAAAATCAAACGCTCTTTATAGCAATAACATGTCTATAATTCACACTTTGATAACAATAGTCACAACAATGACATTGTTTTTTCAAAGTTGATGTCACAAGGGATCGTCCAAACAGGCTTTCATGTTTGTCAAAACGCGCTCTCATGTTTGTCAAAACATAATATCTACGGAGTTGACATCGCTTGAGTAGAGAGAGAGATTATTTATTCCTCCTTAACCATGCAGGCTTTACTGACCAGTCAAAACATTCTTTGATATCCGCGATAAAGGATTCAGCATAAAGCATTTTATGAGCAGGGGAAATGTCCGGTGGGTAAATATCTGGGTGGGGAAATAATTAGTATACATATAAAAACTATCATCGATCAAAATATTATTTCCGAAAACAAACCAATACAGAGACGATTCACAGTGCCAGCTAAGTCAAGTCAATTTACGACCTGACAATACAAGGACAACAGCTTAATGCATGCGCTAGACAAACATCCGATGGCGACCACTGTATACGGTGCATTGGTGTACTGGGGATTAACAGTAGTTATATAATACACTACACTGTACACATAATTAGTACACCCGCAGTGTACTGATTATGTGTACAGTCTAGTGTATTGGTCATGTGTACACATACTAATAATAATACTACTGACTCACTGTACCGTGTGACCACACTCCCTGGTCAAGTTGTCTTGCTAATATGCTTTGACTTTTTACTTAATAATTTGGCCGGTATATTGGTAGTGCTAAATAAGCTTTTTCCAAAAAACGGGGGTTCGTGGTGGGGTCTGAATTCGGTGCTATGCAGCTCGAGACGACGGCGTAATTAGGGTTGAAAATCAGTACATGTGGTCTTATATGAACATAGCATAATGTTGTCAAGAAATATATATATGACTATATAGGGTCATACATCCATGTCTGATAAGAGAGGGGGCACCAAGCCCGTGGAACCCAATTCAACACGTAACAGCCCATCCCTGTAGGAATATGATCAATGCTGATGTCTAGCCTTCATGTAGTGGGCCCATGATAACATCTCAGTTAATTTACATGCACGCAACTCAGTGATAGGTTTTCTCACAGTGAAGCTTTCTCCAAAGACGGGGGTGGCGGGGTCTGAATTCGGTGCTATCACTTGAAACGCTGGGATATTTCCACGCTGTAGGCAGAACCTTGAATAGTCTTTTATGTATAGTGTATAGACGACGACTGACAGAGAAACAGAAATGTGCAGGAGGATTTGTATTCACAAGTGGGAAATGTTAAGTAGAAATAAGCAAAATGGATAATACAGTTAAGAAGGAGACCTACAGTAATTCTCTAATTAATGGACTCCTTAACCACAACAGAATTATGGGTAATTTTTCACGATTTAGTCAGGAATATGGGTTGCTGCCATTCATCGGAAAGCTCTCCCCGAGAGCTTTCCGATGAATGGCAACAAGCCATATTTCTGACTAAATCCTGAAAAATTACCCATAATTCTGTTGTGGTTAAGGAGTCCATTAATTAGAGCATTACTGTATTTATTGGATGGAAATGTTCAGATAACAAGTTTAAAAAAACGGCATATGGCCGCTTGTTGGGCTTATTACCTGAACATTTCCTAAGAGAACTACCTGTTAATCGATAATTTAGTAAAGAATTGAAGCCAGATGTCATATTCTTGCACGCAAGTGGAAACGATATATCGGCGACATCGAAGACACGAGATATCGTCGACGCCATCCTCGCCATAATGAAAAAAAATCAATGCAATTGGGACCAGGGTTCTTGTGGGCGAGTTGAATCAGTGTCTTCGCAAGGCGTTTCTTATCGTGCGAAAATACTTCTGGGTGCCACACATGCCGGATTCACTCGATACTGACAGATGTACTTTATCCTTGGTGCTATTTATATAGTCTCTTGGAAACCGGATGTTTTCGAACACAATGTAATCTTGCTTTAGCGCTTTCTTGAGTTTCCGGTTGATGGCGGTCCTTTGTCGCAGGAATTCTTTCAAGGTCAAGCCTGGGGATTTGGTGTCATCCGGAATCCGATACAGCATGCTCACGTATGGAGTGTCGACACTGTTATCACCAGGTGATATTATTGAACAAATATTTAAAGGATATCTCGTTTTTTTTATTTTAAATTTATTCCAATTTAATTTAAAATTAAACATAAAATCGAAAAGATGGATGTACAAGGAGCATGGTTACAGGGTGGGATAACACGATTACCGTTTATATATTGCTAAGGACGTGAATTTGGAGATATTCAGCCCAATATAGTTTGCAACAGAATCGCGAGTATGGTTCGAAAACCACCTTATATAGTTGCGGACAAGAACTACGCTCCTCACATGTGTCGATTGCGAGTTCTGTCGACATGTATATGTCGTGGGGTATATCAACATGGCAAATGCATTCGAACCGGCGTCATTTGCGCTTCAATTCTACTGATAAAACAGAGCAAATCTTAAGTGCGGTTTGAAATCCCCAGGTACACCGATGTATAGTTTAGTTCTGAATATTCTGAGTTTTGCGTCATATTTTCGGACATGTGTCACGTTTGTCCAAAACTAACAAACGGCGGGTTGTCGACATATATATGTCGTGGGGTGTATCACCATTACATAGCGATTCGAACCGGCGTCATGTGCGCTTTTATTCTACCGATAAACACAGCAAAACGTAGGTGCGGTTTGAAACCCCCGGGTAGATTTGATGTGAATGTTCTGTGTTTTACACTAAGAATTCATCAATCTGATCGAATTGAGTGTGCTCACGTATGGAGTGTCGACACTGTTATGACCAGGTGATATTATTGAACAAATATTTAAAGGATATCTCGTTTTTTTTATTTTAAATTTATTCAAATTTAATTTAAAATTAAACATAAAATCGAAAAGATGGATGTACAAGGAGCATGGTTACCTTCGCTCATATATACAGGGTGGGATAACACGGTTACCGTTTATATATTGCTAAGGACGTGAATTTGAAGATATTCAGCCCAATATAGTTTGCAACAGAATCGCGAGTATGGTTCGAAAACCACCTTAGTTGCGGACAAGAACTACGCTCCTCACATGTGTCGATTGCGAGTTCTGTCGACATGTATATGTTGTGGGGTATATCACCATGGCAAATACATTCGAACCGGCGTCATTTGCTCTTCAATTCTACTGAAAAACAGAGCAAATCGCAAGTGCGGTTTGAAACCCCCGGGTACACCGATGTATAGTTTAGTTCTGAATATTCTGAGTTTTGCGTCTTATTTTCGGACAAGTGTCACGTTTGTCCAAAACGAACAAAAGCCATGTGTTCGACCTAGGACTAGTATACATACCATGTGTTCGACCTGGGACTAGTATACTTATATACGTATAGTTTATATTGGTCCCTGGTTCGACATGGAATAGAAAAGAGCGTTCTATAAGTGTATTCCTTATATTGTATTAATAAAGAGCGTTTAATTCATATCTGTCCGAAAAATTGAAAACATTTGGAAATCGCAAGTGTTTTTAAAATCATAGGAAGGCTGAATACCAATATTTTGTATAATATGCAGTCAACACATCTTATACCTTCAAATTGACGTAGAGGAAATTTGGAAGCTCGATGAGCCATGTTCGTTTAAGGAGGTGTATTCATAATTCAAACAATTGTGTCGGAACAGTTAAAATGACAGAAAATTCCACTGCTTCTATTTCCCATATAAATTGAAAAGATAGTTATTTCGTTGATTTGTAGAGATTCGAACTGGGTACTAAAACTTCTGGAGTAGGCAAAGCACTTTAACCCCAAAGCTTGTATCAATTTTCTTAGAAATGTGACGACAACCTCATGTCCGTTCAATTGTGGAAATATGCAGATATTGTTGAAATTATTGTAAAAACTACAATATTTGATTATTAGACTTACCTGATTTAAATACGAATTGCTGCTGTGCGTTGATGCGTAAATCTTCTATTTGAAGAGATCAAAATGTGCAGTCGTGCACAGATGGGATGCATGTATCTATGCCACTGATTAAAGAACTCCGAAGGTTTCAGATAGAGTTAATATATAGACAAACATAAACGCCCTTTATCACATCTCTCCCTCCCCTCTACCTCTCTCGAAAATCTGTGAACGGAGCATATGTGCGCATTTTCTACAAATATAGTACCATAATAGGCAATTATTATGATACGTTAAATGCAATATTTATGACCAAAAAATGTTGCTGAATTTATTTTGTTATATATTTTAAAATATTATTTTGCGAAAACCCGTGCCAATTAATTTTCTTAAATATGCGAGACTGAAAAACAAAGTGAATATATTGTATCCATAAGTTGTTATGGACTCTTTTTGGTCGGGGTTTTGTTTTCGTATTATTATTATAGCAGAAAAAGTCACATCGTCGTTGTACTGATTATAATTCATCCAAGCAAAGAGGGACCCAATCTACAAAGAGACCGCCAAACAATATAGGCTGGTAATTGTCATAATTACATAACGAGTAGTTAGATGTCTGTCTCGATAATGTATGGGTTGTTCATTGCCATCGATTACAAAACGGGATTAAGTATCTCGATACTGTAGACGGACAGTACAAATACACAGGTTGTTGTTCGTTTTATTTTTGTGACTATAGAATGCCTGAATTTAAATGAGATATACTGAGTAGATATAACGTTAAAAATATATCTTTAATAACACCATCAAATATATGGAAAAGTTATGCATGTAATATGTTTTTTCCAGGAGAGCAAAATGTATATGTTAGTGTTATTTCTGTTCTAGGTTCATGCTTTCGTTTTCAGAAATGTGTGAAGACGATGTAATAAAGAGCGTTTTCTAATATAATAATACTATCCTGTTCCATTGACGATTTTGTTTTCACGTGTATGGCCTGATAATTGTCGTGTATCAATGGCGGCAATTATTTGTCCTTCACATTTGAGGAGCGTAGTTCTTGTCCGCAACTAAGGTGGTTTTCGAACCATACTCGCGATTCTGTTGCAAACAATATTGGGCTGAATATCTCCAAATTCACGTCCTTGGTCATATATAAACGGCAATCGTGTTATCCCACCCTGTATATACGAGCGAAGGTAACCATGCTCCTTTACATCCATCTTTTCGATTTTATGTTTAATTTTAAATTAAATTTGAATAAATTTAAAATTAAAAAAACGAGATATCCTTTAAATATTTGTTCAATAATATCACCTGGTCATAACAGTGTCGACATTCCATACGGGAGCACACTCAATTCGGTCAGATTGATGAATTCTTAGTGTAAAACACCGAACATTCACATCAAGTCTACCCGGGGGTTTCAAACCGCACCTACGTTTTGCTGTGTTTATCGGTAGAATAAAAGCGCACATGACGCCGGTTCGAATCGCTATGTAATGGTGATACACCCCACGACATATATATGTCGACAACCCGCAGTTTGTCCGTTTTGGACAAACGTGACACTTGTCCGAAAATAAGACATAAAACTCAGAATATAGTCGCGGTTCTGTTGCAAACTATATTGGGCTGAATATCTCCAAATTCACGTCCTTGGCCATATATAAACGGCAATCGTGTTATCCCACCCTGTATATACGAGCGAAGGTAAACATGCTCCTTGTACATCCATCTTTTCGATTTTATGTTTAATTTTAAATTAAATTTGAATAAATTTAAAATTAAAAAAACGAGATATCCTTTAAATATTTGTTCAATAATATCACCTGGTCATAACAGTGTCGACATTCCATACATGAGCACACTCAATTCGATCAGATTGATGAATTCTTAGTGTAAAACACCGAACATTCACATCAAGTCTATACCCGGGGGTTTCAAACCGCACCTAAGATTTGCTGTGTTTATCGGTAGAATAAAAGCGCATATGACGCCGGTTCGAATCGCTATGTAACGGTGATACACCCCACGACATATATATGTCGACAACCCGCAGTTTGTTCGTTTTGGACAAACGTGACACTTGTCCGAAAATAAGACGTAAAACTCAGAATATTCACATCAAGTCTACCCGGGGGTTTCAAACCGCACCTAAGTTTTGCTGTGTTTATCGGTAGAATAAAAGCGCACATGACGCCGGTTCGAATCGCTATGTAATGGTGATACACCCCACGACATACATTTGTCGACAACCCGCAGTTTGTTCGTTTTGGACAAACGTGACACTTGTCCGAAAATAAGACGTAAAACTCAGAATATAGTCGCGATTCTGTTGCAAACAATATTGGGCTGAATATCTCCAAATTCACGTCCTTGGCCATATATAAACGGCAATCGTGTTATCCCACCCTGTACATACGAGCGAAGGTAACCATGCTCCTTGTACATCCATCTTTTCGATTTTATGTTTAATTTTAAATTAAATTTGAATAAATTTAAAATTAAAAAAACGAGATATCCTTTAAATATTTGTTCAATAATATCACCTGGTCATAACAGTGTCGACATTCCATACATGAGCACACTCAATTCGGTCAGATTGATGAATTCTTAGTGTAAAACACCGAACATTCACATCAAGTCTACCCGGGGGTTTCAAACCGCACCTACGTTTTGCTGTGTTTATCGGTAGAATAAAAGCGCACATGACGCCGGTTCGAATCGCTATGTAATGGTGATACACCCCACGACATATATATGTCGACAACCCGCAGTTTGTCCGTTTTGGACAAACGTGACACTTGTCCGAAAATAAGACGTAAAACTCAGAATATAGTCGCGATTCTGTTGCAAACTATATTGGGCTGAATATCTCCAAATTCACGTCCTTGGCCATATATAAACGGCAATCGTGTTATCCCACCCTGTATATACGAGCGAAGGTAAACATGCTCCTTGTACATCCATCTTTTCGATTTTATGTTTAATTTTAAATTAAATTTGAATAAATTAAAAATTAAAAAAACGAGATATCCTTTAAATATTTGTTCAATAATATCACCTGGTCATAACAGTGTCGACATTCCATACGTGAGCACACTCAATTCGATCAGATTGATGAATTCTTAGTGTAAAACACCGAACATTCACATCAAGTCTACCCGGGGGTTTCAAACCGCACCTAAGATTTGCTGTGTTTATCGGTAGAATAAAAGCGCACATGACGCCGGTTCGAATCGCTATGTAATGGTGATACACCCCACGACATATATTTGTCGACAACCCGCAGTTTGTTCGTTTTGGACAAACGTGACACTTGTCCGAAAATAAGACGTAAAACTCAGAATATAGTCGCGATTCTGTTGCAAACAATATTGGGCTGAATATCTCCAAATTCACGTCCTTGGCCATATATAAACGGCAATCGTGTTATCCCACCCTGTACATACGAGCGAAGGTAACCATGCTCCTTGTACATCCATCTTTTCGATTTTATGTTTAATTTTAAATTAAATTTGAATAAATTTAAAATTAAAAAAACGAGATATCCTTTAAATATTTGTTCAATAATATCACCTGGTCATAACAGTGTCGACATTCCATACATGAGCACACTCAATTCGGTCAGATTGATGAATTCTTAGTGTAAAACACCGAACATTCACATCAAGTCTACCCGGGGGTTTCAAACCGCACCTACGTTTTGCTGTGTTTATCGGTAGAATAAAAGCGCACATGACGCCGGTTCGAATCGCTATGTAATGGTGATACACCCCACGACATATATATGTCGACAACCCGCAGTTTGTCCGTTTTGGACAAACGTGACACTTGTCCGAAAATAAGACGTAAAACTCAGAATATAGTCGCGATTCTGTTGCAAACTATATTGGGCTGAATATCTCCAAATTCACGTCCTTGGCCATATATAAACGGCAATCGTGTTATCCCACCCTGTATATACGAGCGAAGGTAAACATGCTCCTTGTACATCCATCTTTTCGATTTTATGTTTAATTTTAAATTAAATTTGAATAAATTAAAAATTAAAAAAACGAGATATCCTTTAAATATTTGTTCAATAATATCACCTGGTCATAACAGTGTCGACATTCCATACGTGAGCACACTCAATTCGATCAGATTGATGAATTCTTAGTGTAAAACACCGAACATTCACATCAAGTCTACCCGGGGGTTTCAAACCGCACCTAAGATTTGCTGTGTTTATCGGTAGAATAAAAGCGCACATGACGCCGGTTCGAATCGCTATGTAATGGTGATACACCCCACGACATATATTTGTCGACAACCCGCAGTTTGTTCGTTTTGGACAAACGTGACACTTGTCCGAAAATAAGACGTAAAACTCAGAATATAGTCGCGATTCTGTTGCAAACAATATTGGGCTGAATATCTCCAAATTCACGTCCTTGGCCATATATAAACGGCAATCGTGTTATCCCACCCTGTACATACGAGCGAAGGTAACCATGCTCCTTGTACATCCATCTTTTCGATTTTATGTTTAATTTTAAATTAAATTTGAATAAATTTAAAATTAAAAAAACGAGATATCCTTTAAATATTTGTTCAATAATATCACCTGGTCATAACAGTGTCGACATTCCATACATGAGCACACTCAATTCGGTCAGATTGATGAATTCTTAGTGTAAAACACCGAACATTCACATCAAGTCTACCCGGGGGTTTCAAACCGCACCTACGTTTTGCTGTGTTTATCGGTAGAATAAAAGCGCACATGACGCCGGTTCGAATCGCTATGTAATGGTGATACACCCCACGACATATATATGTCGACAACCCGCAGTTTGTCCGTTTTGGACAAACGTGACACTTGTCCGAAAATAAGACGTAAAACTCAGAATATAGTCGCGATTCTGTTGCAAACTATATTGGGCTGATTATCTCCAAATTCACGTCCTTGGCCATATATAAACGGCAATCGTGTTATCCCACCCTGTATATACGAGCGAAGGTAAACATGCTCCTTGTACATCCATCTTTTCGATTTTATGTTTAATTTTAAATTAAATTTGAATAAATTAAAAATTAAAAAAACGAGATATCCTTTAAATATTTGTTCAATAATATCACCTGGTCATAACAGTGTCGACATTCCATACGTGAGCACACTCAATTCGATCAGATTGATGAATTCTTAGTGTAAAACACCGAACATTCACATCAAGTCTACCCGGGGGTTTCAAACCGCACCTAAGATTTGCTGTGTTTATCGGTAGAATAAAAGCGCATATGACGCCGGTTCGAATCGCTATGTAACGGTGATACACCCCACGACATATATATGTCGACAACCCGCAGTTTGTTCGTTTTGGACAAACGTGACACTTGTCCGAAAATAAGACGTAAAACTCAGAATATTCACATCAAGTCTACCCGGGGGTTTCAAACCGCACCTAAGTTTTGCTGTGTTTATCGGTAGAATAAAAGCGCACATGACGCCGGTTCGAATCGCTATGTAATGGTGATACACCCCACGACATATATTTGTCGACAACCCGCAGTTTGTTCATTTTGGACAAACGTGACACTTGTCCGAAAATAAGACGTAAAACTCAGAATATAGTCGCGATTCTGTTGCAAACAATATTGGGTTGAATATCTCCAAATTCACGTCCTTGGCCATATATAAACGGCAATCGTGTTATCCCACCCTGTACATACGAGCGAAGGTAACCATGCTCCTTGTACATCCATCTTTTCGATTTTATGTTTAATTTTAAATTAAATTTGAATAAATTTAAAATTAAAAAAACGAGATATCCTTTAAATATTTGTTCAATAATATCACCTGGTCATAACAGTGTCGACATTCCATACGTGAGCACACTCAATTCGATCAGATTGATGAATTCTTAGTGTAAAACACCGAACATTCACATCAAGTCTACCCGGGGGTTTCAAACCGCACCTAAGTTTTGCTGTGTTTATCGGTAGAATAAAAGCGCACATGACGCCGGTTCGAATCGCTATGTAATGGTGATACACCCCACGACATATATTTGTCGACAACCCGCAGTTTGTTCGTTTTGGACAAACGTGACACTTGTCCGAAAATAAGACGTAAAACTCAGAATATAGTCGCGATTCTGTTGCAAACAATATTGGGCTGAATATCTCCAAATTCACGTCCTTGGCCATATATAAACGGCAATCGTGTTATCCCACCCTGTACATACGAGCGAAGGTAACCATGCTCCTTGTACATCCATCTTTTCGATTTTATGTTTAATTTTAAATTAAATTTGAATAAATTTAAAATTAAAAAAACGAGATATCCTTTAAATATTTGTTCAATAATATCACCTGGTCATAACAGTGTCGACATTCCATACATGAGCACACTCAATTCGGTCACATTGATGAATTCTTAGTGTAAAACACCGAACATTCACATCAAGTCTACCCGGGGGTTTCAAACCGCACCTACGTTTTGCTGTGTTTATCGGTAGAATAAAAGCGCACATGACGCCGGTTCGAATCGCTATGTAATGGTGATACACCCCACGACATATATTTGTCGACAACCCGCAGTTTGTTCGTTTTGGACAAACGTGACACTTGTCCGAAAATAAGACGTAAAACTCAGAATATTCACATCAAGTCTACCCGGGGGTTTCAAACCGCACCTAAGTTTTGCTGTGTTTATCGGTAGAATAAAAGCGCACATGACGCCGGTTCGAATCGCTATGTAATGGTGATACACCCCACGAGATATATTTGTCGACAACCCGCAGTTTGTTCGTTTTGGACAAACGTGACACTTGTCCGAAAATAAGACGTAAAACTCAGAATATAGTCGCGATTCTGTTGCAAACAATATTGGGCTGAATATCTCCAAATTCACGTCCTTGGCCATATATAAACGGCAATCGTGTTATCCCACCCTGTACATACGAGCGAAGGTAACCATGCTCCTTGTACATCCATCTTTTCGATTTTATGTTTAATTTTAAATTAAATTTGAATAAATTAAAAATTAAAAAAACGAGATATCCTTTAAATATTTGTTCAATAATATCACCTGGTCATAACAGTGTCGACATTCCATACGTGAGCACACTCAATTCGATCAGATTGATGAATTCTTAGTGTAAAACACCGAACATTCACATCAAGTCTACCCGGGGGTTTCAAACCGCACCTAAGATTTGCTGTGTTTATCGGTAGAATAAAAGCGCATATGACGCCGGTTCGAATCGCTATGTAACGGTGATACACCCCACGACATATATATGTCGACAACCCGCAGTTTGTTCGTTTTGGACAAACGTGACACTTGTCCGAAAATAAGACGTAAAACTCAGAATATAGTCGCGATTCTGTTGCAAACTATATTGGGCTGAATATCTCCAAATTCACGTCCTTGGCCATATATAAACGGCAATCGTGTTATCCCACCCTGTATATACGAGCGAAGGTAAACATGCTCCTTGTACATCCATCTTTTCGATTTTATGTTTAATTTTAAATTAAATTTGAATAAATTTAAAATTAAAAAAACGAGATATCCTTTAAATATTTGTTCAATAATATCACCTGGTCATAACAGTGTCGACATTCCATACGTGAGCACACTCAATTCGATCAGATTGATGAATTCTTAGTGTAAAACACCGAACATTCACATCAAGTCTACCCGGGGGTTTCAAACCGCACCTAAGATTTGCTGTGTTTATCGGTAGAATAAAAGCGCACATGACGCCGGTTCGAATCGCTATGTAATGGTGATACACCCCACGACATATATTTGTCGACAACCCCCAGTTTGTTCGTTTTGGACAAACGTGACACTTGTCCGAAAATAAGACGTAAAACTCAGAATATAGTCGCGATTCTGTTGCAAACAATATTGGGCTGAATATCTCCAAATTCACGTCCTTGGCCATATATAAACGGCAATCGTGTTATCCCACCCTGTACATACGAGCGAAGGTAACCATGCTCCTTGTACATCCATCTTTTCGATTTTATGTTTAATTTTAAATTAAATTTGAATAAATTTAAAATTAAAAAAACGAGATATCCTTTAAATATTTGTTCAATAATATCACCTGGTCATAACAGTGTCGACATTCCATACATGAGCACACTCAATTCGGTCAGATTGATGAATTCTTAGTGTAAAACACCGAACATTCACATCAAGTCTACCCGGGGGTTTCAAACCGCACCTACGTTTTGCTGTGTTTATCGGTAGAATAAAAGCGCACATGACGCCGGTTCGAATCGCTATGTAATGGTGATACACCCCACGACATATATATGTCGACAACCCGCAGTTTGTCCGTTTTGGACAAACGTGACACTTGTCCGAAAATAAGACGTAAAACTCAGAATATAGTCGCGATTCTGTTGCAAACTATATTGGGCTGATTATCTCCAAATTCACGTCCTTGGCCATATATAAACGGCAATCGTGTTATCCCACCCTGTATATACGAGCGAAGGTAAACATGCTCCTTGTACATCCATCTTTTCGATTTTATGTTTAATTTTAAATTAAATTTGAATAAATTAAAAATTAAAAAAACGAGATATCCTTTAAATATTTGTTCAATAATATCACCTGGTCATAACAGTGTCGACATTCCATACGTGAGCACACTCAATTCGATCAGATTGATGAATTCTTAGTGTAAAACACCGAACATTCACATCAAGTCTACCCGGGGGTTTCAAACCGCACCTAAGATTTGCTGTGTTTATCGGTAGAATAAAAGCGCATATGACGCCGGTTCGAATCGCTATGTAACGGTGATACACCCCACGACATATATATGTCGACAACCCGCAGTTTGTTCGTTTTGGACAAACGTGACACTTGTCCGAAAATAAGACGTAAAACTCAGAATATTCACATCAAGTCTACCCGGGGGTTTCAAACCGCACCTAAGTTTTGCTGTGTTTATCGGTAGAATAAAAGCGCACATGACGCCGGTTCGAATCGCTATGTAATGGTGATACACCCCACGACATATATTTGTCGACAACCCGCAGTTTGTTCATTTTGGACAAACGTGACACTTGTCCGAAAATAAGACGTAAAACTCAGAATATAGTCGCGATTCTGTTGCAAACAATATTGGGTTGAATATCTCCAAATTCACGTCCTTGGCCATATATAAACGGCAATCGTGTTATCCCACCCTGTACATACGAGCGAAGGTAACCATGCTCCTTGTACATCCATCTTTTCGATTTTATGTTTAATTTTAAATTAAATTTGAATAAATTTAAAATTAAAAAAACGAGATATCCTTTAAATATTTGTTCAATAATATCACCTGGTCATAACAGTGTCGACATTCCATACGTGAGCACACTCAATTCGATCAGATTGATGAATTCTTAGTGTAAAACACCGAACATTCACATCAAGTCTACCCGGGGGTTTCAAACCGCACCTAAGTTTTGCTGTGTTTATCGGTAGAATAAAAGCGCACATGACGCCGGTTCGAATCGCTATGTAATGGTGATACACCCCACGACATATATTTGTCGACAACCCGCAGTTTGTTCGTTTTGGACAAACGTGACACTTGTCCGAAAATAAGACGTAAAACTCAGAATATAGTCGCGATTCTGTTGCAAACAATATTGGGCTGAATATCTCCAAATTCACGTCCTTGGCCATATATAAACGGCAATCGTGTTATCCCACCCTGTACATACGAGCGAAGGTAACCATGCTCCTTGTACATCCATCTTTTCGATTTTATGTTTAATTTTAAATTAAATTTGAATAAATTTAAAATTAAAAAAACGAGATATCCTTTAAATATTTGTTCAATAATATCACCTGGTCATAACAGTGTCGACATTCCATACATGAGCACACTCAATTCGGTCACATTGATGAATTCTTAGTGTAAAACACCGAACATTCACATCAAGTCTACCCGGGGGTTTCAAACCGCACCTACGTTTTGCTGTGTTTATCGGTAGAATAAAAGCGCACATGACGCCGGTTCGAATCGCTATGTAATGGTGATACACCCCACGACATATATTTGTCGACAACCCGCAGTTTGTTCGTTTTGGACAAACGTGACACTTGTCCGAAAATAAGACGTAAAACTCAGAATATTCACATCAAGTCTACCCGGGGGTTTCAAACCGCACCTAAGTTTTGCTGTGTTTATCGGTAGAATAAAAGCGCACATGACGCCGGTTCGAATCGCTATGTAATGGTGATACACCCCACGAGATATATTTGTCGACAACCCGCAGTTTGTTCGTTTTGGACAAACGTGACACTTGTCCGAAAATAAGACGTAAAACTCAGAATATAGTCGCGATTCTGTTGCAAACAATATTGGGCTGAATATCTCCAAATTCACGTCCTTGGCCATATATAAACGGCAATCGTGTTATCCCACCCTGTACATACGAGCGAAGGTAACCATGCTCCTTGTACATCCATCTTTTCGATTTTATGTTTAATTTTAAATTAAATTTGAATAAATTAAAAATTAAAAAAACGAGATATCCTTTAAATATTTGTTCAATAATATCACCTGGTCATAACAGTGTCGACATTCCATACGTGAGCACACTCAATTCGATCAGATTGATGAATTCTTAGTGTAAAACACCGAACATTCACATCAAGTCTACCCGGGGGTTTCAAACCGCACCTAAGATTTGCTGTGTTTATCGGTAGAATAAAAGCGCATATGACGCCGGTTCGAATCGCTATGTAACGGTGATACACCCCACGACATATATATGTCGACAACCCGCAGTTTGTTCGTTTTGGACAAACGTGACACTTGTCCGAAAATAAGACGTAAAACTCAGAATATTCACATCAAGTCTATACCCGGGGGTTTCAAACCGCACCTAAGTTTTGCTGTGTTTATCGGTAGAATAAAAGCGCACATGACGCCGGTTCGAATCGCTATGTAATGGTGATACACCCCACGACATATATTTGTCGACAACCCGCAGTTTGTTCGTTTTGGACAAACGTGACACTTGTCCGAAAATAAGACGTAAAACTCAGAATATAGTCGCGATTCTGTTGCAAACAATATTGGGCTGAATATCTCCAAATTCACGTCCTTGGCCATATATAAACGGCAATCGTGTTATCCCACCCTGTACATACGAGCGAAGGTAACCATGCTCCTTGTACATCCATCTTTTCGATTTTATGTTTAATTTTAAATTAAATTTGAATAAATTTAAAATTAAAAAAACGAGATATCCTTTAAATATTTGTTCAATAATATCACCTGGTCATAACAGTGTCGACATTCCATACATGAGCACACTCAATTCGGTCACATTGATGAATTCTTAGTGTAAAACACCGAACATTCACATCAAGTCTACCCGGGGGTTTCAAACCGCACCTACGTTTTGCTGTGTTTATCGGTAGAATAAAAGCGCACATGACGCCGGTTCGAATCGCTATGTAATGGTGATACACCCCACGACATATATATGTCGACAACCCGCAGTTTGTCCGTTTTGGACAAACGTGACACTTGTCCGAAAATAAGACGTAAAACTCAGAATATTCACATCAAGTCTACCCGGGGGTTTCAAACCGCACCTAAGTTTTGCTGTGTTTATCGGTAGAATAAAAGCGCACATGACGCCGGTTCGAATCGCTATGTAATGGTGATACACCCCACGAGATATATTTGTCGACAACCCGCAGTTTGTTCGTTTTGGACAAACGTGACACTTGTCCGAAAATAAGACGTAAAACTCAGAATATAGTCGCGATTCTGTTGCAAACAATATTGGGCTGAATATCTCCAAATTCACGTCCTTGGCCATATATAAACGGCAATCGTGTTATCCCACCCTGTACATACGAGCGAAGGTAACCATGCTCCTTGTACATCCATCTTTTCGATTTTATGTTTAATTTTAAATTAAATTTGAATAAATTAAAAATTAAAAAAACGAGATATCCTTTAAATATTTGTTCAATAATATCACCTGGTCATAACAGTGTCGACATTCCATACGTGAGCACACTCAATTCGATCAGATTGATGAATTCTTAGTGTAAAACACCGAACATTCACATCAAGTCTACCCGGGGGTTTCAAACCGCACCTAAGATTTGCTGTGTTTATCGGTAGAATAAAAGCGCATATGACGCCGGTTCGAATCGCTATGTAACGGTGATACACCCCACGACATATATATGTCGACAACCCGCAGTTTGTTCGTTTTGGACAAACGTGACACTTGTCCGAAAATAAGACGTAAAACTCAGAATATTCACATCAAGTCTATACCCGGGGGTTTCAAACCGCACCTAAGTTTTGCTGTGTTTATCGGTAGAATAAAAGCGCACATGACGCCGGTTCGAATCGCTATGTAATGGTGATACACCCCACGACATATATTTGTCGACAACCCGCAGTTTGTTCGTTTTGGACAAACGTGACACTTGTCCGAAAATAAGACGTAAAACTCAGAATATAGTCGCGATTCTGTTGCAAACAATATTGGGCTGAATATCTCCAAATTCACGTCCTTGGCCATATATAAACGGCAATCGTGTTATCCCACCCTGTACATACGAGCGAAGGTAACCATGCTCCTTGTACATCCATCTTTTCGATTTTATGTTTAATTTTAAATTAAATTTGAATAAATTTAAAATTAAAAAAACGAGATATCCTTTAAATATTTGTTCAATAATATCACCTGGTCATAACAGTGTCGACATTCCATACATGAGCACACTCAATTCGGTCACATTGATGAATTCTTAGTGTAAAACACCGAACATTCACATCAAGTCTACCCGGGGGTTTCAAACCGCACCTACGTTTTGCTGTGTTTATCGGTAGAATAAAAGCGCACATGACGCCGGTTCGAATCGCTATGTAATGGTGATACACCCCACGACATATATATGTCGACAACCCGCAGTTTGTCCGTTTTGGACAAACGTGACACTTGTCCGAAGATAAGACGTAAAACTCAGAATATAGTCGCGATTCTGTTGCAAACTATATTGGGCTGAATATCTCCAAATTCACGTCCTTGGCCATATATAAACGGCAATCGTGTTATCCCACCCTGTATATACGAGCGAAGGTAAACATGCTCCTTGTACATCCATCTTTTCGATTTTATGTTTAATTTTAAATTAAATTTGAATAAATTTAAAATTAAAAAAACGAGATATCCTTTAAATATTTGTTCAATAATATCACCTGGTCATAACAGTGTCGACATTCCATACGTGAGCACACTCAATTCGATCAGATTGATGAATTCTTAGTGTAAAACACCGAACATTCACATCAAGTCTACCCGGGGGTTTCAAACCGCACCTAAGATTTGCTGTGTTTATCGGTAGAATAAAAGCGCATATGACGCCGGTTCGAATCGCTATGTAACGGTGATACACCCCACGACATATATATGTCGACAACCCGCAGTTTGTTCGTTTTGGACAAACGTGACACTTGTCCGAAAATAAGACGTAAAACTCAGAATATTCACATCAAGTCTACCCGGGGGTTTCAAACCGCACCTAAGTTTTGCTGTGTTTATCGGTAGAATAAAAGCGCGCATGACGCCGGTTCGAATCGCTATGTAATGGTGATACACCCCACGACATATATTTGTCGACAACCCGCAGTTTGTTCGTTTTGGACAAACGTGACACTTGTCCGAAAATAAGACGTAAAACTCAGAATATAGTCGCGATTCTGTTGCAAACAATATTGGGCTGAATATCTCCAAATTCACGTCATTGGCCATATATAAACGGCAATCGTGGTCTCCCACCCTGTGTATACGAGCGAAGGTAACCATGCTCCTTGTACATCCATCTTTTCGATTTTATGTTCAATTTTAAATTAAATTTGAATAAATTTAAAATAAAAAAATCGAGATATCCTTTAAATATTTGTTCAATAATATCACCTGGTCATAACAGTGTCGACATTCCATACGTGAGCACACTCAATTCTGTCAGATTGATGAATTCTTAGGGTAAAACACCGAACATTCAGATCAAGTCTACCCGGGGGTTTCAAACCGCACCTACGTTTTGCTGTGTTTATCGGTAGAATAAAAGCGCACATGACGCCGGTTCGAATCGCTATGTAATGGTGATACACCCCACGACATATATATGTCGACAACCCGCAGTTTGTTCGTTTTGGACAAACGTGACACTTGTCCGAAAATAAGACGTAAAACTCAGAATATAGTCGCGATTCTGTTGCAAACTATATTGGGCTGAATATCTCCAAATTCACGTCCTTGGCCATATATAAACGGCAATCGTGTTATCCCACCCTGTATATACGAGCGAAGGTCACCGTGCTCCTTGTACATCCATCTTTTCGATTTTATGTTTAATTTTAAATTAAATTTGAATAAATTTAAAATAAAAAAAACGAGATATCCTTTAAATATTTGTTCAATAATATCACCTGGTCATAACAGTGTCGACATTCCATACGTGGGCACACTCAATTCGATCAGATTGATGAATTCTTAGTGTAAAACACCGAACATTCACATCAAGTCTACCCGGGGGTTTCAAACCGCACCTAAGATTTGCTGTGTTTATCGGTAGAATAAAAGCGCATATGACGCCGGTTCGAATCGCTATGTAATGGTGATACACCCCACGACATATATATGTCGACAACCCGCAGTTTGTTCGTTTTGGACAAACGTGACACTTGTCCGAAAATAAGACGTAAAACTCAGAATATTCACATCAAGTCTATACCCGGGGGGTTTCAAACCGCACCTAACTATTGCTGTGTTTATCGGTAGAATAAAAGCGCACATGACGCCGGTTCGAATCGCTATGTAATGGTGATACACCCCACGACATATATTTGTCGACAACCCGCAGTTTGTTCGTTTTGGACAAACGTGACACTTGTCCGAAAATAAGACGTAAAACTCAGAATATAGTCGCGATTCTGTTGCAAACTATATTGGACTGAATATCTCCAAATTCACGTCCTTGGCCATATATAAACGGCAATCGTGTTATCCCACCCTGTATATACGAGCGAAGGTAACCATGCTCCTTGTACATCCATCTTTTCGATTTTATGTTTAATTTTAAATTAAATTTGAATAAATTTAAAATAAAAAAAACGAGATATCCTTTAAATATTTGTTCAATAATATCACCTGGTCATAACAGTGTCGACACTCCATACGTGAGCACACTCAATTCGATCAGATGTGATGAATTCTTAGTGTAAAACACAGAACACTGATTCAGGCCGAAAGTCCGTCTGTCGATGAATCCGGAGGTTTTAAATCGCACCTAGGATGATTTTCTGAGTTTTTTCAGTTGACGTGAAGCCCAAAATGACGCCATATCGAATGCCGTTGTCACAGTGATGTACCCCAGGACCTATACATGTCGACAGAACACGCCAGCGGCTAATGTAGGAGCGCTGTTCTCGTTAAAATGATGGCGTAAAACGTATTGTAGAATGTTTTTACTGACAAAAAATCTGAATGTTTAAACCAACGCGGCACCTAGGAATTGTTTCGTTTCTCCGTGTCGGTGGAATACATGATGAATAGCCCAAAGACATCATATACATATATATTATGCCTGTCGTCCGGTTCGTTGCACGGACCGCACATAATCACCTAATAAAGATATCATGATGTTACCTGCAATATAAATATTTTCCGCCAAACTCAAGGCTTATCATCCTTTATGTATGTTTCTAAAATGAGAATAATCGGCTTTATTTAATTAATTTACATTTTTTAAATTCTTACTACAACCATGTTAAAAGAAATTCAGAAACATGTTTAATGTGGCAATGTATGCTTACATTTGGTAAATAGGTTCAAATAGCACGTTAATACATCCTTGTGATAAACTAATTAGTGATGTAACACACATTCTATCAGCCGATAATTACCCGGGGGTATCAAACAGCACTGCCGTGTACAATTAGCTGGTTTGGACTGGGCCTGCTTTGCAGAGGCGCCGACCGCGTCATGTATAAATTGGGATATAGTCTCCTCCGACAACGGCGGACGTTGACGCAGCTGTAGCAGTATTTTATGATAAATTCATTGAAATTATGCACGAAACCATCCCGACCTCGACAGTCACTATTCGAACTAAAGACAAAATCTGGTTCAACTCAGAAATTCGTCGCGAGCTACGGAAACGCGATAGTTTCAGATCGATTGCACTGAAACGTAGTACCGATCTAAACTTGAAAAAATACAAAAAATCACGAAATAGAGTAAACAACATGAAAAAACTTGAGAAAGCTAAATTCGAATAACATCTAGATGAAAGAGTTAATGACTCGCCATCATCTAGAGATTTTTGGCAAATCATCAATTACCTTTTGAACAGAAAGAAAACAAATAAAATACCACCACTTTATTTAGCTAACGGCGAAGTCATATCAAATGGAGCTTCATACGCCAGCAATGACATCGATAAAGCTAGACTTCTGAACGCAAACTTCATCCAAAATTCATCTATAAAAGATACAGGACATCAAATACCAGATTTTCCTCTGACAACGTGAGGGTAAAACTGGACACAATAAAACTCCACTCATAGCACACTCTGTACAAATATTCACATCTGTTTCCCTGCTTAAATATTCACAAATTTCATCCTGTCATCTTGTTTAAATGTTTTGTTATACGTTTTGTGCGGGAGAGGGACGTCAGTAAGTTGACAAAACTTGTGTCCTAATCCCCATGTATATCATTGATATACTGTATATATCATTGATTTACAATAAAATATGTTTAAATCAAAACCCAAAGTCACGTTTTTGGTTGCAGCGATGATGAGCATTACTGGATCGGATTGCGTTACACTGGTGGCAAATGGCGACACTCAGACGGAACACCAGTCACGTGGACAAAGTGGTATGGTAGTGAGGACGAGGACGCCACCAACTGGGGAGAGAAATGCGGAGCAGTATGTGGGGAACATGACAGATGGTATTCTGATGATTGTGGTTGGACGCAATATTACATTTGCCAAGCATCGGTTGCTGAGACTACATCGGTAGCTGGGACTCCACAGGGTAAATTGACTTGACTTTCCATACCGTTCGATGTGGAGCTCCGCGGTCCGGTGGTCAGCGTGTCGGACTTGTATTCGCTGTAAACACATCGATATGGGTTCACAGCGCGTCGCCGGTCATTGAGTCTCCACATAACAGTGGCTTAAAACCCGCGCCAAGTTGTGACCCTTGAGCAAGGTCGCTCGTACTGTGTCGGCTTCGAATCACTCATGCGTTAAAGGAGTACCAATCAGCTTGTCAAACTGATGAGTATCAGAGCATGTTCTGTAGCCGGTTGATCAGTTGACTTGTACAAATGACTGGGGTAATATTGTACCAAACGTGTTATAGAGCAAGTAATTGGTTAATCGCTATAGAAAACTGGTCATTATTACTATTATTATTATTATTATTATTATTATTAAAATATGTGCTCCTATATAACTGGACATCGATCATCCCACTGGTTTAGCATTTTATCATGAACATGGGGATTATATTAGTATGCATTTCCACGTGCCAGAAACCCGCGATGCATAAATGTCGTACTCACTGGGGTAATGGTAATGCGTAATGGTAATGCATTGTAATGCATTACATTTTCTCTAGTAATGCAAAGTAATGTGTAACGCGTCCATATCGCATTACATTTAATGCAAAAGAATGCATTACTTCACAAAAAAGACAACTAATTCAATTACAAATGCATTACTTTTTGCATTACATATGCTTAAAATGGGTAAACATTAATAAGACCAAAGCTATAATTTTCACAAATATTATTTCTACAATGGGAGATTTGGTCAATCTAATAAAGGTATTCAATCCGATGCGATGGTCCCCATATAGTCAGATTCGAACAAAACAAATTTTTTAGAAATGCCACTTCAGTTATAGGAATCGATTAATTGCCCAAAAATAATGCTAACCACTATCAACTATAGTATAAAATTTCCCGAAACGTGGTATGTATCAGCATGTTGTTCGACGAAATTTGGCCTTATTATCAACACAAAGCCTCTAGATTTTAGAATCATCCATCTTCACCCGCAATTTGGTCCGAGAACGTCGGCTCGTCGTCTTTTTGCTGGGCTACTAATAAGTCTCGATGGTGAAAAATATAGATTTCAAAAATCGATATCTAATAACTCTTATCTTTGATATGTGGGTCGACTCGAATCAAATTTGTTTACTCACGAAACCAACTACATAGTAATTGAGGCGCGCTTAATCGGTTTATGCATCTTTAAGAGTACCACAAATACTGCCACGAAGGCAATGTATGGTTTATTGAACATTATTCGCAGATTAAAGATACTTATCGATGTTTCATTGAATCTATTTGATTGAATGATTCTCCCAATTATGTTATTCGGAAAGTGAGGTCTTGCGTTTCGAAAAACAATACAGGCTCTAGAGTAGCTCCACCTTAAAGAAGGTCTATCTCTTCCTATAAAAAGTTTTAAATTTAAGTATTTGATGTGCCGTACAATTCTTCAGAATTGATCATATAAATGAGATTGTAGCACCTTCATAGACTTGTGAAATGTCATTCAACAAAATGACATAAAATTTCACAACAAGTCTATAAAGGTGTTACAATCTTATTTATATTATCGTCATGATATGGCTTTATTGCCAAAACGACGTTAAACCCCAATCAATCAATCATATTTATATTATCAAATTTTATATTGTTTCCTGGGTATAAAATAATAAATATGAATCGAAGACCCCTGTACGGAAACGGTTTTATCAATTACTGTTGATTTTATTTCGAATTTTCTGGCATAATACAAACAATCAATTGGGACATTTTACGGGGTAATTTTAGAGCATATCCGACATGAAACTTCAGGTGATCTCAGTTAGAGATAAAGTGCTCCCGCATGATACGCTCTGAATGTTTCTGCGAGCCTCGGGAGAACATTATCTCTATATGAGATCGAATGAAGTCACAATTGATTGTATGTATTGTACATGTACTAGAAAATTCTAATAAAATCAATATTAATTGAGAGAAGCGTTTCTGGACAAGGTTTTTCAATTCGTATTTATTATGATCCATTTTGAAATTCTATAATTTTGGCAACATGTTCGTCTGATTCTTAAAGCTCGACTGAATCGGACGGCAAACGAAACATGAATTTGGTGTCGCAGTTATTTGTTGGTAACCTTGCCTTTCATCACATGCGGCTGGGAACGAAAAAGAACCACAATTGTCGGGTTCGCTTGCACGGAATATTGCGGAACTATTATTCGCTTTATTACTATACGACGACGGTACGACAATCGCCCGACGTGTAGTATCATAATCAATCTCAGAATCTAATATATATTTTGGGACTTCTGTTTGTTTGTTTGTTTGTTTGTCTGTTAGCTATGGCCGGGAAAACTGCCCGACGGATTTTGACGAAATTTGACACCTGGGGGTAATTTTTTCCAGGGATGGTTTTGGACGGATCAAATCGTGACCCCGACCTGACCTTGAATTTCAAAAAGGTAAATTCTAGGTCAAATCGGGACGGATTTCGACGAAATTTGGTAACTAGGGGTACTTTTGTCCGGGGAGTCTTTTGGACGGGTCAAATCGTTACCCCGACCTGACCTTGACCTTCAAAAAGGTAAATTTAAGGTCAAATCGGATATAACGGACGGATTTCGACGAAATTTGATACCTATAGTTACTTCTGTCCGGGGGTGATTTGGACGGGTCAAATCGTGACCCCGACCAGACCGTGACCCCGACCAGACCGTGACCTTCAAAATGGTCAATGACGGGATTTCGACGAAATTTGATACGATAATGAGATGGGAAGGTTGTCTGTTTCAACTTTACGCGCGCCTGTGATTTTCTTCGGAAAGTATTTCGCTTGCTTTACTTCTGCCATCTACTTATGTTGGCTCTCCTGTGAAATGACGGATTAAATTATATGAAATAAATCTTGTATCGAATAAGGTTATGGGTTATAACCGATCAGTTTGCAGAAAATTTACGATAAAACGCGGTTATATAATTTGTATTCAAATTTCTCACTCGAGTAAACAACCTGGCGGGCTACAGTGAAATATAGTGAAACTTACTGTGAAATAACGACATCGTATATCACGGTGGCTTCTAAGAGATACATATATACCAAGATCTACGTTTCGGTAATTTCCCGCTATATTTTTATAGGCAAGAATATAATAAAATAACTGGGAAATAAAAAAAACAAACATATAATACATGGCCCGCGGTGTGCACATGCACATGGCCCTTTAGAGCATATATACATGGCACTATGAACTATCTCTTCGTGTTTTGCTAACTATAAACGCTCTATATTTATATTCATAGCTTTGGTTTTATAAAATAAAAATCTATGCAAAATTGTCATTCAACGTAACCATATACGTAGTTTCGAAGTTCGTACGCAATTTATAAGTTAACAGACTATTGGTAAATTTGTCAACAGAAACAGAGCAAATTGAATTAACATCTTCTATGTCTCGGATTAAAATACAACTTATTTGGAGAAAATGTAAAGTAATAAACAAAATTCAAAGTACTGTTCACATTGCATATTCAAAGTACTGGTCACATTGCATATACATAAAGAAAGTTGCATGTTTGTCTTCCAAGACTTTTGGTACTTAATGAAAAGCGTTTAGCTCCGCGATTGTGACGTGATGTGTTGCATGTTTAAATGAATCTTTGTGGGGGGAATGTTTGGTTTCCTAGTACTAAATTATCTAAATGGACGAATAATGTATTCGAACCTAACACCCACTGTGGGGGAACTACTCCTGGTGATGTGGTTCTCTACCGAGTTGCGTGGGAATTTTTGAGCGACGATTCCAATTCTCTATCGAGCAATCGCAGCGTAAAACGTAAAAAAACACAACCACATTAGAATAGTTTCGTTGGTTTCATAGCGCTATCGTGAAATTATAGTCACTGACCGTCAGTTTGTGTAAATAAATTCCGACTCTCTGCTATGGACCGAGCGCTCGGTTCTCTGCGAATAGCTCGATTCTCTGCCTTAGATAAAGCATTTACATGCCGTCCGCTTGATTTCTACCAATATGGCTACATAATTAGTCATAAACATGACACATGATGAGCGGCGGCCATATGCATTGACATGGGTATCCAGATCGATTGTCACGTCCCATATAATACAGTTGGTTCAAAGAACACATAATTGCAATTACAATATGTACACCAAGTCTCTCTCTCTCTCTCACTCTATCTCTCACTCTCTCTCCCCCTCTATCTCTCTCTCTCTCTGTATACCGTCATATGATGGTTCCTAATATTAATGACCACGTTTTTATGTCATCGCTAGATAGAACCGAGTGTCTATATTTTGCGGACATCGATAAATAATTGAAAGGCAATGTCATTAAAAGTAAAACGTCTGGTTAACTCTCGCATGAAACATTTCCACTCCTCCAGTCGGTCATGCTCAGTAAGGAAATCTACTATATCTGGCAAAAACTATGACAATTCGTCTATACCACGAGGAGAGTCAGATTATGTCATGTTAATGTCCGTTGTTTCTTGAAACAGCTCTTTGTGTGAACTCACATCTCGCGTCACCTTCTTCAGAGGACTTTCGGGTATGTCGGTTTCGGTTTCATCCGGAAAAGTCAAAACGCAATCATCCTCGTTTAAGCGGATGGTTGCCATATCACAGGGTAGTGTTTTTGGAATACATGTAATCCGGAAATGCTTCGACGTGTACTGTGTGTTACGAATATCATCACTCGATACGTCGCATTACCAGACGATCTCGAGGTCCTTGTGTCCAATGAGGGTATTCTGCAGCGTCTGGTTTCTATGTTCAATCATTGCTTGACAATAATAGCATTGCCATTTCTGAGGAATAGATATTCGGGAAAGTAAATTCAACAATCAAGACAGTGGCGAAATGCTTACAGGTGCCTTGTCTCTTTCCAGAAACACTTCCATCAACAACAACAACGACGACAACAACAACAACAACAACAACAGCAACAACAACAATAACAGGTAAGCGACCACTTGTCCACAGAAAGGTGGCTTTTTAGTAACTTATAGTAAGGGTAGATTTTTTTTAATTCTTTAAAAATTCATTGGACCTTCAAACTTGACCTTTGTCTTCTGAAATTTGAACTAAATACCACATATCGAGAGATTAAGTTGATTTTAAAAACAGTCAGGTAACTAAATGTAAAGTTATCACCCGGAAACCAAAATAATCGGCAAATTTTAAGTCGACAATGTCCATAACTCCGGCAAAATGGGCAGACTTAGCCCAAATTCGATCTTGACCTGTATCTTAATGTGGTTGATCCACAGACCAAATTTAAAAACAATCAGATTATAAAAACTAAAGCTATTACCCGGAAACTATAATAATCGTCAAATTCTAAGTCGACAAGGACCATAACTCCGGCGAAATGGGCGGACCGAACCCATATTAAAACTTGACCTGTATTTGGAGCTCATAAACTCACATACCAAATTTGGTTTAGATCCGGTCACACAAGCTAAAATTATCATCAGGAAACATCAAAACGACAAACTTCTAAGTCTAAAACGGTGCCATAACTCCGGACCGAACTTTTAAAAACAGTCAGGTAACTAAATGTAAAGTTATCACCCGGAAACCAAAATAATCGGCAAATTTTAAGTCGACAATGTCCATAACTCCGGCAAAATGGGCAGACTTAGCCCAAATTCGATCTTGACCTGTATCTTAATGTGGTTGATCCACTGACCAAATTTAAAAACAATCAGATTATAAAAACTAAAGCTATTACCCGGAAACTATAATAATCGTCAAATTCTAAGTCGACAAGGACCATAACTCCGGCGAAATGGGCGGACCGAACCCATATTAAAACTTGACCTGTATTTGGAGCTCATAAACTCACATACCAAATTTGGTTTAGATCCGGTCACACAAGCTAAAATTATCATCAGGAAACATCAAAACGACAAACTTCTAAGTCTAAAACGGTGCCATAACTCCGGACCGAACTTTTAAAAACAGTCAGGTAACTAAATGTAAAGTTATCACCCGGAAACCAAAATAATCGGCAAATTTTAAGTCGACAATGTCCATAACTCCGGCAAAATGGGCAGACTTAGCCCAAATTCGATCTTGACCTGTATCTTAATGTGGTTGATCCACAGACCAAATTTAAAAACAATCAGATTATAAAAACTAAAGCTATTACCCGGAAACTATAATAATCGTCAAATTCTAAGTCGACAAGGACCATAACTCCGGCGAAATGGGCGGACCGAACCCATATTAAAACTTGACCTGTATTTGGAGCTCATAAACTCACATACCAAATTTGGTTTAGATCCGGTCACACAAGCTAAAATTATCATCAGGAAACATCAAAACGACAAACTTCTAAGTCTAAAACGGTGCCATAACTCCGGACCGAACTTTTAAAAACAGTCAGGTAACTAAATGTAAAGTTATCACCCGGAAACCAAAATAATCGGCAAATTTTAAGTCGACAATGTCCATAACTCCGGCAAAATGGGCAGACTTAGCCCAAATTCGATCTTGACCTGTATCTTAATGTGGTTGATCCACAGACCAAATTTAAAAACAATCAGATTATAAAAACTAAAGCTATTACCCGGAAACTATAATAATCGTCAAATTCTAAGTCGACAAGGACCATAACTCCGGCGAAATGGGCGGACCGAACCCATATTAAAACTTGACCTGTATTTGGAGCTCATAAACTCACATACCAAATTTGGTTTAGATCCGGTCACACAAGCTAAAATTATCATCAGGAAACATCAAAACGACAAACTTCTAAGTCTAAAACGGTGCCATAACTCCGGACCGAACTTGACCTGTATTTCGAGCTCATAAACTCACATACCATATTTGGTTTCGATCCTTTAGCCCAAATAAAGTTCTCATCCGGAATCTTTCCGCACGACGGGCGTCCCGACGACTCGACGGGCGGACAGACGGACACCGGTTATTTTAATAGTCTAACAAAAATACTTCTGGGGACAAAACAAATTCTAAACTCGTTCGCAGAGAAACGCATACTATTACATATAATTCACTTAAAAGTATCATAAAATAAAATTGCTTTCAAAAATTTTACACAGTTCTAATGATAGTCACAATTCCTGTCCCAGTTTAAAAACAACTATTGCCTAGTGACATGTGCTAAATTTATTATCCCTCTGGCTGAAACTTGTTATGTCATACCTATCAATCAATACAGAAACTTCAGGAACTAGATATGTCAAATGTACGTGTACGCAAATGGAAATAATGCCGTAAGAAACAACAATATGTGCGCTCAGTAATTGTTTATATTTCGTAACTTTGTGAGAAAGAGACGTTTTAAGGGTACTCAATCCGATTCGATGGTCCCCATATCATCAGATTCCAACAACAACGTTTTTTTAAATGCCGCTTCAGTTATCAGAATCGATTAATTGCCCAAAAATGCTACCCACAGTCAACTATAGTATAAAATTGTCCAAGACCTGCTATTTATGAACATTTTGTTTAACGAAATTTTGCCGGTTTGTCAAATATTTGACAGAAAAAAGTCACTTGATTTTAGAGTTATCCATCTTCATCCGCAATTTGGTCAAAGAAATTAAAATAATAGATTTCAAACATCGATATCTGATCATCTGAGCTTTGACGGGTGGGTTCGTCGACTCGAATCAAATATTTGTTTACCCCTGAAGCCAAGGAAATAGTAATTTGCGAGCGTTAATTCGGATTGAGTACCTTTAATTGTGAGCAGATAACTGTATTTAGGTAAGGTGAACCCAATGCAATATATTGTTTTAGCCCAAGAATTGTTTGAACGTGATTTTGGCGTTAGATATGGACATGTAAAAACTACTCCGCATATACAATATACATGTGGAGAACCAGAGCCACCGCGAGTAAGTTACAAAGAATCGGAGCCATCAACAGAGAACCGGATGCTTCGTCATATTTTCATTATAGCTTCTTTTCTCAAAACAAAAATGCGAGATATTGTTCAATTATTAAGCATCCCCCTGTGGATATCAGGGGCTCCAGATTTTATAAGTTATGACGAATTTTTATGATTATCAGTTTATAAAAATGTTGTGGAAATTAAGTATTTTCCTCCCCAACTAACAAATATCGAGTAATTTCCCAATAACATTTGAAATTCTGACGATAAACTGACTCGACTTTGAGACATATATTACTAACCTTCACTTGTTGTAATGATTCGAGGTAACACGTAGTAGAAAACTTGCGTGAGTATGACGATGTCACGAAAATGAGCAAAAATGCAAAGAATCGGACACTTTGCTCGGTAGAGAATGTAAATATTGCTCGGTAGAGAACCAAATCGCCAAGAGTGCTAACACCATCAACCCGAAAGGAGCGAACATAGGCCATGGCCTTAAATTACGTATGGTGCATACGTCCCTTTAATAACAGTACTGAATAAATATAATTATTGGAGCTCGTTATGTTTGAATACGATAGGCATTATAAAAGCATGAATGTAGCTATATATGCGTGTATGGAATTTGACACCAGTACATATGTACCAACCACTACTGATTATCTCCCTTTCATTACAATATCCTACTTACACTTAGACGCGCCCCACCTCCTATCGCCAGACAACCCAGGCATTGATCACACACCGAACCAATATTTTCTGCGCATATCGATCTGTAATAAATGTGCGGGAACCAGTCTAAGACATGAAAACAAAACTAGAGCTTTTTGCCTGTTTAACCCTTTACCCAACAGAAGGGCCCTGTGCCAATGCATTCTCTTATATATGCGAGTCGACCATAGGTCGCCTCGCATATATAAGAGAATGCATTGGCTTAACACATTAAAAATTATAAGATTTTTGTTAGGCCAATGCATTCTCTTATATATGCGAGGCGACCTATAGTCGACTCGCATATATAAGAGAATGCATTGGCACAGGGCATAACTGTAACTATCACAATGTGGTCAAGGAGCCGGTTCCAATGATATCCATATTTGTATGGTTCTATTGAGACAGACCGAAGATATTTTAGGCTGTTGAAGCTTTATTTGGCCGGTTTTGGCCGTTTTTTTGGGTAAAGGGTTAATGCATGTGATTGTATTTGGTCTACACTAATAGTTTTGTTGGGTAAAGGGTTAACAAAACAATATCCTTAAAAGAAGCTTTAAACATGCTTATACATTTACATCGTTGGCTGAGACGCTTCACAACCGTATACGACAGTATTGGGCGCTCAGGATAGCGACGAGAAATATAGTTACCCAGTTTGCCTCTTTGTTTATATGTCTATATTCGTTAGTGCAACGAAGTTGGACAAGAATTTTCTTTGATGAACAAATCAATCATTTTGCATAGTCTGGTTTTTGTTGTCATGCGCGGCTTTTCAAAATAGTATTAATCCGATTAAGCAATGTAAAGTAATTATATTGGCAAGCTGCCAAATTGGCGTGAAGCAAGCGATTACTCACTATTGAGATATAAACTATGTGATATAAGGAAATATGGGCGCAGAATTTTCCATACTAATTACCGATTGGCGCCAAGCGAAAATTATGTCGTACATAATAAAACACATATTGTCTGCATAAAGAATAAAGAACGTGGAATAAAGAACGCTAATTTCCTTTGATGTTATCTTCTGAACAGCAAGCTTGACTGCCTATCGATATTTCAGCGCGGCCACGGGCAATAGTCCTCGGGGAAATATTTATCTCTATTCAACTCCAAGACAGTCAATAGGTGTATCCTATCTGATGCGACACATCCTTAGTGGCGCATCCACATATACCTGCAAGAAAATATCTCAAGAAAATATCAGATACAATTGTAACCTGCTATTTTCTTGCTGCAAATATTAAGCCCGTGAGAACACTGGTGAGAACGCGGCGGTTTCCGAATTGGGACCTTGGTCATCATCACATTTAGGCTCGAATCTTCGTTAATATGCCTAGCAGACAACCTCCCCTTTCTTTTGACATCCATACATTTATGCACCACCTTCATTATGTGGGGAAATTATATGATGGTTGTACAGTGGGTTGAAAGCCATTATTTCTTTCACTCTACTTATGTTGACAAACGGAAAGGCCGTAAGGTCCGTCAGCCAGTGCTCCATTCTGACTTGTTATTGTCATTCCGGAGGGCTAGGTGTGATTTTCGTTGACCTTGTCAGGCACCCACTTACCGTAATTATGCAAAGTTATATGTTAAGCACATAAAACACGTCGGTACCTCCATAGTGCAGCGGCCAATCGCCAAAAGTAGTCGGGTACCCATACCCACGGTAGAACAAGTTGAAACAATTTTTTTAAAGTATACATATATACTGTTTACGAAAATGATAGTGAACAAAGAACGGAATTGGTGGTGGCTATTGTCAAATCGACGATGAAGGACACCCACCAGTGACTTTTTCCAGAAATTAACTATTTTGGCAAAGCGACATTGTTGGTGTTAAAATTATTACATCATACACTATCTCTACTTGATATGCAAAAAGTGTTGGTTAATTTGGATGTTCTTGCCATTTGGAGCCGAAACATTTATTTTTTGCTGAAAAAATTGCTCTTTTTCGCAAAATAATTTTGTTTCCCAATATTATCATTCAAACGGATATTGTAATAATGCCGAAATATTTAACATATATGGTGTAGCAGTTATTTGACAAACACTTTTTTTTTGTCGAAACAAATACATATTTTTTAAAACGACTTTACTACATTTCTAATTTATCTTAATAGGTCCCAAAATGAATCTTGTACCGATAGGTTTGTCCAGATATACCGTTTAATTGACCGCAGATGTGTTCAGGCTTCCAGGCCAGACCCCCATTCACATCAACAGCATATTTTTTTGATAACAGATAATTCTGCATGCATTAACACTGATTTTATAGTACTGAAACAGGGGGGGGATTCCGGCACGTATGCCGAGGTGGGTGGATGGTGAAAGCGACCAACAAGCAATTTTTTCCGCAACTAAAAAAAAATTTCCTGCTTGTTTTTTAGTGTTTTGGCAATGAGTTGGGCTTCAAAACCACTTTGAATGAGAGAAATAATGTAATTCTAACTGTAAACTGACTGCAGGCAGTTATCGTGTTGTATTTTGTTGCAAATTTTGAAATCCAAGATGGCCGCTGGCAGCCATGTTTTTTTGGCCGAATGACCTCAAAATGACTCATTCCTATTTACATGTCCATGTTAACATCCATGATAAATAGTATGCACAGAAATTCATATACAGCTGTTTACAGTGAATTTCCCCCGCAAACTCTGTTTTAGTGTTAAAAGGGGGGGGGGGGTGGGTGTCAAAAAATGGTCGGAAAAAACTGCCGAAAACGGAAAAAAATTTGGCGGTGGGGGGTGGGTGGGTACAAAAAATGATCGAAAGGGAAAAAATGCCATACGTGCCTGAATTTTTTTTCCCGACCCCCCCCCTCCCCCCCTGACGGAAATGTTAGTTATAAACAACACTCGACCAACTATATAAATCATATGGCTCAGTAGTTATAATGACATCACATGCAGAATTTATTTGTTTGACAGAAATTGTGAACGGTTTGTTAGATATTGGATTTTAGCTACCTCTCCCCGAACATGTTTTGGTCGAAATATACATATTTAGGATAACAACAACATACAAGTGTCTAAATGATTCTAATGGGACCAAATCATGATGAAACCCGGATTGGTCGACACCATCAGCGTGGTTAAAGATGTCCTCATGCTTCCAAACTCCCAGTTACAAAAACAACACATTTTATTTATTGTATGTAATTTTATATTACTGGATAACGACTTTGTATAACTAAGTTATTTGTTACAAACGACACATAATATAAACTAACTTACACAGAACAAAATCATTGCTGCTGCCATAGTGATTGTTAGTGTCCCTCTAAATCTACCAAAATATAGAAACATGGGTAATGTATTTTATATCTCACCAACTAGTCTGACCAAGGTGGTAAGCGTTAGTTAAATATGTTCTATGTTTTGGAGTCCCCCTATACTATTTGAAGTCTTGAACACAACATGAACTGGACGAATATGATATCAATATTAACTGAGGGTGTGTACAAAGGACAGTAAAACAAGGCAATACACAATGTTTATGAATTGGTTTGGTTCCAGAAATAGTGTGGCATTACAAAACGCTGCTACATGTACATATCAAATGTGAAAGGCGAATTTTCTATTTTTCGAGAACACTCTACCGATTTAAAGTATTGAACACAATACGAACTGAAGCTATATGCTCTCTATATTAACCGAGAGTGTGAACGGAATGTAGTGCTTTCATGGAATACATAATGTGTATGGGTGGCTTGTGCCTGTGTCGCTTTACACAAATCGGCTGATAAACAAGATAAACGAATTTGCTGTTTTTATAAGATAGCACATAGCCGCAGGCCGTCCCATATAAAAATGTACCTGGGTAAATCCACCCAGGTTTTTTGGGCCGAAACCCAGGTAAAAATCTATCTACCAAGACATCCACCAACCATCAAGACCCCGCGAAACCTGGGTTTTACCATGATTTACCCACATGAAACTGGATAAAAACCCTGGTATGGGTAAACCTGGGTGTAATTACCCAGGTGACCACACCCAGGTGTACCCTACCTGGGTGTTTCCTACCCAGGTCTACCCTGGTGTTTCCTACCTGGGTGTTTCCCCACCCAGGTGTACCATGGTGTTATTTACCCAGGTGTACCCTGGTGTTTCCTACCTGGGTGTTTCCCATCCAGGTTACCTTGGTGTTATTCACCCAGGTGTATCCTGGTGTTTCCTACCTGGGTGTTTCCCACCCAGGTGTACCTTGGTGTTATTCACCCAGGTGTACCCTGGTGTTTCCTACCTGGGTGTTTCCCACCCAGGTGTACCTTGGTGTTATTCACCCAGGTGTACCCTGGTGTTTCCTACCTGGGTGTTCCCCACCCAGGTGTACCTTGGTGTTTCCAACCCAGGTATACCTTGGTGTTTTTTTTACGCCGGTGTACCTTGGTGTTTTCTTACCCAGGTGGATTTCCCATTGAGATGCACCTGGGTTAGAAAACCCCAAGGTACACCCAGGTAAGGAAACACCAAGGTACACCTGGGCAGGAAAACACCAAGGTACACCTGGGTAAGAAAACACCAAGGTACACCTGGGTAAGAAAACACCAAGGTACACCTGGGTAAGAAAACACCAAGGTACACATGGGTAGGAAACACCAAGGAACACCTGGGTGAATAACACCAAGGTACACCTGGGTGGGGATACCAAAGTGAAATGATGAGGATGGCAATGAAGTAGATTTTGATGGGATGCAGGGGTATTGTTATCAATGGAGTTGTTTTAGTATAATAGAACATTAAGGAAACTGATTGTGCAGCAATACAAGTTTATTCAAGGACAACAAACTAACTAAAGATAAAATACATGTATAGAAACACATGTAATATATAAATATATAAACTCATTAAACTGCATGGGTTAAAACTTACTGACAACAAGAGTTGGGTTAAAATTTTGATTAAAAAACACTTGCAAAGTCCCTCTTCATACATGTATATGGTATGTTAGGCAAGTTACATGTACATGTAGTTGCAATGTATACTAGTACCGGGACATGACATACCGGTGGACACAAAAATCATTATTTTAGTTCCAATGTCATTTACCAGAATACATGTTGTACCTTGCAACTACATCTACAGTGAGGTAGTTTTGTCTCATTTAAACTTTCTAAATGGGTTTCTCCCTTTGAATGACATAAACTAATGTGAGTATACACATGAGCTGTGGTGTGAAATACACACCAAAAAATTATTTCTTAGTCTGAGGACATGTTTCCTGTCATTATCTTACTGCTTACAAATATAGATTTGTAATAATGTGCTGTAATGCTCCAGAAATAGTCATATTTTGTCCTGGTTCATAAGAACATATTATTTCTTAGTGTTAGAAGGACATGTTGTCTGATATTATTTGACTCATAAACCCCCAAATGTACATGTAAACAGAACATTCGGGAAAGAGACACACCATCTTTATCCTGTTTTATATCAGTACTAAGTAGCAATATTGATCAGATAGCAAAATATGCTATAAATAGATTTCAGATGGTAGAGATTAAACAATCACATTAATTGCACCAACTCGAAACAGTTAACATACCCTGTAGAATACAGACTATGATCAAGGAGGGTGTCACACACACACACACCCCGCTTTGGTATGTGATATTCAAGCCATTTTCTGTTGGTATGCTATATACATGTACATACCCAATGTTATCTGGTACTAGGATTTCACACGGCAATATAACCGGGATTCACGATTCAGCAAAAAGGCTAGTATTCAGATATAATAGCAGAAAATTATAAAAATTTTGAGTATTTTCCAGCTTAAACAGACCCAAGTGATATATTTTTATCTAATTCAGTCTAATGGCTCTTGATATGTTGATGTTTTGGATACTATTTCAGCAAATGTGAGAAAAAGTGGCTTCTTTGGGGCATCAGCTTGTCTGAAAAATATATCAAGGTCCCCTAAATCCGATACTACATTTCAGAACAATCCAACCAGTGTCCCATGAAATGGTGGATAATAAACTATCATACCAAATTTGATTCAGATTTGATCACACAAACTAAAATTATGATGCGGAAACCAGAAATTAACACGATTCTAAGTCGAAAAAGGGCCATAACTCTCGCAAAAATGAGCGGAGCACACCTATATTCGAACTTGACCTGTATTTTGGTCTGATAAACTTACATACCACATTTGGTTCAGATATGATCACACAAACTGAAGTTATCATCCGGAAACCTACAATTTTCAAAGTTTAAATGTCTATTAGGCGACACCAATTTTTAAGTCTGGTTTACGAACATGTGGGCTGATGTGGGGAGAAAAAAAGTAGATGCAGGAGGGGAAAAAAATAAAAATAAAAAAAATTGTCCCCCCCCCCCAATTTATATCAAGTAAATCTTGAAATTTTACATAAATTTTACAAAAATTGTGAAAAAAAACTTTTCGAATGAAATTCTGAACCAAACAAGACATTTCTTGTCATGAAATACATGAAAATATGGATCTGCAAATGATCATAAGCAGAACCGGATGCGACAGCACATGAAAATCAGTACGCGTGTAAAAAAAATTGGGACAAAAAAGTAAAAAAAAAATTCATGAAATGGAAAAAAAGTTGTAGGAGGTGTTCGTAAACCGGACTTAAAAATTGGTGTCGCCTTATGTGTATATAACTCATATAGCTAACTATTAAAGGTGCTCAATCAGATTCGATGGTCCCCATATAATTAGATTCCAACAACAACATTTTTTTTAGAAATGCTGCTTCAGTAATATCAGAATCGATTAATTGCCCAAAAATAATGCTAACCACTGTCAACTACATGTATAGTATAAAATCGCCTGATACGTTATATTTATCAACATGCTGTTCGACGAAGTTTGACCTTATTATCAACACAAAGCCTCTTCATTTTAGAGTTATCCATCTTCATCCGCAATTTGGTCTGAGACCGTCGGCTCGTCAAATTTTTCTGGGCCACTATTAAGTATCGATGGTGATAAATATTAAAATTTCAAAAATTGATATCTAATAACTCTGAGCTTTGATACATGTAGGTGGGTCCCTCGACTTGATTAAAATATTTTTACCCCCCCCCCCCCGATTCCATATACATGTATATGTAAATAGCAAATGAGGGGCACTTAATCGGATTATGCATCTTTAAACTGTATTTGAATTTAAAGATGCATACTCTGATTAAGGGCCCCCTGAATTAATGCTCGCACTTTACTCTTTATTTGGACTTGGGGGGTAAAAGATATTTGGTACGAGTCGAGGAACCCACCACATATCAAAGCTCAGAGTTATTAGATATCAATTTTTGAAATATACTATTTTTCACGATCAAGAATTAATAGTGGCCCACGGTCTCGGACCAAATTTCAGATGAAGATGGATAACTCTAAAATCAAGAGGCTTTCTGTTGATAATAAGGCCAAATTTTGTAGAACAACATGTTGATAAATAACATACATGTATGTCAGGCAATTGTATACTTTAGTTGACAGTGGTTAGCATTATTTTAGGGCAATTAATCAATTCTGATAACGTAACTGAAGCAGCCTTTCTAAATACAAATGTATGATGTTGGAATCTGATTATATGGGTATCATCGAACCGGATTGAGTACCTTTAAAATGAACTGTATCCAGTATAAACATGTTAAACCTGATAATTAATTAGAGCATGCAGTCCCTGTTGACATGCGGTATCCGCTGGTAATCTTACCACAGTAATATGTGTTAACTGTGATAACCAAGTTAATTGTTTTTACCACAAAAATTCTGAATTCTATCTAGACATTTTGAAACAATAAAAAAAAATTCTGGTGTGATTACAATGTCAACTTTAAAACAAAATTCATATAAACATCGCATGAAAAATACAGCCTAACTGCAAATGTGAGGTGGACCACATTCTGCGGCGGTATAACTGACTGCGGTTGATCGCATGAACACGCCTGAATACTGCAGTAATACCCGAGTAATATAAGGCGAGTTGATTAATTAAAGCATAGCTGTAATTTTACATGTATGTTCTATAGACTTTGTTGGGAAAGAGAATATAGCTGTGCGACAATGTTAATCCTGATGAGCTAAGTTAGAAATTTTTCATTCGAAACCTCATAAAAAAAAATTTAAATTCAGTTCTCAATTTTCGAACACTTCTAGGAAATTGTTCAAAAAATATTGTTAAAAGATGCCCATTCGATTTGACACTGTAAATATACCCTGTTCAAGTGTTCCTGCTAATGTGCTATGATGCGGTTGGGTCCTGCTTAATTGCTATGAATTGCACTACCCGCATCATAGCAATTCAGCAGGACCACCAGCATCATAGCATATTAGCAGGACCACTTGGCCAGTGGTAAAATAGTTTGTTTTCCATACGGATATGTGTTTTCAAATAATCATGTAATGATATCTAACATACATGTATATGATCCCATTTATAGGTTTTATTCATCACGGCCAGATAAACTTTGTATACAGACAGTTTTACCAAACTTAGAATTTTTATTAGGTGCTTTCATTGTAGCTGTAATTACTAGTATTAAAAGAGTGCTCAATAAAGTTTGTTTTATCATTTATGCTCATTTGGAATTTGGATGCTATTTAATTCTGTTTATCTATATAATTGGCTGCACTGCTAAATTTTGACTCATTTCAGTCATTTGATGTCAGTACATGTAGTTGTCGATCGAAATGGCGAACACAACCAAAGACAAATTACAAGAGGAAAGACAACAAATACATTTGATGTGCACTAAAACAGATACAGTAGTGCCCTAAGAAATCGACCCCTTAACCACAGCAGAATTATGTGTAACTTTCAGGATTTAGTCGGATATATGGCTTGTTGCCATTCATCGGAAAGCTCTCCCCGAGTTTAATACCCGTAATTCTGCTGTGGTTAAGGAGTCGATTAATTAGAGCATTACTGTAGTTACAAATGTATGTCTAGCCTCCTGTTGTGTCACTAATAAGATCTTTAATTCACATACGGTACACATGTACATGTACTATATAGTACCCGTTCAAGCGTTTACAAGTGTCAGTCATCGAGAAACTGACCAAAAGTTTTGGTAGTATATAATATAGGCTAGCACTGCACTTGGGCTACATGTACATGTACTGTAAGTGATTATAATGTACTATTTTTATATTCTGCTGTGAAAGTGTTGCTGAATGAAATTTAAGTTTACCCCGATATTCTAAGTCCGCTCGACTAAGATGGGTTTTTTCTCGAAAACTGATATCTGAATATACATGACTTTTTGTACGTCTTCCACTGGTTGGTATTCCCTCTAAAATGACTAATTTTAACTGATTAGATTAGCCCTGGTATGGAAAACTCTAACTGTTATAGCCCGATGAGCGGTTTACTGCCAACAGCGGTGATGATATGATGACCAGCGTTGTGCATGGCATATGTTGATCCAGGTAAGAATGCTACCATACATTCCAAACATTCATTAAATATCTTATGAATAGTAACCCAAACTACACAAGAGACTAGTATAACTAAGATTGGGCTCGATTAATGATGTGACACTTTCAGTACTTCATTTACTAGTAGCCTGGTACTGGTGGGCCTGGCTACAGATACTTGTTTGGCGTGTTTGAGGCCTGTGGCACAAGGGCAGCAGAATCAATTAAAATTTCTCTTATTGTAGTGTAGTACATGTACATGAATAGTACCGGTAGTACAGCACACAAAGAGGTATATAGTACCGGCACATGTACATGTATTCTCTCTGTTTTCACACATGTTTTTTTTCAATTTAACAACATGAGTCTTTTATGACACATACATGTACTAAAGTGAAAGTAGGCCTACATGTATATAATGTGCACCCAGTATACCGGTACATGTACTGATATATTACATTGCAATACAGTCCGAGTACAATGATATAGCAAAATTATGCATAGTAGAATAACAACCTTTTGTACAAACAGTCCTGACAATGATATACCGGGATATCATGGTGATAGTTCATACATTTGGAATTACCGAATACCTGAGTTTGTGGATAGACCGCTTCATGCGATGTTTATGTGAATTTTTATTTTTAAGTCGGCATTGCATACGGTAGTCCTATAAACCACACCAGAGAATAGCAATTGTCGGTCAGTGACCAACTTCTTATGTTTATGCAATCGATACAATCCGGTTCTGCTTTTGATGTCCAGTTCGATATTTGTGGTGTGTTCTTGTGCAAAAATATAATTCTAACTAATGCGCCAAAAATCAGGTTTATAAATTTATCCATTCTTGAGCAAGAGCAACTCGTAAAACTTGTATGGTATAACATTCCAAACTGAGTATTTCTGCTATCAAACCATATGATAATAATGTTGAACCGGACATCGAAATCTGAACCGCATTTATGGATTGCAGCACGTGATGTTGAATAAACAGTTATAGAGGATATACAGTAATGCTCTAATTAATCGACTCCTTAACTACAGCAGAATTATGGGTAACTTTTCAGGATTTAGTCGGAAATATGGGTTGATGCCATTCATCGGAAAGCTCTCGGTGAGAGCTTTCCGATGAATGGCAACAAGCCATATTTCGGACTAAATCCTGAAAAGTTACCCATAATTCTGCTGTAGTTAAGGAGTCGATTAATTAGCTCTAGAATTACTGTAACATGGTTTATAATATACAAATGTATACTGTATGGGAAACATCAGAGGTTTACAAAGTAATAAAAACAGTTGATTTGTTCTTTATTCTTGTGGTTATATACACGTACATACATGTATTCTAAAAATAAATGTCCTTTACAACGTGGATCAATGAAATGCGGTTGTTGCATTTAAAATGCATTGAGGGTGCATTGTGTCACGCCACTTTGTAAATGCCTTAATGACAGCATTTAAATTAAATGCACTGCATTGGGAATAATCGCATTGAAATTACCGATCATTGCGCCGAAAAAGTATACTAGTATGAACACCCAAATAACGATACGATAGTGTATTTTGCAATTTTAGTTATAATTTTGTTTAATTTAAATTCACATCTGAATAATTCTGTGTTATTTTCCCACTCCTGGTGTACATGTATATGTTCGGAATCGGACATTCATGATGTAGTTTTCCATTCAAAATGGAATAAACATAAATAAACACTGTTGACATTAAAGGTACTCAACCCGTAAAGAGGGTCCCCATCTCAACAGATTCCAACAACAACAATCCGATCAGAGGGTCCTATATTACTATTTCTTTGGCTTTGGGGGTAAAAATTATTTGATGCGAGTCGAGGAACCCATCAAACAAAGCTCAGAGTTATTAGATATTGATTTTTGAAAATTCTTATGTTCTCGAGATGAGTACTTATAACTGCCGTCAATTTGGTAACCTGCTCGAGATTTTACGCCAAAACTCTATTCAAACAGACAAGGATGGATAACTCTATAAATAAGTGGTAATAATAACGAAATTTTGACTGTCTTCTGGGCCAGAAAGAATTCCCGATAATGAAAAATAATAGATTTCTAAAATCGATATCTAACAAATCTGAGCTTTGATGGGTGACTTCCTCGACTCGAATCAAATATTTTTGACCCCCGAAGCCATTGAAATAGTAATTGAGAGGAGTTTTATCGGGTTGAGTACCTTTAATTGTTTTATAATCAGAATCTGAGAATCATGATTCTCATTTTGATTCTAGTAAAAAGTCTTGATTCCCTGTAGAAAGTGAAACACTAACATTTTGATTATTGCCAAAAATCTGATGGATTTTAAGGCCTGCATCAAGACATTTGTTTGTGAATAAATCAAGGTAAATGTGTTAAAATATGAACGCATTTACAAATGCGTTGCCCCAAAATCGCAAAGTAGATTCGAACATGTGGTCGCTTTTCTAAGAAATTTGTGAGTGGTCTGTACATGTACATACATGTAAGTTACTTGACCAATTACACAAGGAGTCGAGGGACACAATCAATGAGGACGTTTGTACTAAAAAAAAAAAAATTTACGCAAGGAACGAACACAAGGCCACTTTCTTAATTTATATTATGAGCCAACAAGACAGATCGTAAATCGCTGTTATATGACAATATATGTGGCCATCATAATGGTCGACAGGCATGACGCCAACAAAAACCAATCTGTCAGGCCAATATAAAGAAGTCGCGACTTATTGCTGGTGGAACCTATTAAAGGCATCGTTCCATTTCGTTAATAACAACTTACATGTAACATTCACCTCCACCTCTTTACTCTTGGGCGCCAAATAAATATGCATGCACCAGCTGCATCCACGTTTATTATTTTTCTTGGGAAATCCCCCCCCCCTGCACAGTGCTTATTTGGGTCTGCACGTTTATTAATATTTTGAAGCTATGAAAATTTAAATCAGCACAAATTCAAGATTTCTATATGATTCAGATGTAAAAATTATCAACACGTCTACATTAGTTACTAGCTAAACAAGACATTTTGTCATATGTTTATACTTTACTGTGAAATTGCGTTTCTTCCGTTCTCCATGAACGGATTCTCAAAATGTTTGGTTTTCCAAAAAACAAGGATTCGAACTGTCTGAACTGAACTCCATGCGTTTGTTTAAATAGATGAATAAATAATGGGAAAGACATACAATCCTAGTTCATAATGAATTTAAGTATATAAATATAAATAATAAACGGCGGATTCAACGTGGTCATGGGTTTTGACCGCGTTAAAAAAATCAGCAAACTCTGCATGAACCCCGAAGTTTGCTGATTTTTTCTCGCGGTCAAAACCCCATGACCGCATTGAAACCGCCGTTCATTTCTTATATGAATAACACAATTTAAGATTGGTGAATTATTTCTTTTGGTTAATTTAATAAACGTACAGGACCAAATAACGATCGTACAGGTGGGAATTTTACCTCGATTTTAATAATCGTACATTAGGCACTCAAGAGTAGTACATATTCAAGTATGTGGCAAACCAAAAAAACACCACATGATACATACATGTACCTGTACTACATGTTGACTCGTATACCTGAACCTGCTATAAAAATTATTTGGTTAACCACAGTTGATGTTTTGCTCAGAGTTCCCCCTGCACTATTATTTGGGTCTGTACTTTTATTAACTTTCAATGGAATTTCCCCCCCCCCCCGCACTATTATTTGGGCCTGCACTTTTATTTGGAGCCTGAGAGTAAGTTGCATTGACATTTATTTTCACGAATTACCATGCTAAAGGCCAAAGAAAAAAGATTGTATGTTTCCGGTAAAAAAATTTAGGGTAGGTAGGTAGGGAATTTTTTTTATTTTATTTTATTTTGATATTTTTTATCCAGCTGCAGAAATATTGAACTACCGGTACCTCGACCAAAGTGACATAAAATGCCAACCCGTGCCATGGGGAAAGTATTACTTGATCAACACAGTGGAAATATACATTAAGATTGATAAAAAATCAAACTTACTTCATGCTTACGTATGTTTTTTATTATATCTAATACCACATTTTCATAAATTTGGCTATAAACTTGTTACAAAATTGATGTCACTAACTTTTTATAAGAATTTTACCAATAATACCGCCATTATACCGTACATGTATTGTGACGATTACATCCCATTGTCTGGGGGGTAGCCAGTACACCCACCGAGCATGCCTGGTTTTTGGAAACAGTAGCTACTAGTACATGTATACCCCTAATATATGCAGTGATAACCTCTTTACATGTATATATACAGATACACACCCACCATGTCTGTTGATAGTGTTCCATAAGTCCAAAACAAGACATAAAGCAGGCAGGAGATCCACTCTCAGGAAATTAAAATTGCGAAAATTTTGACTTTTTCTCAAAATATCAATAAAAAGTTTAGGGTCGGCGGGTTATTTTTAGGGTCGGTCGATGTACGGAAACATAGTATCTTTTTTCTTTGGCCTAAGGAACATTGCAACTGGTTTGAAGTAACATGACCGCGTTGCGTCAACACTGGAACTGCATTGATGGTAATTTTCAACATGGTCTCACTGAGGTTCTATCAAATATAAATACTAGTATGGTTGAGGCCAACTTGAGGGAGACAATTATTTTGAGAATATGTGATCCTGTGTTAACATGAGCCTAAGGCGACACCAATTTTTAAGTCTGGTTTACGAACACCTCCTACAACTTTGTTTCCATTTCATGAATTTTTTTTTTAATTTTTTTGTCCCAAAATATTTTACACGCGTACTGATTTTCATGTGCTGTCGCATCCGGTTCTGCTTATGATCATTTACAGATCCATATTTTCATGTATTTCATGACAAGATATGTCTTGTTTGGTTTGAACAGAATTTCATTCAAAAACATTTTTTCACAATTTTTGTAAAATTTATGTAAAATTCCACGATTTACTTGATATAAATTGGGGGGACAATCTTTTTTATTTTTATTTTTTTCCCTCCTGCATCTACTTTTTTTCTCCCCACATCGTAAACCAGACTTAAAAATTGGTGTCGCTTAAATATCATCTGATGGAGTCAAAATCATTGAACCGTCACTTACTAGTATGCATGCACATGTTGTCTTGATGTTGAGTCTGGCTTTCATCATTTTCATTAGTTTTACTGTTAATATCCACCAAAGGTTGAGGTGTTATGGAACAACTGTATGGCATCGTATACTGTTATCTTCCGAGTAAATATGGAGTCTCTAATTCTTTTATCAGTCACGCATCTAGCCATCTACTCATCAAATAGTATAATCCTCAAATATTTGTAGTCCAGGTGATCTCGACTGCACAGTACATGTATAAACATTCATCTGTGCACAGTGTGTTTTAAATTTCTTTGCCGTGTAACAACTGTTGTCCCAAGTTTCAATGCCTTGTCCTCCTGGTATGTAGGGATTACCAATTTACCATTGCCGTGTTTTAATTTGCAATTTTGATGATGACGCTCACTAAGCTTGTTGATAATTTCCTTTGTCGTGTAACAACTGTTGTACCAAGTTTCTACGCCGCGTCCTCCTGGTATTTAGGGATTACCGGTGCCTTTAATAGCGTCAGATGCATCATTGCCAGTTAATGTACATTAGAGTGGAACTGAATTAACAATGTCACATTGACACAGTACTCAGTTAAGACCAGTAAAACAGCAAAAGTAGTATTATTGTACAGCAGGCTTATCACTATCAGTACTTACTACATGTACTGACCCCTTACTATCGTGGATCAATCTGAATCTGAATGGTTAATACGCTGCAGATCCCAATTATGGTAATTTCGCAGCGGGCGAGAGAGTCTCAGATCTTTTCCTTCAGCGCACTCTTGAAGGAATCCACAGGCTGTTGTTGTAGGATTAAGGATTCCTCCAGCTGATTCCAGTCGCATATAGTTCGAACAAATGTGGAATTAGCGAACTGAGCTGACACGTATGGTATAGCCTCGTAGCACTGACTGTTGTTCCTTTAAATTAGGTGCCGAGGAATTTGGCTGGTGACGTAGCCTGTCAGAACTTTGCTCTGCGATCTAAGACGCCTTGTTTCGGGTGTAAAGTATTGATTAGGTGGTATAGCCGGGACCAATCCACCCACCACCTTACTCATGAATCCCAGCCGATTTATTTTCCGCCGTTTCTGCAATGTTGGTAAATCTAGCTCGTAGAGGATCTTGGTCATATATCCATCTTCTTTGCTCTTATAGTCTCTTTTAATGAAACGGGCTGCTCTACGCTGGATTCTTTCCAGCTTGTCGATGTGATTTTGTTGGTAGGGGTCCCAGATGGTGTCTGCGTAGTCCATGATCTTCAAACTTCTCAATTCTTCTTCTTCTGGACAGGTGCATTATGAGCAGGCCACTGGCACTACATCATGATTGTACCGGTACCACAAATTCAATTTTGAGAAAATATTCTGGTTATGGCCAGGTAGCTGAGGTACTGTTCAATACTATAGTTGATCCGTTTCGTTATCGCAGCTTAATTCTTACTGTTCCGGGAATTGAAATATTTTTTGTCACATGAAATTCAGTCTTTTTCGATATTTGCGCACATCCATGGGGAGAAATCGGCGAATCTTATATATAAGTCCACAGTTTATCCGTTTGTAGCCAATACACCATTTCCTTCTGTCAATCCGCGTTGATTCGCGACAAAATTAACTCAAAATACCACAAGGAAAATTATCCGCGCTTCATTTTGAAGAACGATAACTAAAAGTTAAGATTGTAATTTGGCTGCAGAAACGAAACGAAACGAATTTTGAAACACAATAATTGTATTCACTAATATTTTCCTGTTGGTATATGGTCTACTATAGTATATGCAATCATTTATTTGAAATAATAAGTATCACTTAGAGAATAATTCTTACTGATAATTAGAAATCTCTTTATTTTGTATCCCTTTAATATTAAATAATGGCCCTGAAAATTGTCTGTTTGTCAGTTTAATGTTCACTAATTATAGCTAGGCTGTTAGATAAAGTATGATATTTCTTCATTTGTCCGGGGTAGTGTATTGTCATACTGTCATAATAAACTTCAAGTAATAAGGTAACTACTCGTCAATGATGCTTGAATACATAAATGATTAATAAGGTAACAACTACCCGTCAATGATCGACGTCTTAATATAGAAAGGTTTTATAAGGTAACTAACTACACGGCAATGATACTTATTATAGAAGGTTAATAATTTAACTTCTTGTCAATGATGCTTTAATATAGAAAGGGTTAATAAGGTAACTACCCGTCAATAATGCTTTAGTGTAGAAATGGTTACTAAGGTAACTACATGTCAATGATGCTTTAATAAAGAAAGGGTTAATAAGATAAAGTTCTACACGTCAATGATGCTTAAATATAGAAAGGGCTAATAGGGTAACTACACGTCAATGATGTTTTAATATAGAAAGGGTTAATATGGTAATTACACGCCAATGGTGCATTAATATAGAAAGGGTTAATATGGTAACTACCGTCCATGATGCTTTAATATATAACTGGCTACTATGATAACTACATGTCAATGATGCTTTATTGTAGAAAGGGTTAATAATGTAACTAATCACCAATGATACTCATTATAAAAAGGGTTAATAAGGTAACTGCCTGTCAATTATTGCTTCAACGTAGAAAGGGTTAATAAGGTAATTACACGCCAATGGTGCTTTAATATAGAAAGGGTTAATATGGTAACTATCAGTCAATGATGCTTTAATATAGAAAGTGTTATAATATGGTAACTGCACGTCAATGATGCTTTGATACAAAAATGGTTAATAAGGTAATTACCCGTCAATGGCGCTTTAATATAGAAATGGTTTATAATGTAACTACTCACCAATGATACTTAGTATAGAAAGGGTTGTTTAATGTAACTACCTGTCAATTAATGCTTTAATATAGAAAAGGTTAATAAGGTAACTACACGCCAATGATACTTAGTATAGAAAGGGTTGGTAAGGTAACTACACGACAATGATACTTTAGTATATAGAGGGTTAATTAGGCAACTACCCGTCAACGATGCTTTAATATAGAAAGGGTTAACAACTACATGTCAATGCTGCTTTAATACAGAAATGGTTAATAAGGTAACTACCCGCCAATGATGCTATACTATAGAAAGGGTTAACATTGTAACTACACATCAATGATATTTTAATATAGAAAGGGTTAATAAGGTAACTACGCGTCAATGATGCTTTAATAAAGAAAGGGTTAATAAGGTAACTTCACATCAATGGTGCTTTAATATAGAAAGGGTTAATAATGTAACTACTCACCAATGTTACTTAGTATAGAAAGGGTTAATAAGGTAACTACCTGTCAATTAATGATTTAATATAGAATGGTTAATAAGGTAACTACACGCCAATGGTGCTGTAATATAGAAAGGGTTAATAATGTGACTTCAATGCAGATTATACAGTTTAACAAAATACCACAGGTGTATATATCCGGGTGAACACTGTAGTAAATACCTGGGCGAAACCCTGGTGTAAATACCTGGGTGTAAATACCTGGTGTAAATACCTGGGTGTAAATCCGTAAAAACCCGGGTAAACTGGGGTTTATACCTAACATATATAGAAAACACCTGGGTAAATCTATATAAATCCCTGATTTACCTGGGTGTAACCTGGGTGTGACCTGGGTGGAACCAGGGTAAAACCTAGATGTACCGGGGTATACCTAGGTAAACACCAAGATTTACCCAGGTACATTTTTATATGGGGTGCGTTACCAAAATTGTTAATTTCTGGAAATATGCACTGGTGGGAATCGTTCATCATCGATTTGACCAGCCAATACACCAATGATTATATGGCAAACAATATGTAATCGTGGTTCACGATTACATGGTTATTGGCATATATTCGATTGGAAATCAGAATATAGGATATCATATAGAGAGGATGTCCAAGAGTTATGTTGGGATATAAGATTTTGTGAAATGAGTTTGATAAATCTGATTCACAACGAGTCGTAGACGAGTTCACTGTCGGATACCCGTTTAGGTTCGGACATTCCAAGATGGCGGCGCCGATTAAAGAAGATAAACGGTTAGTGTGTATATTGTCTCCAAGCATCAATTAACGATATCTTTCGGTGATACACCTTTAAACAGTTACGTAGGAATGTGTATGCCCAACACATACGTAACACGCGTTTCGCGTGACAGGCATGTGAATTGTTGTATTTGGCGTGTCAAGTCGTCATAATTTTTCGAAATTTTATCGAGGCGGTGAAATGTTCGCTTTTTCGTATTTTTTTGGCCCTGGGATCATGGATCCGCGAATTTATGTATTGTTGTGGGTAGATTATGTTACCACACATCTTCGGAATTCAAAACCGGCGATATTTTTATTGTCTAACTCCGAAAAACGACCTTTGAAAATTTCAAAATGTTCAGGTTCGGATTCGCAATATTCCCGATGATTTTGTTCAGGTTCAGACACAATTTTCGTTCAGGTTCGGACAAATTTGGTTCAGGTTCGGACGCATCAAAAACTTTGCATAAAAATGACACGCCGAGTTACAGTCGCGTTCTTATTGCGTTTTGTGTGCATTTGGTTATCTTCCATTCGTAAAAGAAACGATAAATGGGAAACACGAGGCTTGATTTTAGCCCACTCGTGAATAATTTGGGCGGACTTTCTTATTTTATGCGTGTGAGATGTATGCGATCACGTGATTCCACTCCACATCCACATACGATGCCAGGAAGGTCGCCGCACGCAGATAACTGTCCATAATATAAGTTACACGGCTTTTTGAGGGGGATACTGTGTGGTATGCCCCGGCAGAGGCTCGTATCCCCCGAGGCGATCCCCCCTCAACAAGCCGTGTAATGATGTATTTACCCCCAGTCTCTATTAACAATATCACAGTGGATCAACGGACACGAACCAAAACCGGAAGTCGTAGATTTCGAGGTGGAGAAATATCTGTCGACAAATATTTGTTGACATTTTTTGACGGTTTTTTGGGAAAATAAACGCTTGGATAGCATATCTGACCAACTGAAGGTGAGTGAATATTTCTTCGCTGATGTTCGGACACCGACGATCAATTTAAGTCAGTTGTCATTGTTCGATCGCGGAAAAAATGTCATTTAATCATCGCCGCGAGACGATTTCTTCCCCAAAATATCCCAGAAAATCATACTTTTCACATTCATCGCAGACAGCTGTCGCAACAACCTATATACCGGTCGAAATGCCTGTTTTCCTCCCACAAATGCATATTTTGAGTATTTTCACGGACTGTCTCAAAATTCCAAATTTCATCTTTTGATGCAGGTACCCACCTCGAAAATACTGTCCGGTTAGTCCTGCAGTGTACACCCCGGAATCTAGTTGCAATCCACCAGACCCGGCGGACAGTTTTTGTTGTTCAATCAAGAGTCGAAATGGATTAGTTGATTGGCTGCCTTTCGTTAACAGTGGCACGTTTTGGGGCAACTGCTTTTCTGTTGCAACCATAGTATACTGATCAAGTTTAGTTACCGAGTACAGTTTGCAATTTGTTCTCCTATATTCGTTCAGATCGTGTAAGGTCATTAACCAAAGAATCATTTATGGAAATATTGTTAGAACAAGAATATAACAATGCCCTCCATGACCAAGGCCGTAGCAACAGGATTGTTTTGATGGTGGTAGGTGTAGATGTATTTTCCAATAGTTTGATATTTCAGCCAGTATATAGCGTGAAATTTGATACTTAAAAAAACAATTAAAATTCGATTAATTTAAGAAAAAACAAATCGGGACCCATGGCTGTTCTTTTTCATTATGGCCACTTTCGGGACTCACCACCCGAGTTTTGATTACGATTGTATAAAGTTTTAACTACATTTTTCGGGTATATATACACCCCTTTATTTTTATGTTTTAAACTACAGGCACCCACCCATATTTCGGAGAATTTTCGCTAATATTACATATTATAGAATAGCAATCAAATATGCAGATGTTTATTTCCATTTCTATGAGAGGCCAAATTCACATTTCATAATTAATTGCAGTTAAGCAATAGCACTTAAGCATAATTATTTGCGATTAAGCGCAATTCATGGTTATACTGTGTGTAACTATGTACCCCTGGTGAATAAATAGGTGAATCTATAACTAAACCTGAACTCATATTGACATATCACCTCCTTGTTTTCATTGCTTTGGATAGTTGTGATTGTGAACTAGCCTAAATTCTTTATCAAAATGGGTGACTCGCGACAGTATTACCTTCTGTTTTAGTCGAGTCGAGGAACCAACCCATCAAAGCTCAAGTGTGATCAGATATCGATTATTGAAGTTTGTTATTTCAATTGATTGCTGCCCAGAAACACGCCGTGAAAAGGGTGGTTTCGGTCAAAATTGCGGATGAAGATGGATAACTCTAAAACAAGTGGTAATACGGTAAAATTTCGTGATACTTTAGTAATTATACGGCCATATTTTGTTGAACAAAATGTTTATAAATCACACGTTTTTTGGGAAATTTGATACCATAGTTGACAGTGGTCAGCATTATTTTTTGCAGTTAATCGATTCTGATAACTAAAGCTTATTTTGAAGAAATATTGTTGTTGTTGTTGTATCTTTATAATATGGGTCTTTCTGATCGGATTGAGGACCTTTAGTTTAAATTAGCCAAATGCAGATACACCCGGTCATGCTAATAGTTAGGTTATATGGATAGTTACACTTACTCTCAAGCAACTCATAGCGCTTAATCGGAATTAATTGCACTTAAGCGCAATTAATTTCAATTATGCGCAAATGCCATATGTGTGCTTCAGCGCGATGTGTGGTATATGCGCTTAAGCGCAATTCATTATTAAATGTGAATTTGACCTCCCATACAGTTAATTTTTTGTCTATATATATGAACGAGTAGGGTCTGTCTGCATGTCTTCTGTCCGCTTAAATTTGAATATATAAGCGACAATTTGCGTTAAAAACTTCCCAACCAAATTATCCAGTGTGTGAATCAATGTGGAAACAAATTAATTATGGCGCGATTTGAATACAACAGGACAAAAATCACGTGCCTATATATTTACAAAAGTAACTTGCATCTGGTTCCACATTCAGTTGTACCATCGATCTATATTAAATATACAATACAATATACGTCGATGGTTGTACGCTATAGATTGGAATTTTACCCGCTATATACATGTAGGAAACACAACACTTCTACATTAATGGACAGCCAAGGTGGGATTAAGAATACAACAACTCGAAAGAATTACACTGGAGTTTTCCTGGTGATGTTTCTATTATCTATATCAACCGAGAGTACCAATATTTCGTATAGTATTGTATAGTATAGTATTGTATAGTATTTTATTATAAATAATTTTTATATTTTTTATTTTCAATAATTTTATTTTCAAACATTCATTCGGGTGTTGTAAAAATCCCATCGTCGATTGCCTCAGCGAAGCCGCAAGCCTTTGCCGCACAGTGGTTACATATATGAAGGCAGGCATGCGATCCTATCGTCAGTAGCACCTGGAATTATAAAATAATATCGCTTAGTGGACTTGAACTTAAGCTAATATTAGTAACAGATATAGCTGTACACCCTCCGACTGTATGTTTTAGTCCCCTCCACATTATTGTTTTAACCATTTCTGAATATTGAAAACAATAATTTTCTGAGTCGAAAAATGTCATAACTCCAAACAAAAAGGTCTGACATATTTCATAATCATATATGTTCGCATGTTCCCATGGTACTAAATATATATATGCCAAGCCAAAAAAACAAATGACCGCAAAACTTAGCAATAAAAACTCGGAAAATTGCATCCACGAAAGGACGAACAAGCTGCCTCCTGTATAACCCCACAAGTTGTGGGCCACAACTCGTTGCGAGTGTATAATCAAATATAAAGGGTAAAAATCGGCACACCGCTGCATTTTTCTGAAAAAAGTTGGATGTAAATCATTTTTTTTTATGTCGGCCTTCCGAGAGTGATGACAAGTCAGAGTTAGCAATATGACATACATCAAAAGTTATATGTTTACCAAACATGTACTTCGTAGTTGGATTTCAGTTACAGGTTACAGTTCAGTTATATATATAAGTCACCGCCTGGATGTTGTGTTGTACCAGGAGACATATACAACATTATGAACACCCAGAACCATTGTGGCCACGCAAAAGTCAAATGAAACGCCCATCATCTGCGGCAAAATTGCTTTTTCGACCAGAAATTGAAGATGGCAGACCTCAGCAAAATCACGACTAAGCGGACAGATTTTTTACAACTAATGATTCCGGGGTGTACACTGCAGGACTAACCGGACAGTATTTTCGAGGTGGGTACCTACATCAAAAGATGAAATTTGGAATTTTGAGACAGTCCGTGAAAATACTCAAAATATGCATTTTTGGGGGGAAAACAGGCCTTTCGATCGGTGTATAGGTTGTTGCGACAGTTGTCTGCGATGAATGTGAAAAGTATGATTTTCTGGGATATTTTGGGGAAGAAATCGTCTCGCGGCGATGATTAAATGACATTTTTTCCGCGATCGAACAATGGCAACTGACTTAAATTGATCGTCGGTGTCCGAGCATTAGCGAAGAAATATTTACTCACCTTCAGTTGGTCAGATATGGTATCCAAGCGTTTATTTTCCAAAAAAACCGTCAAAAAATGTCAACAAATATTTGTCGACAGATATTTCTCCACCTCGAAATCTACGACTTCCGGTTTTGGTTCGTGTCCGTTGATCCACTGTGAATATATTCCCAGACATAAAGCGCAGAAACGAGCCACGGACAGTAACTCTATTGTGTTAGACTGCTTATACGATTAATGTGATTATATAGCTGTTCCCATAATTTGCCCATAAATACTTGCTGATAGATAGACAATATATACCATGTTTTGTATCAATAATTGGATGATATATTTGGGTATTCACACGAAACGTATTCTTTTCAATATAAGCCTTATGTGTTTTGCCTCATTTCTAAATGTTGAATCCAGTTACAAGTTAACCATTTGTCACACGAATATTATGCAGGACTATTAATTAGAGCCCGAACATGTTGCGTTCTATTCAGCACTATGCGAACATAGAGAATACCTATAGTTTGCCGAATAATACCGGCAATATGCGAATCTTCACGAGCGGCGATATTTCAGGAATATATTATTCGAGAAACCATATGTGTTCTCTTTATGTTATCCTTATTGTAAGCAATTCTGCAAAACTGCAAGTATTGTTTATCGAAACAAGAATTTAGACGCCGAAGTAGCGAAACTTATGCAAACAATATCAGCTGTTCCGTTGGCAAATTAAGCATCTCTAAATTTTGGTGGAAAATTTCCATCATGCGCTTAAGAGAATAGTGCCTACCCAATGGTTAAATATTACACACAGAAACCCAAATAACTGAATACGTAATAAAACGGGATCATTTGTTTTTCTTTAGAACTTATCGCTGTAATAAACTATTTTCAGTCTTCCGCGGAATTTCGCGTAGTTCCATTGATAATACACGCGTCAATAATTGTGTACCCTTTTTTAAACAGAAGTATCTACAGTGAGATAACGTTTGAAAATTATTATCCACGCAAAGGTCCTGACGAAAGAGAGCACATCGTATGTCATTTAAAATTACAGCTATTTCATAGGGACACATATAACTAACAACGCTTGTCCCCACACCAGGTTGTAACTAACAATCTGATTGACAACAACGTCACGTTTAAATCATGCACCATGTCCCCGTAACTATTGAGAGTGAGCGTATAAAAGCACGTGAAACATCGTGGTTATGAATTACCCTTGAACTAGCAGTTTCACCAATCGTGACATTGTTCTAGCGCGCTGAGCTTAATTGACGTCACCTAAAACAGGATCGATAGGTCTGCTACTGAATTATTCTTATTGGTGCTGATTGGTGTGAATTTATCTGATAACCTATAAAAAGCTCACCACATGGTAGCTATTGATGTGGGACAAAGTCGTTAGCTCCGCCAACATCGTGGGATACTAGGAGATTTAATACCCGGATGTCTCTTTTTGAAACCCCTTGGCTCCGCCTCGGGGTTCAAAATCGAGAACCAGGTATTAAATATCCACGTGTCCCCGATATTTCAGAAGATAAGTAATAATACCACTGTTGCTCATATGTAAAATGTAATAAGTCCCACTAGCTGGTTTATAGTAGACATTGCTCGAGCATATTCAATTGTGGCTTTTATCCCATTAATTCGGAGAATTTACCACCTATATTTGGAAATTTCAGCTGACATATTTAGATATAACAAATTAACAATGCATGTTCGTTAATAACACGCACAATAAGATCGCGACTGCACCTCGGCATGTCATTTATAGGTAAGGTTTTGATGCGTCCGGACCTGAACTAAAATTGTCCGAACCTGAACCAAATTTGTCCGAACCTGAACGAAAATTGTGTCTGAACCTGAACAAAATCATCGCGAATGTTGCGAATCCGAACCTGAACATTTTGAAATTTTCAAAGGTCGTTTTTCGGAGTTAGACAATAAAAATATCGCCGGTTTTGCATTCCGAAGATGTGTGGTGACCTAATCTACCCACAACAATACATAAATTTGCGGATGCATGAGCCCAGGGCCAGAAAAATACGAAAAAGCGAACATTTCGCCGCCTCGATAAAATTTCGAAAAATTATGACGACTTGACACGCCAAATACAACAATTTACATGTCTGTCACGAGAAAGCCGTGTTACGTATGTGTTGGGCATACAAATTCCTACATACAGTACAAAGCCCGTGGTTTTTTCAAAACCACGCGTGGCCAACATTTTAACACGGAAAAAACACGGTAAAATCGCGCGTGGTCTTAGCGTGGTCAACTTCAGAAAAATGATCTGCGTGTTCAAACACGGCGTGTACATGCCGTGGTCATCCGAGTTCACGCCGTGGTCATCCGTGTTGAAGTCGTGTTCTTAGCGTGATCAATTTCGGCAAAATGGCCAGCGTGTTCAAAAACGGTCTGAACACGGCGTGTACATACCGTGGTCATCTGAGTGCACGCCGTGGTCATCCGTGTTGAAGTCATGTTCATGCCGTCTTAATAGCGTGGTCAGTCGTGTTTACGGCGTGGTCTGCATCCCAGTCAGGGACAGTGCGGGAGGTGTGAATAATCCGCGACATCAAAGAGTTGCCGCAGTATTACTTGCGGTAGGATTTTTTCGGGTATATTTGGCCCGGATTGATTTCGTCAATGAATAAAGAATTGTCAGATAAAATCTTTTATAATAAAAAACAATTTCATATATTGAATTATATATATATATATGCCTTTATATCCGTGTCATGTTTTGTTGTCGCATTTTATTTTAGTTGGCATTAATATTTTCTTGTGTTTCCCGGCCATAGCTAACAGACAGACAAACAAACAGAAGTCCCAAACTATATATTAGATCATTTGTGGGTACCCGTTTCAAGGTGAAGGTCACCTCGGGCGGAAAAACTGACCCGATGAAAATCTCCCCAATTTCCCAGGAACCCCTAAGTACGAACACAGACTTAAGAATCACACAACACGCTCATGTCTGTACACAGGCACAGCACGCTCATGTCTGGACACATACACGCTCTTTATCAACGACACTGCGGATACGAACGCTCTTTAACTATCACGCAATTAACCCATGAATTCCCATTGCGGTGGCGGGGGGTTGGAGAATGAGTGCTCTGACGTTCTCAGAAGCGGTCCGATGACCATTCCCGCGGTTTTTACCCTCAGATAGCAAGTTTGGGCTAAATCCGCCCGGCAGTTTTCCCGGCCATAGCTAACAGACAAACAACAAACAAACAAACAGAAGTCCTAAAATATAAAGTAGATTAAATGCAGATATTCTCGAATGTGAAACCGGTTTCGTTAGTTTACCGTAGACAGTTGCGTCCCGAATTGAGAAGTAATTAATTACAATTGAGCTTAGTTTAGACGGTACTTTTGATTTGTTTGAGATTTTCGGCGATGCTACATTTCCCCAGTTGGCATAGCACCTGAATACTGACTTATCAGGTTATACGCAACAGAACAAGTCCATAATATAAGTTAGCCTGTGCCACCGCTAACAAGATATCATATTTGTAGTTTGAGATCGGTTATCATTGCTTTAACAGTGATCTAGAACATTCTTAACCATGCTAAATGAACAATAACTCTTAAAATGACTTAAATGTTCTGCAGTTTCGTCAAAGGTCACAATATTGAAAATAAAATAAAAGTTACCTAATTATGAATTTTATCAAGAATATACTAAAAGTATAGTATAATGATAATATGAAAGTGATATTACCCACAAAACACTTTGTGTGAACCGAGAATTTAATTCAACGCAGAAGTCTTGTTAAAGTAAACTTATCGGGGACTCCTCTGTGTTGAGTGCTTTGCGTATAGCACACTTTACTCACTCTACTGTATCATAATATGGATTTTTGTTTATTAACAAACCGTACGGTCTTGACAATAACATGCTATTTATGATTTTACACAATATGTCTATAAATTTATATTCGTTCTGTTTATGGCGGTCTTAACCGATGCCACATTTTAAAAGAGCAACACCCATCGCGATGACAATACTTATATTTAAGTGTCAATCGTATATACCACACTATAACAGGTTGCTGAACGTTCTAGCATTCCATGAAGCAACAAAGAGGTGAGGTCGGTACAACCAATCTAGATCTATATTAAGTTCATTCGTTGTGTGTTCTTAGTGTTTCAGCCATGTGTATTGGCTACTATGCAAACTGAATCTATAGAAGGTGTTAAAGATAACGTACCGTTTGATGCGTTTCATTTCAGACTGAAGTGGCACCACGCCATTAAAAACCCATATCGATAAATATTTAATGCATGCACTGATCGAGACAAAAGGACAAAATTTCACGCTCGGAGTTCAGCCATTGACTTGTTGTCGCATATGACGTCGGTGATAGCCTATATTTTTGTAGTTCATCAATAGATGGATGGATCGATAAATGCCACTCAAAAAGACGACAATTTCCCCGTCAATTAAATGACCCGATATATCAACCAGCAATTAACACGTTCTTCAAGTAACCTTCAAGTAATGATTAGTGTCGATTAGTGAAATACCATTGTCTTTTCACATCTATCGGATTCGTTTTACCGTGAAAGAACTATAGTTTGAAAGGGAATAAAGGTAATCGAAATGATGATTCGGGATCGTTTTGCAGACAACTATTGTTTTCGGTATGTTGTGGTTCTATCTTACCACACAACAAAAAAAACTCCTGGCATGTGGTAGAGAACTAAGAGAAGTTATATTGAGCACTACAGCTACCCGGATATCGAATTAGTTCATCGCAAAAAAAGTTGTATGAGGGTTAATTATTGCAAGCAGATACTGTCTATACGGTTTAAATATGATATGGTGTCGGCTTCGAACATATTTTACATCCATATTGTTCCATGTGGCAAGAAGACTTATATACAAAGAATGATTCAGACATTGTCAATATTGAAATAGAACAAGATGGTACTAAAAAATTATGTCCACATGCGTTATTGACCACTATGGTTCCGGTCCCCAATGTGCACGAAAGCAGATGGAACATGTCAGTTCTTAACACACCTCGCTTTCGCGTACTTCGGACAATAAATAACTGTGGTTTACGGTCTTATTGTTCGATATATCGCTTCGGTGTTGCGATCATCCTGTAGAGAATTTAATTCCGGTTCCAACAGTACCCCAACGGACTATTCGTATCCGAATCCGGGAATGATCTGATCTAAACATCAACATCTATAACCTAGTTCCACGCGACTCAGTTTACATTTTTTGTATTAAATAAGCATTACTTTATAAGAAGAAAAATCCTGACCCGGGCATAATCTGTACCTTTAAATATTATCAGTAAATACGTGGAAATTAAGTCGGTTCCGCACATGGTGTGTACCTTTAAATGCGATAATTATTCCGTGAAATCAATCCAACAGCCTAGTATAACGTCTCAAAATCAACTTATAACTTTGTTCCACGTGACATTTAATATATCAAAATGACGATAATTTATATAGAAAAAAAGAGAGAGAAAAAAAAACCGGATCCGGACATGATATCTACCTTTAAATATGATCAATAATTACGAGATAATTAATTCGGATCCGGATATGGTGTGTTCCCTTAAATGCCATCATGGTCACGTAAAATCAATCCAACCACCGTGTCTATATGAAAATATAAGAAGTATGCTGATCCGGGCACGATATGCACCTTTAAATACGATTAATCGGGTTGAATGAGCACGACAGCCCTATTTTGGTTTAATCTCACCTCCTAACCAGTTTCCGCGTGTCAAACGGCTTTTAATGGGTTAAATGTGTGATAAAACAAGCATGAAATTCATACCCGGGATCCGGAATCCGGTAAAAAGACACACCCATGTTATGGTCATCAATAACAGTAAATACCCTAAATGTCCCGTCAAGATATTTTCGATCTAACAACAGGAAGATGTAAATCTACAAGATTCAATAAATATATATAGTCATATGTTCCTGTCAAAATATTCGATTTATTTAGTATTAAGTTAGCAATCTTCTTGAAATAATGCACGTGTATCGGTACCATTGCGACTCCCATATATAAGTTATTTTTATGAATAATCGCGGTGTGGTGGTATCTTTACTTTTTCTGGGCCAATTTTCACAATCGACGGGTTGAATTTCGATGAAATTTCCGTTAAATAAAATGTTGCTGCTCATTTGCCAATTTTAGCAGCAATTTCGAGAATATAATTTGGACTATGGAGGTGATAATTAATTACGTAACGCACACACCACGAGCTCCTCTTCCAATATAAATATATATTTCATTGTACGCGAGGGTGGTTTTGATGCCACATACCCAATGGACAGGCGGGGAACAATCCCCTTCTTGGTACGACCGAACCTGACATCGAATGAGTTAATTTAGTGCAAATGTCCATATCTCATATAAAAAAAATCGACGGTTTCCTTTTCACTGACTTCACCCATCGCCGCTTTTTGAAACGCATAGCAGGAAATGGCACCCTTTTGATAATCTCTAGACAATGGCTTGATTAGCCCATTGTCTCATTTTTGTCCGTCCGTTATTAATTTCCGGGTGCCTGAGGAATATATAATAACAGTGATAACTGAACAGGGCTACATGCATTGCATGATTTGTACAAAACATAGACTCCACGTCCTACGCCCATACATACTTGATGCATTGTATATCGGAGAGACAATTTCACACAGTTTACGGATATGGGACATCGGTTACAGAGTACAGTTTCTAATCGGGGGATACGGACGATTGCACAACAGAGATAACAAGTGGAGAATTTGTTTTGTACAGGGCCAGTATGGCCAGGATTGGTCGTATTCCTACTGATCTTGTTTTACTTACCATTATAGTTGTATTGATGTGTATAACTTTCCAAAAAATAAAATTTAATTTTAGTCTCTTTATTGAATTTACCAGGACTATTTCATTTGCATTGGTGAAAAATCATTTTAAAATTTTTTAATTTAAATTAAAAAAACTAAATTTTGCAATACCACACTAAGCCCCAAAACTAACCTTATCTACACTATTTGTCTAATTGTACTTAATTTAGCTGACCTCTTTGTTTTCGATGGTGTCTGCAAAACACTGGTGTTTCATAATCAGCTGACCAACTAATCACTGGCCACTGTGTTTTAAAAGTTGAAACTTGAATTGACCCATACGTTAATTAATTTCAATAAAGTATATAAAAATAAATATTATCGTAAAACTTATGGGAGGGCACTTGACATGAGGTCGAATGTACACACGCAGGTTAGGGTGCATTTACATTGCTACATAAATGTACACAGATCTACATGTCGCCCTCTGCACATTCGAACAATGAGTCTACCAAGCTCTACCAGCGACGTTCGATCTCTCAAGGATGTATCTACCTGTGAATGTCTTGTCAGTGTTGATCTTTACTCAACACGCAGTGTTATATTTTACATGTTAAGACACAAGTCCACTTGATAACTTAATGAATAACCCATCTCAACAGCCATGATTGTTCTGACTAATGAAATTAATATAAGTAGATAAACATGCATGCATTGAGATCATATAAAAAAAACTTACCACAATAATGATATGTGAGTCAATGAGGATTTACAACCAGGCCACGGTCAAACACAATTCTGGACGATATATCGTGCAATTATATATAGCATCGTGAATACAATTTAGCAAAACTTAATGAGTAGATATCAACCTTTGCGAAAAGCAATGGTCAATTGGCCCAGTCGACTCATTGTGAGGAAAATCAGCGGGCGACATGCATGGATAGCTATGGCACAGAATTATGACGAACCAATTGTCACAAAATTCCACCATCACAAATTGTCACACCTACTATGCCATCGCTACTGTGGTACGTGTGTCCGCAGCCAATACATCGACATCTGTAATGTTCTTTCTGAGTATGGTCGATCGTTTTACTAAACATCGTTTCGATTGAACCGGATACATTCATCGGACTCTTTCTCGTGTTATATTGGACCGTGACATGTTTGTCATTGTCTTCAATGTATCTTATCACATATCAATAGTATTGACGTGATCAGGCACTGAAAACTAAGGAATGGAAACAAATGTTTTTTAATAACTTTGGTTATATGGATATTCGCATTTCAATTAACACGCGCTGAACACCCGCGTCTATAACAAAACGAGGAAGGTTACTGAAGTGCGAACCGTTCATTTATGCCATAGCGCTCAAGTACTTCGTTAGTATGTCATATTTTTGATGCCCCGAGACGATACCGTTAAAGACATATTATGGACAACTTTCGGGGGCGTTAAACTGATAAGTTAGCATTCAGGTGCTATGTCAACTGGATGAATGTAACATTATACTAACATCACCGAAAATCTGAATCAAATCGACCGTAACACTACATAGAAAACATCGTCTGAACTACGCTCAATTGTAAATATTTACATCTCGGTACCATATATTCGATTTATTTAGTATTAAGTTAGCACCCTTCTTGAAATAATGAACGTGTATCGGTACCATTCCGACTCCCATATATAAGTTATTTTTTATGAATAATCGCGGTGTGGTGGTGTCTTTACTTTTTCTGGGCCAATTTTCACAATCGACGGGTTGAATTTCGATGAAATTTCCGTTAAATAAAATGTTGCTGCTCATTTGCCATTTGAGCAGCAATTTCGAGAATATAATTTGGACTATGGAGGTGATAATTAATTACGTAACGCACACACCACGAGCTCCTCCTCCAATATAAATATATATTTCATTGTAAGCGCGGGTGGTTGTGATGCCACATACCCAATGCACAGGCGGGGAACAATCCTCTTCTTGGTACGACCGAACCTGACATCGAATGAGTTAATTTAGTACAAATGTCCATATCTCATATAAAAAAAATCGGCGGTTTCCTTTTCGCTGACTTCACCCATCGCCGCTTTTTGAAACGCATAGCAGGAAATGGCACCCTTTTAACAAGTGGAGAATTTGTTTTGTACAGGGCCAGTATGGCCAGGATTGGTCGTCTTCCTACTGATCTTGTTTTACTTACCGTTATAGTTGTATTGATGTATATAACTTTCCAAAAAATAAAATTTAATTTTAGTCTCTTTTTTGAATTTACCAGGACTATTTCATTTGCATTGGTGAAAAATCATTTTAAAAAATTTAAATTTAAATTAAAAAAACTAAATTTTGCAATACCACACTAAGCCACAATACGAACCTTATCTACACTAATTGTCTAATTGTACTTAATTTAGCTGACCTCTTTGTTTTCGATGGTGTCTGCATGGTGTTATATCATAATGCTATGAAGAAGCCAATGTGTTTTCAAAACACTGGTGTTTCATAATCAGCTGACCAACTAATCACTGGCCACTGTGTTTTAAAAGTTGAAACTTGAATTGACCCATACGTTAATTAATTTCAATAAAGTATATAAAAATAAATATTATCGTAAAACTTATGGGAGGGCACTTGACATGAGGTCGAATGTACACACGCAGGTTAGGGTGCATTTACATTGCTATAGAAATGTACACAGATCTACACGCAGACTAGTGTAAACAGGTTGATATAGAAATTCACACAGAAAGAAAACGGTATTAGTTCGTGTGAGCAAAAATCGTGTCCGCTAACGTCACGGTAAACGCCGAAGCATTGCGACAGGCAAATCAGTTTTGATTAATTGTTACTCGGGCTTGGCGAATGTTTTCGTTGTCATTTCAACCCGTGTATTTCGAATATTGAACACGGATAGGGACGTGGCAACTTGTTCAACGGTTGGAAATTTCATACCTTACACAACATTAGTTGTAATTTCCAAACCAACAATAGATTGAAAATGATCTTGTAGTTTGATTTTCAAACATTTTATTTGGGGGGGGGGGGGGGTATTGTTTTCGGACCAATATTTGCATAATTTCCTACTTTTTATCAAAATTTTGGGCTGGAATGGCCATCAGCTGGAAATTTTCCAACCTTATCATAGGGGCGGGTGTCATGTTGAAAATGTCCAACACTTGGAAAGATTGCGTCCTGGTCCCTCCCCGTGGCCAGTCATCATCATCATATTTATTGTCTAACAGCTATATATAAAAACTGCATGTAATTTAAGAAAACAATATTGTCCTAAATTGGTCAACATTGTCATTGGAATTGTCATCAGTTGGAAATTTTACTACATTTGGTCAAATAAAGGGTGTTGTAGGGTAACTGCATGATTTTCATTCTTTCTTCGAACCATTATCAAGTGGTATAAGGGTACACTTTAAATACATGCGGCACATACCAAATCGCTGTTATCTGCTGATAGTTGATACATGTTTATGTCTGGCCTAAACTGACACGACTCGCAGTGAATTGTCAATTACCAGAGTACTGATCAGCGAGCGTTCAATATTAGTAATCATGTTGTGATCACAGTAATGCGCGACACGTGACTTCATACAGATCTGTATACATTTCTACAGCAGTATAAACGCAGCCTTATGGTCATCAATAACAGTAAATACCCTAACCCCACCCACATCATGTAGGTTAACAAAACTGACAATAAATAAGTTTCCGTGGACATAATTGCCATGCTTGAAACGACCGATTATCAGTTTGAATATTTTAGTCGTTTAATATATATAAAACATAATAAGATATTTCTGTAAACAAAATATTGCAGTAAAATCAAATTTAAAATAGGGACATTTTGAGCTGAAACCCTCTGCGCTGTTTACGGATATCGATTATAATAATTAGCAAAACGAAGCCATCCATCCATCGAAATAGTTTCTATGAAGCGAATTATATCAGGTCAGAATATATTATTATTTTAATACATATTAAATATTCATATGTTCGTGTAAATATATTGGAGAAAGGTTCTAATCCGACACAACGTTCGAAGGTTTGTTTAAAACTAAACGGACATTGATACCAGACAAATTCTAAATTGAAACTAAATTGAACATTTATCAAAGGTCCCGTCAAGATATTTTCGATCTAACAACAGGAAGATGTAAATCTATAAGATTCAATAAATATATATATAGTCATATGTTCCTGTCAAAATATTAGAGTTTAGTATTAAGTTAGCACCCTTCTTGAAATAATGCATGTGTATCGGTACCATTCCGACTCCCTCCGACTCCCATATATTAGTTATTTTTTATGAATAATCGCGGTATATTGGTAGCTTTACTTTCTCTTGGCCAATTTTTACAATCGACGGGTTGAATTTCGATAAAATTTCGGTTAAATAAAATGATGCTGCTCATTTGCCAATTTGAGCAGCAATTTCGAGAATATATTTTGGACTAGGGAGGTGATAATTAATTACGTAACGGACACCGCGAGCTCTGCCACCGCGGCTTGCCAAGCTCCGGCCGCCAGCGATGTTTCCGTGTTCAGCCATGTTCCTCCGTGTTCATGTCGCGGTCACCTGTGGTATGGCCGTGGTCACCCGTGGTCATAGCGTGGATTTCCGTGTTCAAACGTGATCATTTGGCCGTGGTCACCCGTTCGTCGTACCGTGATCATAGCGTGGATGTTCCGTGTTCAAACGTGATCAGAGCGTGTTCAAACGTGATCAGAGCGTGTTCAAAATCTGAACACGATTGAACACGTTTACCCAGACCGTGTTCTTGGCGAGTTTAGATTTTGAACACGGAAAAATCGCGCGGGGTCTTCCGTGGACATGTAAAAAACCACGGGCCTTGTACTGTACATAAACATCGCACACAAATTTAAAAAAAAAAAAAAACATAAAAAACACAAACACAAACCAAGTGTACATATGTAATGCAATCTTAACCATTACATTTTAACCAATACATCTCACTGTTTCACAACCAAGACTAGGTTTTATATTTATTTTAACCCACATGTGGGGTACTCCTCATAAATAAAGGAGGGATATCCAACACAACAACAACAATACAGCATTATGCCCATGAGCGTTGATAGAGCACCCATTAAGTTCTATAATATTATTCTTTGAAATGTTGGTAGAGCACGATTAAGTGCTCTATTATTACTCCTGAAACTGTTGGTAGATCACTCTTTAAATGCTACAATATTACACTGTGAAGGGTTGGCAGATCATCCGTCAAGTGATCTAATGTTAAACTTCTAAGTATTGGAAGTGCACATGTTAAGTGTAGGTAAGCACAACATTGTTTGCAGTTTGGCTGGGTGATCAAGTACTCTAATACACCGTTGGTGGGTTGAGATGAAAGAGTTATGTTCTTCGTTCTGGGGACTAGATTATGAAAATTAAGTCGAATGTGCACACAACGTAACTCAATCTAAATGTCGCTCCAAGCTATTTTTCAAAAGAGCAAAATGTCAAAGTAGACAATCGGCTATTTTACAAGATACGACAATGTGTGCATGGTTCATGAGGAAATGTTTGATCGTACATGTAGGAAACTTGTTAACATTTATCAATTGACGAGTGACTTTAAGCATTTAAATTGAAGAAAAATAAATGTATCCAGTGAATGGACCAGTTATCATATACATACAATAACTTGCCTTACGGGTTTTGAAAACGACGAATATATCCAAAACATATTTTGTATTTAAACAAAACAAAACAGGTATTGCAATCACAGTAAATGTTATTGAAATAAGAATATAACACAGACAACATTAGCCCATGTGCAAATGAATGAATCCTCATATTGAGAACATAACATTGGAGTTATCTAATTTTGTAGTACATGTATATTTATATATTTAACACCAGAAATGCCATGAGTGGCAGGAGTGAAAAACAGAAATTTACGAGCGGTTGCAAGCTGCAAGTGAAATTTTATTCCAGCCACTTGTGATATATTTCTGGAATTTTTAAATACAGGAAAATAATGAGAACTTGGATACGAATACGCGATTGATTTCGGGCATATTAACAACATTAGATATGTCGATACATGTAGAAGTTTTGTACAAATATGGATGAATATTGAATTTGAAATCGACGGATTACTTTCTTCTGCAGTAAAGCACGGACACAGTTATGGCGCTGTCCATTATTTGTACACAATTTGTAAAATATAGCTTTTACTGGATCGACTGGCATTGGAATTTTAGGATGAATTATCACCCATATAGAGGGGAACAACAGGTCGAATACACGATTTATCGGTCTACTTTCCCAAGAAATTTCATAACTCTTGCCGCCTATCAACGATATATCAGGCAGTACATACTGTGTGTCGCGAAGTATGTAGACTGATATATCATATCCCAACATAATCCGAATTATTACGATTTTGTATTCCTTCCTGTCGAATTTTCTAAAAACTGACTGACTGTTGAATTTTGGGGTAAGGGGTGACATAATATCGAAGATAACAGCGCCTATGAAGATCACAGCACCTATGATAAAGGATGACATTTTTAGCCTATTATTTGCGGTATATATTTAAAAAAAATTCTAGATTGTTCACGAGAACCCGCATCATAGCAATATTAATATTGAACTATCGCCCATTAAGATGGGGAAAACAAATGAAAATGTTTTGGTCTATTTTCACAATAATTAATTTTGGGGTGATGGGTGAACTGATCTTACATAATACACGTATTGCAGAGGTTGACTTGTTCAGCCTATTATCATATGCTATGTATGTCGCCACCGTTTCCTAGACTATATCCGAGATATCAGGTTAAAGCAGTATTGATTTTTATTCCACACCCATCTATGCGAGGCACATGTATTCAACGGAATACGAGCCATTGAATACATATTAGTGTATACCTCTAGTGGAATACAAGCCGGAACTATAATTGTTGACGTTGTCACCAAGAAAGATCAAGTATACATTACGTCAACGATCCGATTCTGGTGATGCCCAGAAAATTTCTGGTTATTCATCAGAGTTAAATCACAATAAAGGTAGTCATAGTTTCAATGAAGGTGACAGTAATGGATTTAATTTATCTGACACAACAGTGTAGAATAAATACAGAACACAACTTGCATCATAATCGCCAATCTTTCATCGAACTCGTTGCGGACGGCGCATAGTTACATTTCGCTCAAGCTACGCTCTCGCGAAATATATCCTTGCGCCATCCGCAACTCATTCGATAAAAGACTCTCGATTAAGATGCGCGTTGTGTTCTGCATATATAGCTCATTAAGAGGGGCAGAACAAGTTTAAAATTGCGATTTTTGGGTCTCTTTTTACAATACATCTCAGACATATCTTGCCATTTGACAACGAAATCGTGACACTATTATATTAGATATCTTGAAGCATCTACATTGCAACAAGTTAGCCCAAAAATTGTGTTTCTCTGTCTTGTATGTCTCATTTTGCCGAATTTAAAACAAACAGCGATTTTTGCTGAATTTTGGCTTTTAAGCATCTCAAAGTCATCTTTTGCATCATTCGTATATTTCACACCTGGTCCTATCTGGTGCGCAATGTCACAACCTTCAAATAAATATATCACAAGCTTGTCTGTGGTGCGGATGGACTAAACATTTTCTGAAATTGATTCCGTTCGCTCAACTTTATTCTGGGAACAAGAAATGAAGCAGCCATTAAGATGGACGGATTAGGAGTAACGCTCTTATGGGTAATCAAATATTAAACAGTGCCACTGTACACCTGAAAGACATAAGTGGCAAGCTGGCCCTGTCGATCTGGTAGAAAAAATTGAGACGCGCAGTCAGTATCGATACCCATCGTGGTCAAGTGATATATTTGTCATGATCTACGTCATCGGTGCGTTGTCGCGTTCTTTGGTTAGTCGGAACAATAAGTGTCTACATGAAACATTCATGCATTGATTGTGGTCGCTTTGTCACAACAAATTCCAATATTTTAACACACTTTAGATACATATGTTCTTGAGTGTTTGATACATGGATTCCCTCGAATCGAAGCATCATATTGTCTTCCTTTCTCTGCCAGCATCGTATTTCGGCCCAGTAGAAATCCGTGAGAGATTAGCGATGCTGATGGAGCTTGCCTGTCTCTTTTAACCAACAAGCTTCAATCGCAACGGCTCGGCCATTTCCGTGTTCGCGTGAAAATAACCTCTACCATAACTAGGCACCATATTCGCGTATAAAGCTGCATTGCACACCCCTGGTTACTAATATTATACAGCACAATTTGGGAGAATGCAGAGGCTTACAACAGATCAATAAATCAATAATTAAATAAGTAGCAATAACAAGCGATAACTTGTACTGATAGCAAATAAGTAGTTCAAGTTCAACATAAGTTTCCGCGGTATAGTATGCACATTTTCAGTCACGTGATAGACATAGTCCGGCAAATATGGGGTCTATTTATGAGAGAGGTTATTTCCACGCGAAATCGGAAATGAACGAGCCGTTGCGATTGTAACAAACACAAACGAACACTAGCGGGATAAGTAAATAGGAAATAACTCATAATTAAATATCGAAATCCACATAATAAAATTACTTGTAATACAACCTTGCCTAAACCTACACACAAGACTCGTCCTGATTGGCCAGTGGCCTGTATTCCCGTGGAGACACGGCCGTCGTTTTGTGGTACAATTCTAGATATTCTGAATTGTACCACAAAAAAATTGTGGTACAATCAGTGCAATGCTGCCAACGCCTCAAACTTTCAGAAGTCAAACCACACGGGCATTGGTTAATGTCATCCTATAGACCGAAGAAAGAGACATATAATGACTACCTACTGTACTATATTGAACTTTATTTAAGATAGAACGACACTAAGTCTTAACTGAAAAGGCAATGAAAAGGGGTCGCCGTTCAATAGTGACGTCATGTTTGACGTTACAGTTCTAAGAGAAGAACTGTTTGGTGGAAAATCATACCACACAGAATTAGAAAATGGGCTATTATATAGCAGATTGAACGTATGTCACTATAATTTCGACCAAAACATACAGTCGAATTACAAAAGAAATAAATACACTGCGCATCGGCGTGTAAAGTAGAATTTGACCACATAAACTGATTGTAGGACTCCGCTTCGCGTCGTCCTACAATCAGTTTCTTTGTGGTCAAATTCTACTATACACGCCGATGAGCAGTGTATTTATTTCTTAAGTATACAACTCTACTATGCGATATATTACCACGCACTTCAGAACGTCAATTATAACGTAAATTTAGAACTATCTGTACTTGTTTTCGTTTGTGTTCGTTGTTTAGACAGTAGTGTTACTACTCCAATGAATGCCGCCAGTGTAGGTGGACAGGCAATCTATATCGTGCACCCTGGTCAAGTATAGTCATGTTAATTTGCTATGATGTTTGTGGATCTTGCTAAAAACTGTTATGATGCTGGTAGAACAAACAGATGATGTTAAAAAAAAGTCCAGCCATTTCATCTAAGGTTGTCATTTACGCGGTGTTTTGATAATCTGAATGAACCGAGGAAAAGTCATTATGTGTATGAGCATTCAAAACATATGTTATAAAATATTGTAATGCTGGGTGACTATATCTGTCGTTTTACACGCACCATCGCAGCCATTTTTTTATATGTTAAAGGCCAACTTAATTTTCGAGTCGCCGATTATTTTTGTTTAGTGACTTGATATACGGTTTTAATAACAATCTATGCCATAAAATATGATTACAATACTATAATTCATCACTATTTGAAACATCTGTGTCTCATTCCGACAGAGAAATAGAAAACTGCTGAGACCCCCCCCCCCCTCTAGCGCACAGAATGCAACAGAATTCAAACTTTCTGAATGAAAGGGGATGAACTCTGTCTTTAATATATAGAGTTATTCCCCCTGCATTGAAAATAATACTGACTTTTTACTTCAATATTGAAGACAAAGCGCGTTGTTTATTACACCGGATAAGTTGATAATACAATATTTTGGAGCTTCCTCTTTCAAAAGGTATATATATAATACTAGCAGGTGACCCGACTTCGTCCGGGCTTTGACCTTGAATTGACAATTTTGAAGGTCAAGGTCAGGTCGGAGTCACTATTTGACCAGTCCAAAACACTCCCCGGACAAAATTATCCGTAGGTATCAAATTTCGTCGAAATCCGTTCAACAGTTTTCCCGGCCATAGCTAACAGACAAACAAACAGACAGAAGTCCCAAAATATATATATATGATCATTTGCGGGTACCCGTTTCAAGGTGAAGGTCACCTCGGGCGGAAAAACTGACCCGATGAAAATCTCCGCCATTCCCAGGAACCCCTAAGTACGAACACATATATAAGAATCACACAACACGCTCATGTATGTACAAAGACACAACACGCTCATGTCTGGACACATACACGCTTTTTATCAACGACACTGCGGATACGAACGCTCTTTAACTATCACGCGATTAACCCATGATTTCCCATTGCGGTGGCGGGGGATTGGAGAATGAGTGCTCTGACGTTCTCAGAAGCGGTGCGATGACACCCCATCTGTTATTTTACCCTTAGATAGGAAGTTTGGGCTCAATCCGTCCGGCAGTTTTCCCGGCCATAGCTAACAAACAAACCAACAGATGTCCCAAAATATATATTAGACTAGCCGATGAGCCGACGTTGTCCGGGCTATTCAAAAACCAAATTTCAAGTCGATAGCTCCACCCGTTTCCGATATCTGGTCTGCGCATGCGCGAAGCTGGCGTCGCACGGGCTCGGCGACCCGATAAAATTCGTATCCGGGGCAAGATACATTCACATAACAAATTTCAAGTCGATAGCTCAACCCGTTTCCGAAATCTGGTCTGCGCATGCGCGAAGCTGGCGTCGCACGAGCTCGGCGACCCGATAAAATTCGTATCCGGGGCAAGATACATTCACATAGCAAATTTCAAGTCGATAGCTCCACCCGTTTCCAAGATCTCGTCTGCGCATGTGCTGCACGGGCGTCGCACGGGCTCGCCAATACGACAACGACGACCGCCTGGTCAAACTACACACACGTACCAAGTTTCGAGTCGATAGCTCTACCCGTTTCCGAGATCTCGTCTGCGCAAGCGCTGCACGGGCGTCGCACGGGCTCGCCAATACGACAACGACGACCGCCTGGTCAAACTACACACACGTACCAAGTTTCGTCCCGATCGGTCGAGAATCGTAGATTTGAATAAATGACAAACAGACAAACAGACAGAGGTCTTCAAAATATATATGAGACTAGCCGATGAGCCCGACGTTGTCCGGGCTATTCAAAAACCAAATTTCAAGTCGATAGCTCTACCCGTTTCCGAGATCTGGTCTGCGCATGCGCGAAGCTGGCGTCGCACGGGCTCGGCGACCCGATAAAATTCGTATCCGGGGCAAGATACATTGACATAGCAAATTTCAAGTCGATAGCTCCACCCGTTTCCGATATCTCGTCTGCGCATGCGCGAAGCTGGTGTCGCACGGGCTCGGCGACCCGATAAAATTCGTATCCGGGGCAAGATACATTCACATAGCAAATTTCAAGTCGATAGCTCCACCCGTTTCCGAGATCTCGTCTGCGCATGCGCGAAGCGGGCGCCGCACGGGCTCGCCAATACGACAACGACGACCGCCTGGTCAAACTATACACACGTACCAAGTTTCGAGTCGATAGCTCCACCCGTTTCCGAGATCTCGTCTGCGCATGCGCTGTACGGGCGTCGCACGGGCTCGCCAATACGACAACGACGACCGCCTGGTCAAACTACACACACGTACCAAGTTTCGTCCCGATCGGTCGAGAATCGTAGATTTGTATAAATGACAAACAGACAAACAGACAGAGGTCTTCAAAATATATATGAGACTAGCCGATTAGCCCGACGTTGTCCGGGCTATTCAAAAACCAAATTTCAAGTCGATAGCTCCACAGCTCTACCCGTTTCCGAGATCTGGTCGGCGCATGCGCGAAGCTGGCGTCGCACGGTCTCGGCGACCCGATAAAATTCGTATCCGGGGCAAGATACATTCACATACCAAATTTCAAGTCGATAGCTCCACCCGTTTCCGAGATCTGGTCTGCGCATGCGCGAAGCTTGCGTCGCACGAGATCGGCGACCCGATAAAATTCGTATTCGGGGCAAGATACATTCACATACCAAATTTCAAGTCGATAGCTCCACCCGTTTCCGAGATCTCGTCTGCACATGCGCTGCACGGGCGTCGCACGGGCTCGCCAATACGACAACGTCCACCGCCTGGTCAAACTACACACACGTACCAAGTTTCGTCCCGATCGGTCGAGAATCGTAGATTTGTATTAATGACAAACATACAAACATACAAACAAACAGACAGAGGTCTTCAAAATATATATGAGACTAGCCGATGAGCCCGACGTTGTCCGGGCTATTCAAAAACCAAATTTCAAGTCGATAGCTCTACCCAGCCCGACGTTGTCCGGGCTATTCAAAAACCAAATTTCAAGTCGATAGCTCCACCCGTTTCCGATATCTCGTCTGCGCATGCGCGAAGCTGGCGTCGCACGGGCTCGGCGATCTGATAAAATTCGTATCTGGGGCAAGATACATTCACATAGCAAATTTCAAGTCGATAGCTCCACCCGTTTCCGAGATCTCGTCTGCGCATGCGCGAAGCGGGCGCCGCACGGGCTCGCCAATACGACAACGACCGTGTCCGAGGAATTTTACCCCTAGATAGGAAGTTTGGTCTCGATCGGTTGAGAATCGTAGATTTGTATAAATGACAGACAGACACACAGATAGATTGTATCAAAATATATAAGAGAGATACGTAAATTAGATAGATTGTATCAAAATATATAAGAGAGATATGTAAATTATCTACACACCATTACTGGTGTTTGTCAAAGTTTAGTGGGGTATATCAATACTCATTCACGATCATATCATTGAGGTCCGGAGGATGTGGGTTATCTCTCGAATACAGATTGTATCAAAATATATAGGAGAGAAGATGGCAAATATTTTATATAAAGTAATCTGGGGGTTCTAAAATTAAGTGGCCTTTAAAGTATATCGGTTCCTGAATATTACATACAGCCGCTGGGTTATCTTTTATTCGCCCAAGTTAGCCAAACACCGCAAACCGCGAAAATTACAACTTTTGAAAAAAAAAATTCTTAACAGCATCACTTTACCCGACCAATATCATAGAAACTTAGCAGTACCACTTGACCAGGGGAGTATCTATTTTACCGAAATCTAAGACAACAAACGTGCATGGGTTTACGCAAATAATTTAGACTGAACTACTTGATCAATTTAACAACAAACAAATTTAAAAAAAAATTTGAAACAAAATATAAGGAAACAAAACAATAGCGTCATAGCATCCACCGAGGTATCCCGAGTCACCACACACAGTTTGTTTGAAATCAATCCAAATGTCTGGGGGCCATATCTTTGTAAGCTTCATATTCCATATGTCTATCATTCTCTTATCATTCTTATCATTTTGCCGTCGAAGAATGCGTGCATGCCATAAAACTAAGTCCAGCAAATAAGATCGTCCATTTGTAGCGTTAGCAGCATTCGCCCGGCAAAAACCACGATTCGCGGCCACGACGGTAGCGATGGTCATTGGAGAATATTCGTTTCCACTCAAAATCGCGGCGACATCGCCGCGTTTAGATGTCGGTGAGTCGCCGCGATTTTGAGTGGACCGATCGCCACAATGAGCGGAATAAGACTGCTTCGTCTTGTGGGTACTGCATTTGCACGATGATATGTTGGATATAACAATCTTTAGAGAAACGTTCTTCCACTGACCTTATACAGCGAATATATCTGTGTGAATAATTACATCTTGTTCAACAGTTCAACAACATCTCACGACTAGATAACTTTATGAACTGGTGTATCGTTTATGCGTGCAAGTTGTAATTAGTCCTAAATATACACGATGAAGAAGACCAGTGTCCGAAGCTCAGGGGCTGTATATCACATTGGAACCTAACGTCAGCAGTAATGAAGTTATATATATACCTTTATTTCCTCCGCAAACGGAGAGTTTAAACATTATGCATCATACACAAGATTAGTGTTTCAACATAGTTGACAAAAATAAACATCAATATATCACATGGTTTTATACACAAAATATGCGCAATACAAATTCAATGAGATATAAGCATTACACCTGTAGGCCTCGTGTATTTCTGATTTCACGAAACACATCAACTGGATAATTATACGAGTATCTGTCGAATGGAGCGAGACTGAGTTGTCTGCGATATAGCTTTATTTGCGTTATAAAGTACATGTGTATATCATGTTTAGTTAGATGCTACTAAATACAAATTAATTATGTATATCTTGTTTCTGTCTTCGAGCAGAGCGGTTCGTGAGCGGTTTACAAGTGATCCATTTAGTCGATAGATTCTAACCGGATCAGATCCGTATACATTTTCCACAGTTTAAATGAATTTCGAACAAGAAACATGGTAAATTGCTTAATATCATGTCCCGCATGGGTGGCGGAATGCAAGCAAGAAATATCATCAACTGATCTACGGGGCTCAAGTTGCCCAAAACACATATTGATTATCTTTGAGTAAATCGACGTTTCTTAATTGTACCTCGTGGTATTGTGCCTATTATGTTGACGGAAAAGGCCACATGTAATTTCACTTGAGCCTTGTCAAGGGTGTGGTTTTATTGTCAGCCAAGGACTATTTTACTCCCGAAAAAGTCCATAAATGTCTCATGTATTGAGATTTATCGGCATATTTCATCTGAACAACTGTAATTTCTTCTTGTCTATTATAAAACTGTGCCTGCGCCCTCGACAATCTAGTTTATGAATGTCGAGTAGCTCGTCCATTAACCCTGGCAAAAGGGGACCAATTGTGTATGTCTTCCCATTCATGTGCAGTAAACCTGTGGCGATGTGCTCATTAGCATCACCATCATCAACACCGGCGTCATCACTTATCATCATCGCCATCCGCATGACAATAGTCTATTGCCACCAACGTCATCGTAAACACCATCATCATCATCATCATCAGCAACATCACGACCATCATCATAATTAACAACCATCGCCATCAACAACATCATCATAGTCGACATCATTAGTGCCGTCGGTACAATGCATCCGCATCTCTATTATTATCATCATCATCATCACTTTGACTATCACCACAAGCATCACCGCCGTTATCATCAGTAACCATCACCAGCATCATCATCATCGCATCTTTATTATCACCATCACCACCTCCACCGTCATCATCATCACCACAAGCATCATCACCATGATCATCACCGCCAACACCATCATTAACCATCATCAACATCATCACAACAACCAACACCAATATATATATATGACTTTATTTCCTCCGTAAACGAAGATATAGTGTATACAATCACATACACATTATTACATAATTAACATAATTATACATTAAACATATTCATTGGCATAATGTGTGTGAACAAACAATATATCGAAAATTATTTAGGAGATAAACATACCCTGTTGAGTTGTACATTCTGGGATTCGAGCATGAAAACAGTTTGTGAACGAGCCGGCTTGCCGGCGAGTTCACAAACTGTTTTCATGCTCGAATCCCAGAATGTACAACGAAACAGGGTACGTTTATCTCCATTGTAATTCAATCTAGCAAGGATTTGCCAAAAAACTGTATAAAAAGTATCATTTAGTCATTTTCATGACACGAATCGAGACTTTCATTTCGCCGTTGTCACCGTGCACAAATCATTGGGTGTGTCCATTGCGTTATTCGGAACACTGCTCCGTAACCATTTCCCACCTGATACAGACCAATGTTACTCTGTAGTAATACAAAACTATTAGTTAAAATTCCTCAGTGATAAAGGGTATGTGGCATGCCACGCCAGCCGTTGAGGCATGCCAATATCCCATAATATGTCAAATATAGCGAATTATCGAAATATGAAATACCACGAAAAAGCGAAATAGGAAAATACAGCGAAATTGCGGAATAAAAAATGCATCGAAATGACGAAATAGCGCGAATTATGAAATAAGAAATTATTTTTATTAACTAAATAACGGAGATATTTGAAGAAGTGTTTTTGACGAAATAACGGGCATATTTGGAGAAGTTTTTTTTAAAGAGCGTACCACAAACCTCCCCCAAGCCCACCCACCCAAGAGAAGAATTTTACTATATTTCACCACAGTTGATCTATTGTGGTGTTGTTATTTCTAATACAAATCGCCGTTATTTCGTAAATATACATTCTTTATAGAGTTATTACCCTGTGGCAATGTTACGATTTTAGCTTGTCAAAGAACATGTGGCATGCCTCAACGGCTGGCGTGGCATGCTACATACCCTATATCACTGAGGAATTTTAACTAATAGTTTTGTATTACTACAGAGTAACATTGGTCTGTATCGGGTGTTATTTCCTGTGTGGCGGGTTGGCTCGTTTCGCTACTCCGTTCTGCGCCGATCAAATTGTACCCTACCACATTCAGATTTGATGCACGCTGAAGCGGCCGATGAACGGTATCTATAGACAACAACGCGCGGGTGTGCTCGTTTCGCTACTCGTTCTGCGCCGATTACATTTGACCGTGCTACATTCAGATGTTATGCACGCTGAAGCGGCCGATGTCGGTGAATCGAAAACGAAAGTTAGCCGCTCTCGGCCAATCAGAATGCTTGATTTTAGTGACAAATACTCAATTGAATTACAATTGAGTATAATTCGCGACGAATACCACCACCTCCACCGTCATCATCATCATCATCATCATCATCACCATTGACCATCACCACAATCGTCAACCGCCATAATAATCAGTAACCATTACCAGCATCGTCGCAACAACCACCACCAATATCATCATCATCATCATCATCACCACCTCCACCGTCATCGTCGTCATCACTATGACCATCACACAGTCATCACCGCCATCATTAGCAGCATCATCACAACAACCACCACCACCAATTTCATCATCATCCCCAGAAGGATCATCGTTATCGTCATCATCATAATCACTATTAGTAGAGTCGCTTATGTACTTCCGTGGGAATTTTTATGTAGAGGCTATGATTTTATGACAAGGTATCACTTGTTTTGTCGTAAACAGTTTGTTAAACTTCATGGGTCCGCGACTGGAAGGAATTATGACGTCACAAAAATGACGTCATTGTCAGTTCAGTTCAGATGTTGGGTTGTCCTAAGAACTGACGAATTCTGTCCATATGTTTAACTGTTGTACATTTTTTCAGTGAGGGCAATTCATCAATAGTAAGTCTCAAAGTACAATACCCAAATTCACGAAAAACTGTTATTCCAGTCAAAGATGGCTGCCAAAATGGCACCAGAAAATCAACAATTTTGCGATTTTCAAGAATCTCATGCAAATGACCTTCCTTTTGGTAGCGATTGCGAATTGTGATAATTCAGTTATTGCTTCAGCAGGAATCAGGGAGCTAAATGTGTTCCAGAGTCGGGGAGCGAGTACACTGTGGAATGATACAGGTGAAGGTAACTGAAGCATGAGCTTCACATGATACATGTGACACGTTATTAAAAGATGACATCGTGTTTATATGATTTGTATATCATATCTATATAATTTAAACTGGCGAATTAATGGGGGAATGGATTTTTGTGAGTGGGAAATTTATTTAACTAGCTGCTGTAGTTCTGGGTTATTTCCAGATCAAATTTGGCTGTGGGATAGCCATTTCGTACACTTAGGGATTTATTTTTAAAAGTAAACACATGACCTATGATTTTTCTTACATTTTCGTGATCAACTGGTGTCAATCTAGCCGGGCAAACAGCACTGAAGTGGCCTGCATTGGCCGAAATGTTAACACTGTCGCCTATGGGAAACCATTTAGTTCAGTGATTCCAGCAATGTAGTGGACTAATTGTATTGTACAAAATATATTCAATCTGTCACAAATTCACTTTAGACAATGAATTATAGCATTTTGTCAAATATTAATTCCGATATTCTAGCAATAGATTTAAAGAAATGAGCGGAATTCCGTGAGGGGAAAGAAATATTCGTACCACATACGGAATTATTATCACACTTCAACAGAACTGTTCAATTTCATCCATGATGGCTACCAAAATGGCAGTCAAAATATAAAAGTCAGTGTTCGTTACAACACCAGGTGTTGACCTGGTATTCCACAATGGGGAAATAGGTTAATCGGCTAATTTTAAGTAAATGCGCATAGCTTTAATTTCTTGTACAAATTAACGGATGTCCTATACTGTATAGGTTTCATGTCTTAAAATGTTAAATAAATGCGCATAGTTTTACTTGCTTATACAAATGAACGGATGTCCTGTACTGCATACGAGTCATGTCTTCAAAGTTCCTGATATTAAGTGAGAAGGGAATGAGAAAATCCAACTCTCTATGTGAAATTAGAAAGTCGGAGTACTAATTGAGAAATAACGGTGGTTACCATATCAAATGGCAATTGGTGATGCAGATAAGTGTTGGTGTTTGTTCTTTTCGTGATATATCCTCAGTAGAAAATGCCTATCGTGTATCATATAATGTAGCAATACACATCTGTTTATTGTGATAGCTATGAAGTTGGGATTGTATTTCTCAGCTATACCACGATTCTTCTTGGCAAGCTAGAAACAACACATCTTTGTTGATATAAACTCAAACAATAGTAGAATTAGTCATTTGGCCTGCTTGTCTCACTGTTAGTAGCGCTGTAACCTTGAATTAAATTCGCATGGTAATACCATTTGAACCTCGTTTAGCTGAACTTGTCATGTTTCAATCGTATTGATAACCATGACAAATCAAAATAGAATAGACACCCATAGGTGGATAATATATTCGTATAAGGGTAGCGTATCAAGATCTAAGTGATATGTTGTGAATACCAGGTTCTGAAATCTGGACGATATTCAACAAAGTAGTCCAACCACTTCCATAGCATATGTGGAGTCCGTTTGTGAAGTTACTATACGTTATTGACTTCCCGGGACATGTTTATTCAGTTGAAATGAATATTATCATACGCCAGGGTAAATTCCCGACACCAGACGAAGTGGTGTGTCTGGTTCTTGGCTGTCCTTGTGTTCAGTTAATTGGTGTTAGCGATACAAAGGGATTCAACCAACATACGAAATGTTTCTTGGTATGAACACATTAGGCTGATATGGACCATTGATAGTATACAGCAAAATGATATTCCATATTGATTTCTATAATTTAGCATGGATAGTTTAGTGGGACAATGCATTGCGTGTGTACTTCAGTTCAACAGGAAAGTCGTTTAGATGCAGTTTAGATGACGAACGAATGTAAATGGTAAACGCAATAGATACGAGCCAAAATGGACAGACGGGATACTTATGATATTGCTAATTCTCGCGTTTTGACGACCTGTACACGTCGGGAAACGTATGAAGAATCCATTGGTAGTGATGGGTCTTCTGTGTCATGTCATCGGTTTGATTTATCATGTCCAATATACTCTGGAATCTAGGTTCTGAATACTGAATGACATAATGGGGCAGCTAACTTCTTACAACACAATGTGAAGTAATATTTGGAGTTAAGAACAGCTCGTGACGTGCCATGTTGATTCTGATTAGAACGTTATCATGAACCAAAGGAAATGAGGAAATGATGGAAGTTGAATTAGCACGCTTAACTAACTATGGAATTGACCGTGGTTCACTATAATACTAATGACATCTTTCAGAACATATTATATAGACCGATCCACCCATATCCTGCTGCCTCAAATTGTTCTAAGTCTGTTCGACTAGGAGTTATCAGATCAGTCTGGCTATATCCCATAAATTGTACATAACATGCTGACTTCATGCATCATGATTATCTACCCCGACAAATGGCATATATAGATCAACTTCAGCAGAAATATAAATGGTCATGGAACAGGCTATTGTACGAAGAGCTCCATACATGTTCACTTGATAAGCAATCCAGGTTGAACAGTATTTATTCCAATAATAATACAACAATAAGTATACGTTTCATTGTGGACCGGATTCGACATCAACTCTGCAGGCTTTTGTGAGTAATTTCGGGAATAATTTTATATTCACCCCACCTATCGAGAGTATGATGGTCCAGATACACATTAGGCCACTTGTATATGAGACAAACTAATTCTATACATACACGTAGTATTACACAAAAATATGCCAATATCGCTGTAATACAAGTAACTAAATATAGTTGAGTTCTTGTTCAAATTTGGGTTCTAGTTCAAATTTGTCATCGTCCCATCTTGGTCGTCATATTAATGCACACGTGGATATCTATCGGTACTTAGTATGAACTGGTGACTAGAAGCAGTTTAAACATGAGGCAATCATCAACATTTCTTCCTACGCATATATATTTGTCAGACTGGTAGAAGCGGGTGTCTGATCACTAAGAGTATTCATACAAGGATGAAATTTACGAAGACTTTTATGGATATTATGTCAGAAAACCTCCGTGTAAATTCGGCATACTATCTAACCTCGTTCATCAACCAAGCCTATACCGGCGGTATATATTTACAATGGGGAAATGGACAAGATTAAATTATAGCTATAATATCTTAACAAGGCCCCGGGCGATCTCATGGTTTATAGTGTCCATTAATGCTTCAGAGGCCAGTCACTGTTAGCTATATACAGTAATCTGATTGAGTCAGTCGCTAGACCTTTTAGTACATGAGTAGATATCTTCACTAATTATCGATATGCAAGAAAGTATGGCGACCACATGCAACATTTGATCGCTGGTAGCTGACAGCGCGTGAAGTTGGCGACTTCACTATTCTCTCCTCATACCATGTTGGTCTCTATTAAAATATTTATAATATCATAATCGAGTTAGGCACAAGCCCATATACTTAACGTGTTTTGCTTAAACATATATTACGGTTTTTATATAGTGAATGGTATGTTCTAACCGAAACACATGTATGATAATGATATGCATATGTGCCATTCTTACACGCTGTGATATATTGCGGACATATATGTAGCTGAATGTCAAATTTCTATATTTCCGCCACATTGACGGCCATCTCGATTACAATAAGATATTAATAACTTCGGATTATCCAAATCGAAGTACATTCATTCATATATCTAACACTTTCTCCTGTGGTGGTCATGTAATTTGACGTATAAAAAATATGATGTTTCACAATGCTTTTTTGAAAAATAATTATCATATTAACTAGCATTTTGAGTCATTGCGGTAAGACAACTAATAGGAATGTGTCATAACATGGCGAGTATTTATTTTGAAGAAGAAAATTAGTCTACTACATTCTCTGTCTACATGACATAAATGTAATTGGATGTTAGAGGGTAAAATTCGCGTATTCTCGTATTTTGGCGCCATTTTGGAAGCCATCTATGATTCAGTTGACAGATTCTGGATTCAGTTAGATGTATATACCCTATGTAATTATCCTACTCAATTCCATCACCGATTGATTCAAATTTTCGTTAAGGAAATAATTAGAAAATAAAAAAGTATTTTTTGGTGAAATTCATACCACTTCCTTTAAAACATTGCATTTGGAGAAGAAAATCAAGGTTATGATACAAGAAATCAACTAATATGATGCTTAAGTTATATTTTATCAAGATTGAAGAGAAGGATATTCCCTAATCGTCGCCAGTTCGATATAATCGAAAATGATGCAGGCGACATATATGGAAAAACATTTCCCCACTTCCGGTCGCCATTTTGGCGGCCATCTTTGATCGAGAGGAATTTTTTTATATATATATATATATATAAATATAACATGGCGTCACACCATACCCTGTACAAAAGGATTGCCATATATTTTATATCACAATTATATTTTTATCATGAAATCCAACAATAGCGAACTTAAGGAAATGAGGTTAACATTCCGAAAACCAAGGTAGTCTACTTCTCATGGAGGCGACACCCAAACTTCTTGGCCTTTCATTCAATAACATTAATCTAGAAGTGGCCAGCTCATTCAACTATTTGGGTATATCTTCCAGAAATGGGTCCTTTACATTAGCTAAACGCGCTGCAGCTAGAAAGGTTACTCATTCAATGTATGAAGTCTTCAGAATCGGACGTGTACACAAACTATCGATTAATGCGTATTTGCGATTATTTGACACTATGGTTTTACCCAATCTGATGTATGTTACATAAATATGGGGCGTGGGAGACAACTCCATCACAGAAAGGATGCATTTAAAATTTTGTAAAATGTTGCTACACTTGAGATCCACAACTCCCAGCTTCATGGTATACGACGAATTGGGACGATACTCCCTCGATGTCACCATTAAGGTGAGGATAATAAGCTATTGGATCAAGCGTTTGAACGGATCAGTTAATTCTCTCGCCCAAAAACTGTATCAAACTGCCCTCATGATATCCGAAACTGATATATTTCACACACCTTGGCTGAGAACAGTGAAGAGCATTTTAAATGATTGTGGGTTATCGTATTTGTGGATGGGACCGAATCCCGTCATAGATTTAAATATAACCATATCGCTGGTGAAACAGAAACTGACTGATCAATCTATTCAACAATGGCAAAATGCTCCAGTCGAGGAGAAATATACATGATATTAAAACCGGAATATTACATCTCCGAGTTTCATGATGACATCAAATTTATCCTAGCTCGATTCAGAACAAGCAACAACTCATTACCAATAGAAAAGGGTAGGTGACATATTACACCCCGTCATGATCGAATATGTACACTATGTAACAACGGCCAAATTGGTGACGAAATTCGCTATATTTTTTACTGAAAATCATTATCAACAGAGCGAAAAATGTTGTTGCACAAGTCATATTCGAATTGCTCAAGTCCAATGAAACTAAGAATCTTGTTCTCCACGAGAAAACCATCGATAGCTAGGAGACTCTGTAAATTTGTCAAGATTGTCAAGGGTCGACTAGCTACTTGATGAGGTCAGAGGGATGCCGCATACTTTGCCTCTCCACGGATGTGCCTTAGGGTGGTATGTTGTGGGGTCCGTGTTGGTCTTAACCAGTGACTGTTTTACCCTGCCCCTGATAGGTTACAACCAGAATAATATATTTTTATTGAATTGATATCTTCTTTATTCGTCTAACACTGCCTCTGATATTATGTATACATATGTAAACATGTTTTCTTTCAACCATTGATGTATGGTATAAGAAATAAATATATCTATCTATCTACCAGCAGATGGCACTTTTCTCATCGTCGGTCTGAAAATTCATAGAGCATTGCCTTAAGAGTTTTATTTTCACACAAAAGAACCTGCTGGAGTTGGAAATTTGATCTTTTTTCGCGAATTCTCAACTGACCAAGGCATCGATTGAGCACAATGATATCGTCAATCTTCGGTTGGTGGCAAACGAACGACATTGTGATTGCTATAAATTGATTCCACACTGAATTTAATGAGCCAATTAAGAAGATCACAAAAATAATAAGCATTTGTCACGATGTTCCAGTTGTTTTCTTAAACAAAATCACCATTAAAATCGTGTTAGAGTCGGAACCGAAACTGCATGAATCGTTGAACCCCAGTGACTTTGGGACCTCAGATTATCATATCTTAGTGTGCATGACTCATGATATGTATATGCTCACCGCCACCGTTATTATTTGTTCAATTCATGTTTTATAATATGTTATTGAAGTAAATGATGAAACTAATAATCACTTCTGGTCATCACTGATAGTTTCGCTGGTCCGAAAATCAACAGGTGCGAAACGCCCAAATGCCGAGTAATTCGGTGCCGAAACGTCCTGGTGCCGAGCATATTCTCGGAGTGCCCTATTATACAATGGCTTTGGAAGTAAGTAGAGAGATCGGTTTATCATAAGACAAAATATCGGATTCACATCACAACGGATATGACACTTTTTAGCGCCACCGCACACGCAAATATGAATTCATGGATTCGATTCCTCATGCTATTCGTAAAATATCGTATTCACAAATCAAAGTTAATAGCACACTCCCAAATATTGATGTTACTGCGAGAGAACTGCACATATATTTTATCACGAAAAGGGTTTACTACTACTATACAACCATACTCGATACAGTCAGTTCAAAAAACGATGGTCGCATTTTGAAGAACAAATTCATACCACATCCGAGTGATTTTTCGAAGCTCGCTAATGAATTGTACATACATATCATAAAGGTATAACTTTACTTTCATACCGCCTGATGTTACGACTTAATTATATGGTGAATCATTTTGTTTAAGATTATAACTGTATCTTCCAAACTGATTAAAATATATTTAAGAAATGAATGTAGTGGATGTGGGTGTGTCATTTGGGTGATTCGGCGTTGTTGCCGTTGTGGCACATCGTGTGAAACGCGAAACGTAACAGCCCCGTATCCCCAATAACACTCACCCACTACACTCATTTCTTGTATTTATATAGCTTTTTATGATTTATTCCCATATAAAAAAGCTCATTTATTTTCACAAAAATCTGTCGATAATTTGAGAATATCCCACGCAGCACATTAAGTCAGCCCAATATTTCCAAGCACTTAGCAACGATAACCTGATCGATATAATAACTGGCTTCAGATGCAATTCGGTTGAATAGAACTTTGAAAAGCATGCCCATTTACATGTATAACGCTGACCGCTTTTAGTTATTTGGTCAGATTACGTAAACAACTTGTGACGTCGTGTTCGTGTTTCTGTCTGTGTGCTATTGGGGTACGAAACGGGTGACCCGATTGGCAGTTGACCAATCACGGAACAGCATTTAGTGTAACACTGATGGGCTATGTCAATGTTTGTCAGTATAGTATATGAAACATGTAAGGCTGTGCTCACACAATGGACCATTTGCCTGACAATTGTCGGTAAATTCGTGACAGACGAGAGACGGCTATGGCTCTGATTGCTTGAGAATGTGCAGGGCGAAATCACGAGTGTGTAAATTTGTCTCTTAAATCACCACCTTTGTGGGGTGAATATAAATCATATATTAATTGTGAACTTAAGCGAAAATCAGCCATGTTTCATATACATGTATAGAACCGATTCTTATCTTTGTGTATGCTAAAACTCATCCGGATATATAGTATGTGCAACAACTAATTAACTTGACATAATAGAGTTAAATCATATAAATATGTTTGAAACCATATCAGACATTCGTGTACCCACCCAATAAAAACATAAACACAGACAAATTATGTAATATGCTGTTCGCCATGCTTTGTTGGTATTTTGGAACTCATATTCTCAACTTGATTCATTGTTTTGATATATGTGTTACCCATATATGGGCGATATAATGCAAATTAAAGGCTCTATATGGAGATCTGACGATAATCGGAGAGGTGCTTGCTGACTATAGTCTATAGGGAGGCTCGCATACATAAGTGCATACATTGGCCTAGCAATATTTACCTTGATCATGTCGGCTAGTGCATTCTCTCATTAATGCGAGGTTCCCCATGGAGACTCGCATATATAAGATAATGCACTGACATATCATATTTAATGCTGCACCAGCGCCAGCTCCCGCCATGAAAGGGTTAAGAAAGTAATATGCCATTGTGGCCACCGACAGTGTGAACACTGTTCCTAAAATATGCCGCGCTGCATCCCGTATCATGTTACTAACCACCATGAGTCAAAATATGCCACGCTACATCCCGTACATGTTACTAACCGCCACGAGTCAAAATATGCCACGCTACATCCCGTACATGTTACTAACCATCACGAGTCAAATATGCTGCGCTGCATCCCGTACCATGTTACTAACCATCATGGGCAGTCAAATAAGCCACGCTGCCTCCCGGGCATGTGGTAGGGCTGATGAACCATGTTACTAACCATCATGAGTAGTCAAATAAGCCACGCTGCCTCCCGGGCATGTTGTGAAACATGTTACTAACCATCATGAGTAGTCCAATAAGCCACGCTGCCTCCCGGGCATGTTGTGAAACATGTTACTAACCATCATGAGTAGTCCAATAAGCCACGCTGCCTCCCGGGCATGTTGTGAAACATGTTACTAACCATCATGAGTAGTCAAATAAGCCACGCTGCCTTCCGGGCATGTTGTGAAACATGTTACTAACCATCATGAGTAGTCAAATAAGCCACGCTGCCTCCCGGGCATGTTGTGAAACATGTTACTAACCATCATGAGCAGTGTTCACGCTGGACCGAAAAAAACTTTAGCCAAAAGTTTAGCCAAATGAAAATTTTATTAGCCAAATGAAAAAAACTTTAGCCAAATGTTTTTTGGCCAAATTAAAAAAAACATTGGCCAAATTAAATCATCGTTTTCTGGTCGGTTCACAATTGATGACTAAAACGTAAAATCTAACAGACACAGGTAAAATACACAATAATTAAAATAATTTTTATGAACTTGAAGTATTTTTATATATATCATTTATTAAAAATGTATTAATCTTTATGTGAAAGAGTGATTTGGGGGTAACCCGTTAATGTTATTATTTTTTTGTTTTATATAAATATTTTTTTTTAAATCATTAAATATTTATCCTTGCGAAAATATCTAAGTGACATCTGGAAACTAATAACTTAATATTGTTACGCCATTATCAAATTACAATCTGTCATAAAAGCATGCATATTATTTTGACTGTATCGGTATTGACGACAAATAGCCACAAAATATCTGTCGTGATTCACATTTGGCTGATTAAGCTATTGTCTTACACTTGGTGCTCATAAACCTCGACCGTCATAAATACAATGTCATCATAAACATGCATTGTGCGGGAGTCCCGTGAGTGACCAGACAGACAATGGGGGATTAGGGGATTAAATGTAAAATAATAACCTTTTGCTGTTTCGTGCAGAGTGACGTAATCTTTCTCCAGATTAAAACAGCCTGTTACGAACAAATTGCTTATATACCAGCGTCAATGCACACTTGACAAAATATTGCTTTCTTCACATTGTCATGATTCAACCACGGTCGGTTTAATGTCCATGCGTCTTTGAATGTCCGTCTTGTGAAAACTAAAGATGATTGCATATCACTGTGTGATCGCTTGGTTGATAGAGTTGTCGATCGGGTTTCCATTTGTACTGTCCGCGATCGGGTTTCCCTTTGTACAGTCGGCAATATATTCCCACTTTCGATATTTTCGGACTAGATCGTTCATATCACAGAATTGAAAACCCACTTGCCAAAATTTATGTTAGATTTGGAAATAAAAATATGTTTACTGTACACTAATTGTTAGAGCTTACCTTTTGCTGTTACGGAACGATATTTCATAAGTACGAAAATAATGAAATACTTTCGTCACCTAACTTCGTCTTGAATGTCGATCTATTGAGCGCTTTTATTAATTAGCTTTCTGACTCCATGCTTTCAGTCTCCATTTGGTGTAAAAAAAACATTTAGCCAAAAGTTTAGCCAAATGAAAGTTTTATTAGCCAAATTCGAAAAACATTAGCCATTGGCTAATTTGGCTACCGACAGCGTGAACACTGATCATGAGTAGTCCAATAAGCCACGCTGCCTCCCGGGCATGTAGTGGGGCTGATTAGCCATGTTACTAACCATCATGCGTAGTCAAATAAGCCACGCTGCCTCCCGGGCATGTTGTGAAACATGTTACTAACCATCATGAGTAGTCAAATAAGCCACGCTGCCTTCCGGGCATAATTGTGGTGGGGCTGATTAACCATGTTACTAACCATCATGAGTAGTCAAATAAGCCACGCTGCTTCCCGTGCATGTGGTAGGGCTGATTAACCATGTTACTAACCATCATGAGTAGTCCAATAAGCCACGCTGCCTCCCGGGCATGTAGTGGGGCTGATTAGCCATGTTACTAACCATCATGCGTAGTCAAATAAGCCACGCAGGCCTCCCGGGCATGTTGTGAAACATGTTACTAACCATCATGAGTAGTCAAATAAGCCACGCTGCCTCCCGGGCATGTTGTGAAACATGTTACTAACCATCATGAGTAGTCCAATAAGCCACGCTGCCTCCCGGGCATGTGGTGGGGCTGATGAACCATGTTACTAACCATCATGAGTAGTCAAATAAGCCACGCTGCCTCCCGGGCATGTTGTGAAACATGTTACTAACCATCATGGGTAGTCCAATAAGCCACGCTGCCTCCCGGGCATGTGGTGGGGCTGATGAAACATGTTACTAACCATCATGAGTAGTCAAATAAGCCACGCTGCCTCCCGGGCATGTTGTGAAACATGTTACTAACCATCATGGGTAGTCCAATAAGCCACGCTGCATCCCGGGCATGTGGTGGGGCTGATGAACCATTTGACTAACCATCATGAGTAGTCCAATAAGCCACGCTGCCTCCCGGGCTTGTGGTGGGGCTGATGAACAATGTTACTAACCATCATGAGTAGTCCAATAAGCCACGCTGCCTCCCGGGCTTGATTGTGGTGGGGCTGATGAACCATGTTACTAACCATCATGAGTAGTCCAATAAGCCACGCTGCCTCCCGGGCTTGTGGTGGGGCTGATGAACAATGTTACTAACCATCATGAGTAGTCCAATAAGCCACGCTGCCTCCCGGGCATGTAGTGGGGCTGATGGACCATGTTACTAACCATCATGAGTAGTCCAATAAGCCACGCTGCCTCCCGGGCATGTGGTGGGGCTGATGGACCATGTTACTAACCGTCATGAGTAGTCCAATAAGCCACGCTGCCTCCCGGGCATGTTGTGAAACATGTTACTAACCATCATGAGTCGTCCTATAAGCCACGCTGCCTCCCGGGCATAATTGTGATGGGGCTGATGAACCATGTTACTAACCATCATGAGTAGTCAAATAAGCCACGCTGCCTCCCGGGCATGTTGTGAAACATGTTACTAACCATCATGAGTAGTCCAATAAGCCACGCTGCCTCCCGGGCATGTGGTGGGGCTGATGAACCATGTTACTAACCATCATGAGTAGTCCAATAAGCCACGCTGCCTTCCGGGCATAATTGTGGTGGGGCTGATTAACCATGTTACTAACCATCATGAGTAGTCCAATAAGCCACGCTGCCTCCCGGGCATGTGGTGGGGCTGATGGACCATGTTACTAACCATCATGAGTAGTCCAATAAGCCACGCTGCCTCCCGGGCATGTGGTGGGGCTGATGAACCATGTTACTAACCATCATGAGTAGTCCAATAAGCCACGCTGCCTCCCGGACATGTGGTGGGGCTGATGGACCATGTTACTAACCATCATGAGTAGTCCAATAAGCCACGCTGCCTCCCGGGCATGATTGTGGTGGGGCTGATTAACCATGTTACTAACCATCATGAGTAGTCCAATAAGCCACGCTGCCTCCCGGGCATGATTGTGGTGGGGCTGATTAACCATGTTACTAACCATCATGAGTAGTCCAATAAGCCACGCTGCCTTCCGGGCTTGATTGTGGTGGGGCTGATGAACCATGTTACTAACCATCATGAGTAGTCCAATAAGCCACGCTGCCTCCCGGGCATGTTGTGAAACATGTTACTAACCATCATGAGTAGTCCAATAAGCCACGCTGCCTTCCGGGCATAATTGTGGTGGGGCTGATTAACCATGTTACTAACCATCATGAGTAGTCCAATAAGCCACGCTGCCTCCCGGGCATGTTGTGAATCATGTTACTAACCATCATGAGTAGTCCAATAAGCCACGCTGCCTCCCGGGCATGTGGTGGGGCTGATGAACCATGTTACTAACCATCATGTGTAGTCCAATCTGCGACGCTGCCTCTCGGGCATGAAAGACGAAGCTCACATATCCATTTCTGATGCAAGTTCCAGCCCATATAATAGGGCTAGTTATCATCGCGTGAATGTGAATGTGGCGACAATGGCTACCTGCTGGCTTCACTATCAAGTCAAACATTCACATAGCTAAATTATGTAGTGCGGGGGGTGCACATGTCGGACCAGCAGCGATCGAATATGCTCGTGTCTGTTTGTGGAGCAGACAATTCATTACTGGAGACCAAAACAAATCATGAATCAATTTTATATCGCGGAAATGACAACGAGTAAGCTTAGGCTTACTGTCAGATCGTTTTATTCCTTATGTCTTATTGTGTATGTTATAATTGTATTTATGTGAGAAATAAAATATTGTTTACACTAAACATTTGAGGCTTCCCAGAATGGCGAGTGTCAAATGCTACATATTTACTCACCGTCATCAGCGACCCAATATGCCACGCTGCCTCCTGGAAACGTGATACCTTCTGTGGACGACGTCAGTGGCCACGTGTAAATATAACATTTCCTCTCTCCAGCATTATAGACGAAGCTCACACATCCATTTCTCGTGCAAGTTCCAGCGCATAGAATACGGCTCTTTATCATGGAGTGAGTCTCGAACGCACCTGGTCCGTGTACGCCGTCCAGTTCAAAGATCCGTTTGAATCTTTGCGCCATTGTTTCCATCGCACTGAGAATAGGCAACAAGGTGAAGGCCAGGGTGAAGATTTCCATGATCGTAGGCTGATGTGCAATGTATGAAAGAGAAATCATTATCACATAGCTAATCAAATGCCGTATGCCTGTTCAAAAATAACTTTTGATAGATTGTCATATACTGAAGGATTTCTCCTGTAGGTGATACCGTTATAGATCGTGAATTCCACAACTGCTGACACTCACGTGTCCGATGAGTGCGGAAACGGTTGATATCCTAAATGTTCTGTTTAGTATACATTCAACAGTACTTCAACAATAATATTTTTGGACATGCATCACAATGAGTTGTTACAATAGGCATGATGAATAATTAATTTTTAAAATCTAACGTAGCAACTGAAGTGCATACACGTGTGGTATGAATACTAATCCCATTTATGGAATTTTCAACACACTCCGTGATAATTAACCACACACGTACCGTAAAGAAACAGCCATATCTTCAATAAATGTCGGCTGCAGAGCCGATGTGCCGATGAATTTAAATAGTAAATACAAAATTGTCACAAAGCATCCCATCTTACCAGACCAAAGAGGCGGCTCATCACACATTTTATGCAGACTAATTTTCATGCTGCTACCAAACCGGTTTCGTAGTAAACAATTTTGTTCAAATTACTTCAGACGGTACAATACATTGAATACGCTACCGCGCAATGTACAACATCAGTTTTCAGTAACTTATTGTTTGAAAATATCTTACCAATACCACCGACGTACTTGTGCTAAATGTCAGGTGATTAGCGTTAAAGTGGTTATTTCAGCGTTGACCATTCACTCAATGTTGCTATTTATGGTTTTGTGTTCAACATATATGTGTGACATTAGTGAGATGGGGTACACACGGTGATGTGCTCGCAGACAAAGTAGTACGTTCGTGAATGTAACCAAATGTAATAAACACAGTCTCTGTCACATGTATGTAGGCAACTTTGGTTAAGTTTAGGATTTATTGAAGAGAGTTTGGATAAATTGCGTTCGTAGTTTACGACCATGCATTCTTGTGATAAAACCGAGAGTGTCGTGTTTCGTCACTTGATCGTAGGCAACTATGACTATTATGAGACACGGACAACATAATATACACCTTTTACCCAGCACTCCGGTCCACAACCAAACTAAAAGGAAATATATGCTTCTTCATCCCAAAAACAACGATGACAAATGGAATTTTCCGAAAATATATACATAAACGACGTAGAACTCACTCGTGTTGGATTCAAAAGTGATGAAACGTCTTTAAACTTTCTCGGAATGAAAATAGATGAAAACCTTACCTTTAAAGACCATAGTTACCTCGGTGATATGTTCCAAGGTGCAAGCGCCACGTGTGGTCGCTATATGTTCGATCAACGTCTCATACAACATAGCTAGATTGGGGGAGTGTTCAGTTTTTGGACGCGTTCGAGTACTATGTTACAAATACCCTTTCTTGTTTTGTGGGCGTTGAAAGGAGACCATTGACTTAATCCATGAATAATTTAATGACGCGACTCAAACTGGTTGTCGTGACGTCACTAATTTATCGAAAGTGGCGACAAATGAATGTTAAAATGATAGAGTGACCATTGGCCACACGGAATAACACCGTGTTTGCCTTTGTGTGTGAACTAGTGTTTTCTACCATGAATAGGAAATGGTGTGGTGTCATCTAAAATGCAAACTTTTCGGGTGGATACCATTGGAAAAGTCCAAATAATTTTATGTTGAATCCTGTTAGGAGTCGGCAATAACCAGTTCAGCCTCAAGAAAATTGTTGCCCATTAATTCGGTGAGGGGTGAAGGGGTTTGGAACATTCCGCCTTCTGCGGTGCCTAGCATAACATTATAAAGAGCGTGATTAATCTAGTCGTTGAGACTATATTTTGATGTGAACCTAGAACAAATTGTTGACAAGCTGATTTTTGTGTCATTTTGTCGGGCAGAATCTGTGGAATAATATATCCAAAATCCGCTTTGGGGAAAAATTTCTACTGCTCTTTTGAAAAAGGGTCGTATTGATGGCTTTTTCTGTCAATTTTGCTGTTCCTTATTAACTGGTCCAGCCAATCTGATGGAAAGAAACACCCAGTCGTGAACAAATTGTTATGCAATGTATGTTGGTGTGTTTGAATGTGACTATACCGATATAATTATATAACCAAACCCCCATGAATCCCAGGATTGGGTCTAAAGTCAGGAATATGTAAAAACAAATAATGGTGAAAATTGTGATTTACTGGTTGAGACTCGGATTTTAAGGTGAGCCTATATTAAATTGGTAACAGGTTGTTTTTGGTGTTATTTTGTCGGGCAGAATCTGGGGAACAATATTTCCAAATTTAGTTTGTTTCTATAAACCTTTGAAATAAGGTCCTATTTATGGCTGTTTTGTGTCAATTTCCAGTTCATTATTAGTCCAGTCAAACTGGTGGAAAGAAACGCCCAACCGTGAACAAATTCGCTATGCAATGATTTTTGGTGTTTTTGAGTGTGACTATACTCATATAATAACATATCCAAAATCACCATGAATTTCAGAACTGGAAAGTCGTCATTTTTGGGTCAAAAGACTGGAATATGTAAAAATAATGGTGAAAATTGGACTTCTGATAATAAACAAATGTGCCAACCATAAACGCTCAGTCGAGTACCCTGACTGCCAAATGTGACCAAATAATAACATCCAAAATTTCCGTGCGTTCATGAAGGGAAATTCGTTCATTTTGGATAAAAATGAAGAAAATATATACGAAAATGGTGAAACGTGCAGCCCCCAGACTGGGGCCCCAGTATTAAATTGATCCATTTTTTTTCTTCGTAAGGATGTCTTGACGCTAACATGTGGCCATGTATGTACCAGGCAATATGGCGGCCATTTCTCGTAGTGTACTACCAATCACTTCAATGTCCTCTAAATGTATTAATGTGACAGAAACCTGGAACAAAACCGCATTATTATTGTTGCCATAGCATATGCCTACCATTTTGTGAATCATTTGATTCTAAAACTATAAAATGGCGAACCGCAATCCCTTATAATAAGTCATATCCCGAGGATTTGACAATTCGGTGTCTAAAAAGTTTTCAAAATGACAGCGAAAATGGCAGTCGGAAATGAATTGTTTTTTGTTGATGTTTTTTACTAAATGTTACGATATCGAATAAATGTACAGCTAATATTTGAGTATAAAGTTTGAACACAGAATGTTTATTGCGGGTAATTATTTTACAAGCAATATATATAATTGTTGCATCGTTCCTGTTCTAGGTATGTCTTTTTTGATGATTTTGTTTTCGAGACATAATCATTGATGAAATTTACATGGGGAAATCTTGATATTTACATGGAGAAATCTTGATTTTTTTTTCACTAAATATTGTAAATTATCTTACACTTTTTTTTGTAAAAGATTAATTAAAATGGTAAATAAATCTAGATTGGTTTATCATTGATATTTCCCGATGTTTCAAACGTGATCAGAGCGTGTTCAAACGCGATCAGAGCGTGTTCAGATTCGAGAATATATTTTGGACTATAGGGAGGTGATAATTAATTACGTAACGCACACCGCGGGCTCCGCCACCGCGGCGTGCCAAGCCCCGGCCGCCAGCGATGCCTCCGTGTTCAGCCATGTTCCTCCGTGTTCCCCCGTGTTCATCCGTGTTCATGTCGCGGTCACCTGTGTTATGGCCGTGGTCACCCGTGGTCATAGCGTGGATGTTCCGTATTCAAACGTGATCAAGGTTTGTTTAAAACTAAACGGACATTGATACCAGAACCATTCTTAATTGAAACTAAATTGAACATTTATCAAAGGTCCTGTCAAGATATTTTCGATCAGAAGATGTAAATCTATAAAATTCAATAAATATATATAGTCATATGTTCCTGTCAAAATATTCGAGTTATTTAGTATTAAGTTAGCACCCTGCTTGAAATAATGCATGTGTATCGGTACAATTCCGACTCCCATATATAATTTATTTTTCTGAGTAATCGCGCTATATTGGTATCTTTACTTTTTCTGGGCCAATTTTCACAATCGACGGGTTGAATTTCGATGAAATTTCCGTTAAATAAAATGGTGCTGCTCATTTGCTAATTTGAGCAGAAATTTCGAGAATATATTTTGGACTAGGGAGGTGATTACGTAACTCACACCGCGAGCTCCGCCACCGCGGCGTGCCAAGCGATGGCCGCTAGCGATGGCTCCGTGTTCAGCCATGTTCCTCCGTGTTCATGTCGCGGTCACCTGTGTTATGGCCGTGGTCACCAGTGGTCATAGCGTGGATGTTCCGTGTTCAAACGTGATCATTTGGCCGTGGTCACCCGTTCGTCGTACCGTGATCATAGCGTGGACGTTCCGTGTTCAAACGTGATCAGAGCGTGTTCAAACGTGATCAGAGCGTGTTCATAATCGGAACACGATTGAACACGTTTACCCAGACCGTGTTCTTAGCGAGTTCAGATTTTGAACACGGAAAAACCACGGAAAAATCGCGCGTGGTCTTCCGTGGACATGTAAAAAACCACGGGCCTTATACTGTAACTGTTTCAAGGTGTATCACCGAAAGATGTCGTTAATTGATGCTTGAAGACAATATACACACTTACCGTTTATCTTCTTTACTCGGCGCCGCCATCTTGGAATGTCCGAACCTAAACGGGTATCCGACAGTGGAGTTGTGTATAAAATTTATCAAACGAGTTTCATAAAATCTTATATCCCAACATAACTAGTTGAAGATCTTGTATATTGCATGAACAAAAACTAGAGCTTTATGTCTTTTTAACAAAACAAAATCATTAAAAGAAGCTTAAAGATGCATTCATTTAAATCGTTTGGCCGAGACACTTCCCAACCGTATACGACAGAATTGCGCGCTCAGGATTGCGACGAAAAATATAGTCCCCAATTTACCTTTTTGTTTTTCTGTCTATTTTCGTTACTGCAACGAAGTTGGACAACAATTTAACTTAAATGGACAAATCATTCATTTTGCATTATCTGGTTTTTGTGTCATACGCGGCTTTTAAAAATAGTATTAATCCGCCTAATCAATGTAAAGTAATTTTGTTGGCGCGCTGGCAAGTTGGCGGGAAGCACGCGCTTATTCCCCAATACTGACATTTACACTATGTGATATAAGGAAATGTGTAATTATATAATAGGTGTTTCATGTGATATAATCGCATATCTCACAACATGTCAAATATAGCGAATTATCGAAATATGAAATGCAACGAAAAAGCGGAATAGGTAAATACAGAGAAATAAAAAATGCAGCGAAATTAATTCCGTTATTTTCCACTATCTTTTTCGTGAATAGTATATAATTCTTCTTTTAAAAAATTGGTTTCAACTTGTTCTATCGTGGGTAGGGGTATCTCGAAAACTAGAGCTCTTTTTCGATTTGGCCGCTGCACTACAACAAAAACAGCATGTTCACAGTTAATCACACCGGATAAGTTGATAATACAATGTTTTGGAGCTTCCTCTTTCAAATGGTTTATAATATGGCATATATCTTTCATAATGTGATCTGGGGTTAGAAAATGAAGTGGGCCTTTAATGTGTAAATTTACTTGTATATATATGTAAATATATTTGGCTATGTTCAATGTTTGTGATTAATAAATGCGATTTGCAGAAGTTTCACATGCGAGCTGTACGGTTGAGCCTATATGCAATAGAGTGCATCCCATATTGGCTCCATTTCGTCGCCTACATGTATATTATCTGTTTTCCCATGACGTTTCGAAAAAATGTGAATATCGTTCGGAATTGAGTTTGTTATCTCAACAAAGCTCACGTTACCTGTCGCCGATAACATAACATATAGTGTCATTATAAATATGTAGCGTAAGCTTCAGGAAGAATATGTGAAATAATTCAAGAGATCTATATTTGATGACACTACACTCTTAGAACAAATGTGTATAAATTCTATGCAAAATGTTTAAAATTTTACCCTTAGGGTGGATACACACATGCATGTAATTTCTGTATGTAAAATACATGTATTTTACATGGTCACACCAATCATTGATAGCATTAGTCGCCTGTGCGCGATCGGACAATTTCAACAGGCGAGACAAGTGAGCAGTTATAAGCCATTATCAAACTAACTGCTATCAAGAAATTTCAGGCCAGTCATAAATTCTTTCAAGAATGCCGAAATGAATAAATCTTGTCTGACATCTGTTGCTGTTTTTGACGAGTTTTAATTCATTTAAAAAATTGGATTTGAGTCCGTCGATTTTATACTTGATTTGTTTCTCGTCATTTCAGGGTCATCCAAAATAAAAATAAAATGTGCAGAATTTGAAGCACTTTTTGGGCGATTGTGATACACGAATGTTTACTGTCCCATTAACAATCCGATATGGTGCTCTCATGTCTTGAATAACAGGCATTGAAAATTAAGACAGACAATACCGGTTCGTTGAGATTCCTCGGATAGTTTCAGAGCGAGCTCATGTGATAACATTCAATTGGGATTTCCATGCAAATATAAATTACAGCGCCAAAAAAATAATGCCGGTACAGCGCGTTGAAACTAAAAAGAGTGACACCCCCCCCCCCCAATTTTCACCCAGAATTTACATAACAGTATATGTTTCTCAAACCAAAGGTTGATCGAGTTCCTAACTGTCACAATTTTAGCTTATACACGCTTGAATTATAACATTTTGGACCATAATCCATGATTGGAGGAGGGTTTTCTCGAAAGCTTCGAATAACTAAGGGATTTAGTTGAATTATCAGCCGGGATTATCTGGGCATGAATGTAGAATATGTTTAACTTAAATATTCCATAGTTGTAAATTTTGCGTATACATAATATATAACACAAGAGAGGAAATGTGACGTAGTTGGGAACTCGTAGAGCTATATATAACCCTTTCCCCGAATGAAGACACACAGAAACACCACCTGCTGTACTCTCAAATTTAAAGCTGTAATACTATGTTCATAATTATATGAATAGCATAAATTGCTGAATATTAGATTAATCACTCGTAGCAAACAGACACGACAGAAATGATTGTCAACTACAATATTTATAAGTCAGGAGTGCATGGCTTCGTGGCTTCATGGGTGGGGGTCGGGACTCAGGGTGCTGTGTGCCCCCACCCCACCCGTCGAGGAAATATGCAATGGTCAGTCCGGTAGCTACCAGGATAATATAGCCCCCCCCCATGTTGGGGATCATAGCCCCTGCGTTTGGGGAAATCCTGGGGCCATCACTGGTATACAAATCAAGACTGACAATTATTTAAACAGAAATTCCAACATTTGGGTTATCGCGCGAACAATTATTTTATGCGGCCTGACGACTTCGTTCAGTCAACGGCCCTCTGCACGCTCAGAGCTTGGCTCACTGTGGTCAAACATAGCCGCAATGATTGGGTTGTCAGCGGACACATATTACATGGTCTGTATGATCCATGTAAAACGACAAATACACGACTTTTACAAAGATTACATGCATGTGTGTATCCACCCTTATAAACAAAATTGTGTAGAAATGACACATGACATATGTGTCGGTGGAATTTTCTCAACTTTGAATATCAGTGAATATGTGAGTGTGTCATAGTTAGTAGATGGTATATGTGAGTGTGTCATAGTTAGTAGATGGTATATGTGAGTGTGTCATAGTTAGTAGATGGTATGTGAGTGTGTCATAGTTAGTAGATGGTATATGTGAGTGTGTCATAGTTAGTAGATGGTATATGTGAGTGTGTCATAGTTAGTAGATGGTATATGTGAGTGTGTAATAGTTAGTATATGGTATATGTGAGTGTCATAGTTAGCAGATGGTATATGTGAGTGTGTCATAGTTAGTATATGGTATATGTGAGTGTGTCATAGTTAGTAGATGGTATATGTGAGTGTGTCATAGTTAGTAGATGGCATATGTGAGTGTGTCATAGTTAGTAGATGGTATATGTGAGTGTGTCATAGTTAGTAGATGGTATATGTGAGTGTGTCATAGTTAGTAGATGGTATATGTGAGTGTGTCATAGTTAGTAGATGGTATATGTGAGTGTGTAATAGTTAGTATATGGTATATGTGAGTGTCATAGTTAGCAGATGGTATATGTGAGAGTCTTATTGTTAGTATATGGTATATGTGAGTGTGTCATAGTTAGTAGATGGTATATGTGAGTGTGTCATAGTTAGTAGATGGCATATGTGAGTGTGTCATAGTTAGTAGATGGTATATGTGAGTGTGTCATAGTTAGTAGATGGTATATGTGAGTGTGTCATAGTTAGTAGATGGTATATGTGAGTGTGTCATAGTTAGTAGATGGCATATGTGAGTGTGTCATAGTTAGTAGATGGTATATGTTCTATTAGATACACAATCTCACAGCAGCTTTTAAACTTACTACTTTGTTCAGTTTTGACACCAACACAGTTTATAAACTAATTTTTTTCTTCTGTGGTAGCCTTTGCGAGTTTTGTGTCTCCAATAGAACACATCTCATCTAATAACTATGAAACACTCACATATTCACGGATATTCAATGTTGATGAAATTCCACTGACACATATGTCATTTCTACGCTATTTTGTTTAAAATCAAATTTAAAACATGTTGTGTAGAATGTATAGACATTTGTTCTTACAGCCTACACGAAATGGCCATGCAGAAAACAAACCGAGGACGTATCGATTGTTTAAAAATAGAGACCTTTCGCATCCTCGCGTTTACGATTACGAATACGGATAGCTATTCGTAGTCGTAAGTCTATCCGTGTGGACAAAAAGTCCTTTCGCAAAACGATTACGCGTAAGAGTTTTGAACTTTTGACGAACACGTACGATCATTATTTCGTACCACTTTTACAACTCAAAGCGTGTGTTTGGTATACAGTCCCTTAAAGTGATGTGGAACACTCCGGTATGGTGACCAAACAGAAAGTGAGAATAATCTTGCTCAAAGTAGTTATTTTTAGGAATAGTAATCCAAATTTACAGCACACACCGTCATTCTCGATGGCGAACTAATTTGCATTAGTTTATCGCCGATTGTTGCGTCCCGAATCGAGATGTAAATATTTACAATTAAGCGTAGTTCAGACATTGAGTTCTGTGAAATGGAATGGTCGATTTCGTTGAGATTTTCGGCGATGTTAGTAGAATGCTACATTCCCACAGTTGGCATGGCGCTTGAGTACTACCTTTTCACTTTCACGCACCCGCATAAGTCCATAATATGTCTTTAATACTTCACTTATCGTCTCATTTGCAACAATGCGATAATCATGACCTGTTAATATTGTCAATAATTCGACCAGTCACAACGTACGACCCGGGATTCTCGTGATATATTGTGGCAATACAGGTATAAATGCCAGGTCATTTGTGGTGGAAAGATCAGTCCGTTGTTAACATGGAATCCATGGATGAACAGATAGACGTTATGCTGATGGGGGAAAAGGGGTTCCTGAATTTGGACCTCACATCAACCACGACGCCATCGTTCAAGCCCCTTCAAGTCCGCGATTTGATTTCAATGCGATTTCGGCTTCACCTCTTTGGGTTTAGGAAATTCGACATAAGGTTGGTGTGCTCCCTGATGTGCATCACTTCTGATTTGGTACTACCAAATGGAAACAAAGTCGACACGGTAGAAGCAATGTGCATCAAATGGCTTTTTTGTCAGATATTTGACAAACCGGCCAAATTTTGTTGAACAAAATGTTGATAAATAACAGGTTTTGGGCAATGTTATAATATAGTTGACTGTGGTCAGCATTAATTTTGAGCAATTACTCGATTCTGATAACAGAAGCGGCATTTAAAAAAATTGTTGTTGGAATCTGATGATATGCCATCATATGGGGACATCTAATCGGATTGAGTACTTTTAAATGCCGCATTTGTGCGTGTTTTTTAAATTTAAAATAAATGCAAAGAACAAACCTGACAGACTGCTGAGCTCTGGTGATGTCGGTGGGTGTGCCAAATATTCTTTTAGTTACGGTTCAGGAGCAGAAATCACTACTTACCAGTTGAATCGGGATCATGGGTAGGTTCAGATTACTCAGACAGTAAGAGTATACTTTATGAAACTTAGAACTCGGTTATGAATTCCATGTAATTTTAAAATGCCCTGCATTACAGACTCTACGAGAGAGATATATACCGAAAACCGAATATTATTAAATTGAATGAACTATTCAATTCGGGAAAGGGGAAGAGAACACAAAATCTTTCACTATAGGGTTATATGCCATTCTTTATGCTCTCCTGAGGCATTCTATAACTGCACACGTTAGGATACCACCATGCGTTGTTGAATTAAATAATTGTTGAATTTCAATATATATTGTATATATGTATATCTTGTAAATAATAATCACTCAAAACTCCTCATGCATCGCACACTATATATATACTCTATGTTTGACGACTGGTTTCACAGTGCACTCCTTTTACTGTAAAGTGTTGTTTCGCAGCCAGCGATGGCTATCCGTTGTGAATAGCGATCTTATTTCGCGGGAAGCTCGTGATTCACGACGACGAGTACAGTGATTGACAATCTAAACAGCATATCGAGGTCGTAGCTCAATACAACTGGATGGTTTACATGATATACATATACAGTCTCGAACGGAGTAAAGTGATATATTGCAGAAAATAAATTTCAGGTGTTATTTGAGCTTATTAGGAACCATGAAATCGTAACCGTTATTACGGATAGTAAAATACGAGAACGATTAGAAAATACACAAAGGTTGGTGACGTAGTACCCTATCCGTATTCGTAATCGTAAACGTGAGTTTTGCGAAAGGTCTCTAATGATTATATTTAGTGACTTACGTGACAACACTCTTTCTTTAAAAGATACGATTCACTTTATAAAACTGCATATCAGTGATCACACACTGGCTATCGAGAAAGGTATACTTTTAGATGGACATAGACATCATCAACCTATAATTCAGGAATGATGTAGATTGTGTCTTAAATGCAGGACCGGTTGTAATATAAACATAGGAGAAAATGAGTGTCATTCGTTATATTCTTTATTCTCTGATCCATGAAAACGTTACAGGATGTTGAGAAAATAGTATAGTATGTACAAAAGAATGATAGGAAGTAGATGCATTTATGTACACGATATGCACAGAGGCCTCGCAATTGGCGTCTATTCGTCATCATCGTCGCCATCGTCGCAACCATTGTAATCGTCATTATCGTCATCAACATTACCGTCATCGTTCTCATCGTCATCACTATCATTATAAGCATCATCATCGTCGTAGCAAACATCGTCATAATCATCAACAGCATCATCTTCATAATCGTCGTCATCGTTATCAGCAATGTGATCAACATATTTCATTGTGGATGTTCACACATTCTGATCTCAGAAATAGACTTTTTCAAATTGTTGGTAGACATCACTGTAATTTTACAAGTATTTCAAACGAGCAGAAATTAATGTTATACTGAAGAATGATAACCACCTTATAATCAACAAAATCTTCAACGTGACGCCTCTTTGATAATCGTTCTGAATAAATATCATGCACGCCATCACACATTAAAATAGCTAGACATGTCATGTTCAGATGTAATGATTTATTAATGTATTATGAATGGTATTGTTTTGTTGCCACACTGCCTTTATTCTGGTGTTTATGCAAATAAATCGTATCCATTATCTATGACAAAAAGTATGCTTAACATTTACCTTTTTGTTTCATTCACATTCTTCTGTTTACAGGGAACATTTTCGAAAACACAAGTACAAACAAAACCCTACATGTCATGGATGGTCCAGTCAGTCACGTGGTCAGTGTCATCGATTGCGGGTCCGTGTGCAGTTCGTTCGCAGGCTGTGCAGCAGTGACCTTCACCGATGAATGCTACCTGTACACAGAGGAAAACACAGGGAAAACCAACGACTGTCTGTTGAATGGAGGCTGCTCAATCTATTCAAAACGAGCACCATAGAGTCCAGTCTGAGTGAACGCAGTTCCGCGTTCGATAATCTGAAACAAAATGGCGGGGATCACATAGTGAGCATGGAGTATTTCCAATTTGTCTAGTAATGTCAGAAAAGGTAGAGGGAACTTTGTTATGCATATACACTTATTAAAACCCAGGCAGGTGTTGTCATACAGATTGGTGATTTATAATATTCCACATGATCAGTGTTGAATGCAAATCAAACATATGTGACCCGCCATATCAAATCCAGTCGTAAGTCGGGATTTTTTTTACCCTGTGCCAATGCATTCTCTTATATATGCGAGTCGACCATAAGTCGCCTCGCATATATAAGAGATTGCATTGGCCTAACAATTTTGTATCATTTTTTTTAAATAAATGTTCCTTACAATTTTTAGGACATAAAATAAAAAAACATCCATTACCCTGCATGGAGCCCCACACATATATAGAAGCATATAGAAGAGTGTCGTCTGCTCATGTTTGTCTGGGGCTCTGTATGGGTGAAATTATATAATTGTTAAAGAATACAAGAAAAAATTATTAAAATTGTAAAATATTGTTAGGCCAATGCATTCTCTTATATATGCGAGGCGACCTATGGTCGACTCGCATATATAAGAGAATGCATTGGCACAGGGTAAAAAAAATCCGACTTACGTCGGTATCAACCGACCACAAAACACAGAATTACTCAATCGAAACCAAGAAAAGACAGTCATGCGGAATGTTTAATGAAAAACGTTGTGGGTGTCACTGCATGAGAAGCCCTACATGGCGGTTGTAAAACAATGGATATAGGAATGTTTCAGTCCATCAAACGCGTTGTTGTAGTTTCACTCAGACTGCATGGAGCCATAAATAGTACAAACAGGGTCGGGTTACTACGAGTCGGACGGCTGGTTCAATTGGGACAAGACCAATCAAATGCGCGAAATTCGGCAAGAAGTTTCTGTTTCTACTTCGCGGAAGTAAAAGTACAGTGAGAGCTTTCCGATAAATATCAACAAGCCATATATCCGACTAAATCCTGAAAAGTTACCCATAATTCTGCTGTGGTTAAGGGGTCGATTACTTAGGGCATTACTGTATATTTTAATAATAAATTTTCATCTCAAATTAGATACAAATGCTTAACCCTTTACCCAACAAACCGGCCAAAACCCGCCAAATAAAGCTTCAACAGCCTAAAATATCTTCGGTCTGTCTCAATAGAACCATACAAATATGGATATCATTGGAACCGGCTCATTGACCACATTGTGATAGTTACAGTTAGCCCTGTGCCAATGCATTCTCTTATATATGCGAGTCGACCATAGGTCGCCTCGCATATATAAGAGAATGCATTGGCCTAAACAAAATCTTTTTTTAACACTTTTTACCATTTTTTCTTACATTCTTTAACAATTTTATAATTTTTAATGTGTTAAGCCAATGCATTCTCTTATATATGCGAGGCGACCTATGGTCGACTCGCATATATAAGAGAATGCATTGGCACAGGGCCCTTCTGTTGGGTAAAGGGTTAATGAATGAACATTGCTATCTTATCTGGCATTTGCCATTGGTCTTGTGACTCTCGATTTCTGTTTATTATCCCGCACGCAATGCCTCCTATTGAATAGACTGGTTTTAGTCCAAATCTGCGAAAATCTGAAAACGTAGTAACCTGACCCTTCAGCCAAAATAGCTTATACTAAAATATGTGAGTGAAGTTGGACATTCGGATGAGGTTTGACACATTGATAATGACTCAGTGGGCATTTATATGTTGCCTGATCAACGTAATGCGCGGTGATCAGGGGCGTGACCACGTGATCTTTGCTCGGAGTGTCCAACATTGAATTTTCACTAAAGCTGCACCGCAGAAGACTAAAATTTCCATTCCTTAATTTAATTGGTCCACCCCGCCCCTTCTGTTTGAATTTTTCCGCTCTCTGAGTTGTAATTATCCAACTCTTAATTATCGAATTAATTATGGAGAGACTGGCATACTTTACGACATGTCAATATGAAGACGTTGAGGCAAGATGGATACATTGCATGGATTGATTATAAATTGTCCATTTATGTGTAAATACGCATCAAATATATTTAGGTCAAAGAATTAATTTCTCTGCTGGTGAAAAATGAATAACTATAAATGAAGTAACAGATCTAATTTGCTGTAAAAATAAAAAAATTCTATATCAGTCATATACATTGTTTCTAAATACACTTACATAATACAGAAATGATCTATTATATATTTTGGAAGATCTGTGTGTGTATGTGGGTGTGTGTGTGTGTGAGAGAGAGAGGGTGAGGGTGTGTGTGTGTGTGAGGGTGTGTGGGTGTGGGAGGGTGTGTGTGTGTGTGAGGGAGGGTGAGGGTGTGTGTAAGTGTGTGTGAGGGTGTGTGTGTGTGATCGCGATGAACTCGAAAACGGCCGACCCGATTTCGATGAAACTTGGTATGTGGGGGTATTTTCGGCCGGGGACTGGCATAGGCATATTAATTTGTCCGTGCGACGTGACCTTGAAATCGAGTCATTTCAAAGTCAAACGCCCGAATATCACGGTATTTCGATGAAACTTGGTATGTGGGGATACTTTCGGCCGGGGAGTGGCATAGGCCTATTAATTTGCCTGTGCGACGTGACATAGACCTTGAAATTGGGTCATTTCAAGGTCAAACGCCCGCATATCACGGGATTTCGATGAAACTTGGTATGTGGGGGTACTTTCGGCCGGGGAGTGGCATAGGCCTATTAATTTGCCCGTGCGACGTGACTTTGACCTTGAAATCGGGTCATTTCAAGGTCAAACGCCCGAATATCACGGGATTTCGATGAAAATTAGTGTCTATGGATACTTTCGTATGGGGAGTCTCATAAGCCTATTCATTTGCCCGTGCGACGTGACCTTGACATTGAAATCGGGTCAATTCAAGGTCAAATCGCGAATTTTGATGGGATTTCCACGAAATTTGATACATAGGGTTACTTTTGTCCACTGAGTGTTTTTGACGGGTCAAATCGTGACCCCGACCTGACCTTGACCTTCAAAATGATCAATTCGAGGTCAAATCGGGTAAAACCGGATGGATTTCGACGGGTACTTTTCTCCTGGCAGTGTTTTGGACGGGTCAAATCGTGACCCCACCTGACCTTGACCTTCAAAATGGACAATTCAAGGTCAAATCGCGCAATTCGCCGAAAAGCAGAGGGGAAACAGCCCGGACGAAGTCGGGTCCACCTGCTAGTATGATATATAGATAGAACGACACAAGTGTGTGAACTGGTTAACGTTATTGCACGAGTTTGTTGTGACGCGATGGTACGACGCGGTACGACAAACTAGTGCAATAACGTTAACATGTTCACACGACAGTGTTGTTCTATGTTTATTGCACACTCTGAAGATTGCAGCTTGTAACATACTAACATTTAGGTCGATATTGTTGTATTTAATTGAACAAACGTGTGGGTAATGTAGACTATACCCCATAATTTAGCGAAGAGATTTTCTGTTAAAGTTGACGTCGCCAGTGACGTTGTTGACGTAAAACGTTTGTATTGTTCAAGAACAATACACATTGTTTTATTGAACGTTTCAATTCGTCTGTATTTTGCTGTATTTCGCACAAATAAGCCATTGGGTGTGCAATAAATCCTCTTACACACTCTGCACTAAATTCATCTATTCTTAGGATAATTGTTTTCCTTTATCCACATTTTCTGTTATAGTACCAATATTGTTTTCTGTCTTGTTCTTTTAGTTTTATCACCCTCTCTCTCTGTATTTATATATATAACATTAACACATATATAAAACAAACAAAACATGCTTTGTGATCGGAAAAGTCGAACCTAACACCCCATGGTTTTAACCCTTTACCCAACAAACCGGCCAAAAACGGCCAAATAAAGCTGCAACAATCTAAATTATCTTGGGTCTGTCTCAATAAAACCATACAAATATGGATATCATTGGAACCGGCTCATTGACCACATTGTGATGGTTACAGTTATGCCCTGTGCCAATGCATTCTCTTATATATGCGAGTCGACCATAGGTCGCCTCGCATATATAAGAGAATCCATTGGCCTAAAAAAATATTTTTTTTGCCATTTTTTCTTACATTCTTTAACAATTTTATAATTTTTAATGTTTTAAGCCAATGCATTCTCTTATATATGCGAGGCGACCTATGGTCGACTCGCATATATAAGAGAATGCATTGGCACAGGGCCGCTCTGTTGGGTAAAGGGTTAAGTAGTCCAACTAATAGCAATTTTCATCCAAACGGTTTGACTGAGAGCAGGAAAATATGTTGGTATAAAACGACTTATTTTACCATCAAATAATAGTTAGATTATTATATTAACAGTACAATCCCAATCTACATTCCGGTCTGGAATTTCAAATGGTTTGTTCAGGCATGGAATTACCAACTGCTGAATAGTTTGACCAACCGAAAGTCTCCTGTCACCAGGATGTGGGTAATTTACTTCTGATGTTGGCGCCAAAGATATTTTGTCAAGCCCGCCCTCTTCGATGCACATTGTTCGATCAACAGTTTGTTTGTATAAATGAGTTATAAATCAAACTAGCAGCACAAATGACTACTTATCCGAGCTGCAACACAAACTAAATTATTCCTGGCTACAGTGTTAAAGATGATAATGAAGTGTATTATATAGATTCGACATGTTGATTACTAAACATGATAAGGCCTAACAGAAACCTTTGATTCCTTTAACCCGATTGACCCTTCTTTGAACCGCCGACCCTACACATTTTATTGTGAGTTTTTGTTTTGGTTTAAGTCAATTAGAAATGTCTTTTGTGCATCATATATAAACTCTCTAAAATGGGGCCATGTAGTTTAATTAATATAGTATATGGTAATTGATGTTAAACTTGGAACATGGAACTTGAATTATTTTGTATATACATGTAGAATTATTTAAGTTGTATTAAATCACGTTGGTAATCATGTTTGCACATTTAATCTGTTTTGTGGGGAAATGGCGTGACAATTCCAATAAACGTCATAATACAATATTTTATTATATACTTGCCCATGAATTATAAGGTCTTAGCAGTGAGATATAAGTGATATCCCACTCTAGAGTGATATCCCACTAGTGAGTGATATCAGCTTGAAATTTCTGATGTATTGACATTCATTGGGGGCCATAGGCAAGTAACTAAAGTATATAATAAACAGAATATCCACACTTTTTCAGTGGATATGGGTTAAATCTCATTCGTGATAACAAAACATTTGAATTTCCACTCGTGGCTAAAGCCACTCGTGGAAATTCAATGTTTTGTCATAACTCATGAGATATAACCCATATCGACTGAAAACGTGTGGATATCCTCTATATACGCCCATAATCGCAACACCAAATGTGTTGATTGTATGTCAACGAGTCCCGTTTGTGTCACTGCCTTTTACAAACAATGATGTTGTTACAACTGGAATCTGGGAAGGGATAACCAGACTTAGTTTTAAATTATAGATTTCAGAGGCTCTATGCCACTGAAATATTATCGTACTGATGCGCTGTCGTCAGTGGAGTGCATTTAAAACCAACTGTGCGTGATTAAAAAGTGTAAGTCAAAAACGTTCATGATGGATGAATTATTCATTATCTTCTTCTTCACTACCCTTTTCGGCTTCGTATCCTCTTTCTAAGCATTTCACGTTAAGGAGGACAGTAGAATGGTCCAATGTTGTTGCTCTGAAAACGGATTTTGGGAGCTTATTCCAAATTATGATGGTTGATTGAAAAAAAACGGGTGTTTTTATTGGTTGACTCATGTGTCCTGCTGCCTATACCGTTGTGTTTTGCCCCCCCCCCCCTGGTTTTTTTTATTTCGATGGGTCTAGCACTGGTGATTGTAATCTTTGGATTACGCTGTTGATACACTTATCGAACATGCAAACTTGAGCCTTGGTCCTTCTTTCTTCCAGGTATGCAAATTCAAGCTGTTTTCAAGGCCTTTCTGTGTTGCTTGAAGTATGGAGACACCATACTGTTGATGCTTATTCCACTTTTTGTCGTACATTGGTTTTATGGCATCTTGACTTGATGTTTGGTGGCAGACTTTTAGGTTTCTCCTGCGGAGAGCGTAGGTTGGATTGACTCGCTTGCAAAATGATGATGTGACCATTCCAGGAGAGTTCTTGATAAATGCCCACTCCAATAGATCTTGATGATGGAACTGCCCGTGGGTGTAGTGATTATTTCGGGAGATGTTTTAATTTTTTTTTTGTGATACGAAGGACTTCACACTTATTATGATTAAAATACATCTGCCATTTATGATCCCACTTATCGAGGTTGTCAATATCGCACGGGAGTATTTTGTTGTATAGTAAACAGTCATCTGCAATAGGCGAGGTGTAGATTGGACACACTCAGGGAGGTCATTAATGTAGATTAGGAACAGCAATGGACCCATGATCGTTTTCCGAAGAACACCTGATGTTTCGTTTGATGGACTTGAGAATTTCCCATCAATGATGACCTTTTGCTGTTTATTTGAGAGGAAGACTTCAATTCAGTTGAGTATCGCATCCACTTGCTGTTTTCTTTAATGGCTTTGGAGAAGTCATCACATGCCAGGGTTAGCTGTGTCTCGCGGGACTTCTGATTTCTGCTCCATGCTGGTAGTTTGACAAGATTTCAAGATGTTCCATGTGGGTGACGATTTCATGATGGATAATGCGCTCCAGTAACTTGCGGCTTATTGCTGCTAGAGAACCTGTGCGGTTGTTTGGTGGTGTTGCTTTGTCTCCCATCTTGAATTGAAGAAAGGTGTTACGTAAGCCTCCGTCCAGTCTGATGGTATGTTCTCCTTGATTTACAGAGGTTTTGAAGATTTGAGTAAGCATAGGGACAAACTCAACTCCCGAGGTCTTAAGTAGTATTCCTGGAATACCACTAGGCCCAGTAGCCTTGTTGACATTTATGTTGAGATTTATATTGCTATTCTTTTCTCTTTGACTTCTATATCTGGCAATTTGGTGTATCCATGATGTTATCTTGGTTGAATTGTCGAGAGGTCTTTTATTGTGAATGCAGAGGAGAATTTGGTCATTTAGGATTTCTGCTTTCTTCTGAGATTCATATAAAACTCTATCTTTCTATAATGGCGATATCTCTGTGCTGTCACTCTGTGTTCTTTTGTTGTGAGCCCACAGCTTTATTGACGCCTGTTTCCTGTCTGACCATGCTATGTATGTTTCACATACATATGATACAATCAAAGGTAGCAAGAATTTTAAGTAGGATATGACGTATAAGGGACTCAATAATTAAAAAGGCTCTTAAATCTGTATCAGAGTTTGATTGCATCAAATCCGAGTTACTGTTGTGAAAAATGTGGAAACATTTGCCCATCAAATTGTCGTTTAGCAGAAAATATTTATCGGCTCACTCGTGGTTTGTGTGTTGTAGTTTAACATTCGTATTCAAAAGAGAACGACCAGAGTCACAGAGTTGGCAGACTAACTCACACAAAACCCTTATTTGATAAATATAATGCCTTGAACTTTAATGATTTAGTGAACATGAACGCCCTCATAATAGCATACAAAGCCAAAAATTGACTTTTACCTGAAACTATATTAAACTTTGTTACACGACAATGATATGTTCGCAATACAACACAGAAGAACGAAATTACTATAATATATTCCCAGTATTGCTGCAACCGAACTTTCGAACTCCTTATCAAATGAAATAAGATGCATGAGAGTTTTGAGGCATTCCAAAGCTGAATGTAAGAAACACTTTCTAGATACATATAGAATGGAGAATTAATTTAGAATTTTTTCTTAAATTCATTAAATATTTATTTAATAGTAAATATCTATTTTTGTTAGCTTTAGGTTTAAAGTTATAATAACTTTTTTGTAAATCTTAAAATAAATCATAAAGTACATGTTATTATTTATATCAGTTGTTAATGTAAGAAGACCACATACAAATTTGAAATTAATTCATATATAATTCATATATATATATATACTTAAGTAGAAATACTTCTAGCACCTACTTTTAACACGAATTTGAATGTCAAAAGATATAACAGAAAAGGAAACAAAATAATACATTGTTACTTACCGGTGAGCAAGTGGCCAACAGCAACAGTTTTAAAATTATGTAAATCCCAGTGTTATGTTTCAAGCATAATCTATGTTGTTTGTGTTAACAAATATTTTTTCAAAGCTATATTTTAAATGATAGTGTTCTAATATGTTGTTGGATAATATTTTTGTATATGATTTATTAAGTGTGTTGAATAAATTATTGAATTGAATTGAATCAAATAGTGTAGTTTGCATTGCTGAATAGAGCTATTGGCCAAAAATAAATTGTTCTAAACGGAACATGAGCACACAATTTTGGGGAAAAAACAATTGCCATGTGGTCCAAAGAAGGCAACAAATTTCATGGTAAATAGTGGGGTCCCCTGATCATTAATGTAAAGCCTGTATATCGGACCTTTAGAAACACCATTATTATAATGCCTTGAACCTGAATCAACCACAATTTAGAAGAGATTGAAAGAATTGTCAATTTGAGAAAATAAAACTAACGCTACGTTTTTCTTAATAATTTATTACCTATTAACTCTTTATCTTCACAAGCTTTCGCCTTCAACGGGTGACAACTTTTACTGAATGACCAAATAATGTGTACAATAAGTACAATAACGTCCGATTAGTGACGCGAGTGTATGTGAAATGACGTACAGACCAGAAAATGCGGGAAAACCTTGACATGTAACTATAATGAAATTGACTCGTCTAGATTTCACTCTATGCCGCCATGAACCCTCTGTCCACGTTTATTCGGTCGTCCGCAGGTGCAAGTGTTGTTGATTGATCACAACGGATGCATTATATACGAGGGATGGTCGGTGATACATTCCATCTGGCAATTATTCCTCTATCTCCAAGGCTGTCGTGTACTAGCGGTTCCCGGACTTCCACTATATATCGGCGAAACGCTCAAAACGATTTGCAAACGGTTCGATGGGACATAGACAGAGTGTCAAGGAAAATAATTTTGGTTTGCCCGTGGCCGTGCATTTCGACAAACATGGACATTCGGTGTCGGATATTCGCGTTCAGATTCTAAGACACGGCTAAAGATTTAGGAACAGCGTCTAATTGCGATGTTTGACAGCTTTTTGGTGGGTTAACGTGGACAGAGGGTTCATGGCGGCATAGAGTGAAATCTAGACGAGTTAATTTCACTATATTTACATGTTAACTTTTTCCCGCCATTTCTGGTGGGTACGTCATTTCACAGACACTCGCGTCACCAATCTGACGTTAACGGATTGTAATTCCTGTAATCACTATTTGGTCATTCAGAAACTGTTAACACCCGTTGAAGACGAAAGCCGAAAGCTTGTGAAGATACAGAGTTAATATGTCATATATTTGTTAGTCATTTAACGTATACCACTATATGTTACTGACCACTGACCAGTCTGGAGTAAACTACATACCCACATATAAAAAATAGTGGGTCTGACGACCTTTCGTTCAGTTTTCATTTCCCAAACCCGGGATTCCTTGTAATTACCGCCAATCAAAACTTAGCTCCAAGAAATGTGTGCCCCAATAAAAAACTAGTAACATGTCACGTGCTTTCGGTGTGGAAATTCCGAAGGTGTGGCTAAATGTTGTTAAAATAGTATCCATGACGTCATGTTATACCAGAAGAGAAATTCACAAATCGACAAATAAAGTAGATTGTTGACGAGCGGTCGAAAGTTTAAAATCAAGAATCACCGGAATTTGGATTGCAGGCAACTGTAATTAGGGTACAACTGGCCAATCGTTGGAGCTAATAATACGGCTGTGTAAAAGGTCGGGAGGGTTTCGGTTGGTGGTAGAATTGTGTTGCTCTTCGCTCGTTTTGGCTGCGGTGGTACTACTGCCGGTACTGGGGAACTGATAGATCGTTTTGTTATGTCATTTAACTTTTTTTTAGTTCTGGAGTTGTTTTAGCAAATAGTCCCGACATTCATGTATTTTTTATTCGTGGCCGTTGATTTGTGTTATTTTTTGACAACATGGTCGACAAATCGCCTGGCCAATCTAAAAAATAATTCGTTCTGAGTCCAAGAGATCCACATAAATTGACATTTTTTTATAATTTCAAGAAGATCTGTCTTAGTTATTGTACATATTATTTTGGATCCCGGAAGTTAGCTGTTTCCCTTTATTGTCAGTAAAACAACCGCCGAACGAAAAGTCACAAACCCTGCAACTATTAATTCCGATTCTTAGAATAGGCTTCACAGGGTTGAAGCGGCCATGACGGCACTGGCACGTGACCATGTTTACGCCTGTCAATCACAACTAATTTCAGATTTATATTTAGTGCCGTGTGACGTAATTTGGGGGAAGCCCACTACCGTTCAGAAATGAAAAGTTGATGGGAATGCAATAGACTCAGTATCAGTATGAATCTGAGTGTATGTTTACATAGACTGGTTACTGACCTATGCGACTAGAAGAAGATCCAAGATATGAGATTGGGCAAAATCACACTTTATGATCAGAGGGCTTTTTTATAATGTTCTAAATATTCGACTCCTTAACCACAGCAGAATTAAGGGTAACTTTTCAGGATTTAGCCGGAAATATTGCTTGTTTTGTCATGCAATAGAAGTAAAGTAAATGAGGTTACATGGTTCATAAATATTGTGTCGTATTCCTGACAGATTTTTAGAAAATTAATTTGAAGTCATCTGACCCCAGTCTGGGTGAACGTCGACTCTATATTTGAAATATAGAGTCTGGAGCTAATGTCGCCAAAACCATTTCTATTCAGCGAAGAGCTTCCCCAAAATGACGTCACGGATTTTTAAAAATACATCGATGATTGACAGGTGTCCCCACGTGTTATTTGTTGTGCTTCGCCGACTCATCAACCCACAGAAGGCCTGTGTCGCGACATAAACTTACAGAAGATACTATTTGTCGTGTGTGCGACTATTCTCTTTCGGGAGATGAACTCGCTGTATCAACGGGAAAGCTGCATCCGAGAGCAAAAAATAAGGTCGTCATCAAAAATGATGCTTTAGAACTATTTAAAAGCATAAAATTAAGTCATTTCCTCGGTGTTTGACTTTCAAGTGACTTTTTCACGGCAAATAATTTGATTTGCAAACCATGTTACAATAAAGTAAATCAAATATACGGACATGAGTAAAGTTCTATTTATATTTATGCGAGGCCAAGTTGGTACCATACGCAGCCTATCTATCAGGTCCAGCACATCCTTCAAATTAATCGGAATCGTACCGAATATATAATTTCGAAGCCATTTTTTCTGTCTGTTGTATTTGCAAGCCTCGAAATTCCGCTCTGTTACTATATTTAGAGGTGACATTATGGGAGTCTCCGCCCACTAACACTTGTTTATTAACCCATACGGTTTCATTGGACGGAAAATAATTTACGCAATCAATCAGATTACGGAATCCCGAGGACTTGGAAATGAGATAGCGATGTTATCCGTCAGACCTAATATTCAATGTTGTAATGAATATTTAGGTATGAGTTTACTCAGACTGATCGGACCCTTGCGAGCATTAAATCAATGCTGACTGAACGCACATATTGCCGAGCATTGAATTATGTCATACATATATGTACGTTAGCTCATCAAACTAACTTGAATATTGATGATTGGTAAGCTGCTGATAACCATGCATGGCTGGGTTTTTCGGACCACTGCAGGGGGGGGGGGCGAAAAAAAGTTGCGAGACGTGGGGGTCTTTTTTTTACATTTCCATTTTTTTACACCCACCCACCCTTTCTGGCATTTTTTTTTCATAAAATTTTAGACACCCACCCCAAAACATGAAAGCTTTATGTTGGTCCCCTCTGTAAAAACGACCAACCGCTCTATATTGGTCCCTTCTTTGAAAGACCAAATTAAATGTTACTTCCTGTTAACAAACATGTGCAAAATTGAACTCAGCAATCAGCAATCAGCAAAGGTAGAATATTATGTGATTATATTGGTAAATTTATAACCCAGCCTATTCATCTGTGTGAGTACAGCTGGTGAGTAGATGAAAAATATGTTGAATCCCCTGGAATGACAACAAACAATAACTAGGGCCAGTGTTGGGGCCTACAGTAGAATAAAAAATTACACAAACTTAAATTTATCTTTTTTTCAGACATCAACCAGCATCAACTAGTAGGCCTAGAGCCTATAGTAATACCAAAAAGGAAAATGTGCATATGAACCAGTGTACGAATTAACTTTTATGTATGCCTGCATGACCACCGACCCGACCTCGCATTACGACTTAGAACTAGGCCTAAAATAATGCTTAACCCTTTGAGTTTGAACGTTGATGGTCAATTTAGTGCCAAATCCATATACCCGGATGTATATTACTGAGATTCATTTAGACAATCAGAGCTGAACTTCGGTCATGTACTGGATGGAGTTCATGTGCAATAAGAAATTCACACACATTATGTACATGACCTTTATGTGTGCCTTCAAACTAGACCACCTTGCATGCACATCATCTTATAAATATACACTAATTAAGTAAATTAATTTTGTCTTCTTTGATAATTTTCAAATTAGCCTGAATTAGACATTAAGTGTCATTTACATACTAGTATATGCAGGTAATTATGGGATATAAAATCATATAATAATTACAATGTGAACAAAACTGTAATGTGTCCTGGCCCCTCTTCACATCTATTTAAATAATATTTTTATACTTTTCAGAAGACTATCCAAGGAAGGTTATATTTTTTTTTCTTTCAATAAATGTTATTAAAACTTTATTTCATGTCTACTTATTTACTTATTGATGGTTGTCAACAACACTGAAACAAATAATTTGACAATTCAAATAATTATTTGACAAAAGTATATTTAAAAATCAATTTAGTATACAAACACTGATACAAATATTTAGTTCATACATTACACTCATGCATCAACTAACTGTATGAGTAAAGAGACTGTCATGAAGTATAAGAATTATTGTAATATTCTGTTATGAGTTGTTAGCTGATATTGTCAGACTGCATTAAGTTCACCCTACTCTAGAGCTATCTGAAGTATTTTTTTTTATTGATCTACACCGTGAACTAGACAATTTTCAATATAAAAACTGCCAAGCAAGCTGTAACAGACACAATAAAAAAAAATTGCGCGCAAAAAAAATCAATGAAAATGTTGGGACCCACCCCCACAATATCCACTATTTTTCCATTTTATATCAACTTATGGGGGTAATTATAACAATATTGAATGTATTAGTGCTTCTCATATTGCAAGAAGCCACAACATATAAACAAATAGTAGTGTAAAAATGGTCCAGGAGATGAGGGACCCTGTAGGCTAATAAATTAAATAACTCGCTCTTCAATCAAAAGCTTTCGGCCTCAGGCCTTCCTCAGTTGATATTATTGAGACAAAATCACATGATGGCATTCAGATAAACATACATATGTATGTTTATCTGAATGCCATCATGTGATTTTGTCTCAATAATATCAACTGAGGAAGGCCTGAGGCCGAAAGCTTTTGATTGAAGAGCGAGTTATTTAATTTATAAACAAATATGTTTAAAACAGTTGAAAATATGTCAACGGAAAAAAAATCAAAAAAGGTGGTCAAAAACTGTTTCCGGCCTTGGGTACCCCCCCCCCCCCCCCACCCCCCCCCCCCCCCCACCTCATGTCTCGCAACTTTTTTTCGCCCCCCCCCCCTGACCACTGGCTTATATATGGACTCGCATGCACTATCAAAAACTGTATAACTAAAGTTTAGTCAGATTCATACCAATCGTTTAGTCAACCGAATCCACTGAACGGTTGGTTATAGCTGTTAACTAAACTAGTTAAGTTAGAAAAAAGTAACCAAACATTTGGATTATGGTAACCCAACTTTGTAATCAAACGTTGGATTAAATTAACCAAACATTGGGTTTGAAGTAACTAAGCATTGTGTTTAGAGAAAACCGATGCCAATATATATTGATATTTCATCTTAATGGGTGAGTTTTTACATCGGAGATTCTGGTCATTAATCAAGTTCCCCAGAAATAAGTCAAATCAGTTAATTCATTTCGGACCTTAACGACTTAAAGGGGTACTGTACGCCAAATGTTGTTGTTGGTTTCTATAGTCTCCGAGTCGGGGAATAAGGTAACAATTTTTTCATTATTTGAAAGTCTGTTGAGTACGATGTAGTGTTACGGATGACAAATTTACCGGAATGCAAAAATACAAATTGTCGTTGTCGAGTAATTTTTGTACAGTTTTCAACCAAATGAATCAAATAAAAGTTATATTATAGGCATACTAGTCCCATATAATCATTTAAGTTATTGTATCGTCGCTAGTCAGTGAGTGGCTTGAGTGTTCTCCACGTATCATCATAATATTTTAAGCGATCGTGTGTGCGATCGGTTTAAAATCCAGTATCCCTCAATTACTTTATTTGATTACGGAAATTCGTAATTTAATTGACGCCATTTTATGGCTCCAGTCATAAATTCAATTTATATCAAATTATTAACTTTTAAATTATTAAATTTTAAGATAGCCTATTAACCTGAGCGTTTACAGAATACATCTTCGACTCAAATTACTTATGTTTCTATATATTATCGATATTAGATCGTTGTTGTCACCGGAAATTTATTGAAAATGGCGTACAGTACCCCTTTAACAGAGGAGAGATATTGAATTAATCTAGACTTCGAGCATAGTATGTGATATGAAAATCCGAAACGAGGTGTAACATATAATGACTTCCTTTTCGGGAAGCAATTAATAACATAGACAAGAATACGTGTACCAAAGACAAGCAATAATACAACTATATAATATAACATAATATATGTTACACTGTGTATTTATTTTGATACCAGCAAAGAGAAGAAAATACGACAGAGAGCCACATCGAGCAAATCTTTATCAAGGGGCACAACTGATTATTTGTCTATATGTGACCCGCCATATCAAATCCAGTCGTAAGTCTTTAACAATTTTTTAATTTTACCCATACAGAGCCCCAGACAAACATGAGCAGACGACACTCTTCTATATGCTTCTATATATGTGTGGGGCTCCCTGCAGGGTAATGGATGTTTTTTATTTTATGTCCTAAAAAAGTAAGAAACATTTATTTAAACAAAATGATAAAAAATTGTTAGGCCAATGCATTCTATTATATATGCGAGGCGACCTGTGGTCGACTCGTATAATAAGAGAATGCATTGGCACAGGGTAAAAAAAACTCTAACCCAACAAAAATCCAACTTCTGGAATTTGATCCAATCATTAACCCACATTTGGATAACCCAACAATTTTGACTAAATATTATTTTGGGTGTGGCTTATAGGGACCCTGTATGACTTATAGGATCCCTGCATGGCTTATAATCTCAATGCATTGCTTACACGGACCTTGTATTTTACGAAACCCGGGTGATACAGAACTTTTTGCACAAAAACACTTTCTTTCCGTTTCGAATATCTGAAATAAAATTTATTGTAGAACACTGATATATTTATGTATAAAACGGAATGACTGATATGTTTATTCGTAACACGGATCCGCTTATCCAGAACACTATGTGTATGTAGCACACGGAGTGGCTTATGTAGAACACAAATAGGTTTATGTATAACATGGAGTGGCATATATGTATACAACTGATATGTGTATGTATAACACGGAGTGGCTTATGTAGAACACTGATATGTTTATTCATAACACGGATATCGTATGTAGATCACTGGTATGCCTATGTATAACACGGAATGAATTATGTAGAACACGAATGGGTTTACGTATAACATAGAGTGGCTTATGTAGAACACTGATCGGTTTATTATAACATGGAGTGGCTGATGTAGATCACTGATATGTTATGTATAACAGGGGTGGCTTATGTATAACACGAATATGCTTATGCAGAACATTGCTAGGCTTATATATAGCATGTTTAGGCTTAAGTAGAACACTGCTATGTTTATTTTTATAGATAACACGGAGTGGCTTCTGTAAAACACGGATATACTTATGTAGAACACTGATATGTTTATGTATAACAGGGAGTGGAACACTGATATGTTTATGTATATACACGGGGTGGCTTATGTAGAACACGGATAGTTGTATGCATAACACGGTATGCGTATGTAGAACACTGATGTATTTATATATAACAAGGAGTGGTTTATGTAGAACAATTATATGTTTATGTACAACAGGGAGTGGCTTATGTAGAACACTGATATGTTTATACATAATATGGAGTGGCTTATATAGAACAATAATATGATTATGTATAACACGGAGTGACTTTATATGTGGAACACTAATCTGTTTATGTATAACATAGAGTGGCTATGTAGAACACTGATATGTTCATGTATAACACGGATATGCTTATGTAGAACACTGATTTGTTTATGTATAACTTTGCGTGGATGTACAACACTGATAAGTTGATGTATAAAACTAAATATGTTTATGTATAGCATGAATAGGCCTATGTAGAACACTGATATGTCATATATAACAGGGAGTGGCTTATGTATAACCCGGCATGAATTATGTATAACACGGATATGTTTATGTATAACACTAAATATGTTTATGTATAGCACGAATAGGCCTATCTGGAACACTGCTATGTCATATATAACATGGAGTGGATTATGTAGAACAAGTGGTTATTATGTTAATAACTAACCACTTGATTTTAGAGTTATCCATCTTACACCAGCAATTTGTCTGTTTGAACACGGGGCAGACTAAATTACTGTCCCAGATCTCGAGAAATTAACGAATTTCAAAAATCGATATCTGATCACTCTGAGCTTTGATGTGTGGGTTCCTCGACTAGAATCAAATATTTTTTACTCCCGAAGCCAAAGAAATAGTAATATATGACCCTCTGATCGGATTGAGTACCTTTAACATCTCCTCATACAAATATGTTCATATTGGACAGAATAAAGCCCATAGTGGACTTATATCCATTATTCCGGTCTGCGGCACGGGCCAAAGTGAAACCACATTATAAAGAGCGTGAATCTGGTGGGTCGTTTAGGTTCATATAGAGCGTAATTCAGATTCAGATAATGAGCTTATTTTCAGGCGAACGTGGTGTGTGGTTGCATCGATCGTTTGAGATCTATCGTTTTTTCAAACCTCACGTGTGTAATTTACTTTCCACAAACACAATGAAGTTCTTAATTTAAATTATTTACTAACTAGCGACCTTCCACCGATATACAATATACATCTAATTGAGTTTTGTCGTCAACGATTGTGTACTGCGGGTGGCATTTCTGGTGTTCTACGGTTGGTCTCAGCCAGTGTCAGTGACAACAGCTTTACGAATAACTCCAATTGCGCTGTGCATGTCGCCAATGGCAATAGGATGCGGTATTTGTTCTAAGGTTGTTCTCAGCCATCGACACCGACATCAGCAGTACGAATAGTCTGGGTCCCGGATCTTCTGACCTCTCTTGGTTCCTACATGTACACGTGGACGATCATTATCACCACAATCACGTGACACATAGAGTACGATGTTTTTCTCTCCAATTCCGGGAGTCATTTCATGTTTGATATGGTGGTTCCTTGACGGGACTCACAGCGTAAAGTACACACTTACCAGTACTCCATTCGACTGGGGGCGGAGTCCACGGTACGTCAATGCATGGTCCTTACCAGAATGTGCTGGTTACTGCGAAGATACGGATTGTAAAACCTTTAGTTTTGATGGCCACACATGTACTCTCGACGCCTCGGTGGACATCGGTGGCCAAGTTTGGGAATACTTTCACAGTGAGTATATCGTCTGCGAATGAACCACTGCATAAACGCCCGATCCGATCCTAATTTGACAACTCGCGGTCCTGTTGAATTCTTTGAGAAGACTTAAAAAACTTTGTTTTCCAGAGACACGAATACAATGTGTCTCTGTAAATAACATTGTTATCTACTAGTATACCTTTGCCTTCGTTATCGTTTATAACATCCGCACTTTTTATATAGAAACACGTTCATGTTAGTTCTCCCGGTTGACAAGAAAACACGATTGTATAATATTATAAAGTCGATGTAGAAGAGAAAAAGGGAAATTTTCTGAGCGCGAGTTTTTAGTTTTCGGAATTCTGTGGTTTAGATTAGTCAATTCCACAATCCGGCCCGGTTGAAATGTTTGGTAAAGAATTGTAAACGTCAAACCCGTATCAGCATTCTGCTTCTTTGACTACATATTAATTAAGCAGGTATATTACTTTCTGATCTCTACTCGAGATCCATAATCATAAAAAGCTTCTAATTTGACGTGAGCATTCATGTATGTAGAATGCATAAATTTTCGAATGACCGCGGCTTCGAATCAAAACAGGAAATTTTCTAACTAACTAACAGTATTATATTTGTAAATTATTTGTATCATTAAGGGTGGATACACACATGCATGTAATTTCTGTATGTAAAATACATGTATTTTACATGGCCACACCAATAATTGACAAAATTAATCACCTGCGCGCGAGAGGTCAATTTCACCAGTGAGTAGTTATAAGCCATTATCAAACAAACTGCCATCAAGAAATTTCAGGCCAGTCATAAACATGACTTCTTTCATGGATGCCGAAATGAGTAATTCTTGTCTGATATATGTTGCTGTTTTTCACGAGTTATAATTCATTTCGAAAAGTGGATTAGAGCCGGTCGATTTTATACTTGATTTGTTTCTGTCATTTCTTGGAAACAGGGTCATCCAAAACAAAAATAAAATATGCAGAATTATTTTATAGGATGATACCGGCTTGTTGAGGTTTCTCTGATAATTTGAGAGCGAGCTCATGTGATAACATTAATTCAATTGGGATTGCAAATATTCATTATAGCGCCAAAAACTAATGCAGGTACAGCATTGACATTAAAAAGAGTGACACCCCCCCCCCCCCATTTATATATATGTTTCTCAAGCCAAAGGTTGAACAAGCTCCTAACTGTCACAAGCTTGAATTATAACATTTTCGACCATAATCCATGATTGGAGGAGGGCTGGTTCTCGAAAGCTTCCAATAACTAAGGGAGTTAATTGAATGTATTAGCCGGGATTATCTGGGCAAGAGTTACAATATAATGTTTTACTTAAATATTCCATTGTTGAAAATTTTGCGTATACATGTATAACTGTATAACACATGAGAGGAAAGGTGACGTAGTTGGGAACTCGTAGCTAGGCAACCCTTTCGTCGAATGATGAAAAACAGCAACACCATGCATTCAAATTTATAGCTGTATAAAATGTTCATAATTATATGAATAGCATAAATTGCTGCATATTAGATTAATCACTCGTAGAAAACAGACACGACATACATGACTACGATATTTATAAAGCAGGGTGTCAGGACTCAGGATGCTGCATGCACACCCCCGTCGATGAAATATGCAATGGTGAATTCGGTAGCTTCTGGGATAATATAGCTCCCCGTGCATGTTGGGGGTCATAGCACCCTGCGTTGGGGAAGAGGCCATCACTGGTATTAAGATCAATAGAAGACTGACAATGATTTAAACAGAACGTCGACCATTTGAGTTATCGTGCGAATAATTATTTTAAGCGGCCTGACTACTTCGTCCCCGTCAACGGCTGTTCATCGGTTCAGAGTTGAACTCACTGTGGTCAAACACAGTCGCAATGATTGGGTTGTCAGCGGACACATATTACACGGTGTGTATGATCCATGTAAAACGCCAAATACACGATATTTACAGAGATTACATGCATGTGTGTATCCACCCTAATCGAGAAAACCGAGATGAAACAATCAAACCTACTCACTTTATCCCTTTTCTATGCTAAATATCCTTTTAAAGTGTACAAATGAATGGTCTGTTATTGATTTGTAGGGACGTTAATGTGATAAAAGCAGAGGACAGATAAAAAAAAGTGCAGAAGGATCCCTATTTATTGAGGGAAATGTTTCGATAATAATTTCAACAATTATTATTGGAACATTTCCCATGAGATAATTACAAATATCGTACAATGCACATGCACACAAGAAACCGCATGACAACACTAATACTAATGTGTATGGCTTATAACAATATCAGTTTTGTTTTGGCATAATTTGAGTTTAGGATAATTATGTTTGAAAGAATTTTCCCATGTTATCTGCATAATTATACAAATAGACATAAGGAATTGACATTGTATCTATAACAGTTAATTCATTATGTCTATGAATTTTGCGCCAACAATGTAGCAATTAATTAAAGAGAGAGTGTACGCCAATTTCAATAAAGCCACCCACTAATTGTACAATGAATTTAATGAGTATCTGGGACTATTATGCATATGATATAACATTTATTTGATAAATTTCCTGAAAACTACAAAAATATCTCGATGACGATCGTTTCTATTTTTGCATTCCGGCGTATCTGCCATCTGTAACATTACTTCGTACTCAGCAGACAGTAAATAGTGGAAATCGTGTTACCTTATTCTACGAAGCAGAGAACATAGAAACAAACAACAACATTTGAGTACAGTACACCCTGAACGTGCAGTATCATTTTTTTGTAACTATAACATTAAACTGATGAACGGTACTGCTTGTTTCAGTGGAGATTGGGCAAGGATCTGTTAGCGTTTTACTGGTCGAAATATATACGTGTTATTTTGCAGATTGTCCGCTTTCATCGGGATACAACATATATATACTTGGTGGGAACGGTTTCTGCCTGAAGTATGTTGCAACTCCGACCCTGAACTCACCAAACGAAAAAGCCGCTTGCGCGGCGGAGGGGGGTACACTGATTCTACCCGAGAGTAGAGCTATGGTAGACGACCTACAGACGTTGCTGGTATCCTTTGGACATGGCACAGGTAAACATTTAAATTGTTCATATATGTCTCCATTGAACTGTCACGAATCGGGGCCCATCATATCTGGCTTTAAAATATATAGCCCCCCCCCCCCGAGCCTACATATGGAAAACACCCGCCCACCCCCTTTGTGGAATTTTGAAACATTCCAAATCTTTTGAAACTTGTGTGCCATCTGAGCAGTGTCGCTTTCGAATTTTAAGGCAATTTTTATTTGTTTGGACTTTTTGTCTAAATAATACTTTTTGGCGGGGTAGGGGTAAGTAATTGCCCTAATACTGGACATACTTTTACACATAACGCGCTTAATTTGGTTTCCACTTAAAGGGGTGTTATCATGTAATAGTAATATACAACAAAAGTAAACATCGATATAATATGTTACTTTTTCACGAATATAAATTTAAGTTTTTCTTTAAATTTTTCGAGGAGCGTGAAAGTCATGCACACTGCAGTATTATGATGGTCGATACGACAATAATACCACTGTCGGCAGTTATTCTCCTACGTATGTGTATGTAAAGAGTAATGGCTAAGACAGTTTTTTGGTGATAAAGTATAAGGGCATAAATCAACAAATCTGACGTGCGGGTGGAATGTCTATTTCCCAAATCTTTTGGCAGACATTTGGGGTGAGGGTAAGTTAATTGGTCATAGCAGATTACTGTCATGGAATGTCTAATATGGAAATGGCTTTGTTGTGGAGCATACTGATAATACTTTCCAAAAATGTATAAAAAAAGAGAACTAAATAGCCAAATAATTTTATAACATAATACAAATCAATTTTATAGGCTATAGAACTGACCGTCGTCCGTCCGTCCGTGTGTACGTCACACGTTATGGGTATCTTCACTGTGTAATAAACTCCCACATTTTCGAACGTAGATATTTGAAACATTAGTACATTATTACAATACATTGCTGATGTGTATATGGAGGACGGAAAATATTGTTTCGACCGAGTTATTCCCCTTTCTTGACTTAGAAATATGTTTACCGTTTTGAGTTTGGTTGCCTTAATTGTGTAATCAACTCCCCACACAGGTTCAATAGTAGGGAATTGAAACTTTAGCATATTGTTACGCATATAATGGCTGCGGACACACGTATCACAGTAGCGATGGCATAGTAGGTGTGACAATTAATTATGGAGCAATTTTGGTGACAATTGGTCGTCATATTCCTGTGCCATAGCGAGACATGTCGCCCGCCGCACATTCACACAATGAGTCTTTGCCAAGCTCTATCAGCGTCGAGATCGACATCTCAATGATTTATCAAACCGAATGTCTTGTCGCTGTTGATCGTTACTCAACACGCAATGTTATATTTTTAATGCTAACACACAAGACAATTCTGGACGATCGGTCGTGCAATTTTATGTATCGTAGATAATACAATGTGGCTAAACGTAATGAGTAGAGATCAACCTTAGATAAACTGTGGGCTCTCACACCCCCAACATAGAACGAGCATCTCAAACTCTACGCAAATGCTACTTCGCTGCTTGTCGATCTCCAATCTCCAAGGATTTTAGCCCTATGACAAAACTGAAACTTCTCACCCACGTCGTCACTCCTAAATCACTTTACGGTTGCGAGATGTGGTGGGATCTGACAAAAACTAATATGAAAATGCTAGAAAGAGCTTATCGCATGTGTATTAAAAACATGCAACATATTCCTCAGAGAAGCAGCACGATTCTCTCTCTTTCCCTGCTTGGGATTCTGCCAATACAATATGAAATTGAGCGTAGAAAGTTACTGTTCTTAGGCACATTGATACATTCACCGAGTAATCACAGACATGCTTTAGAAATATTTTTATTTAATCTCCACGGTAACCTTATTTATGGTCGCACAGAAACAGGCTTCCTCAAGGAAATAACTAGAATCCTTAAAATGTATGATCTGTATGACATTCTCGTGACATTTGCTAACTCAGGCATATTTCCGTCTCTAGTAACGTGGAAGCGGTTGATTAAAGAAAAACTTGTTGCACATTATTCACGCCAGATATATTATAATCCACATTTATCAGATATGCACTTTTTCTACCAAGTTAAACCAGACCCATTTAGCACTTGGAGAATATGGTCCTTATGGCGAGAAGAGCAGTCCTTCTCTGCTTTAAGTATTCAGATGGCTAACATTCTTAACAGAACGACATATGACAATGATTCATTGTGTCACCATTGCCAACGAGCGTTTTCCAACCAGTTGTTTCATATGTACACTGACTGTTCTTCCGAGTTCGCACTGACAACGCGAAACTCTTTCTGGTATTCCATTATTGACAACTATACAGTTGTAGTTTTTAATATACTAGATTCAATGACCGACAGAACGTTTCTAGCATACTGTTTTGGTGGATGTATACGCTCTGAAATACACCTCATGTTTGACGAGGAACAAGTTTTTAGACATTGTGTCAGCTTTATTTGCTTGTTGTGTAGATGAATTTCGATTTACACCAGTTTCCTATGATGATCAACAACGAATTGCCATTATGTATATGTTTATAATTTGATATGATGTAATGTATATAATTGTGTATGCTTGTAAGTTGTAACATATTATCTTCTCATATGGAGGAATAAAACTATCTCTCTCTCTCTCACCAAACTCTACCATAATTAATTGTCACACCTACTGTGCCATCGCTACTGTGGTAAGTGTGTCCGCAGCCATTGCCGGTGTTCAGCAAGTACATGGACTAAACGTAACAAGTAATGTTTAACCAAGGCATTCCATGTTCTTCATTCAGAAACGTTCTTCCATTCTAATTTAAAATGTATAATTTGTTTTATTAAATAACGTTTTTTGTTCTGTTTCGAGGAGCCAACCTCCTAAGAAAACGACAACTATTCTGCGGACGTGTGGTCGGCGACCTGTTATTATATTTTATTACATAATCATTTCACTGTTTATTATGTTTTATTACATAATCATTTCACTGTTTTCTGGTACACACAACTCGGTAAAATAGCATGTTTACGAACACACACTGAGTGCAGTTTATATCATATCACGAGAGGGGAATTTATTTATTCAAGAAACTTCATAGCTATTTTCATTTACAAATAGTACCTAGTACTACCTACGCCCGGCCATAATTTTCTATATTTGAGAATTCTCATGTGATGCCTGTTGAAATCTTCGACTACGATGAGTTCTATGCCATGAACAGTTAAAGGCACGTGAGGCCTTAAACCCCTGTCACACTCAGACCGGCGCTCTCACTGCGCTGCAAAAGTACCAACATATGAGTAACACGCAGGAGGAGCGCCGAAAACTGTCGAAATTGTCAAACTTTTAAAACAAAGTATGCTCCTATTGCGTTCCTACTTTGTCAAGTCTCACGCTCTTAGTGCGTTCAAGTCGCTGTCATTGTGATGCTAGTACGTTCTCAATAAGTTCGCAAAACGTTCTCTGCGCGGGCGCGGAGAGTACAGATAGCGCCTCCTGCGTTCTCCAGTCATAGTCAGTTTTTAGGTTGTGGGGAAAATACCCAACACTCCGCAATAGATTAGCTGTCCGATTAAACTACTGTCACACTCCGCTGCGATCAGGCCGGCGCTTGCATTGCGCTGAAAAATAATCAAAGCGCAGTAAGGTATCCAAGAACGTAATGGTGACGCAGTGGACACTGGCTAGGACGGGAGAGGGTCTCCGTGATCGCCCCAGAGCGCCAGAGCGCCGCGCTTGTTTTGTGCATGCACAAAACAATCGCAGAGGTTCGGCGTTCTGACCAGACGTAGTACCGTCGCCATGACAGCGCAAAGCGTACTAACAACGCAATGACAACGACTTGAACGCATTAAGAGCGTTTACGGCGTGGAGGAAACGCAGTGAAAGCGTGAGACTTGACAAAGCAGGAACGCAATGGGTGGTACAAAGAGGGCGATGAAAACGTGATAAGCGGGATAGGAGCATGGCTTGACACGCGCGCCGCATGTATAACTGGTGGGGAGTTTCTCGTTTCGCGTGCGGGCTGACATTATCAATGGGTGTTTTATTAGTTTTATTTATAGAATGGGAATTTTTGGGATGATTAAAAGTCAAACTGCGAGCTGGAGGCCGAGTCCCGTAAAAGGTGCATGTAGTTGGGGAAATTCAATTTCGTTTATTGTGTTAATCAACGTTGATTAATGTTGAGTTTTGGTTTGTGATAAACTATATGTCAATTACAAATGAAAGAAATGTCTGCAGCACACTGGGGGTTGTGGTCGGAGACGGTCGAGTCGGCCACCGGTTCATTAATTAGGGGCTGGTTGTTATTGTTATTTAACAGAATTCTGAGTTGGTCATTCGCAAAACCAATATATTTTATATTCTACAATTACATTCTTGGGTTTATAATATATGATCTTGAGCGCGTTACCATTTCTGACATTGGTTCTCTTGTTTTAACAGATTGAAAATTTATGACAATTTTCGGCGCTTCCACTGTGCGTTACTCGTATTTTGATACTTTTTCAACTCAAAGCAAACGCCAGCCTGATCGCAGCGGAGTGTGACAGTGGTATGAGCAGACCGCATTTCAAAGTGGGATCGTACTGTAAACCTGCTGTAAACGCCAGAAGAACGCCATGTATAACGCTTGGGCGTAAAGCGAGCGCCAGAGTCGCAGTGGCAGCACAATGTGGACGTTCTATGAGCGGGAACCAGTCCATAACACCCCATGACAGCGCAGAAAGAGCGCAATAAGTTTTGGACAGAGCCTCATTAAGCGTATTAAGGACGGGAAAGGCACGTAGTGAGAATTTGATTAAGCTTACTGTAGTCGCAAAAGACAAGATTAATTTCTTGCTGGGACCACGAGAAGCTAATATGCGCTCTTGCTACATCCACATAACGCTCACGTCGCTCGCTTGGCGCTTTGCTTTGCGCTGTCACGGCGACAGTACTACGTCCTGGTAAGAACGCCAAGCCTCTGCGCTTGTTTTGTGCATGCATAAAACAATCGCGGCGCTCTGGCACCTATGGGCGACCATGGAGATCCTCGCCCGTTGTAGCCAGTGTCCACTGCGTCACCAATCGGTTCTTGGAGACCTTAGTGCGTTTAGGTGGGCGCTTTGATACTTTTGCAGCGCAATGAGAGCGCCGGCCTGAGTGTGACAGGGGCTTTAGTTGTCGAAAATATTCATATTTGTTCCAATCACCGTCAACAGAAAAACATTAAAACGCATACAGTTTCGTCCATATATACCATGACCATCGCGTAAACAGCATGCTATCACAAAGACCTACATGTACTATATTTTACGTAAGCAAGAGCCTGATTGTGTTACAGAAGACAGCACAATGCTACTGGCTAATCACACACAAATGGTATAAACGCTCTTTATTAGATCATATCAGGAATTCACCAACAAAGAACGCTCTTTATGTTTATCATCATAATATAAACAAACACCAGAAAAGTAACTTTTTATGCTTTTGTTTACATAACAATGGTCAAACATATGACAATAACATACTGTTTATGCGATATTTCTTATTTGTATACGGACAAAGTATGTCTACATTTTAATGTTCTTTCTGCTTGTGGCGGTTTTTGACGGGTGGAAATATTTTCACAGGATACCCACCGCCAAGGCCAACCGTGCCTTTAACCAAATCAAATCACTCGCCATATATCCCAACACTGGCCTATATTTGAGAGGCGGTTGTTTGCTTTCTGTGCCTTACCAATGTTTCATGTGTGGCAATGTCGGTCATTGTTTGAAGTATTTATCTGGTTTGCACCCCCGAAAACATAGTTGCTCCACGTCGATTGAATGACTACACTAACATGACCGCGCCATATATCCAGGTCATGCGCACGGGTGTAGATATGTGATCATCCGTAGGATAGGGCATCATATAATATGTGATCCTCGTCTCAGGAGTCACTCGTGGCTCAATGAATGCAGGATCATATATCAAAATGAGAGGATATGGTGATCCCATGAAAAGGGGATCACCATATCCTCTCATTTTGATATGTGATCCTAAAATAAGAAAATATTTTTATTAACTAAATAACGGAGATATTTGAAGAAGTGTTTTTGACGAAATAACGGAAATATTTGAAGAAGTGTTTTTGACGAAATAACGGAAATATTTGAAGAAGTGTTTTAAAGAGCGTACCGCAAACTTCCCCCAAGCCCACCCACACTATAGAAGAATTTGACTTATATTTTACCAGAGTTGATCTATTGTGGTGTTGTAATTTCTCATACAAATCGCAGTTATTTAGTAAAGGGACATTATTTATCGAGTTATTACCCTTCATATAAAATCACTAAAAATAGATAAAGATCGCATATCAAAACCTATTTTATCCTCCGTAGGATCAGATATCGTTTATAGTCTACACTCGTGCGCATTAGGTGCTATATCCCAACACTGGCCTATTGGAGAGAAGTTGTTTGCTTCCTGTGGCTTACCAATGTGTCATGTTTGGCATTGCTGGTCATTGTTTGAAGTATTTCGATTGAATGACTACACTATAAAAGAATACAATTGCTATCTACGAAAGTGATATGAGCCTTGTAACAACGACTCCTCCCGCTGCAGCCTGACTTACAGTAACAAAGGTTGATAAACATTCATCTTTTTTTCTTGACAGCATCTCTGTTCGTCGCAGGAGAAGATCTTTACCTCAACAACACATACTATTTCAATGGAGAGGTCATTCCCTTCACAGACTGGGCTCCTGGTTATCCTCAAGGTGTGAGTTATAGGCATCTCAGAATAGAAATGTCAAGCGGGAAATACAAACTTGCTGACGGGGACGGACAAGCGGAGAGGCCATATGTCTGTCAAATGCACTAATGGAAGACACCAAAATACTGAGAAAGGACAGTTAAACAGGTGCCATCAGAACAGAAATATCCGATTTATCTCTCAGAAACATGACGAAAGATTTGCAAACATCAGACCATCTTTTCAAATAAAATGGAAATATCTTTGGTGTCACAGGTTCTTGTTGTTTATGAACGATCTTAACGGGTTTCTACACATAGCTCGTCGGCGGATGCGGAAAGTATAGATGGACATATATACAGAAAGCTACTTAGTACACCACCTGAATGAATCGATGCCTATCTGAACGCCACGTCATGCATATTCGATTCAAATGTCAAAAAGATAACTTTGATTATATTTAAAGGGAATTGTTGGGAGGAACAAATTTATTGGAAATGAGTGACACTATAAAAAGTACATGATCTGAACTGGTGAAAGGTTCGAATAACTATTTAATTTGAGAGCAACATTGCTTCAAGAATATTAACATAATGTTAGTTGTATGCTGGAAAATTGTGAGCATTTTGAAGAACTGACATAAACGTTTGCACTGAGATGAGTTTTAGGTCATAGGTCCATAGCCAAATAACCAACTGACCAGCTGTCTCTATTGCTATGCATGTATGTCCACGTTGATGTAATTCGGGATCCCAATATTTGTTTTTTTAATATTTGCTGTTATTACTGTACAATATATACAGGATCTATACAACGAGTCCCCAGTTTATAGCGGAATTTACAAAACGTGTCCAGTAATTTAGGTCTGAACCGAGCCTTTGGCGATGCCCAGACATCATTTACTGGACGAGTTTTGTAATTCCGCTATAACCTGGGGACAAGTTGTAGATTATATTTAATACATGATCCAAAACCTCGATAAAACATACTTAAATCAACAAATGGTTATCTGAAACAAATCTCGGCTTCTAACGAATGCGATGACATTTCACGTAACTATCCGTTGTTTGCCCGCGAAAATAAATAGTCCCAGTTAAATAGAGACGTATTTAATGGCGTATATTTAATGAAATAACTATTCAAGCTTTTCATTCATTAGAGTTTGTTGGAAAAATATTGGAAGTCATATTATTTTGGGTATCGTAAGGAATATAAACAGACGACAAACCGGAAGTCTAAGGTCACATGACACTATTTTCATTTCACAGTTTATAGAATGGGTTTATTGAATGGAATAAGCGTAGGATCATGCAATAAATAGACATACAAAATGTGTTAAGATACATGTTTGGTACATAATTATAAATTATATTGAACATGAATTATTATGCACATTTCAGAAATGAATAATTAATATTATGTTAATAGGAAGTGGTCTGTGATGGGGGGGGGGTTCTCGAATATGGAAACTATAGTATGATATATTAATTTCAGTTCTTTTTCACACTCACATGCACACTTCTCTTAATTTCAGGAGAATTTAAATGCATTGAAACAATGTAAATAGCACATCAATTTGAGCCCAATCATAACTATCTATTATATATTTTGGAAGATCTGTGTGTGTGTGAGAGGGTGTGTGTGTGTGTGTGTGAGGGGTGTGTGTGTGTGTGTGTGTGAGAGATCGCGATGAACTCGAAAACGGCCGATTTCGATGAAACTTGGTATGTGGGTGTATTTTCGGCCGGGGACTGGCATAGGCATATTAATTTGTCCGTGCGACGTGACCTTGACCTTGAAATCGGGTCATTTCAAGGTCAAACGCCCGAATATCACGGGATTTCAATGAAAATTAGTGTCTAGGGATACTTTCGTATGGGGAGTCTCATAAGCCTATTCGTTTGCCCGTGCGACGTGACCTTGACCTTGAAACCTGGTCAATTCAAGGTCAAATCGCGAAATTTGATACATAGGGTTACTTTTGTCCACTGAGTGTTTTGGACGGGTCAAATCGTGACCCCGACCTGACCTTGACCTTTAAAATGATCAATTCGAGGTCAAATCGGGTAAAACCGGATGGATTTCGACGGGTACTTTTGTCGGGTACTTTTGTCCGGGCAGTGTTTTGGACGGGTCAAATCGTGACCCCACCTGACCTTGACCTTCAAAATGGACAATTCAATGTCAAATCGCGCAATTCGCCGAAAAGCAGAGGGGAAACAGCCCGGACGAAGTCGGGTCCACCTGCTAGTATATATATATATATATATTGGGAAAAGTATTGGGGAGACTTTCACAACAAACATGGACATTATAAATATAAGATAAAATGATAATTGTGTCAAATACATGAGCGATGTTTGACGCTGGGAGAGCATTATACCTTGTACCGGCGATCATGTGGATTTCAAAATCTGACCTAGAATCCGTGTAATCTCGATTTAGTCCCGCCCCGTAATCGGTTTCGGATTCTGAATCCAGATTCTCCCACGAAATAATGACTCTGGAAATTAGCCGGCGAGTGATCCGTGCCGGCGACTCTAGCACGAATACTGAAATAAATTTCAGGAAGAAGTCGGCATTGACTAATTATATTTTGTTTGGTTAGAAATTTGCTAACTGGCGTGATTATTAAGTTCCATTCGTTTTGAAATTTATACATTATGTTTTATTAGATGCAAGTTGCCTTTCAATGCGATATCGTATAAATCAATTTCTCGAAAAAATACTTCCAGGGAGGACGTATCAGGATTGAACTCTGATTTGTATAACTAGTACTTCAGTAGTGTTAATAGCAAATACCTATTTGTTTGTCTCGTTTTTGACTGTTTGTGTTTGGTGGGAGAATAAGGTCGTCTCCTGTAAGCGGGGTGGTGATGTTTGGTTCATCGCACAATGTGTTCAGGTGGATGTTTATTTTTTTTACATGCGAAAAGTCTTCAAATATATATGGATTCTTCGGCTCTGTTTCACCATGCACTGATCAATTTTATTCAGGATAATGTTTGTTCGATTTGGTATTGGTACCACCTAATTTAATCTATGTTAACAATTCAATTCAATTCATTTATTTCTCACTCCCTTAATAAAGGTATGGATATACGTTGAAAGAGAGTATACGATTCCATGGAAGGGTTTTGTTATATTCTCTTTCCCACTTAATTATATGTTTTTGGATTTTCTCACTGTTGAACACAAGAAAACTTATCATAAATTAGTCTTCCGCTGTTTTCTTTTCTGACCATTAAGGCTATATTTTCTGGAATTATGGGGCATTGGACCCGTTTGATGTAACAATTAAGGCGATGGGATAAACTGCGAATCTGTTTATGTATTCCGGGCATGGTCAGGAAATCAGTGGTTAAAGGTACTCAATCCGTTCAGAGGGTCCTATATTACTATTTCTTTGGCTTTGGGGGTAAAAAAAATAATTGATTCGAGTCGAGGAACCTACCAATCAACGCTCAGGGTGATCAGATATCGATATTTGAAGTTTCGTTATTTCTATTCTTTCTGTCCCAGAACACAGTCAAAATTGCGTTATTATTACCACTTGATTTTAGAGTTATCCATCCTTGTCTGTTTGAGTAGTGTTTTGGTGTACACATCTCGAGCAGATTACGAAGTTAAGGGCAATTATTAGTACTCATCTCGAGAAAATAACAAATTTCAAAAATCAATATCTAATAATTCTGAGTTTTGTTTGATGGGTTCCTCGACTCGAATCAAATATTTTTTACCCCCAAAGCCAAAGAAATAGTAATATAGGACCCTCTGATCGGATTGTTGTTGTTGGAATCCGTTGAGATGGGGACCCTCTGATCGGATTGAGTACCTTTAAATTGAACTTATCTTTGAGCGAATATACGGTATATTTAACTCGTTATTCTCTGTGCATAGATCGTTGATGAATGTTAATCCCTTTAATTTCCACTCATTAATGTCCTTCTCTGACTCCTAAATTTCTAGTGAGATATTATTCCAAATCTTTGTGACATGAGTTTTGCTGATTCATGTTCTACTTTTTAAAAAATGAAGGTACACCAGTGTTTTTTACTTTCCTTTCACAATTATTTCAGTACTATGTCAAGTTCATTCAATGCCTCTCATAGGTTAGTTAGGATAGGATATTTTATTTCAATATACACATATTAATGCATGATACATTTGACAAATATTACATTGTATATTCGAGGGGGTGGCATAGTCAGGCTAGACTGTCTTACTGCCGCCCCCTTAAAGACGAAAAGATGTTACGATAGGCGGTCAAGATCCATTGTACAATGCACGGCTAAATAATTATGTATCTCACAATGGTTGCATTTAACTGGATTATATGCATGGAGGGTATACGTCTAGATAAATCGCTTATTGGTTACTCGATGGTTTGTCTCTTTCTTGTCAGTGGGATGTTCCTTGAAAGTCGAGTAGGAATGTGCTGAGTGAGGTTGTTTCACTTCCGTTGACAATAAGTGTGATGTCGTCGGCATATTGGTTTATCCTGTACTTTGTCACGCCGAGTTTTATTCCTTTTATTGTTACATTGTGTCTTAGCATTGTACTGAACATGCACAAAGCAAAACAAATGAACGATGAAAGGGGTCTCTCTGTCTGCAGCCTCTCGAATGAATGTTTAAAAAGGTGGAGACATAACCATTATCTAATACAGCAGACTGCATATTATAAAAGAACTTTTTGATCCAATGCTTACCATCTTTCCCAAAATTGAATTTTAAGAAACAACTGTTAATAAAAACCCAGAATACGGAATTTGAAAGCAAGCTCAAAATCTAACAGGAGGAGCAGTCAGGGTTTATGTGCATGTTAGTTTTGTGAATAAGATCATATATTAGCCTCGTATTATCTAATATAAATCTGCCTTGTAATATACAGATTGATTTTTACTGAAGAACTGTTTTCAGCTTATCAGCTATACACGATGTTGCAAATTTGAACGAAACATTTAGACGGAAATATAACGCAATTTGTTCAACCTATCTAAATTTATTCTTATTCGGAATTAGGGTGTTGACGCCTTACTTCTGTGTTATCGACATTTCCCCTTCGACAAATAAATCGCTGATGGACTTATGGACGAAAACATATGTCCTCCACTAAATTGTTTGGAACTCAATAGTAAAACCATCATGCAGGGCCAAGCGATTTATCCTTTTTTTTTTTTTTTTTCTCAAGAAAAGTAAATTTTTAAATTTCCAAAATCCTTTCCCTGGTTTTATTGCACTGACGCAGGGAGCGAGAAAATAATCGAGTGGTCAGATCTGTAACGATAGGAGATATGTTAGTACTATCTGAAGTCAGATTGATCAGATCAGATGAGACCAAGAAAAACTCTAGAAGGGCCATTTTCAGTGGGCATGTTCTCGGCCGTGTGAAACGTTTAGTATCTGGATTGCTGAATCGCCATGCATCGGTCTATTAGTTCAAGGCTGCCCGCAAGTTTTTGATGGGCTTTCTTTGCTCCATGGTTGTTAATATAATTTATCCACCGCTCAGTACCTCTATTGCCTACATAAAGCCTGCCTAATAAACGTAACGTTTATAACGTCAAGGTAGCTTTATTAGGTCAACGTAGCTTTATTAGGTTAGTACTACTTTTATGACGTAATTTGATATGCAAATTGCGCAGGTAACCAGGGACGTCAACCGGCCTTAATGACGCCATTGTGATTTCAGAACGTTCTTATCGTGTATAATTCACTAAAATAATTCGTAAAATGATATATGTTTTAGCTCTAAAACATCTATAAATCATCAGAACAAGGTCTGCTTATAATAAATGTAAAAATGCAAATGAACTATTTCGCTCTAAGCTGCACTCCGGTTTTCACACGTCATGAATACTAATTGGTTTGCTTGACCTAATAAATGTAATGGCGTCATCGAAGTAACGAATGTAAAACTGAGGAAAATGACAGATTTACCTCACAAAAGGCAAGTTTTGTGCAATGGATAAATAAAATATGTAGCTAATGTCATCGCTTAAACTGTTTATGTCCGCTCGGGCGGTTTGGCTTCTATTGGACTCGGCAGAGTCTCGCCCAATAGATGCTCAAATCCCCCTCACGGACATAAACAATTTAAGCGACGACACTAGCTACATCTATATCTATATTTGCGAATGTCTGTCTGTCTGTCTGTGTTCTATAGAAATTCACAGGGGACCATCTAGATGATGCCAAGGGGATCTACTAGGAGTAGCTTTTTACGAGAAAGATAATGGTCGGGGTTAGAATTTTCTAAAGTGACGCCGTTGTTGTCAGGGGCAGAAAAGGGGGAGGGGCAGAAAAATAATTTGTCGCCGATTGCCACCAAACTTATATATAATCATCCCCATAATATGAGGAATCTAATGGCGTGGTTTAAATATGGCAAAAGTCGCGCCGTTCGCGTCAGGGGTGCCCGGAAGGGGGGGGGGGCAGATTTTTTTTCTGTCTCCGATTGCCACGAAACTTACATATAATCATCCCCATGATATGAAGAATCCAACGGTGTGGTTTCAATATGTCAAAAGTGGCGTCGTTTGAGTCAGGGATGAACGGAAGGGGAGAGGGGCACCAAAATTGATAAAACTAAATTTAGCGCCGATTTCCACCAAATTGATGTATATTCTTCTTCATGATACAAGGAATCTAATTGTGCGATTTAACAACGCCAAATTGTTGTTTTTGGATGAGAGATTGGGAGGGGTGGGCACTAAATTTGATAATAAGTCGCCGATTGCCACCACACTTATACAAAATCATCCCCATGGTATGAGGAGTCTAATGGTGTGGCTTTTATCTGTCAAATGTGGCCTCATTCGAGTCAGGGTTGCATTGAAAGGGACAAGGGAACCAAAATTGATGCACAATTTTTTTTTATCGCCAATTTCCACCAAATTGATACACGTTCTTATCCATGATACGAGGAATCTAATCGTGATTTAAAGACGCCATAGTGGTGCTGTTTGGGTGAGAGATGGAGAGGGGAGGGATTGGCACCAAATTTGATAAAAAAAAAATTGTTTAGTCGCCGATTATCACCAAACTTATAAACAATCATCTCCATGATATCAGGATGTACTCGTGTGGTTTAAGGATGTCAAAAGTGGGGCCATTCGAGTCAGTGGTATATAGAGATGAGAGAGACACAAAAAATTATATGTATATGTTTAGTGCCGATTTCCACCAGATTGATACATATTCTTCTCCGTGATACGAGGAATCTTATCGTGTGGTTTAGATACACCAAATTGGTGCCCTATGGGTGAGAGATATGGGGACCTTAAATTTGATACGAATTTGCAAACTCGCCAATTTTCACCAATTTCATATATATGCATCTCTAATCTCTAATGAGTCTTAGTGTGTGCAGCTTGAGTCCGAAATAGGGACGGGAGGGTCACCAAAACTGATACAAAATATTTTTAGTACCAATTACCATCAAATTCAGACACGTTCTTCTCAAATGATACAAGAAATAAAATCGTGCCGTCTGTCTGTCTTTTTATCTGTCTGTGTGCGTTCTATATATAACTTCACGCGGTACAATCGAGATGGCACCAAGGTGTTCTAAGAGGGGTTACTTTTTACAAGGAAGATAATGGTGCGGGTTAAAATTTTCTAAAATGACGCTGTTGGTGGGAGGGAAAATTAAAAAAAATATGGTGAAATAGTTTTGTCGCTGATTTCCACCAAACGAATACATAATCACCTTCGCAATATGGCGTTGTTCGAGTCAGCGTTGCATCAACAATTGATTTAATAAACCAAATTCCACCAAATTCATACACGTTTTTCTCTAATGATATACCATGAATTAAATCACATTTGGTGTCGTTTGCGTCACGGATGGGGAGCGGATATGCACTATCATTGATAATATTGCTATTCGCCGATATCCACATACATGTTATATACAGTCACCAGGCCATCTCCATATCATTTTAAGTAGTTGGGCGTTCACATTTCACAATCCCGACATATGGTGACCCAAATAAGTCACTTGAACAATTATATCTTCTTAACAGTCATATTTATATGGGAATGGCAATCAAGGCATTCACACAATGAGCTAGCAAAAAGAGATAACTAGAAGAAGCATTAAACGTATATTTATCATTCTATTGAAGAGATACATATATTCGTGCAAACTGAGAGACATCGAACGTCAGAAGATTGCATATATATAATAACAAAATTTAGTCTGTTCCATTCAATACAGTTTCCACAAAAAGTTACAATTTGTCAAGAGATGTGGAAGGCCTATTCAAAATAGTGGTCACAGTGTGCAGTCAAATATAGTTTCTTCTGATATACAAGAAAATGCAGTTAGTAGCACAAGACTTTTCAGGATCCTACCAATACTGACATCTGACAAGGGTTTTAGAACAGACTCATCGACTGACATAAACAACTCAAAATCTCGCTCTGTGCCTGGCACATGTAGCTGATATATCTGCGCAGCAACATTTCGTTTAAACTAAGAATATTTAGCCAATACATAGCACCATGAACAGAGGAACACCTGGAAATTTCTTTGAAACATCTGTATCTTCATGGAGATATGATAGCCAGGTGTCCTCGATCTTAGTCCAACCCACTAGATTGATTGATACATCTCAATATGTAAAACCCAATTATCATCTTTTATCGAACTAATGTGTTTATGATGTTCATGTATCATATTATAACTTCTAATGTATACGCAGTTGTAAATAAATAAATACTTCATTATTGGTGGAACGGATTAATCGCGATAAACAGAATGACAATTGACAAGGTGAGCCACTACTTATATATTCCATGACTGTAATAATCATGTTTTGTGATGCTATTTGAATATACAATTTATGAGAAAACGTATAACACTTTAAGCAAGAGCATTCTCTATTCCCAACAAATATCCACAGCATACATTAACCTGGGCAACGCCGGGTAACCCTGCTAGTATTCTATATTTATCCACCGCTCACTACATATATTGCCTACATAAAGCCTGCCTAATAAACGTTACGTTTGTTAACGTCAAAGTAGCGTTATTAGGTCAACGTAGCTTTATTATAGGTTAGTACTACTTTCATGACGTAATTTTATATGCGCAGGTAACTAGGGACGTCAATCGACCAGAATGACGTCATTGTGATTTTGGGACTTTCTTATCGTCCATACTTCACGGCAATTGTTTCAAAATTCGTAATCGGATATGTGTTTTCGCTCTAAAACATCTATAAACCATTAGCTAAAGACCAGCTTAGAATGAAACTATTAAAATAACCCAACGAACTATTTCGCTCTTAGCTGAACTCCGGTTTCCACGCCATGAATGCTAATTAGTTTGCTTGACCTGATAAATGTAAGTGCGTCATCGAAGTGACGAATGTAAAGCTGAGAAAAATGACAGATTTACCGCACATAATGCATGTTTTGTGCGATGGATAAATAAAATATGTAGCCAATGTTGTCGCTAAAACGGTTTTAGCAGAGCCTCGTCCAATAGATGCTCAAACCCGCCTCACGGACATAAACAGTTTAAGCGACGACATTAGCTACATATATATCTACTATATATGTTGGGACTTCTGTTTGTCTGTTAGCTATGGCCGGGAAAACTGCCGGACGGATTGAGCCCAAACTTCCTATCTACGGGTAAAATGCCACATGAAGTGTCATCGTACCGCTTCTGAGAACGTCAGAGCACTCCTTCTCCATTCCCACCGTCTTGGAATTGTGGGGGTTAATCGCGTGATAGTTAAAGAGCGTTCGTATCCGCAGTGTCGTTGATAAAGAGCGTTTATAGACACTGTTAAACCGTTACATAGGAAATATGCATGCATTTCCTTTGCATAGAACTCGCTTCTACGAATCTTCCCAAGGCTGGCAAAATTGTTAATAAATGCGTTTATGTCTCTTCGTTAATTGCCTAATACAATTAAAGTGTGGAGTCTGTCCATTTTCCCATGAAAAATCGAATTCTACGACCACCGGGTTCGAGATATGTTATTATTTCCGACATAGTCATTTTTGTCACTCGAAATCACTTCGGCGTCAATTCATCCCTTGCGAGGCAATCTAAAATTATGTCTGCACTTCCCAGTTATGCCCCAGGGTGTGGACTATGAGGAGAGATTTATTGCAAGTCATAAGATATTTTTTATTGCCCGGGAACAATACTTATTAGTTGATTCCATCGTACCTCTTGACTCATCGCCGAGAGGCTTTATCTGTATGACATCCTAAGGGTGCTGCTTTGTTTTGGACGGGTCACAACCGTCAAATCGTTACCCCGACCTGATTTTGACCTTCAAAATGGTCAATTCAAGGTCAAATCGGGTAAAACGCACGGATTTCGACGAAATTTTATACCTAGGGGTACTTTTTTCCCGGGGACTGTTTTCGACGGGTCAAATCGTGATCCCGACCAGACATTGACCTTCAAAATGGTCAATTCAAGGTCAAATCGGGTAAAACGGACGGATTTCGACGAAATTTTATACCTAGGGCTACTTTTGTCCGGGGAGTGTTTTGGACGTGTCAAATCGTTACGCCGACCTGACATTGACCTTCAAAATGGTCAATTCAAGGTCAAAGCCCGGACGAAGTCGGGTCACCTGCTAGTTCTATATATAACGTGTTTGTAGTATTTCGTGTTTTTGGTTTCATTCCAGCCACCACATAAAACTGTATTGTAATTCAATTGAGTATTTGTCACTAAAAACAAGCATTCTGATTGGCCGAGAGCGGCTAACTTTCGTTTTCGATTCACCGACATCAGCCGCTTCAGCGTGCATCAAATCTGAATGTAGCACGGTCAAATTGCATCGGCGCAGAACGAGTAGCGAAACGAACACATCCGCGCGTTGTTGTCTATAGATACCGTTCATCGGCCGCTTCAGCGTGCATCAAATCTGAATGTCGCACGGTACAATTTTATCGGCGCAGAACGGAGTAGCGAAACGAGACAACCCGCCCCACAGGAAATGGTTACGGAGCACTGTTCCGAGTAACGCAATGAACAAACCCAAGATTTGTGCACGGTGACAACGGCGAAATGAAAGTCTCGATTCGTGTCATGAAAATGACTAAATGATACTTTTTATACATTTTTTTTGCAAATTCCTTGCTAGATTGAATTACAATGGAGATAAACATACCCTGTTTCGTTGTACATTCTGGGATTCGAGCATGAAAACAGTTTGTGAACTCGCCGGCAAGCCGGCTCGAATCCCAGAATGTACAACTCAACATGGTATGTTTATCTCCTAACTATACTATACTTTAATTCAGACATAAATGTCATTATATATACACAAAAAGTCAGCACTTGAAAACGTTATATTAGGTATACAATAGATTATTCCAGTTTCTGAATAGTTGAGAGATAAATTTCAAATCGGATTTATAAATAGATGATATAATACAATTGGAGCTGTCTGCGATTCTCGAGAGAAAACTGTGCACATGCTTACGCCTTAACATCAACATATATAATGTGCGGTCAGACACAAACATCCCACTTGAACTGCATGATCTATCGCACTTCATTAATATAATGTATGCATTGTTGTAGCAGACCGATTTGGGTATTTTCAAGTTCGTTTGTGTGTTCGCAATGCTATCGTAAAATTTCGGATTGTCTTCATTATAGGACCGTATACCGTTCCTAATGTTAATCTACACTCTTCAATTGTGATATCAAGTATTGGGTAATTACCGTTTCCGTCGCATTTATGCACCTTATATTGCGATGTGTTTTTCAAAGGATAGCTATCCCTCTCGCTATCCTTTTGAAAAACACATTGCAGATTGATGTAACAAAATAATTTTGATATAGCAGAAACTGTTTACAGTAAAATAAGTGCAATACTAAATTTGAAATGATAAACACATGCATTTATATAAATCTTAACAATAAGCTCGCATATATACGTCCATGCATTCATCCACATACACTATAGGCGATTGGTTGGGATGAGAGGGATGGATTTTTACTCTTTTCCAGTTTGTTTGTCGTGTCAAATGCTTTCCACGTTTTCCTGGCTGCCATCTTGGATGTTTATGTCCTTTTCTTTTGGAAGTACTATTTAAAACGACTGACTATATGTTTATACATGCACCCCGTTTTAACGACGAGTAGTTTATTGTGTGACTGAATCTAGTCTGGAATTACTACAACTTTGTGTTTTACAACGTTAATATGATTGGGTAAGATACTGAAATATTTAATAACTAATGTTAAAGGTACTCAATCCGATTCGATGGTCCCCATAGCATCAGAATCCAACAACAACACATTTTTAAAAAATGCCCCTTCAGTTATCAGAATCGATTAATTGCCAAAAAATAATGCTAACCACAGTCAACTATAGTATAAAATTGTCCAAAACGTGTTATTTATCAATATTTTGTTGAACGAAATATGGCCGGATTGTCAATATATCTAACACCAAAGCCACTTGATTTTAGAGTTATGCATCTTCATCCGCAATTTGGTCCGAGACCGTCGGTTTGACGACTATTTACCAATATTGTGTGTGTGTCAACAATAGAAAGATTCAGCTCCGGCAATACTAGCTGACTACACTAGTTTCCTTACAACAATTCATGTAGCTATCTTTGCTTGCATGCAGATTATAGCTCCCGCTATATCTATTCCAAAACTTATAATTTAGTTATAAGTATATATAAGCCATTAAATACTATGGATATATGACAACGAAATACAAATGAGAGTAGCTCAATTGCTGATATGTGTAAATTGTTTTACCAAAGGTATAATAATCCATGGATGTTGTTTAAGACCGAGAAATTGTTACCGCCACCACTGTCCCAGAACTTGCGACAATGTGGAGTAAATTTGGAAGCCTGCATTAACATTATGTATACTCTGTGTTTGATCATCTGAGGATTGCTTCCAACTATAGGCAGGGACGTGGCTAGAGGGTCTCCGTTCGGGGGGTGTCCACATTGGGAAATTCCAACTGCACCCCCCCCCCCGCCTTGATTAAAAATCACACCAAACACAAGTTTTGCATAATTCCATTTGCAGCCGCCCCCCCCCCCTTTGCACTTCAGTGCTCAGGCCTAATATCCTGTATATTTATAAACCATGGCTCTCTATTCCCGGTATGAGAATATTCAGTTATTTTAACCTGAAAAATTGCATAAATCCTAATAGGCAGTGTAGAGTGCTACATAGAATGACGGTCAAATGGTGTTATCTCTATGAATTTTGTTTAGGCACATCGATTAAAAGTCATTTGCATAACATATGCCCGACTATCCTCGTTCAAATCGAATAAACTGTGTTCGGTGTCATCTGCTGTACTATGGCCGATAACGTGCTGAACGGGATTTTGAACTGTTGAACTGCGGTGGAGGTCTGTCAAATGTTATTCTCGCCAGCCATGTATTTAGTTATCGCCCATCGTTAACAAGTCATTTCATAACATACACCCGATTATCTTCATTAAAAATCAGTTAAACTGAGTTTGGGAGAATCTGCTGAACTGCTCTATAGATAAATTGCTGAACCGGATTTTGAACTGTTGAACCGGTGTGGAGGCAGGTCTAATGGCGTTTGCTCCATGTATTTCGTTATGGTCCATCGATAAAAAGTAATTAGCACTATATATACCCGATGATATGGCGATAGTTTTTCATTTTTTTCCCCAACTTGTGTTTCAGCTAGTTAATAATAATTGCTATCACCATCATTTGTGCATCGTGAAAATCCAAACGAATGCACAAGTTTAATGGTGGAAATTAATTTACAAGATCATAATTGAGAACGCTCTTTATTATATCTACGGATCTTAGGAAAACGAAAGCATGGACGCTGTTTAAATTTTTAATAGCTTGATATTATTTCAAACATGTGAAGATGAAGATATCGTTCAGTCAGAAGGCCCAACGTGCGTGTGTGCTTGTGCGGGTGCGTGTTTTCGTATGTGCGTGTATGTACACATGAATTAAGTATATATGTATGCTGCGCACGCGTGCTTGTGTCTTGTGTTTGTGAATGTGTGTATGTGTGCGAATGCCCATAGGAGTTCGTGTTGGCGTACACATGCGGGTCTGCGTATATGGTATGCATGTATACTTTGGAATGCATATACATGTATATTGTAAACAAATTCAATGAATTCTTCAGACTGAACACAGAGTTTATTCAGATGACTCCCTATAGTCAGAGACGTGGCGACAGGGGTGGTTTGGAGGGGTGTACCCCCCCCCCCAACTTTGGTCAAAATTTTCAACAATTTCATACCTGCCAAAACATTAGTTGGAAATTTCACACCAACAATAGGTTGAACATGTTCTTGTAGTTTGATTTTCAAACAATTTATTGGGGGAATTAATTGTTTTTGAACCAATATTTGTATATTTTCCTATTTTCGGTCAAACTAAAATGGTCATCAGTTGGAATTTTTTCCAACCTTAGGGGGGGTGACAGGTTGGAAATTTCCAACACTTGGAAAGCTTGTGTGTCCTGGTCCCTCCCCCGTGGCCAGTCAAAAACTGCTAGTTAATTTAAGAAAACAATATTGTCATACATTTGGTCAACAGTGTCATTGGAATTGTCATCAGTTGGAAATTTCCCAACCTAAGTGGGGTGTCAGGTTTGAAATTTCCAACTCTAGGAAGGCTTGAGGCTAGTCTAGATGCTAGGATTTTGCAATTTTCTTGTTCAGATTTCAAAATGTTCGCACCCCGGTCCGAACCATGGTCGGCCCGGTGTGTCATTGTCCCTCCCCCGTGGCCAATCCAAAACTGCTAATTATTTTAACAAAACAATATTATACTACATTTGGTCAAACTTGTGAACTGAAACGGTCATCATTTGGAGAATTTCCCAACCTGATGGGAAGTATGAGGTTTGAAATTTCCAACACTATAGGAAAGCTTCAGTTGAGGCCAGTCTAGGTGCTAGGATTTGTGATTTTCTTGTACAGTTTTCAAAATTTTCTCACACTGCGCTGAACAACAATGGTCAGCCCGGTATGTCCTTGTCTCTTGTCCGTAGCCGCGTGCATTTGTCTGGAGTTAGACCACTAGATGTTAGGATTTATGCAATTTTTCAGGTTAAAATATCTTAATGTTCTCATACGGGGAATATAGAACCATGGTTTATGAATGTATAGGATATTAGGCCTGAGCACTAAGGTGCAAGGGGGTGCAAATGGAATTATGCAAAATTTGTGTTTTGTCTGATTCTCATTCAAAGGGGGGGGGGGGGTGCAGTTGGAATTTCCCAAGGTGGACACCCCCCCCCCAACGGAGACCCTCTAGCCACGTCCCTGACTCTAAATGATTAACCACTGTTATATACTATCATATCTATTATATATTTTTGGAAGATCTGTGTGTGTGTGTGTCTGTCTGTGTGTGTGTTCGCGATGGACTCGATAACGGCCGACCCGATTTCGATGAAACTTCGTATGTGAGGTTACTATCGGTCGGGAAGTGGCATAGGCATATTAATTTTCAGATCCGAGGTCAACTTTTCACGTGCCGAGGTCAAATCTGTTTTTACGCTGTGTTACGGGACTTTCATTTGAGTTCGGTGCTTACAAATCGATTCGAAACAGCGCGAATAATAATAATAATGACACTGTGAGAATCTTTCGTGTTTCCTCTTTCCAACGATATATAATGCGTATGTATCCGTTTTAGTTATCTGTCTCAATTATCAAGAAGAAGTGGTACTATCTTCCATCAGGATAAAAACAATGCGTAACTTCTATGACGTCGTTAGAGGTCATAACGTTAGATCACGCTAACGCTTAACCGGCCGATGCATTTGACTGTTTCAGACGTCTTGGCGATATCTCGGGTACCGATGGTAATTTATCTTTACGTTGAAACTTGATAATTAATGAGCGTGTGTATATGAGGCGCGTTTATATACTTGAGTGGAAATCAAATCGGGTTAAACTGGCGGATTTTGATGCATAGCATAGGGTATCTCGGTATCCGCCGGGCCGATTTCCCGGTATCCGCTGGGCCGATTTCCACCATTTTTGGGGTGTTGGTGTTTGACCAAACCTGACCTTGACCTTCCAAATGGTCAATTCAAGGTCAAAGCCCGGACGAAGTCGGGTCACCTTCTAGTATATATATATATATATATATATATATATATATATATATATATATAGCTATATATATATATATATATATATATATATATTCTGAATGATTAACTATATTGATATTAACATAATGAGGATCGGTGCACAATGCTATGAAGATAACCCATGATAATCGCTGGGCAATGCCATTATATTGCTGAGTAAAGAAATACTTCTGATGGCCTCATTTGTTTTGCATTATATATATACTAGCAGGTGGACCAGACTTCGTCCGGGCTGTTTCCCCTCTGCTTTTCGGCGAATTGCGCGATTTGACCTTGAATTGTCCATTTTGAAGGTCAAGGTCAGGTGGGGTCACGTCAAGGTCAGGTCGGGTCACGATTTGACCCGTCCAAAACACTCAGTTGACAAAAGTAACCCTATGTATCAAATTTCTCGAAATCCCATCAAAATTCGCGATTTGACATTGAATTGACCCGATTTCAAGGTCAAGGTCACGTCGCACGGGCAAATTAACAGGCCCATGCCACTCTCGGCCGAAAGTGCCCCCACATACCAAGTTTCATCGAAATCGGCTCGGCCGTTTTCGAGTACATCGCGAACACACAGACAGACAGACAGACACACACACATACACACACACCCTCACTCACACACACACAGATTTCCCAAAATATATAATAGATTAGATTATTAAAGCGGCGAAACGTCATGGCCGAATGTACCATAATCACTATTCACTCTGATTCCCATACTGAATTAACGGCTAAAATCGTCAGTTAAACAATAAACAACGTAAGCAGTAATGTGTGGAATACATTTATTTATAAGTAGTTTGTCATTCCTACTTACCACACCAAATACCCCTGTGATGAACAGCCAAAATGTTGCATTGAAGATGTGTCGGCATGTAATCGTATAGTAAGGTACACTGCATTCCATATTTCATTCTCAAATTGATATACAGTAATTAGCATTAGAGCACAATCCCATTGTTGCAATCGTTCCCTGATTTTTAATAAAGCACACAAATTCCCAAGGCTGGCAAAGGAATAGTTCAGTGATTATCCCATTGTTAAGCACACGCAACTCATAATAGACAAATCGCACGGGCGCTTCAAAGTGGAGCCAGTCCGTGTTGTTTCGGACATATCTATTCACATTCAATGGCGATCAGTTCATGTTAATGACGTTGTTGGGCGTGGCTAACTGGCCATTGTATCCAATCGCGGCCAGCGCACGGATTGTGCGTCGTGGTCAAAACACGATCAACGGCACACTTCCAGTTGATTTAATTATGCATGTGTGATCAATTGTGCTCTAAGTCGGTCAGAGCACTCGAATAGTTTTTTACCAGAATACATCTCGTCTTCGACTCGATTGATTCTGGTGAAGAACAATTATTGTGCTCTAACCATTACTTAAACATGCTTTATACTGACAAGAAACGACAACAAAATTGAAAATTCATACTACAAATTATATAACATTTACGCTACCGACTATTGATTGAATGACGATCCGAATAAGGAGTTTGTCCACTCCATGCTTGCTCTCGATTGGGTGAACCCTGGTGTCAGCATGATAAATAGTTTGCCAACATGATAAATCATGAGTGGATATATAGCTAAACCCACGTCATATAAAAATACGTTCTTTTATTACCATACTTCGCTGGAGTAACTCCGGTATGTACATTGCCGAGTGCCGATTGGGTAGATACTTATTCACAATAATACTCAGGAATTCTGACAAATATTTTTGGGTACGCTTGCACTTAGTCAAGTCAAATTCGATAAAACGAATCGGCATTTTGTAATAATCATATATAAATATACTGACACTGCAACGCACACATTTTATCGTGTACACGTACCCCACCCATGGGTTCCACTACCCTTCCGCATCCCTTCGGCTTTCGCTTTTTCGAGAAGGGATGCACTGAAAAGGGCAAATAACCACCAACATATCGCCATAAAACTTATAATAATTGAATTGGGGGTCGTGGCTTTAACACCCCCCGTGTACGTGGTATCACCAAACCCGAAGGCATCGCCAAACCAGACCATGCGGTTTTGATAAAAGAACATATCTTCCATCAGATGAATCTATATTTCTCCCAGCTGAATGGTGATATCCACTATTCAAAACATAATTTCGTAAAGCGCAATGTTCCCTCAATGGGATAGCGACCATAGCTTGCTCTCATACCGATATAGTTGATGGAAATTCCGGCTGATTTCGTATTTTGTAATAAATAGTAGACACGTTTTGACGTTAGGTAGTTCGTTTGAAACATAAGTATCAGCCATTGACGGTGGATAATGCGTGTATCAATAAAAATATATGTTTAATTGGCCATACAGTTGTCTAGCCTACAGAGCGTTTCGCAAAAATACTATCCGCGACCAAGTGTGGGTACCCACCATAATTTCGGGTGTCAAAGCCGCAAATCGATCCGCGATGAGATGTCGCCAAACCAGATTTTTGATGTCAAAGATGCGGATGATATAATTCACATTTTGAACGTTTCTGCTTGAGAATATCCCCATTATCATTCGTACAGGCCGGCACATGGACCATCTTTAGGGATAGGGTGCATTTGCAAGGGCGAAATCGTGTGCTTGTTTGTGTTTTGTGTGCTAGTGTCATACTAATAGTATAGGCTATGCTGTGTTATTCGATATTATAGGCCCGGAACTGTACAACGAATGGAAAAATTAAATCGGTGTAAATCATGAGTTACAGGGACGTGGCTAGAGGCTCCCTGTAATAATAATAATACTAGAACCGAACAAGCCGAAAACTAAATCTGCGAACAATACGATTTGAAAGTCATCGTGACGCTGAACAATTTTGGTTAGAATAAAATACCAAACTCTGAAATGCATGCTCAGACGGAGTCCGCTGATAGGATAAGATAGATTCATTTCGGTTAACATATATATCAATTACAGTATATACAACCTGTATGATAACATAGTAAAGTATTGTGTAAATAGTATGCCCACTGCATGCATGTGGCACCAGAGATAAATTAGAAAAGTTATAAACTATAGTGTAATTTACATGTGTACATAACAACCATACCAGTATAAACGTGTTTCATGGTGAAGTGTATATTACCAATAGCAGTAAATATGTTATATATATATATATATATATATATGTAATGTATATACCACAGGGTAAATCGATAACCAAAGGACGATTCTGGGTTCATACATGTAACTGTTAATTGCTTTGTATCATTGCTTTCAATGGTTTATTGGCAAGCGCATTGTACTTACGTTACAACACTCATATCCGAATGCCAGCCACTCCACCCCATGCACCAAAACCCCACCAACCAACGCGCAATTATATGCGAGCTCCCCAGTCTGACGCCCCAACCAACATACACGTGCGTCCATACATCGAAATAAACGAGGGAAAATATACATGCAAACATTCTATACCCCACCACAATACAGTGGGTGGGACCCACCCCTCCAAACTGCTTCAAATGACTATTTTTTTCCTGATCCTATCCGATGAATGTTCCGTATCATGATTATAGAAGCATTCCTACTTTTTGTTTACCAACAAGACTGTAAAGTTTCAAAATAATTATCCAATAAATGTTGGCTGTATGGAATGCTGATGGGTTGACATTTGAAATCCAAGATGGCTGCTGGTGTCCATGTTTGTTTGTTTTTTTAATTGGGTCAAAAATGGAGGCTCCCATCTAGAGGTCACTTCGAAGATCCATATGAATTTTGGTGACGTTTGGGTGAGAAATGTGACATGTAAGGTGTGATAAAGGAAATAGAGGTGATTCTAGACCCATATACCGAGTATCGTTGCAATCGGCCAAAGTTTGTTTTAATTCCTTTGTTTTATGTTAGTATGGTTTTTTGAATAGTCTATATTTATTTGAAGAATTCAGTGAAGTGTTTACATTTATTTGAAGAATCTATTATTGTGTTATGTTTTCATTTATATCATGTTGAATAAATTATTTTTAATAGAACTATTTAAATCTGAGCCTTTCCATGTCAATGTGCATTGATATATCCTTGATGAAAACATTTAGCAAGCTGAACTTGTGATTACCCCTTGGTGTCATCCCTCGTTATTAACTGATGGTGAACTCAAACCTCCACTACCAAGAGTTAAGTGCATACCTATTACACATTAGAAGCATTTTTAAAACATTTTGTCCCATTATTTTGAAGATAAATTACTCTAGGAAAAAATTTACAGGACCAGGAAAAAATGTATAAGTCGGGCTGCTGAACCCACCCATCCACCACCACCTAGTGGAAAACAGTTCGTAGTGAGTTTCCGAACGCCAGCATTAGTTTGTGCACCATTCCTCCAAGGAAAGGGAAAGGCGAAAGAATACAGGCACATAATGATGTAGCTTACAATATGAACGTTTTCATAGACAAGATGTGCAAACGCGAAAGTTACACATTCATTGATACGAGGGACATGTATTGGAACGAGGAGGGTTTCGTAATAAAAACTCTCTTCAAGGCAGACGACCAGTCCGGCCTTCACCTCAGCCCAGATGGCAAGAATAAGATAGCTTCGGCTATATTCGATGCACAGACAGCTGACAGAAAAAGGCGACACAGGAGTAACCAAACTCCAACACCCGAACGGAAAAGTGCCAAAACTGACGACTGCTGATATGTGTCTGCGCGGGGTAACATTTGCGTAACCCAAAAACATTTACAGACATGTAGTTCAAATATTCACGATAATGTATTTAATGATACGACATGAATACATGTGCCTATATATGTGAATGTTCGACATGTAGTTCAAATATTCACGATAATGTAGTTAATGATACGACATGTATACATGTGCCTATATGTGAATGTTCTCATAACGGTGACTTTAACGGTATACACGTCTGTAAACGCGATGGTTATCTGGACATACATGCACATTCTTCAAGAAACGAGCATGATGATAGTAAAATTTACACAAAATGTTCACTGAAAATATTGTCCTTAAACGTATGCGGTTTGGATAAAAGATTAAATTATCCAGATTTCGTAGAATTCGTGAATCAGTACGATATCCTTTGTTTATCTGAAACGAAATTATTCGCAAAAGATACAGTCATTATACCTAATTTTGACGTGATCGCCACAAAAGGCAAAAACATTGGAAATGGGGAACGGTGATGTGGTATAATTATAGCAATTAAATCTTCAATTTCAAATACCGCCAAAATTATTAAATCAGAGTCGAAGAATGTCATATGTGGCATGGGTCCAAGTAACCTTTGGTGAATCGACACTGGTTGTCGGTGCTGTATATATTCCGCCGTCGGGCACTAGATACGCCGACGACGGTTGGGATACTAAATTGATTGGCGAACTTAGCTATTTGCAGAAGAAAGACAAAATTCTTCTAGTTGGTGATTTCAATGCACGCACTAAATGTCTGAGCGATACGCTAGATTTAGACGGGGTTGATATTCGACATGCAACAAATGGAAATATGTCAGAAATTATACTGGATGATATATGCACCGTAAATGACTCTAGTTGGCAGGTACCATCTAGATGTTCAGAGGATCAGGGCAACCCAACTAGTTATGGTCATAAGTTAATAAATTTGTGTGGGATTTGTAAGATAAGGATTTTAAATGGGCGATATGGGAACGACAAAGGCATCGGCAGAGCCACTTGTCGTGACAAGTCAGTCATAGATTATGCTATCGCAAGCAAAAACGTCTTCCCGTGTTTGCAAAATTTCAAGGTATTAGATTTTTCGCCCATTAACTCCGATATCCATAAAGGGCTACATATAGAACTTAATTCGAATTTGAAACAATCTCGTAGCACTGATCCCGAACAGCATGAGGAAAATGACAGTTCTAAAGACAAGGGAGGGGATAAAGCTAACGCGAAACCAAAGCGCTGGCAATCAGAACACGCATCTGTTTATTCAGGTAATATAGACCAGATAAATCTGAATAAAATTAGCACTTCTCTTCTCGATAACATAACATAACATAACATAACATTTATTAGCATAAAACACCATGTAAGGCAGTATGCACACAATAACAATATTAAATAAATACAACAAGTAATATACACAAGTGATGTAGTTATTCATTGAATATATAATTAGTTATTTAGTATTTCCTATACAATATAATATATATAAGTGCACTTAAAACTTTAAAATGAAAACTACCTTATATACATTTATATACATGTATATGATGCAACCATACAGTTTGGTTGAATAATACTCTACACATAGTTGCTACTGCTGGGATCTTCGATCAAAACATTTTCTAATCAAGCTGCATATTTTATAACAAGAATCTGGTTTTTCATTTTTGAGAATCAAATTGAATTGCCGAGTTTCTGACATAGCGCTAAATCCATTATATTGCACTTTCATTACTTCATATAGTTCATTTCTCAAATCAGCATATAACGGACATTTCATTATAAAATGAAATTCATCTTCAACTAGTTTCTGTTTGATCGGACAATGTAAACATATTCGATCTTCGATGGATTTCTTCTTCGGTTTGAAATGTCGACCTTTTTCAATGGATAAATTGTGGTTACTAATCCTTAACCTTGTAAGGCCCGTTTTATACGTCGCGCCAAACACGGGTCGCGCTATCTTCGCCTGGCTCGACATTGGCGCGTCTCTGGCTCGTGTTACGTTTGTTTGATTTATACGTCGAGCCAGCTGGCACGTGCTGTAATCGTATATTTCGAACAATTTTAGCATTTCTGATACAAAATGCCGTCTGCTATAATCATTTCCGCGATAGTATCCTCTGACAATGCACTATAAACTGGCCCTCTATACAGTGCATGAATCTCATAATTTATGCTTTCGTTGGTTTCAAAATCGGGATCTTGACATTCATTTACTTTGAGCTTTCGAATATATATATCTCTGCAATATATTTATTCCCAACTTTCGCGAAACGTCCTTTGTCAGTCTATACATGCATGTCCCCGTAGTATACCGTACAATTGCCGTCAATGCATATTTACAACGGCCAATAGTTAGCACGTCTGTGGCTCGACGCTGTTTTATACGACGTGCCAGACACGGGTCGCGCTAGGATGACTCAAGAGATAACGTAATGACGCCAAAAACTTCAAATTGCGCATGCTCTCCACCAAAGGGGTCCTAAATGGGGGATGGCTTTCCCTGAATCATCTTAGCGCGACCCGTGTTTAGCACGTCGTCTAAAACAGCGTCGAGCCCCAGACGTGTAGCACGTCGGTACCAGACGTGTAGCACGTCGGGTCGTGCCAGAGAAAGTCTGACGCGCCAGTTGGTTTTATACGTCGTGCTCCAGTCGCGCTATCTTGGACTTTGTCATTTTCACACTAATTAGGCTGGCGCGACCCGTGTCTGGCTCGACGTATAAAACGGGCATAAAACGCATTCTATCTTCCACACATTTTGTTCCAATAAGATATTTCTCCATAGAATAATTATCTTTAAAAAGCCTGTAAGTTCGTAATTTATTTTCACCACTTTTCTTATTGTCATCAAAGATCGATTTGATAAATTCGGCGACGTGTTCATTTCGTAATCTTTGCTTAAGTTTACCGACAATTACATTAAATTTGTTGTTTGATAAATCTATGCCGGGATCTAAATCGAGGCCATATGCCTCTAGTATTCTAAATATTGACGTTGACATACTTTTCCGCGCTCTTTGTTCACAAATAGCATTGTATAAAAGGTCATTTCGAGTATGTGAGGTCAACTTAAGTGCATAACTAGCCATTCTGCATATGACATCAATATAACAAGGATACCTACCAAGTTCAGCGCGTACAGCGTGATTAGTTGCACCATCACCAACACCTAAAATTCTCTTACAAAACTTGGTATGAAGTAATTCAGACGGCATTTTGTATCGGCTACTCGGCGTTATTTCAGAACCCCAAATTTCACAGCCATATAAAGCGATAGGTTTGATAAGCTTATCGTATAACTTGGATACAATATCTAATGGCGGCATAGCTGTTGCGTTGAAGCCATTAGTAAGCGAATAAAATGTTTTCCTACCTTTAGATGATAACTCATTTTGAGCACTTGAAAATTTGCCGTTAGAAGAAAACTTAATTCCTAAATATGGAAACTCATTAACTACATCAACAATTTCATTTCCTATCGAGAATCTAGGAGATCCTGCTTGACAATTAGATCCTAATATCATGCATTTTGTTTTTTCAACGTTAATGCTTAACCCATTATTGAGCGTATATGAGTCTAAGTTATTTAGACAAGACTGAAGTCCAGTTTGAGTGCTTGAGATTAAAACAAGATCATCGGCAAATAATAAATGATTGAGCTTTGAGTCTCCCACATTAACTGGATCACAGGTCTTCTCAAAAACATACTTGATATCATCTATAAAAATTTTGAATAAATTGGGCGATATAATGTAGCCGTGACGAACACCAACATGCGACAAACGCGATGGCCCCAATCCCTTTGTTCGTTTTTGCGCTATAAAAACTTGAATCATACATTGATTGGATTATGTCATAAATCCTACCTGAAATGCCTATAGATTTAAGTTTTAGCATGAGTAAATCTCTGTTAACTGAGTCAAAAGCCTTTCTAAAATCAACAAATGATATATATAAAGGTTTTTTAGAAATCCTGTATTTATCTATGATTGTTTTGAGAATAAAACCGCTGTCGGTTGTGCTCTTCCCTTTACAAAATCCAAATTGGTTGTCGCTTATAATATTGTTCACTTTCAGATATTTATTCATTCTTTGATTAATAACTTTATTAAATAACTTACCAATGGTAGAACTGACCGCAATAGCCCTATAGTTATTAGGGTCGTTACGGTCACCTTTCTTGTATATTAAACTAAGAACAGATTTACTCCAACTATCTGGATAATGCCCGGATGATAATATCTGATTGAACAGTTTTTTAATTTCAAACACAATGTGCGGACCAATTGTTTTCAGAAGCCCGTTACTGATATTGTCCGGTCCCTCGGCTTTACCAAGTTTAAGTTCACTGATTGCCGCCAAAATTTCGGTAGAAGTAATATTTGTGTTATCCATTTTAGTATCAACATTAATCTGTTTCAACATACTATTTCTCTTGACTGGTGGTATATTATTTGTAGAATATAATTCAGTGAAGAAGTCAACTGCTCTATCAGGATCTAAATCATGTGAATGATTAGGTTTGTTGCGCATTTCCCCGATAATATTCCAATATGTTTTTGGATCATTAGATTCCATATTTTCCAGTTTATTGTATAAATCTTGATAAAATGTTTTTCGTTTCAGTTTCAGTTCCCGTTTATAGGCTTTTTTAGTGACGAAAAACTTAACTCTAAGAGAGTTATTGAATGGATTTTGTCTCATGTTATGAATCGTGTTCTTCAGATCTAACTTTAATGTCTTACACCTTTCGTCAAACCACTTTCTTTTCCTTTTATTTTTTCTTCTACGATTTGGAATATGAGTACAGGATACATAATTTATATGATTAACCATTGACATAAAGTCATCCAATATCGCAAGGGTACCAACGCGATCGTTTTTGTAAGTCATTAATTTATATCGTTCGAGTTTATTCTGAAATTCCGGCTTTTGAATGTGATCCAGTGCTATTTCTTTGCTGTTCATAGTCCATTTCAATCTACATTTTGTCTGAATAAACGCATGTTTTGTTCTGCCCTGCGTTGTATAATAATTAAAATGAGCCGTTAGCTGACAATGATCTGAATGTTCGGTAGGTATTTTAACACAAAAATAATCGATATCGGACAAATACATTTCCGATATTATAACATAATCAACGACACTAGCACCATTATATTGGTAACTAGTGAAATGGCCTAAGGCATCACCCAATGTACGCCCGTTAACAATTCTCATGCTTGTATTACTACAGACGGCCAATAACTGGTTACCAAAACTGTTAACATTCGAATCCATACTAGTCCTTATTTTGCTTGTATCTAATATATAATCATCAGGTACTGGTATATGGTGATTACTGCGATCATTTTCTCCAACAACATGATCCGGTTTAATTCCCGTCCGAGCATTACAGTCACCTGCCATAATTATAAGATCACATGTTTGATAATGTAGTAAATGATTCTGAATTTGCGAAAACACATTTGTCTTCATATCACTTCTTGTATCCCAATAACTGGAGTTGGCAGGGGGGATATAATTGGCTATGAAAGCAATTTTGTTAGAAATATTAAACATATTTCCCTTGAATTCGACGGAAATGGTAAACTCACTTATTCTTTTAGAATTTACGAAAAATCTTGCGTATTGATTGCGATAATAAAATACAATTCCGCCTCTATCACCGTCAAGTCTATGGAAATCTATGCATTTATAACCCGGAATATGAATATCCGAACTTTCTTTATGCCATGTTTCTACCAAAGCTATAAAATCATACTTTATCAACTTTTCGAGGAAACTGTTGTCATCTAATTTAATTCCTTGAACATTCCACAATGTAAAGGTAGCTTTATTCGACGTAATTTCAGTTGAAATATTCCGCTCAGACATAATATGAATAAAACTTGCACCACCGAAGTCAGAATGAAACCATGCAGGAAGGGTATATATTCAAATTGTACTATCTATAACTTTTCAATCACTCAAATGCAAGTACTTCCTGTACATGCAAAGAAAATAGATAATTAAGATGCACATATATGCATACATACATATACATACACATACATGTATATGTACATACATGTACAACATACATATATATGTACACATATACATATACACATACATACCCGTACATACACAGGCACATACTACATATATAACTATACATATACATACATGTGCTCTCATGATACTCATCATCAATTACGATTTGAAATAATTAAACATTACCAATTATTTTAAGAGCACTTGCGAGTATTGCACGCAATCCTGAAATGTCATTCACATTCATCGCCCCCACATTATCAACAAAACGTGCGCGATGCACTTCTTTTGGAAATTGTTCATTAGATCTTGAACTTTCATTTCTGTTCATTCTTACCCTGGGTCTGATTTCACTGTTTTGTGCTTCTGAAGATTCTCGGTACGGCTCAGATTGTACGTTCATGACTCCAACTTTTATGTCATTCACCAACATCTCTATTCCAAGATCACTTGGATGCCAGTTGTCATAAAAATATCTACGTGGGACGAAACCACTGCGCTCTGAAAAACTGGGCGCATGATCGATGAACTGGCACCCCATCCCTGAACATAGGCGTCGATATAATTCATTAGTAGAATAAATTACTTTATTCGCACCAGCTCGACTAGGTGTCGGTAGTACTGAAGAGAATCTGATGAGCGCTTGTGGATACAATTCTCGGATCTTATATATCACACCTGTAATTAACTGCTCGTCTGTTTCCATTCCATGCCGACAAGAATTTATTCCGGCATGTATTGTAATCTTGTGCACATTCTCGATGACATCCGATGACTCAAACCATTCCAACACGCCTTCCAATCTCCCCATATAAAAATGTACCTGGGTAAATCTTGGTGTTTACCTAGGTATTCCCCGGTACATATAGGTTTTACCCTGGTTCCACCCAGGTCACACCCAGGTTACACCCAGGTAAATCAGGGATTTATATAGATTTACCCAGGTGTTTTCTATATATGTTAGGTATAAACCCCAGTTTACCCGGGTTTTTACGGATTTACACCCAGGTATTTACACCAGGTATTTACACCCAGGTATTTACACCAGGGTTTCGCCCAGGTATTTACTACAGTGTTCACCCGGATATATACACCTGTGGTATTTTGTTAAACTGTATAATCTGCATTGGAGTCACCTTATTAACCCTTTCTATATTACAGCACCATTGGCGTGTAGTTACCTTATTAACCATTCTATATTAAATCATTAATTGACAGGTAGTTACCTTATTAACCCTTTCTATACTAAGTAACATTGGTGAGTAGTTACATTATTAACCCTTTCTATATTAAAGCACCATTGATGTGAAGTTACCTTATTAACCCTTTCTTTATTAAAGCATCATTGACGCGTAGTTACCTTATTAACCCTTTCTATATTAAAATATCATTGATGTGTAGTTACAATGTTAACCCTTTCTATAGTATAGCATCATTGACGGGTAGTTGGCTCCTTAACTCTGTATATACCAAAGTATCATTGTCGTATATAGTTACCTTATTAACCCTTTCTATACTAAGTACCGTTGGCGTGTAGTTACCTTATTAACCCTTTCTATATTAAAGCATTAATTGACAGGTAGTTACCTTATTAACCCTTTCTATACTAAGTATCATTGGTGAGTAGTTGCATTATTAACCCTTTCTATATTAAAGCGCCATTGGCGGGTAGTTACCTTATTAACCATTTATGTATTAAAGCATCATTGACGTGTAGTTACCTTATTATAACCCTCTCTATAGTAAAGCATCATTATTGCTGGATAGTTATCTTATTAACCCGTTCTATACTAAGTATCATTGGTGAGTAGTTACAGTATTAACCCTTTCTATATTAAAGCAGCATTGACATGTAGTTACCTTATTAGCCCTTTCTTTATTAAAATATCATTGACGTGTAGTTACCATGTTAACCCTTTCTATATTAAAGCATCGTTGACGGGTAGTTGCCTAATTAACCCTCTATATACTAAAGTATCATTGTCGTGTAGTTACCTTACCAACCCTTTCTATACTAAGTATCATTGGCGTGTAGTTACCTTATTAACCTTTTCTATATTAAAGCATTAATTGACAGGTAGTTACATTAAACAACCCTTTCTATACTAAGTATCATTGGTGAGTAGTTACATTATAAACCATTTCTATATTAAAGCGCCATTGACGGGTAATTACCTTATTAACCATTTTTGTATCAAAGCATCATTGACGTGCAGTTACCATATTATAACACTTTCTATATTAAAGCATCATTGACTGATAGTTACCATATTAACCCTTTCTATATTAAAGCACCATTGGCGTGTAATTACCTTATTAACCCTTTCTACGTTGAAGCAATAATTGACAGGCAGTTACCTTATTAACCCTTTTTATAATGAGTATCATTGGTGATTAGTTACATTATTAACCCTTTCTACAATAAAGCATCATTGACATGTAGTTATCATAGTAGCCAGTTGTATATTAAAGCATCATGGACGGTAGTTACCATATTAACCCTTTCTATATTAAAGCACCATTGGCGTGTAATTACCATATTAACCCTTTCTATATTAAAACATCATTGACGTGTAGTTACCCTATTAACCCTTTCTTTATTAAAGCATCATTGACATGTAGTTACCTTAGTAACCATTTCTACACTAAAGCATTATTGACGGGTAGTTACCTTATTAACCCTTTCTATATTAAAGCATCATTGACAAGAAGTTAAATTATTAACCTTCTATAATAAGTATCATTGCCGTGTAGTTAGTTACCTTATAAAACCTTTCTATATTAAGACGTCGATCATTGACGGGTAGTTGTTACCTTATTAATCATTTATGTATTCAAGCATCATTGACGAGTAGTTACCAAACTTACCTTATTACTTGAAGTTTATTATGACAGTATGACCATACACTACCCCGGACAAATGAAGCAATATCATACTTTATCTAACAGCCTAGCTATAATTAGTGAAATGTCAATACAACTTACTCTCAGGCTCCAAATAAAAGTGCAGGCCCAAATAATAGTGCGGGGGGGGGGAATTCCATTGAAAGTTAATAAAAGTACAGACCCTAATAATAGTGCAGGGGGAACTCTGAGCAAAACATCAACTGTGGTTAACCAAATAATTTTTATAGCAGGTTCAAGTATACGAGTCAACATGTAGTACAGGTACATGTATGTATCATGTGGTGTTTTTTTGGTTTGCCACATACTTGAATATGTACTCTTGAGTGCCTAATGTACGATTATTAAAATCGAGGTAAAATTCCCACCTGTACGATCGTTATTTGGTCCTGTACGTTTATTAAATTAACCAAAAGAAATAATTCACCAATCTTAAATTGTGTTATTCATATAAGAAATGAGCGGCGGTTTTAATGCGGTCATGGGGTTTTGACCGCGAGAAAAAATCAGCAAACTTCGGGGTTCATGCAGAGTTTGCTGATTTTTTTAACGCGGTCAAAACCCATGACCACGTTGAATCCGCCGTTTATTATTTATATTTATATACTTAAATTCATTATGAACTAGGATTGTATGTCTTTCCCATTATTTATTCATCTATTTAAACAAACGCATGGAGTTCAGTTCAGACAGTTCGAATCCTTGTTTTTTGGAAAACCAAACATTTTGAGAATCCGTTCATGGAGAACGGAAGAAACGCAATTTCACAGTAAAGTATACACATATGACAAAATGTCTTGTTTAGCTAGTAACTAATGTAGACGTGTTGATCATTTTTACATCTGAATCATATAGAAATCCTGAATTTGTGCTGATTTAAATTTTCATAGCTTCAAAATATTAATAAACGTGCAGACCCAAATAAGCACTGTGCAGGGGGGGGGGGGGGATTTCCCAAGAAAAATAATAAACGTGGATGCAGCTGGTGCATGCATGTTTATTTGGAGCCCAACAGTAAAGAGGTGGAGGTGAATGTTACATGTAAGTTGTTATTAACGAAATGGAACGATGCCTTTAATAGGTTCCACCAGCAATAAGTCGCGACTTCTTTATATTGGCCTAACAGATTGGTTTTTGTTGGCGTCATGCCTGTCGACCATTATGATGGCCACATATATTGTCATATAGCAGCGATTTACGATCTGTCTTGTTGGCTCATATAATATAAATTAAGAAAGTGGCCTTGTGTTCGTTCCTTGCGTAAAAAAATATTTTTTAGTACAAACGTCCTCATTGATTGTGTCCCTCGACTCCTTGTGTAATTGGTCAAGTAACTTACATGTATGTACATGTACAGACCACTCACAAATTTCTTAGAAAAGCGACCACATGTTCGAATCAACTTTGCGATTTTGGAGCAACGCATTTGTAAATGCGTTCATATTTTAACACATTTACCTTGATTTATTCACAAACAAATGTCTTGATGCAGGCCTTAAAATCCATCAGATTTTTTGCAATAATCAAAATGTTAGTGTTTCACTTTCTACAGGGAATCAAGACTTTTTACTAGAATCAAAATGAGAATCATGATTATAAAACAATCTGATTATAAAACAATTAATGTCAACAGTGTTTATTTATGTTTATTCCATTTTGAATGGAAAACTACATCATGAATGTCCGATTCCGAACATATACATGTACACCAGGAGTGGGAAAATAACACAGAATAATTGCAAAATACACTATCGTATCGTTATTTGGGTGTTCATACTAGTATACTTTTTCGGCGCAATGATCGGTAATTTCAATGCGACTGCGATTATTCCCAATGCAGTGCATTTAATTTAAATGCTGTCATTAAGGCATTTACAAAGTGGCGTGACACAATGCACCCTCAATGCATTTTAAATGCAACAACCGCATTTCATTGATCCACGTTGTAAAGGACATTTTTTTTAGAATACATGTATGTACGTGTATATAACCACAAGAATAAAGAACAAATCAACTGTTTTTATTACTTTGTAAACCTCTGATGTTTCCCATACAGTATACATTTGTATATTATAAACCATGTTACAGTAATTCTAGAGCTAATTAATCGACTCCTTAACTACAGCAGAATTATGGGTAACTTTTCAGGATTTAGTCCGAAATATGGCTTGTTGCCATTCATCGGAAAGCTCTCACCGAGAGCTTTCCGATGAATGGCATCAACCCATATTTCCGACTAAATCCTGAAAAGTTACCCATAATTCTGCTGTAGTTAAGGAGTCGATTACTTAGAGCATTACTGTATATCCTCTATAACTGTTTATTCAACATCACGTGCTGCAATCCATAAATGCGGTTCAGATTTCGATGTCCGGTTCAACATTATTATCATATGGTTCGATAGCAGAAATACTCAGTTTGGAATGTTATACCATACAAGTTTTACGAGTTGCTCTTGCTCAAGAATGGATAAATTTATAAACCTGATTTTTGGCGCATTAGTTAGAATTATATTTTTGCACAAGAACACGCCACAAATATCGAACTGGACATCAAAAACAGAACCGGATTGTATCGATTGCATAAACATAAGAAGTTGGTCACTGACCGACAATTGCTATTCTCTGGTGTGGTTTATAGGACTACCGTATGCAATGCCGACTTAAAAATAAAAATTCACATAAACATCGCATGAAGCGGTCTATCCACAAACTCAGGTATTCGGTAATTCCAAATGTATGAACTATCACCATGATATCCCGGTATATCATTGTCAGGACTGTTTGTACAAAAGGTTGTTATTCTACTATGCATAATTTTGCTATATCATTGTACCCGGACTGTATTGCAATGTAATATATCAGTACATGTACCGGTATACTGGGTGCACATTATATACATGTAGGCCTACTTTCACTTTAGTATGTGTCATAAAAGACTCTTGTTGTTAAATTGAAAAAAAACATGTGTGAAAACAGAGAGAATACATGTACATGTGCCGGTACTATATACCTCTTTGTGTGCTGTACTACCGGTACTATTCATGTACATGTACTACACTACAATAAGAGAAATTTTAATTGATTCTGCTGCCCTTGTGCCACATGCCTCAAACACGCCAAACAAGTATCTGTAGCCAGGCCCACCAGTACCAGGCTACTAGTAAATGAAGTACTGAAAGTGTCACATCATTAATCGAGCCCAATCTTAGTTATACTAGTCTCTTGTGTAGTTTGGGTTACTATTAATAAGATATTTAATGAATGTTTGGAATGTATGGTAGCATTCTTACCTGGATCAACATATGCCATGCACAACGCTGGTCATCATATCATCACCGCTGTTGGCAGTAAACCGCTCATCGGGCTATAACAGTTAGAGTTTTCCATACCAGGGCTAATCTAATCAGTTAAAATTAGTCAATTTAGAGGGAATACCAACCAGTGGAAGACGTACATGTATATTCAGATATCAGTTTTCGAGAAAAAACCCATCTTAGTCGAGCGGACTTAGAATATCGGGGTAAACTTAAATTTCATTCAGCAACACTTTCACAGCAGAATATAAAAATAGTACATTATAATCACTTACAGTACATGTACATGTAGCCCAAGTGCAGTGCTAGCCTATATTATATACTACCAAAACTTTTGGTCAGTTTCTCGATGACTGACACTTGTAAACGCTTGAACGGGTATATAGTACATGTACATGTGTACCGTATGTGAATTAAAGATCTTATTAGTGACACAACAGGAGGCTTGACATACATTTGTAACTACAGTAATGCTCTAATTAATCGACTCCTTAACCACAGCAGAATTACGGGTAACTCGGGGTGAGCTTTCCGATGAATGGCAACAAGCCATATATCCGACTAAATCCTGAAAAGTTACACATAATTCTGCTGTGGTTAAGGGGTCGATTTCTTAGGGCACTACTGTATCTGTTTTAGTGCACATCAAATGTATTTGTTGTCTTTCCTCTTGTAATTTGTCTTTGGTTGTGTTCGCCATTTCGATGGACAACTACATGTACTGACATCAAATGACTGAAATGAGTCAAAATTTAGCAGTGCAGCCAATTATATAGATAAACAGAATTAAATAGCATCCAAATTCCAAATGAGCATAAATGATAAAACAAACTTTATTGAGCACTCTTTTAATACTAGTAATTACAGCTACAATGAAAGCACCTAATAAAAATTCTAAGTTTGGTAAGACTGTCTGTATACAAAGTTTATCTGGCCGTGATGAATAAAACCTATAAATGGGATCATATACATGTATGTTAGATATCATTACATGATTATTTGAAAACACATATCCGTATGGAAAACAAACTATTTTACCACTGGCCAAGTGGTCCTGCTAATATGCTATGATGCTGGTGGTCCTGCTGAATTGCTATGATGCGGGTAGTGCAATTCATAGCAATTAAGCAGGACCCAACCGCATCATAGCACATTAGCAGGAACACTTGAACAGGGTATATTTACAGTGTCAAATCGAATGGGCATCTTATAACAATATTTTTGAACAATTTCCTAGAAGTGTTCGAAAATTGAGAACTGAATTTATATTTTTTTTTATGAGGTTTCGATTGAAAAATTTCTAACTTAGCTCATCAGGATTAACATTGTCGCACAGCTATATTCTCTTTCCCAACAACGTCTATAGAACATACATGTAAAATTACAGCTATGCTTTAATTAATCAACTCGCCTTATATTACTCGGGTATTACTGCAGTATTCAGGCGTGTTCATGCGATCAACCGCAGTCAGTTATACCGCCGCAGAATGTGGTCCACCTCACATTTGCAGTTAGGCTGTATTTTTCATGCGATGTTTATATGAATTTTGTTTTAAAGTTGACATTGTAATCACACCAGAATTTTTTTTTATTGTTTCAAAATGTCTAGATAGAATTCAGAATTTTTGTGGTAAAAACAATTAAATTGGTTATCACAGTTAACACATATTACTGTGGTAAGATTACCAGCGGATACCGCATGTCAACAGGGACTGCATGCTCTAATTAATTATCAGGTTTAACATGTTTATACTGGATACAGTTCATTTTAAAGGTACTCAATCCGGTTCGATGATACCCATATAATCAGATTCCAACATCATACATTTGTATTTAGAAAGGCTGCTTCAGTTACGGTATCAGAATTGATTAATTGCCCTAAAATAATGCTAACCACTGTCAACTAAAGTATACAATTGCCTGACATATGTTATTTATCAACATGTTGTTCTACAAAATTTGGCCTTATTATCAACAGAAAGCCTCTTGATTTTAGAGTTATCCATCTTCATCTGAAATTTGGTCCGAGACCGTGGGCCACTATTAATTCTTGATCGTGAAAAATAGTATATTTCGAAAATTTATATCTAATAACTCTGAGCTTTGATAGGTGGTGGGTTCCTCGACTCGTACCAAATATCTTTTACCCCCCAAGTCCAAATAAATACTAATGTGCGAGCATTAATTCAGGGGGCCCTTAATCAGATTATGCATCTTTAAATTCAAATACAGTTTAAAGATGCATAATCCGATTAAGTGCCCCTCATTTGCTATTTACATATACATGTATATGGAATTTTTGAAATTTTAATATTTATCACCATCGATACTTAATAGTGGCCCAGAAAAATTTGACGAGCCGACGGTCTCAGACCAAATTGCGGATGAAGATGGATAACTCTAAAATGAAGAGGCTTTGTGTTGATAATAAGGTCAAACTTCGTCGAACAGCATGTTGATAAATATAACGTTTCAGGCGAGTTTATACTATACATGTAGTTGACAGTGGTTAGCATTATTTTTGGGCAATTAATCGATTCTGATATTACTGAAGCAGCATTTCTAAAAAAAATGTTGTTGTTGGAATCTAATTATATGGGGACCATCGAATCTGATTGAGCACCTTTAATAGTTAGCTATATGAGTTATATACACATAAGGCGACACCAATTTTTAAGTCCGGTAAAGGTTTACGAACACCTCCTACAACATTTTTTCCATTTCATGAAAAAAAAATTTACTTTTTTGTCCCAAATTTGTTTACACGCGTACTGATTTTCATGTGCTGTCGCATCCGGTTCTGCTTATGATCATTTGCAGATCCATATTTTCATGTATTTCATGACAAGAAATGTCTTGTTTGGTTCAGAATTTCATTCGATAAGTTTTTTTTCACAATTTTTGTAAAATTTATGTAAAATTTCAAGATTTACTTGATATAAATTGGGGGGGACAATTTTTTTTATTTTTATTTTTTTCCCTCCTGCATCTACTTTTTTTCTCCCCACATCAGCCCACATGTTCGTAAACCAGACTTAAAAATTGGTGTCGCCTAATAGACATTTAAACTTTGAAAATTGTAGGTTTCCGGATGATAACTTCAGTTTGTGTGATCATATCTGAACCAAATGTGGTATGTAAGTTTATCAGACCAAAATACAGGTCAAGTTCGAATATGGGTGTGCTCCGCTCATTTTTGCGAGAGTTATGGACCTTTTTCGACTGAGAATCGTGTTAATTTCTGGTTTCCGCATCATAATTTTAGTTTGTGTGATCAAATCTGAATCAAATTTGGTATGATAGTTTATTATCCACCATTTCATGGGACACTGGTTGGATTGTTCTGAAATGTAGTATCGGATTTAGGGGACCTTGATATATTTTTCAGACAAGCTGATGCCCCAAAGAAGCCACTTTTTCTCACATTTGCTGAAATAGTATCCAAAACATCAACATATCAAGAGCCATTAGACTGAATTAGATAAAAATATATCACTTGGGTCTGTTTAAGCTGGAAAATACTCAAAATTTGTATAATTTTCTGCTATTATATCTGCATACTAGCCTTTTTGCTGAATCGCGAATGCCGGTTATATTGCCGTGTGAAATCCTAGTACCAGATAACATTGGGTACATGTATGTACATGTATATAGCATACCACCTGAAAATGGCTTGAATATCACATACCAAAGCGGGGTGGGGGTGTGTGTGACACCCTCCTTGATCATAGTATGTATTCTACAGGGTATGTTAACTGTTTCGAGTTGGTGCAATTAATGTGATTGTTTAATCTCTACCATCTGAAATCTATTTATAGCATATTTTGCTATCTGATCAATATTGCTACTTAGTACTGATATAAAAAAGGATAAAGATGGTGTGTCTCTTTTCCAAATGTTCTGTTTATATGTACATTTGGGGGTTTATGAGTCAAATAATAACAGACAACATGTCCTTCTAACACTAAGAAATAATATGTTCTTATGAACCAGGACAAAATATGACTATTTCTGGAGCATTACAGCACATTATTACAAATCTATATTTGTAAGCAGTAAGATAATGACAGGAAACATGTCCTCAGACTAAGAAATAATTTTTTGGTGTGTATTTCACACCACAGCTCATGTGTATACTCACATTAGTTTATGTCATTCAAAGGGAGAAACCCATTTAGAAAGTTTAAATGAGACAAAACTACCTCACTGTAGATGTAGTTGCAAGGTACAACATGTACATGTATTCTGGTAAATGACATTGGAACTAAAATAATGATTTTTGTGTCCACCGGTATGTCATGTACCGGTATACATTGCAACTACATGTACATGTAACTTGCCTAACATACCATATACATGTATGAAGAGGGACTTTGCAAGTGTTTTTTAATCAAAATTTTAACCCAACTCTTGTTGTCAGTAAGTTTTAACCCATGCAGTTTAATGAGTTTATATATTTATATATTACATGTGTTTCTATACATGTATTTTATCTTTAGTGAGTTTGTTGTCCTTGAATAAACTTGTATTGCTGCACAATCAGTTTCCTTAATGTTCTATTATACTAAAACAACTCCATTGATAACAATACCACTGCATCCCATCAAAATCTACTTCATTGCCGTCCTCATCATTTCACTTTGGTATCCCCACCCAGATGTACCTTGGTGTTATTCACCCAGGTGTTCCTTGGTGTTTTCTTACCCAGGTGTACCTTGGTGTTTTCTTACCCAGGTGTACCTTGGTGTTTTCCTGCCCAGGTGTACCTTGGTGTTTCCTTACCTGGGTGTACCTTGGGGTTTTCTAACCCAGGTGCTTCTCAATGGGAAATCCACCTGGGTAAGAAAACACCAAGGTACACCGGCGTAAAAAAAACACCAAGGTACACCTGGGTTGGAAACATCAAGGTACACCTGGGTGGTGAACACCCAGGTAGGAAACACCAGGGTACACCTGGGTGAATAACACCAAGGTACACCTGGGTGGGAAACACCCAGGTAGGAAACACCAGGGTACACCTGGGTGAATAACACCAAGGTAACCTGGGTGGGAAACACCCAGGTAGGAAACACCAGGGTACACCTGGGTGAATAACAACATGGTATACCTGGGTGGGGAAACACCCAGGTAGGAAACACCAGGGTAGACCTGGGTGGGAAACACCCAGGTAGGGTACACCTGGGTGTGGTCACCTGTGTAATTACACCCAGGTTTATCCAAACCAGGGTTTTTATCCAGTTTCAGGTGGGTAAATCATGGTAAAACCCAGGTTTCGCGGGGTCTTAATGGTTGGTGGATGTCTTGGTAGATAGATTTTTACCTGGGTTTCGGCCCAAAAAACCTGGGTGGATTTACCCAGGTACATTTTTATATGGGTCAATCCACCTATCGAAACTTTCTTGACATAATCACCTCGGGACATTTTTTTCGGATCCAGGTAACGCAAGACTGAGTCGCCAACGATCAGATGCACTTTTCTGGGGTTGACTCTTTGTGACATTCGTTGAGAATTTGATGTTAGATTTATCGCATTTTTCGAATGTAAATTTTGCTGAGTCGTTTTCTTCATAGAGTCATCCAACGGAGTGAAACGATTGTGTACTTCAACTGCAGGTACCACGATGTATTTCTCTGTATTATCGGGATCAGTTACACACATGTTATCCACCGCACTCGAAATAGGTTGAACGCGTTCAGCCGTTATCCTGGCCACTGAATTTTGAACTTGGCCAGAAGAAGCACTCTTTTCAACTTCTAGAATAGGTTTCTGTGACTTGATAATATGTGACAGATTACTTTTCAATGACACATGTTGCTTTCGTAGGTCATTGACATCACATTCCAATGTATCAATCTTTTCGTTGAACTCGCGTTCCTTTTTTGTGTTGACCTTATCCATTTCTTTCAAAAGAGGCTTAGACTGCTTATTCTGCAACAACACGTTTTGCTTTTGGAGATCATTAATATTGTTTTCCAATTTAGCAATCCTTGTGTTAAACTCACGTTCCGTTTTTGCTCTGTCGATTATCATTTCTTCGATTAAAGATTGAAGTTCGGATAATGTTATTTTCATCCTGTTAGATGCAGATGACTCACTGAAGAAAAGTTTTCTTTGCTGCATGTTCTTTTTAGGTTTAGGTGTGATGAGCGTCACGGTGCATGGATTTTTCTTATTCCTCATATTTGAAGAAGACACCTGACTGTAATTCAACTTCTTCTTATGCAAATTTACTCGAAGTTTGGGTGTGACTAACGCGACAGAACACGAGCGTAGTGTGTGAGAACTTCTTTCTTGTGGTGAGACATTCTGGTTAGTATCTGCTGCTACTGCTGCTATACACGGAACAATGAAATCGCTGCTCAGTGCCATATCCTGTTTCGATTTCGCAGATATTTGCTTCTTAAAGGCAAACTGGTAGACATGTGGCAACTCTACCTGTAACCACCAATCAATACTATTCTTTGAACCTTGTATCATGAAACTATTATTGGTCTTGTAAATATGAATCGTTACCTTCCGTTTTGGCTTTTTGCGACATACAGTGATTAAATCTCCAACAACAACATTGTTCCGGTCAGTTACTATTTTCCATAAGGCGCCATTTTTTTCAACACATTTCACAGAATTCCAATATCTGCTGACGAAACCGCAGTTGTATTTCTCAAATATGAGGGTATCTAAGTTAATGGTTAAACATTTCCCTCCATCTTTCGTTTCAGTTTTCTCTATATCATTGAAGCTTTTAATCTTTTTCTTAAAAATTTTCTCAACATTCAGTTCATACGGTCTAATATCTTTCAGAACATTACTTGATGGAGGAATATCAATATCTGTATTTTGAGAACTCATCTTTGAATTTAGATAACTGTTGCATATGTCCCTTCAAATTAACTGTATAGGATACTCATACCTCGGCTAGCATCCTCTATCCCGCATGTCTTCTGACCTCGGTAATCCAAATAGATAAATTTTACTCCATTATTAGAACGGAAGCGGAACTCGGAGCAGTTTTCGTTGCGACCGTCCGCGTCAACGTCATTACGTCATGCCTTTGCATGAAAGAAGCTTCTCGCAGCGATATAAATAGCGTGTGCAGGGAGATAACTGCACTTTTATTGGACACCGCTGGAGCGACATGTGGTGTGCGCCGAAGTGGCAAACAAAAGGATAAAACTCACCGAATTGATAAGACGTGGTTTGACGACGAATGCAAAGAGAAACGCATAAATTTCAATAGGTGCAATTCTGAATACAATCGAAGTCAAACTGAGCTCAATAAAGTACGTTTAAAAGAATCAGCTGTTGTATATAGAACAACCATGGATACAAAAATTAATTGTGATCGTAAAACAAATATTAACGAGCTCAGAAATTTGCGCAATACTTCAAGTAAAGATTTTTGGCAAAAACTTAACAATCTTGTTCATACTAATGAACCAAGAAGGGATAACGGAAGCGACATTATTAGCTCGAATATGAATTCCTTCTATGAGCATTTCAAAACGCTAAACGAAGGAAATAATGACAATGTTAACCTCGACAATGAATTTAACGAAATATACGATGAGTCGGATGGTAGTGACCTTAACGCTGAAATTACAAGGGGCGAGATAAGAGCAGCTATATCCAGACTGAAAAATAATAAAGCACCCGGTATAGACCAACTGTATAATGAATATATCAAATCGTCGGAGGACGAGATGATCACCGTGTATTTCTATTTCTTCAATTTGATATTAGACACGGGCTATTTCCCAGAAGACTGGGCTATTGGAAGCATACATCCGATTTACAAGAAAAAGGGTGAGAGACTTGATCAGGAATTATACAGAGGTATTACTCTTTTGAGTTGCCTGGCAAAACTATTCACTTCAATACTGAACAATAGACTGACCATATTCTCTGAAAAATATAAACTCATTAGTAATAACCAGAGTGGTTTTAGGAGGAAATATTCTACAACCGATAATATGTTCATACTAAACATTTTGAAGGAAATATACCTCGCAAGTGGAAAAAGATTATATTGCACATTTTTTTACTTTAGAAAAGCGTTCGATACAGTTTGGCGCGATGGACTGTTTTTGAAAATGATCAGAAATGGTATCAATGGGAAAAAATTTCAGAGTGATTAAAGAATTGTATAGCCAAATAAAAACTTGTGTTAAGATTGGCATGACCAAATCAGATTATTTCGAGAGCCATATTGGTCTTTTCCAGGGTGAATTAATGTCACCGTTTTTATTTTCGTTATATATCAACGATTTACAGGAATTTATTAATGATTGTGTCATAGGCAATTTGAAATACCTTGATGAATTATTCTATACAAATCTAAAGTATTATATAGGCCTTCTATGTTTATTTTATGCTGATGATACCATTCTGTTGACTGAATACGAAGCTTCAATGCACAGAGCACTTTCAGCGTTTCATGATTATACAATCGCTTGGGGTCTTCAAGTAAACACGCAAAAAACAAAAGTTGTGATATTTTGTAAAAGACAACCCAAGTGCTTAGCCGTGTTTGTATATAACGGTATACATATAGATATTGTAAAAGAATTCATGTACCTAGGTGTAGAATTCTTTTACAATGGCAGATTTTGTAGGGCAGTCAAAAAACCAGCAGAGTAGCGACCAAAGCAATGTATGCCCTCTTGAACAAAACTAGAAATATGAAGTTCCCAGTAGACATCACGCTACAGCTGTTTGATGCTATGGTTCTACCAATTTTATTATACAGCAGTGAAATATGGTTTTTTGAGTCAATGAAAACGGTTGAAGCCGTGCATATCAAGTTCTGCAAAATGTTACTCGGTATGAAATCTAGTACGCCAAATTTCATGGTTTATGGAGAGTTAGGAAGGCATCCTCTTATAATAGAGGCCAATGTCGAGCTATTTCTTACTGGTCAAAATTATTATCTGACCAGTGTTCTGAATTGGCCAAAAATATGTACCATATTACTTACACGTTATATCAAAACGACAGCAGTTATGAACACAAACTTAGATGGGTCAGATCCATAAAAAGTATATTGCAAAACACTGGTTCTAATTCCAAATGGATTGCACAATTACAACTCTCTAAACATGACAGCGCACAATTAAAGCAGATCTTGATCGACCAGTTTCACCAAGAATGGTATGGTAACATGATGTCAACATTCAGGGGTAATTTGTATAACTTTATAACTTCCACGTTCGAAATGAAACGTATTTGATCGAACTACCATCACATTTGAGTGAATCTCTCATGAAGATAAGAACTTCTAATCACCGATTAGCCATAGAAAGTGGCCGATGGAAAAGGGTACAGAAAGAACAAAGAGTATGTCCCCTTTGTCAATCTGGCCTGGGCGACGAATATCACCTTATGATTATGTGTAGTTATTTCAATGAATTGCGTAGACAATATATCCCGAAATGTCATTGGGAGATCCCAGACAGGGGGAAGTTTCATAGACTTCTCTCCACACAGAATGTGAGCCTTCTGAAATCCGTGTCGATTTTCTTGAATAAAGCATTCAGAGAATTAAGTAAAAGGGTGTTTTAATATGACTATACACCTTACCCAATTGCGCCTCTTTAACCACATCCTTTTGTTTGCACAAAGGGACTCAATTTATTTTCCTTTGAATTTCGATGTGGGTGTGAAGTATGGACGGTGCATGATCAAGATCTGCTCACAATTGTGAGTAGCGGTGTTGAGTTACCAGTATATATATCTTGAATGTATATTAGATACATGTGTATTTATGCTGATGTTCCCTACTGCGCATCGATATATTTTGGTGCTTTTGTATATATGTATATATGTTTGCATGTTCCATGTCAATTCGTGGCTAGCAATAAACTCATTCATTCAATAAAATTGCAGACCCCCCCCGGTATTATATGTTCCATGTCAATTCGTGGCTAGCAATAAACTCATTCATTCAATAAAATTGCAGACCCCCCCCCCCGGTATTATGGGAAAAAAATTCAAATGGGTGCGTTAATTGTATCACATTCCCGATAGCAGATATTTCCATTGCCATGTAATTGTTTTCAAATCCATGTTTAAAGATAAATTATGACAAATAAACCAATTTCAAATGTCAAGGCTTAAGAAACTGGACCAAATAGATCATCAATCAAGAGCAGGGGTCCCATTTAATTAATTTAATTTAATTTAATCGGACATTTCCTTATTTTGAACCACAATTTTTCGTTTTGTCTTAGTATAATTTTGAGAGTTTTTGCTGTTATATTGTATATCCAGTCCAGCAATAATTTATTCTCAAATGACGAATTAGTACTTTCAAATCTAGCTCCGACCTCAATTAATTTCAGAAACACGGAACGAAAGAAACCCGCATGATTACATTCCGATGCAAAACTACTACCATTCCCTATGTATACGTGTCAACCACACCCATCGATAACATATTGTGCGTAGAAATAATATCACGAAAATCTGACTTAATCCATCTAACGGTAATATGCTTTCAAACAAGGCAAGAATGTTATCAATAAAACTCCACTGTAAAGCCAGATAAACGCACGCATGATTTACAACTGCGAAACCAGAAATAGGTATTCTCGTCTCATGTTCAAGTCTCGGTTTATACAAAAATCTCAGACCAGGGGGGGGGTACTAGGTCTCAGTTGTAGGCTATTACCTATAACACACATAATGATCGATTATATTAAATTTTGTCCAGTTCATATAAATTATAATCTTTCCTCCACACGGCATATCAATAAAACACAATTCCTATCTGGTTAACATAAAGATAAATGCTTCCAAAAAAATACATATGTTTCTGTTAACAGAACTTGTACGTTACCACATGGTTCGAATTATGAACAGACCGACACAGGCTTGAATGACAATAAGAAGGCAAACCTTGACTTACGTAAACCTGAGTTTCAAAAAGACGAGAACACGGACTAGTGCGGACCAATAATCCCAGCTTACTCGCTCCGATGCATGGTAACACATCGCGATCACCGTGCTTTGGGCCTGGTCTGGACTATAGTTTACGCGAAGCCTGGTCCAGACCAGAGACCAGAATTTGGCCGATGATGTCTGAAAACTCAGGCACAGCTGAAGAGAATAAAATATTGTTTACACTAAACGGATCATTTGACAGAAATCATCTTGGTAAGTTGAGATGGTATGCGCGTCGAGGCTTGACATGTTAGAAAAATCGGTCCTCGATTTCAACATTCAGATTTGATGCACGCTGAAGCGGCCGATGTCGGTGAATCGAAAACGGAAGTTAGCCGCTCTCGGCCAATCAGAATGCTTGTTTTTAGTGACAAATACTCAATTGATAACCACCTTATAATCAACAAAATCTTCAACGTGACGCCTCGTTGATAATCGTTCTGAATAAATATCATGCACGCCATCACACACTAAAATAGCTAGACATGTCATGTTCAGATGTAATGATTTATTAATGTATTATGAATGGTATTGTTTTGTTGCCATACTGCCTTTATTCTGGTGTTTATGCAAATAAATCGTATCCATTATCTATGACAAAAAGTATGCTTAACATTTACCTTTTTGTTTCATTCACATTCTTCTGTTTACAGGGAACATTTTCGAAAACACAAGTACAAACAAAACCCTACATGTCATGGATGGTCCAGTCAGTCACGTGGTCAGTGTCATCGATTGCGGGTCCGTGTGCAGTTCGTTCGCAGGCTGTGCAGCAGTGACCTTCACCGATGAATGCTACCTGTACACAGAGGAAAACACAGGGAAAACCAACGACTGTCTGTTGAATGGAGGCTGCTCAATCTATTCAAAACGAGCACCATAGAGTCCAGTCTGAGTGAACGCAGTTCCGCAGTTCCGCGTTCGATAATCTGAAACAAAATGGCGGGGATCACATAGTGAGCATGGAGTATTTCCAATTTGTCTAGTAATGTCAGAAAAGGTAGAGGGAACTTTGTTATGCATATACACTTATTAAAACCCAGGCAGGTGTTGTCATACAGATTGGTGATTTATAATATTCCACATGATCAGTGTTGAATGCAAATCAAACATATGTGACCCGCCATATCAAATCCAGTCGTAAGTCGGGATTTTTTTTACCCTGTGCCAATGCATTCTCTTATATATGCGAGTCGACCATAAGTCGCCTCGCATATATAAGAGAATGCATTGGCCTAACAATTTGTTATAATTTTTTTTAAATAAATGTTTCTTACAATTTTTAGGACATAAAATAAAAAACATCCATTACCCTGCAGGGAGCCCCACACATATATAGAAGCATATAGAAGAGTGTCGTCTGCTCATGTTTGTCTGGGGCTCTGTATGGGTGAAATTATAAAATTGTTAAAGAATACAAGAAAAAATTATTAAAATTGTAAAAAATTGTTAGGCCAATGCATTCTCTTATATATGCGAGGCGACCTATGGTCGACTCGCATATATAAGAGAATGCATTGGCACAGGGTAAAAAAAATCCGACTTACGTCGGTATCAACCGACCACACAACACAGAATTACTCAATCGAAACCAAGAAAAGACAGTCATGCGGAATGTTTAATGACAAACGTTGTGGGTGTCACTGCATGAGAAGCCCTACATGGGGGTTGTAAAACAATGGATATAGGAATGTTTCAGTCCATCAAACGCGTAGTTGTAGTTTCACTCAGACTGCATGGAGCCAGAAATAGTACAAACAGGGTCGGGTTACTACGAGTCGGACGGCTGGTTCAATTGGGACAAGACCAATCAAATGCGCGAAATTCGGCAAGAAGTTTCTGTTTCTACTTCGCGGAAGTAAAAGTACAGTGAAAGCTTTCCGATAAATGGCAACAAGGCATATATCCGACTAAATCCTGGAAAGTTACCCATAATTCTGCTGTGGTTAAGGGGTCTATTACTTAGGGCATTACTGTATATTTTAATAATAAATTTTCATCTCAAATTAGATACAAATGCTTAATGAATGAACATTGTGCTATCTTAGCTGGCATTTGCCATTGGTCTTGTGGCTCTCATGTCTGTTTATTATCCCGCACGCAATGCCTCCTATTGATCATGAATAGACTGGTTTTAGTCCAAATCTGCGAAAATCTGAAAACGTTGTAACCTGACCCTTCAGCCAAAATAGCTTATACTAAAATATGTGAGTGAAGTTGGACATTCGGATGAGGTTTGACACATTGATAATGACTCAGTGGTGTTGTATTTATGGGTTTTTAAGTAAATAGCGCGTAAATATCGTGCGTTTATTCCGCTCGCTGAAGAGATGATTTTAACCTGATACTATAGAGGAATGCGAGGCCACTTTGGTTAGCTAACTGAAGAAAGGTAACTCTATAAAGATGGTGCCGGATTTCACCGGAAACACACGAAGAGGAGCGGATGTTCACGGAGTTCAGCGGAACTACGGAATTGTGGGAAATACGTCATCGCCCGCTCTCTTCAATCCAAACCAACTTATTAAACAGACGTATATGTTTTCGCTGATGATTATTGTTATTCATACACTATCTACACCTGCACAGACTTTACTATCGGTTTATTTGTAATATTATATGCACATTCATTACAAAATGGCGTCGTCGATCTTACACGGACCTTTGGCGCTTTTTGAAGCACTGTTTGATATTTTTTCCTCGCCGGTAATTTCACTATTTTCTCACAAATAATTTTTCACATGTTTTTCAATCCGTAATTATCTTTGATATTTTTTGCAATCCACTTTTCTCTTTTCATCTAAACATTTTGTAACACTGTCTTATTGGTCTTTTCTAGATATTTTCTACCCATTGGTTTTTTTTTTGCCGCAACATAAATTTCTTCGCACCGTGATTTGTGAATACCACCATAAATTTCTTTGCACCGTGATTTTTGTGGCACGTCGGATTTTTTTGGAGTTGGCAATTGCTTTTGCCACATCTTTTTCCGAACGTGAAAAACAATGTCGGTGATGGCAGCCAATACGGCCTCACCGACGGTTACTCGGACAAATGTGAATATTGCTTCATTTGCCGAGCTACAGAGCATACAGGGTGTTGGTCCCAAATTGGCAGCAAGCATCATTGAAAAAAGGCGGTTGATGGGATTTGTGTCCAGGGACGACATGATGGGTATATCGCACATGCGAATACCCAAAGAGCAATTGTTGTTGTTGGATTTTTACATACCGCCAAAAGGGGCACCCGTGGATAACTATATCCCGGGCACGCGTGACCCTCTCAACACCTCCCACCACACAATTGTTCAGCAGAACGATTATAGAGAGGAAGAGGTGTCTGACATAAATAAAGTGGATGACGCAATAATGGGTTCCCACATGGACTAGATAGGTCTAGATTTCGGGAGATGTTCACACCACCATCCCCTCCCCTTTCTGCTGATAGGGGCTATGATGTTCCCACCGAGTTTTCAAATCAAGGGGGCTTACAACATTCATTGGAGAGTCATGATGTCGTGAGACCGAAAACAAAAGATGGGATAGTTCATGTTAATGTGGGCACCAATCCGGGGACCACAAGGGGGGAGAAGCCAGTTTCCAAAACGTGGAAACCAGACCCCGAGAAGTGGGAATTGCCGGATTGGAAAGGCACCCAAGTGCCGATGTCAACTTACACCTGTTCCAGTACAGGAACGGGTCAGACATCCCGATTGGTGACTAATCCCGCTCCGCTGAATGGGACAAAACACGAGACAATTCAGACACCGCCAGTACAGCCGACATCATGGGCCATGCCCACAATGTCAGTACCACATGGCTATGTCCCTGATCGGACGCCATGGGGGACTAATACAAATATTTGGGGTATGCCTACCTCCGATACGTACATGGTTTCAGGGAAATTTTCTGGGCCACTAGCGGCGGGTCAAGCTGGGTTTGGGTACTCGGTGTCGGGTTTTGTGCCACCAAACGCACCTCAAACCGGGGTTCTTACCTCATTCGGGTCATCAGTTAGCAAACCGGTGATGAACCAACCCGGAGAAATACATCAAGCTCAGGCACTGCAAATTAACCCTGCAATGAACATGCCTCCACAACTAGGGTATAATTTGCCGCCAGGGGCAGATTTTAATAGGACAACTTTAGCGTCAGCAACAAACATGATTGCGAGGGCGCAAACAGTTTCGCCAATTCCGTCAACAGGAAATGGGCAAAATCTCCCCGTGGGGAAAACAGTCAATCCCCTAACAAGTAGTCCTGTTCCGATGAGTCACAGTAAATTGGTTACAGCGCCATGGGGTGGACATGACACCAAACAGCAACCTGTTTGGATGCTAACGAATGCACAGGGTCAAATGGTGCCTTATATTCCTATTACGGGCCAACCAAATACAAATCCTCCATACACTCCGGTGGTTAGTCAACAGTCGTGTCAGCAGACGCCACAGCAAACCAATATTCAACCATCTAGTGTAGCAATGCTAATGGGGGCAAATCCCCCGGTTCCGCCAAACCATTATATTGCGAATGCAGCAGCACCTCAAGTCCAAGCATTAATTAACCCCACCAATATGGTTGTTTCGAGCAATCCGAGTGTAGTTTCTACTCAGAATGTTCCACCGGTAACACCACAAATGGTTGTTACGCAAGGGGGAGTAGAGCAATATCAGTTTTATTCCTGGCCGCCACCAGCAGGTGGTAATGTGCAAACAGTACCGCCACAAAATCAGACTTTTATTGCGTCAGGTGGGATCGCGCCACCAGCACCGCCACCAAATCAGGCTTTTATTACGCCAGGTGGGATCGCGCCACCAGTACCGCCACAAAATCAGGCTTTTGTTGCGCCAGGTGGGAATGCGCCACCGGTACCGCCACAAAATCAGGCTTTTATTACGCCAGGTGGGATCGCGCCACCAGTACCGCCACAAAATCAGGCTTTTGTTGCGCCAGGTGGGAATGCGCCACCGGTACCGCCACAAAATCAGGCTTTTATTGCGCCAGGTGTGATCGCGCCACCAGTACCGCCACAAAATCAGGCTTTTATTGCGCCAGGTGGGAACGCACCATTAGTACCGCTGCAAAATCTAGGTTTTATTGCTGCAGGGGGTAATGCGCCACCAGTAAACATGCAGAATCCAGGTTTTATTGCGCCAGGTGGGAACGCGCCACCCGTACCGCCACAGAACCCGGTTTTTATGGCGCCACAAATACCTCCGCAAAATCAAGGTTTTCTTGCGCCAGGTGGGAACGCCCCACCGATACCGCCACAAAATTTGGGTTATTTGGGCAACGTACCGCCCATACCTCCAAATAATCAACAATTGATTCCACAAGTCATGGGTGGTAACATGTACCCAAATCCTGAGCCTGCCGCTGCAGCTCAAGATCAGCCTAATAATTGGTTTCCCAAATTGCCGTATAACTTTTCATACGACGGAATATCTAACTGGCTGACATTCCGTATGAAGTTCGATACCTTGGCGAACACACAGCGTTGGGATGAACCAACCCGCAAATCCGCTTTGGGTTGGTGTCTAACAGGCCAGGCTGGAGATTATCTTACTCTCATGTTGCATCAAAATCCGAATTACGAGTCGTTGGAACTTTTACAGTTACTGGCGAGCCGGTTTGAACCCAGCGATCTTCCGCAGTCCGTGCAGTTGCAATTCATGCAACTTAAGCAAGAGGCGGACCAGTCTCTGGAAGAGTGGGCACAAACAGTTTTGTCATTGGCACAACGCGCTTTTCCACGTCACCCCCCACAGGAGGTGAATGTGCAAGCCATTCAACGTTTCTGCCAAGGGGCCACTGATCGGCACGCAGGGGGGCATGTTGCGAACGCAAGACCTGAGACTCTAAAGGACGCCATTAACCAAGTTCGACTTTACCAGTGCACCCAAGTAGCGATTTGGGGCTCAGACCGAACGCGGCGCGGGGTTCGGAGGGTAAAATCCGAATCAGAAGATTCGGATGACGAAGGACTCCGTCATGTCCGGGCAGTACAATCACCAAATAGGTCACGTTCCGTTAACCGAAATAACCGCAGGTTTAATCGGAGCCCGGGTTCCAATAGACCAACAGACGATAACAGAACGCAATCGTTTAGACCTAGATGGAGTCAAGACCGCGAAGGCCGCGGCTCCCGTTCCCAGTCTCCAGGGGGCGCGTCTAACAATGATATACATTCATTGAAGTCAAGAATGCTATCTATGGAGACAAAAATTGAAACCATCTTTGGAAAATTAGACAAATTGGTGCTCAGTAATACTAGTAAACAGCCAGTTAAAACGATGTCACGGTCGCCTTCGCCTAGTCGACCAATCCAATGTTTTTTCTGTCGCGATTACGGTCACATGATTAGAGAGTGCCCCGTAAAGAACGCTAACAACAAACCCAATAAAGAGGCCAAAGTTAACTTCGAAAAACATTTAAAAGACAAGGGGTCGGATCCCGAGGCCTGATTACGACCCACAAATCTTCAACGAATGACCTTACACAAATCACTACCATTACCGACACGCCAGGCGACAGTTGTTTGTCCATCAACAGAGTCAAATCGTTCTCAACCATCAAAATTCCAATTGTGATTTCCGACGTAAATATAACCGCAGTAATAGACACAGCTGCTGATGTGACTATTTTATCGGTTGGAATTTATAACAAACTAGTTTCGAAACCTCCAACTATTCGGACTATCCGCCTCAATACAGCCGAACGCGGAAGCCAAATGTCAGCAAATCAAATTGGTCCGGTAGAACTAAAAATCGGGAAGGTTACATTTTTGGAAAATATTTATGTAGCACCGATTGTTGATGAGATGCTGTTAGGGATTGACTTTTTGAGTAAACACCAGGCCCGAATCAATGTAAGTGATGGGACTTTGTCTCTGGGACAAGACACAATCACGTCAATCACAAACGATAAATTTCTGCCATCTTATGTCGCTAGAGTGTCAATAGAGGAGAACGTGATAATTCCACCTAGGTCAGTAATGTTATTACGGTGTCAAATTCAGCCGAATTTGAACACATATATAATTGAACCAATTGCGTGTCATGGTTTGATCATTTTTAGTACTTTACACGATGCAGGTAGCAAGCCTAAAATTGGAATACTAAATTTAAACGAAAATAGTGTGGAGTTGAGACGCAACGAGTTAGTTTCTCATGCGTCAGAAATTGAGACCACTTTTCCGTTAAAAGAGGACGGTCAAGTAGTGTATATGAATATCCAATTCGTATACTCTATAGAATTAAATGTATTGTAAGACATACTAATTACTATTTCTAGGCAGATGGTATAGTAAGCAAACTATTTCTAGGCAGATGGTATAGTAAGCAAACTATTTCTAGGCAGATGGTATAGTAAAGCAAACTATTTCTAGGCAGATGATATAGTCAGACTAACTAGTAACTATTTGAAGGATTAGTACGCACGATTGAATACATGTATTATTATGTAATATAGTGATGATAGGTTAGTAAAATAATAGTCCTAAATGAGATGAATTATTCGCTAGTGAATAACCTCGTGCATGTAAAAACCACAAGGCTAAAACACATGGAATATTTGTTAGTGTCGGAACTGTTTCTTCTTTATTGTAGATTTGTAGGTAACACTATTCGATCTCATAAAACTCGATATTACAGAGTCTCGTAGAAAACGAAATGTGGAACCCTTCACACTTTAGTTCCTTTAATGAATATTAATAATATATATATATCATAAACAAACACAATTATATCAATATTTTGATCAATATTAAATACAAAATATCATAAAACAAACATAATCAAATCAATCTTTTTTAAGATATGGACAGTCTGGTCTTAAATGATCTCCGTTACATTCATAACATCTAACACGAGTCTTTTTAAATTTATCAGCTGAATTCAATTTAGATATCCTATACAAAATTTTAGCATTTTTATCAGCTAATATTGAAATTTGTTGTCCTATCTCTTCTATATCAGCCAAATTATCTAAAAGTTTTCTTTTTAAACTCCCTCTGTTCTTTCCTTTCTGAGAAACTTCAAATTCACTGTCAGAAGACATTTTGATTTTATAAATATTATAAAAAAAGCATTTCATTTATAGCAACAAAAAAAAACTAAATATCGAACAACACGGGTAGATGTTGTTTACACCAATTATAAACGTAAGTATCATTATGAAAACCGGGTTTATTTAAAACGTATAGACAGTCCAATCCTCTACAAGTATGATACAAATAATATAATACGAAATAACCACACAAAAAAGAAGATATATGTTGAATATAATTTGTACTATAATACAATCTACCATATTTAGCTAACATATTTTTCAACTGCTCAGATGGAGGTAATCCGATAGGATCAAAATATATTATAAAATTATCATCGCGTTTCCATATACATATCCAATGTTCACCATCTAACCAAGATGGGTCAGTATTACAAATTAAACCTCTGTTCGGCTTAATAGTATCAGGTAATTCGTCCAAAGCATAAACGCCTATTATCATAGAATTCAAAACTGAGTCTGATTTTAATGCATCAGATATATCTAAGTTGCTCAACATAATGTTAAAATATTCCACCCGTGTAAACGCTACGTTCCCCGCTAATTTCTATAGAACTATCGTATTCGGCATATACTATTACATTTACTGTATATGGTAAAGCTGTTGAAAATTTGGCACTTAACCGTGCACTACCTCGCTGTTTTGGGTGCCAAACTAAACTATCAGCATTATGATCTGCAGTTAAATCAAAACCGAAAGTTGTAAAACCATTGGCATAATCAAAAAAGCTAACTCTGAAAGATTGCTCGCAATATAATTTATTTATAGAATTCAAAAATGTGTAATATGAACCTACATATAAATCATCATCGAAAGTTTGTTCGTATTTATGCCCATTCACGGTTTTACCATTAACAGACAATTCCATTTCGTAGCAATCATAATGTTTAAAATTAAAAGGAGAAGATGCTATAGTACCATTAAATGCTGTATTATCTACTAAAAATATTAACACTCTCTTAGGAAGAAATGGATCACCCAAAAACAAATCGTCTTTAATCAAGCTTAAAGTCCTAGGTGCTACGCTAAATGTTTTTAACGAAACTCTATCCAAAGCATATTGAGCATTGGTTCCACTTAATAACTTTTTGCTTATTTCATTTGAAGTGACATCACTTAACTCTACGGTTCGTACAAACAATTTAGTATCTGACAGCTCAATCTTATAATCACCAGCACTACCTTGTAAACAAAAAGTAGGCTTTGATCTATGCAGTCTGAGTTTTATGGGTACGTTTGGAATTAACAATTTTGGTTGATTAAACATGTCCAAATGTAGTTTACCGCATAATTGAATTTTTTTTCCAATATTACCGTCTTTAATTATTCCAAGTAACTGCCTACCTCTGGGAATGTCTGCCGGTACATCATCCAAAGTCCCACCTTTCTGAGGTATAAATAAAGTTGTTCTCTCTAATTGATTTTCTCTTGTAGAACTTAAGAAAGTTTCTATGTAAGATCTATAAGCATAATATCGACCAACTCCACATTCTACACCGTTTAATAATAAATCAGCTCTCTCGAATAAAGAATGAAGAAAATTATTTATTGGAAAAGCGTGCTGATCGCCTGCAAAAACGGTTCCATCGGTTTTCGATATTTTAACGTCGGTTTGCAAATAACTTTCCGAAAGATCAACATAATGTGCAGATGGAGACTCTAAAAAGAACTCTAGTACGTTACTATTTGAATAATTTGAATTCGATGGATGTTTCTCTGTAAATGAACCGTCTGTTATAGTTACCACAGTAGGTGGAATTTCAAAAACATCCACCTCGCTCTTAGAAACTGGACAGCTGTTGGGATTCATTTATTCAAAAATATCACGTTTTGTTTTTCGTCTCTTCCTACGTCTTTTTGAAGGAATATCCGAATATTCTTGTAATTTACGTCGTTTTGATGGAATATCCGAATTATATTGTAATTTACGTTTAGGCCGTAAAAGATCTAAAGCTGCTTCTTTACCCCGATTTCGAATAGATTCTGATAAATTTTGCCCACTCAATATATCGCTACCAACATTAGAGGCTGTTTCTAAACCTTTTGTTAAAAGAGATTTTCCCAGATTTTTTGCAATTGGCGCAATTGATCTGGCTAATTTACCAAAAATAGAACCAAGTCCGTAACCTCTCTGATACCTATCTCCTATAAAAATAGGAATAGGACTATTCGCCATAACTTTAAATAATGAAACATCTATTTATATACATTTATATTTAATATCAATCCTTATCCAATCAAAATGCGTTTAAATAATAAAACTAGAACAGTTTTACCATAATCCGTCCAAGGAGGTGGCATACCTGTAGAATCACGAATATATATCGAAATAGTGTCAAAATTCTTATGATGTATAGGAAAAAATTGCAAATTTGCGAATTCATAATATGTTGTTGATACAATATCATCAGAACGTGGGCATATTACTTTCAATAATTGTGAATTAGAATCGCCTACTATACTATGTGTACATATATCTGAATAAATATAAAGAGCGTCTATATGATCCAATTGATTAGTTACAATTAAAAAACAGTCTTTGGATTTTCCACCGGTATCTTTTAATTTTAGTTGATAATTTTCACGCAAATTAAGAAGATATCCCAATTCAGAAGTCCTTGTAATTTGCAAATCCATCGCCAACGAATAACGAGACATGCTTGTATGGTTTGCCATTCTAGTGAAACAAAGGTAGTTCACGTTTTGACGTTTTCTCACCTTAATGTCAATAACTACATCCCCGATTAAATCCTCAAATATGGTTTGGGACTCTTTCGCATCGATTGAATTCAAACCTGGATCGATTAATTTATATTTCGTCTTTTCTAATTCTGACATAAATTCAGAATCTTTGTAAAAATGCAAAATTAATTTTCGTTGAACTAATTGCATCCTATCTATCAAATCTTCGAACGAACATTTGTCATCAAAAATAACACCATATTCAATCTTTGTAAATACACTTTTCCTCCATCTAATCGGACCTTTAACCCGAAGTTTCCTAGCAATAATACCGTAATTGGGATCTCTAACAATTGGTAAATCAGTTTCTGGCGTCAAGAAATTCATATCCACCACTATTCCATAAACAAATGCATAAGATTGATCATCTGTGGAAAAGGTAAAATTTCTTTGTTCCAGGAGCGGGCTTTTAAATCTGGTTGGAATAATGGCTGATGATAAAGCTACACACCAATCATCCTCCTGTAACCGAATCTCACTAGGCAAACTCACGGTATATTCAGATAGTGAATTTCTGAATAAATCACCAGAAACATTAGACTGTAAAGTCACCGAAAACAGGCCCGTTGCTTGCATGTTTACTTAATTTAGGAGATGGAGACAAAAGTCCAACAGAACCCGACAGTAAACTAATCCAAATAGACGGTGTGTCCACGCCGTGTATACTAATATTTAATATAGCAGAAACACATACTATATAAAGCAAAAATACTTGACTGATATACACAACCTGTCCTTTGGAAACTTTATTATTGAAAAAAGTCCATTTTGACGATTGTCGTTTTAATCTGAGGTCGTGATCCATTCTCTTGGAATGTACGAATCGAAACTGGCTGGATAGCCGCTCCATCTAACTTTTATTTGATCCCCGTCTCGTTCTAATACACGTTCAATTTTCCACATAGTATCGGAATCAATCGTTACAGGTGATAACTCGCTCTCGTAGAATGTACCCAATATTTCCTCTGAATTGAGATCAGCTATTTTATATCTATGTGGTTTAGAACCAGGTACCAAAGACGTAATCTTAAACACTTCATAAGTATAATTGGCCAAAAAACCCTTTTCAAACTTATTTTTTAATTTTACCAAGCGAACGCTCTCTCCCACTTTAAATTTTGCTTTTGTAAGTGGTAATTTATAAGTCTTCGATTCATTTCTAGCTGCAATTGCTTGCGATGTCAAACACGAGACATCTTTCGGTGCCATTTTAATCGCTCTGTGTATCTTCGAATTATAGGAATTCACCAATTTAGGCAAAACTGTTAAATAGCGCATAGATTTAGATTTGAAGAAATATTTATACATTTTAGACTTTAAAGAGCGTTGTACTCTCTCAACCAAAGCGGCTTTCGTGTCATAATTTCCAGTAGAATATAAATGTACACCATTCTTCTTCAGAAATTGCTTAGCGTTAGCGTTGTAGAACTCGGTTCCGCGATCAACATGTATACCGTTCGGTCGTTTACGCTGTTTAAAAATCATTTCTAAAGCCTTCATTATGGAAACACCAGTCTTGTTCTTTAATGGTTTAACAATTAAAAATCTTGAAAAGCAATCAATGCAAAACAACAGGTAGCAATAACCGTCATTTTGCTTGGATATATTTCGCACATCACTCAAATCCATCTGCCATATATTATTTACAGAATAAGACTCTGTTCTTGACCTAGGAAATATTATTCGTTTCGGCCTGTGCATCGAGTACGAATTTTGTTTTTGTAACCAAAGTCGAACATTTTTTCTCGATATTTTTTTTTTTACTTCCTTATACAAATTATATTCAGATCCATAGGATGAGCGGTGAGATGGGTCATAATAAATCGATGATAATATATTATCAATTTGACGAGGAGTCTGATGTCCATTTAAAATGCTTCTGTTTTTTGCCTTTGGGGGCATCTGCAAATATCAGATCTGCTTTACGAAATTTATTTCCTATGAAATGTGTTGGTATATTATTATCTCGTAATGATCGGGACAAACTATCCCAATTTCTAAGTGCATTGGGTTTCCTGACCTTGCTAGAAGGTATTATATCATTTACCAAATCAGTTATGCTTCCGATTGGCTTGTCAGATAATGAAATCATTCCACTGTCGTTAATTTCAATTCCTGGCATTCTTTTTAAATGCGATAAAAATAACGAGCCTTTTTTCTGGTAAATTTTTGGCAAACTTTCAACCGCTAAATCTACTTGGTTAGGTTCAGGTAAAACGACGTCACCGACGGGCTCTTTCGTGATTTTCACTGGAATCGGCGTTGTTTTTATAGAATTCTTAGCCATGTCATATTCAATAGACGTGGAATTAATTTTTCTTTTCTTAACTGACTCGGGCATATCTTTATCGTCTAATATTTGATGCATTTTTTGTCTCACATCCTCTGTTTTCAACGATTGAATAGACTGAGAATTTTGCCAGTTTTCAAAAGTCTTAAAAGGCACCAAAACCATTTTTTCCATATTCAGAAAACTTTGCCTAAAATGTCTCCTAAAACAGGAATTAAACTAGCAGCCAGTGCAGCCAAAAAACCGCCGTGTTGTAAATTTTTTTTCCTGGTTTTAACAGGATTAGACTTCTTTGACAAATGACGAATAGAACTTTTAAATGGTCTTAAATTAGCTTTAATTTTAGACGAGATTGGTACATTTCCTTTAAGCAAATTATTACAACATTCAGATAGACTGTCTAATCTCGGTCTGTTTAATGCCCTCACGTCTCCAGTGCGTAACATGTTTCTCAAATATTTGGCATTTTTTCTTAATTTCACGCTGGGGCCCATATCGTAGGATTTTCACTGAGCACGTCTGATCTCAATCGAAGGTTATCCGGACAAGTTTGGTTGAAATCCACCAGTAAATGAGAATATGGATCTGTTGTACACAATTTATATGCTTTGGATAAATTATTAATACCACATTGGGTAGATAAGAAATTTATCTGACCACAATCTCTAGGAGATTTGAATAAAATAAAATAATTCGCGTTTAACGATAATTTTCTACATTTTCTTTCAAAAAGATTATGCGTCACGTATACCACACTACATCCTTCGTGATGTGATTTTCTAGCGAATATATCTGTTACATTATCGATCTCTTTGTCAATATGATCCATATCATCCAATATTAATAAATCGCAATCGCACAACGATTCTGGAATTTGGTTTACTAATTCTACATTATCAGACACCTGTTGATCACAATTAGGAGTCACATAAGTTATTTTTTCCGGAACTGGGCACATTAATTTATCTTTATTTTCGATTAAACTATATATAAACGTAGATTTCCCACTAGCTGAAGGGCCATTTATTATGGCCCTAAATATATCCTGAAAACATACGTAATTGTACGTTTTCATTGTTGTTATTGTTTTGTCAAACGCTCTTTAATTCAGTAAAACACAATTTTGTTTTCCCACACACTGGATGTCCGACAAAATTGACAAGAGAGAATCTGATGTATACATAACAGTGGGTAGCCATATATAATCACACGCTTTGTCGACTCGATGCTATCGCGTTACAAAATGCCTCAGCAGTTTAATGTCGCGAAACACCTATTGAATTCAAATTTTACTACCTGTTGTCGACCACCGCCCATAAAGATATATTGCTAACCCATTACAAACTGTCACCTCTGTTTAATATGGCGGAACCAATCTAAAGCCAGCTGAAATAAAAAAAATTACCACATGGGGGCGCGGAAGGGCGTTGATATATCGTGTAAATTGTGTAAATAGTTCAACTATAAACATTGGTAGAGGACATGAATAGTGCTCGGGAACGATTGATCAGCGCGATAGAGTTGGACACAACACCATCATGGATTAGACGGCCTGCTGTTGCTCAATTTGTCGACGATAGTTTCGACGAAACATTAGATGATGATCAATTCCATGACGCTCCTGCATGTGTAACATTGTTTTTTCTACTTAAAGGGAATGGAGGCCCACATGTTTTATTTTAGTGTGTTTTGTTTTTTAATCTAGTGTTGGCATTGTGAATTATATGCGGGGAATTATTTGCTACATGTGTTTTCTTAATAATCAGGTAAGTGAAATTTGTATATGTAAACATAACTGTTACATTTTTATGTTTTGTTTTTATTCAGCATACTGTTTACTTCGCACATTTCAATGTAGATAATTGAAACACTCAAATGAGATATGTATATTATGGTAGAATCTACGCAAATTTTATTTCTTGTGCACGGAACAGGGATGATATATTGGTTAAGTATGTGGCAAATCTCATGTTTAACTGTTAGTTCAACTATAAACATTCACACATATTTCTCGAAATAGTTACTTTCGTCAGGTCTTGTTCCATCTGTAATAATTAAAGGTGATTCTGGTAATAATAAATCTTTTATGCTTTCCCAATTATCATCTAGCGATGATAAATAACCAAATGGTTCAGTGGCATAATCTTTGATTATTCTGCGTTTATCTCCTGCTAATCTCATCGTTTTAGTCATGCGTTTTGAGTATATATGGAAATCTTTCGTCCTAACAAATTCGTTGGGAAAATCAGCTTGTAGACTGTTTTCCTCGCCTTTAATCAGTTTAGTCATGTTGTCGAAATCGATATTGGAGTTAATCCATTTGCTGACATTAAAACCTTTGACCTTTGTAACTTTACGACCAGATTCGGCGACTTCATAAGCGTATGATTTTGATGCAGTGGCGCAAAACTTTTTTATTGTTAATTCACCTTGACATAAATCATTTTGTAGTTCTCCCAACATACAACCGTCGGGAAGATTAGGTCCAGTGTCTGTATGAATCCAGATACACGAGTCAGTGTCCATATAAATTGCGCGATCGCCTATGGTTTCCAAATGTTCAAGCATTGTTATTCTGGCATTTGGTTTTCTTTTAATTGTTTATACGTGACATACATAATTTCTCCTTCATCAAATAATTTAATACTTTCAATTCTGATTTCTTTGTTGGCCCATAACTTAAAATATTCCTCCGTATCTATACAAATTTTTGTCGATGACATTTCGGTTTTCATGGCTAATCGACCGAATAAAGAGTTCATAATCAATTTCGCCATCATTCTCATCGTTGGATTTTCATTCATTTGATATATATCTAGTTTTTGTCCAAATTTTTTGCCGTACTCCTCACAAAATTGCTGTTTTTGCTCCATAGTTTGAATATTTTGCGGGAACGGACTGGCATATGTTTTGAGACGATGGAAATATAATATAAACGGTTTAAAAATACCGCCAATTTTCTCATCGTTTTCCGAATAATGCCAAACTTGATATATATGAATAACTTTGTAACCACGCGCGATGGCATATTCTATTTCCGGAGTGCACCATACGCCATAAATTTTTCTCTGATTTTCATCGTGTTCGCATTGGTTTTGATTGTTATCTATCATGCATTTATTACATAGACCAAAAACTAATTTTCCGCTTTTAAGTTTTAATGGTAATACTGGATAGATTAAATTGTTTGGGGGTAATATCTGATATTCAATCAAACCAAAATAGTTTTCGATATCTTTCGAATCAGGATTTTTTATTACGGTGGGGTGTGCTATAGGAAATTTTTTAGTAAGCATCATGGCGGGGTACAATGAATTCACGTCTGAAAATCTTATACTAGCATTAGGATATCCGCACACTGAGCCATCTTGGTTTTTTTCAGCTAAATATTTGAAAACTTCGCACCTGCCTCCGAATAACGATTTGCGAAGGTCTAATGTACCAGAAACCATGGCATTTTGAATAAATGTTTTGAATTCTAAATCGCTTTTTAATTTTTTTTCGTATTCGCATTCCCAGATAGTTATCAGCGGAATATATTGTTTTATTTCTTCTTCTCGTTCCATCGTTTTCTGATATATATCGTTGTACGATCGTTTCTGTAGAGGATGAATTGCATTTCTATCGGTTTGTTTTATACACGTATGACAATGATATTCGCACCCGTAAAATTCGAGTCCTATTCCATTTATGCGATCATATCCATCTAGTCTATATTTGTTAAAAAGAACATATTCTTTGTTTGAATTTCCTAGATATTGACATTGAAAACCCGTAGACTCGATATAATGAGCTATCCATAATAGCGATTTAGTTGAATTAGCTTGTAACGGCTGCGAATTTAAAGCTATACTATATTCTGGCATAAACATTTTCCTAAAAATTCGAAAAGATATAGATGGTAGGGTGAGTCCCTCACTGAACGGATCCGTGTTACACGTTGTCATAAATATATCTCTGAATTTAGAGCAACATATATGAAGCACCTTACAGTCAATCATACAATATTTCAATGCTTCTATTTTAAAATGGAATTTTGTTTTTTTGTTTTTTTTATACCATTCATTAAAGATCAAACTACGTTCGGAAGTCATTTGTTCTAAATTATAATAATGCATCTCTGGCCATTCTCCTATATATTGTAATTTGTCTTTATTTGCAAATGCGTGTGGAAAAAAAGATTTTGACGCGTTTTCCCCACAACCAAAACATTTGGCAGCTTTGTCCAAACTCACCGCAAAAAATAAATACGAATCTAGAAACTTCAAATTTCCTAATTGAATTGATAATATTTTGTTGCCCCTTTGAATTATTTTTATTTTTTGGAGATCTATATAATTGTTGACTAAATACTCTAGTATGAAGTGATCGTCATATCTACCCGCGTTATGCGCTATACATATAGTAGGCTTCATTTTTTTGTTGTGTATATTTAAAATTTTCTGCACAAATTGATGTATACAGTCTAGACCGAAAGTATAATATTTTGTACGATCACATTGCAAACATGTATTAAAAGAAAAATCAGATATATTGATACAGGATTGACAAACAATATGTGCACAAACAAGATATGGTATATGTCTATTATTTTCGTCGCAATATGTTTCGATATCGTAGAATATATAATTAGTATTTTTAAATTGCTTTTTTGTATCTAACACTACAATAAAGCATTTATGTTGATTTTCTTCATTATAAAATGAGTAACAATTTCCACAGTATCTCTGGTAACATCTATGGTTTTGTGTTTTTGCGTATATACGCATACATTCATCACATTTAATATACTGATCGCAGACTTTGTTCCGAATATGATTTTCGAGACATTTTTGTGATTTGCATACAATATCACACGTATCACATTTAACAGCTGTAAATGGATCAAAATTGCAAGGTACTTCTCCATTACAGAATTTACATATTTTGGTACATTTATGTGATTTCACATACCTTTTACCACACAGTTGACATGTTTTTTTATGCTTTAAACATTTCAATCCATCTGCGTTTTTCATTAGCCAATAATGTTTGTTATGGTATATAATATAAATAATAGCTGTATCTGTAGTTTCTCCTTTCCATATTATTCTATCACAATTGTCTTTGACGATTATTCACATTTCATTCTGAATAAAATTTTGCATTTTTTGAACATCAGATAGGTCGCAGGGTGATGATATATCGATATCAGCTTCTTGAGATATTTGTATAGCTTGTTTGATTCTATACTTGGAATTATATTTAAGGCGTGCGTTGGAAAAATTTCTTACATTTTTCATATATAATTCATCATTTTTGTTGACTGGTATTTTAATCATTTCTCTCGCCATAACGATGCACATAGGTAGACATAAATTATCGGTACACTCTCCTGCACATTCTGGCATTGTGATTATTTGCATCGATGATTTAAGCTTCTGCTTCAACGATAAAATTCGACCAGAACCCATAGGAATATATGCTATCGTTATATCCATAATAATAGTTCCGTCAATACGAAATTCTTGTTTGCTCTGTTGAATCGATTCAATTTTATTAATAATATCTTTTCCTTTGATAGTATCTTTTTGAAAATCAACCCATAAATCTAGGTCTAATGTTGGATGACTCAAAGTTAATCTAACATATCTCTGTCCCCGTTGCTCAAAATCATACTCTGGTGCAACTTTCTCGAGAATATCGTCAAATAATTGTTCAATATCTCGTGTTTCTAATATATCTGGTAAATTGATAAATTTTAAAGTGTAAACTTTGTTAGTGACTTTGAACTTTTTGGAACGAATTTCTCTCGTTTTTGTGATCTCATAAAACGGTCCCGGGTGTATATTTAAGGCATCTTCCGTAGCCATTATTGCGATAATATGGAATCTGAAAGGCAAATTTATTGGACTTTAATTTACGTTATGATTAGGGATAAAGTAGAGAGCTTTGATGATATAGATGAGTCAGTATATATAAAAAAGCTTTTGAATACATTTTCCCGAAAGATTCGGATAATATAAATATGCCCAAAGACGCGAATGGCGCTAACTTCAACAATTTTTATGAAAATTAGTTACCCGGATTTTTTTATTCTGATGAATACGTGTATTATATATCGTTTGTAATTTGCCAGTTAGCGCTTAAATGCTGATTATAAGACGAAAATAAAAAATAAAATAAAAAAATTGACTTACCTTTTAAATCTATAATTCTTTAAAGCGCGCACCTTACTAAATGCTTTAATTCTATTCAGCTTATATAGAGATGGACTTGGCGCCATTACTTCTATCTACTTCTATTTTAGGTAATTTAAACATTAAATTTGTCAGATATTAATGTGTTCTAGTTTTTTGGAACGTTGAACAAATACTCAGGTGTTGTTTATATGAAACTATGTTGTTTTTAAAAACATATCGATAATCATTTCATTGAAATGGTTATTGGTAACTATGTAAGATATTCTGTTAATATCTTTTATGATAATGATTAATGACATTTTTTTTTATTGCTTTCTTGACATGACATCTTGATGTCATATATAAATGATGTGGTATTTAACTTGATAAATTAATTGCTTTTCGTATACTATATAAGTGTTGGTTGGAGTTTGCGCTTCGTTTACTTACAATTTTTTTGAAAATTTAAGCTAGGAATTATGGAACCTTATTATTTAGCATTTTCTCAAATTATACACATTATTCATGTTTTGAATATCGTACGCGTGGAATATGAGTTTAAGCAACAGCGGTTGTAATTTTATAGGCGATAATTTGTAGACGCTTGGGTACGCTACTGTGACGGGGATTTGACTGCGGACACCATTTTGGATAGAATTTATGATTTAATAATAGGTAAGTTATTATTTAATTGATTTCCATTATTTTTGATACATTATTTGTTTTCACATATATTTTTTTTTTTATCGTCTGAAATTATAGGTTTTGATGTATTATTGCATTTTAAAGTATATTTATATCGAATTAGTTTTTTGAAAAAAAAATTAGGAGCTTTACGATAATTATTTTATATTTAAATATACATTGATTACTATTGTTTATAGATATATATATATTTTCAGTTGAATGTTCTTGTCTATCCGATTTAAGGATGAAAACCTTTCGTCTTTCTTGTCTACTGATTCAGAAGGCTGCTGGGTGGATTTCATTGTCTGACCCATTAATACCCGATAGGACTTTAGTGAACAATGAAAGACATTCAGCAGTAATGCGAATGGAGAACAATATCTGGCCTGCGGCAAATAGAGTAAGAAGACGATACAGACCATACAACGTACACCACAGGCGACGAAACGCATCATCTACGGATAGGCAGACATCAACCGATGACATACGACCAAGCAATTCACCCGTAGAGGAATAATGTATTTATGTAATTTATTGTACTTTTTGTTATAATTAATATTCATTAAAGGAACTAAAGTGTGAAGGGTTCCACATTTCGTTTTCTACGAGACTCTGTAATATCGAGTTTTATGAGATCGAATACTGTTACCTACAAATCTACAATAACGAAGAAACAGTTCCGACACTAACAAATATTCCATGTGTTTTAGCCTTGTGGTTTTTTACATGCACGAGGTTATTCACTAGCGGATAATTCATCTCATTTATTTACTAATCTATCATAACTAACCTACATATAAATACATGTATTCAATCGTGCGTACTAATCCTTCAAATAGTTACTAGTTAGCCTGACTATATCATCTGCCTATAAATAGTTTGCTTTACTATACCATCTGAAATAAACATACATCATTACCTAACATAAAATAGGTCGTATTGTAGCTTGGATGTGCTTTTAAAGTAGTTACTATTCAGTATGACTATAAGATCTGCCTTGTAAAACAGCTCATTTTTGATACACTTATATAAATTAGTCGTTATTGTAACGTTTACATTCGTTAAATACTATTTACGAAATCCCGTGGGGGTGGGGATTATCAGACGACGACTACACCTATATAAATTAGTCGGTATTGTATCGTTTAATATTCGATAAGTAGTATTTATGAAATCCCGTGGGGGTGGGGACCACGCCCTAATGCTCAGTGATATATATATCAATATTCCCTCTACTTAATACTACTCGGTCAAGACCGTACCGAGACGTCGCATGACGAATCACCCCCTGATATTTGTCCGGACAGCGGCCAGGACAACGCAGCGAATAACTTTCAAAACTCGCACATAACGGGGCATGTACGCAAAACAAGTCGCATACCGGCACATTTACAGGATCTATACGATCGTTCAATCATGCTTTTAGATCAAACTGAAGCGGAAGAAATGGCCGAAATTTTATGCGAATACCAAGACGTTTTTGCGAAACATGAATTTGATTTGGGCGAATTCTCGGAAATAGAGCATACCATTCCCACTGGAGACGCTTCTCCGGTGCGCCAACGCATGCGTAGAACATCGCTGTTTTATAAATGAGGAAGAAGCACATCTTAAAAAGATGTTGGGAGCGAACGTCATTCAACCCTCGGTTTCGGAGTGGTGTTCGGCACCGGTACTCATTCGTAAACGGGATTCCTCGGTTCGCTGGTGTTTAGATTATCGCGCGTTAAACGCTGTGACAAAGCGCGAAATCTACCCACTTCCTCTTATCGACCAAACATTAGATTCGCTTGCTGGAAACGTATGGGCAAGTAAGGCCGATTGCATAAGTGCGTACCATCAAGTCAATTTAAAAGTATCAGACCGCCCCAAGTCAGCATTCATAACGAGATACGGATTGTTCGAATTCCGGAAATTAGCATTCGGTTTGTGTGGAGCCACGTTTACGTTCACGCGAATAATGAATTTGGTGCTTCACGGCCTACTTTGGTCCATCTCGTTATGTTTCTTGGACGACGTTTTGATCATGGGTTCTGATATTAACTCGCACTTCCGAAACATTCGCACGGTTCTGCAGAGATTCCGACAATACAATTTAAAGCTCAAACCGGCTAAATGCGTGTTTTGTCAACAAACTGTCGAATTTCTGGGACGAAAAATCAGTAAAGACGGAATTCAAATACTGGAATCATCCACAGAGGTCATAAAAAAGTGGCCAGAACCTCAGAACGCAAAAGACGTACAAAGGTTGTGTGGTTTTCTCAATTACCATCGTCAATTTATAGAAAACTACGCTGAATTGGCACAACCGTTGTATGCCATCACAGGCAAAAGGGCTTTCAGCTGGGGGCCTGAGCAACAGGAAGCTTTTGATAAATTAAAAATAGTCTTAACCAGCCCCCCGGTTTTATCTCTACCCAATCGAAAAGACACTTTTCTCTTAGATTGTGATGCGAGCAACTTCGCGATCGGTGGGCAGCTTTCCCAAATTCAAAATGGGAAAGAGAGAGTCATATGCTATGGAAGTTTTATATTATCGGGTCAGCAGATCCGGTATTGTACCACCCGAAAAGAATTGCTGGCGGTAATACGGTTCACGCGGCAATATCGACATTATCTGTTGGGTAGACATTTCATATTGCGAACAGATCATGGGAGCCTCAGATGGTTAATAGGTTTCAAAGAACCCCAAGGCCAATTAGCTCGCTGGTTAGAGGAATTGAGCCAGTACGACATGATAGTGCAACATCGCCCTGGCGCAAAGCATGCAAATGCCGATCTACTATCGCGACCGCCTTTAACCGAGATGTGTTATAATTACAGCGCCGGTGACATTCCTGCAGGATTGCCTTGCAACGCTTGTAAATACTGCATCCGAGTGCACAAAAATTGGGCGCGGTTTAACGAAGAAGTAGATTACGCAATACCTCTAACTAAAGGTTCCATAGAATTTTCGAACGAAATGCCCGAAATATCGCAGACAAGCAGAGTGGCAGCAGACAGCAGTTTACCTCAAGAAATATCAATTCTACCATGGCCTGTAACAGAGCAATGGTCCGAAACCAAATTTCAATATGGGTCCATTGATAGTCAAAGTGGCTGGGTCCACACTCAATTAGATCTGAAAATTAAAGATTCTGCTGAACCTTTAATTTTGGTTCAATCAGTATCTGATTCCCATGAGGTCTCGCTTGCAGAGATTTGCGAAATGGGAGAATTGGCCAACGAACAGTTAGCTGACCCCGACCTACTAATGGTAATAAATTGGTTGGACAAGGGGGTGGAACCTAACGAAGCCGAAATGTTTATTGCCAGTCCAGCGGCCAAGTATTTTTGGATAAATCGCTCGCGTTTTAAGTTAAACAAGGGCATCCTCCAGAAAATCAGAAAAAATGGAAACTTGGCCACTATTCTTCCAAAGAAATTCGCTAAGGAAATTCTGGCGATAACCCATGACATTCCAACTTCTGGTCATCAGGGGATAACCAGAACTTTGAGTAGGATAAAACAAAATTACCACTGGTTTGGCCTAAACAAAGATGTGGAAACGTATGTGAAGGCGTGTTCAAAATGCAGTCAGGGAAAAAAACCTACCCGACATGCTAAGTGGGAACTCAACAAATTCCATGCAGGAGCTCCCATGGAACGCGTTCACATGGATTTTTTAGGCCCTCTTACTCTAAGTTGGAAAAACAACCGTTACATTTTAATGATAATCGATCAGTTTACAAAATGGACGGAATGCATCGCTCTGCCCGACCAAACCGCGGAAACCACAGCGATGGCGGCTGTTAACGAATTTTTCGCTAGGTTTGGATGCCCGATTAATATACACACTGACCAAGGTCCGTGTTTTGAGAGCAAGCTTTTCTCTTCAGTATGCGAACTACTACAAATACATAAGACGCGTTCTACCCCGTACAGACCAAGTTCTAACGGTCAAATTGAAAGACAAAACCGTACGTTGATGGACGCGGTGCGGTGCTATGTAGAGAAAGCACAGAAAAACTGGGATAAATACCTCCCCCAACTTGCTGGGGCACTTCGTTCCTCGGTAAATTCGAGTACGGGTTTCACTCCAAATAAATTAATGTTGGGGAGAGAAGTAAATCACCCCACGCACATTATGTTTCCGCTGAAACATGATGGAAATGATAAGACGCTTCCGGAGTATGTCCAGAAATTGGGGGAAGAATTGCAAACTTGCCATGAAATGGCCAGGAAGACGTTAAAGTCCTCCCAAGAAAAAATGAAGAAAAATTATGACGTGTCTATACTTAAACACACATACGAGGTGGGCGATTTAGTCTACATGTTAGATACGGCCAAAGTGAAAGGGAAAAACCGGAAATTGGCCCCATTTTGGAAAGGTCTGGGGATAATTGCTGAGGTTTTCACCCCTTATTTGTTCAGAATTCTGCTGAATTCTGCTATTGTCGTAGCTAACCATGATAGATTAAAGAGATGTTATGAGAATACTCTACCACCGTGGTTGGAAAAAAGTGTCACAAACTTTAAATCTACAGGCATAGTCTCTACCCCCAAATCCACGAAGTCGTATTGTTTTTGTCAGAAAGCTTATCGGGGACAATTCATGATTCAATGCGACCATTGTTGTAAATGGTACCATGGTAAATGCGTTAACATTTCACCTGAAAATGGTCAAGCAATGGATACATTTACTTGCCCCACATGCTAATTCAGTTTTTCACTATTCCAGTAATACAGTATGTCGCATGAAGAAGGAATGGAGACCGATTCCCTTGCAGCTGCCGGGGATGACGAGATCCTATTACAATCTGACGAGGAAAACGAGGAAAAGGAGAACATGGTTTTTGACACCTCCCCTCCGCTGAGGGAAGACAGGCAAAGTAACACCATGGTGCTCGAAGACAAAGAGTCAGCCAAGGAAGTGATTAGAATACAACCCCAGATTCTGCAGAATGTGGGGACAGAGAACCAGAGCGATTCGGACGAGAAAAGGGCATGGAAAGATTTCAACAGCAAGGCAAACGATAGCCTGTTGAAGGAAGCTGAAATAGATAGAAAGAATCTAAACAACATCATCTACCACAGCCCAAACCATTTGGCGGCTTCGCTTCTTCTGACCAGCTGGTCCGAAGATCAAAGAAAAGAAGCTTTTAAGAAGCAAGTGCGGTTGGCAAAGTCCAAGAAGATGGGGGACTGGCTCCGGGAGGCCAAGATGGGCGCCTATCAGTTCCTGGAGTGGAGCGTTGAATGGATAGACAGGAACGTGGGACCATTTGCTCCAGGTAGGTCAGCTAATAACCACCAACCCCCCTCTAAGGTTTCCACACCTGTAGTCAAGGGAGTTTCAAATAAGTCGGTAATAACTGTAAATGATTTGGATGTAAGTTTTGATACCGATGCCCAGATTGTTGAATCAATTGACAAAATATTGGGGACCTGTAAAAGTTCAGCAGAACTTTCGGAAGACAATTCCCCCAAGCAACTCCCAGGAAATAGCCCTTACAAAAGAGTAGAGTATTCTAAACAGACGTATGCTCAGGTGGTATCCTCTTCCAAGAAGGGAAGACAAATACTTGATGTGAAACAATACTCTTATTTTCCAGACCATCCAAGCACAACAGAAAAGAGGTTCAGTCAGCAGACGGAAACTCAAAAGCCAAGAGAACCACAAATCAGGGGACGGAGTTTCAGCCAGCAGGCGGGAGCGCCAAGGCCCTCATCAACATATCGTTCAAGGAAGGGCAGTTTCAGTCAGAAGACGGAAACTGGAAGATCCTCCTCAATGCCGTATAGACAGTCTTCTCCAAAGTCTCGAGAAAGATCTTTTTCAGGACCAAGGGAAAGGAGGGTGGCGTTTAACCCTCGGGTCACACTTCACCCAGCACCGTCAAATAGTCAAGACGCAAGATGTCCGGTGATTGGGTGTAATTTTAACCCGAAGCCTTTCCGTCGACACATGTTCTGTACACATCTACCTACCCGCTGGTGGGTGGAAGAAGATGAAGTCCCGACCGAGTCCCAAAGAATGAAAATGATGAGGGACCTCGTAGAAATAAGCGAGGCTTTGTTTGAGCAGGAGTTATCTTCTGATGAGCAGTCCCACACAAAAGGAAGGTCAGATTGGGCAACACTGCAGAAGCTGGTCCGGTGGGCCAACCGTAAACTAAGAGGATGTACTGACATCATTCCTAAAACAACAACAGTTTCGGCAGGATATCACCGGACGATGACAAAAATCTGTATTGATCAGGGTTGGCAGGTGCCGCCCTGTTTCGACCTTCAACCTCTAAATCACCCGGTCTGTATGATACATTATCGACCTATATGTCTGCTAATTAACCATCTGTCGCAGGCACAGCTGAACCATTTCATGGGCCCTCAAAACATCCCACCCAATGAAATACAGAAGAAGCGGCGACATATCAAGTCGGGAAAGATCTCGAAAGAGGAGGTCCAAAAGGCCTTTGAGACCGCAAAAAGAGGGTTAGATGCGGAATCGGCCAAGGACCCATTGATCGCTGCTGCCCTGCTGCTCCATCCACCAAAGAGGAGGAGAGGCGGCCATGCGACCTGACTCTCGTCCCAGCAGGGGCGAACTGGAAAGGTCCTCAAGTAGAACAAAAGCAGATATTCGACCCAGCAGGGCCGAACCAAAGAATATACCCCTGACAGAAGACGGGAAAAACGCTCATCGCAGCCGGTCAGAGCAGAGGAAAATAACCGTGCGGATAGAGCATCCGTGTCCCATGAGAGGTACCCTGGAAACGGCAGCAGCCATTCCAGGCACATCACAGGAATCAAGCGTAAATGGTAGACAGACGGAGGAAAGAAGGACCGTGACCACGGAACAGTCGCCGAGGAATCAGCCAACGATTCAGGAAACACAGACGTCCGTGCCAAATCAACCTCCGTATGACTGCAATGCCGCAACGATACAATCTTTGATGGATTTGCCTTATCTTACCGGGATAGACTCCCATTTCCATCTGAACAGAATGGCGAATCGATTCAAGATTCAGACGGCATCTATCACTGAAGCGTTAGAAATCCTCCGGGACAGAACGAGTTCCACTGTTCCGATCACCTTGCTGGGAGGCCTTAACATCCACTGCGACCCAGAAGAGTATCCCTCCGCGCAGCTGCCCGGAGATTCTAACTGGAGGAACGCCGTGGGTTGTCACCCTAAAAAGATTAAGTTATTAGAAAATGAGGGATTCCGGCAACATCTAGAGATGTTGGTCAGTCTACCACATGTTGCGGCGATTGAAGAAATTGGGTTGGACAGATCTCGACCACTGAGTGAAGCAGATCAGGCTCTTCAACTCTACCATTTTAAGCAGCTGCTTAAAATGGGAGCCAGGATCGGAAAACCAATAATACTCCATCTCAGAGGAACGCGGGACGACAAGCTGAACGAGGGAGTCTTCTATCTGGCTCTGGAAAAATGTCGGCAAATCTGCTCCCCGATGCAGGAATTCCACATCCACTGTTTCATGGGGAATGCAGAGATGGTGGCAGATTGGTCCAGAGTTTTCTCGTCCAGCTATTTTGGTTTCACCGCTGCCTGCTACGACTTCTCCCCTGTCCAAAAAGAAGGGCTGCGCTCGGTCCCGCTGGACCGACTGCTGCTAGAGACAGACGCCCCATTCCTCGGCGAAAGACTGGGACTGCGGGCAACGACCCCCATCCATCTGGGTCAGGTGGCACTGAAAGTAGCAGACATTAAAAACATGCAACTGAAGCAGGTATTAGCGGTGACCACTTTCAACGCCGTACACCTATTCAAGATTGGAGGATCCAGCTGAATCCCCAAGCTTCAGAACCTACGTGATGTTGTTTTCAGATTGTCCTGTCGCCTTGTATAAATTGGAGGATGCCGCTGCATCTTTTAATGCCAGGACTATTGTGTAAATACAGCATTTTTACAGGCGCACATTGCGTCATTTTTACTTCTGGAATATATACATTTTGATGGGTTAATGGAACTCACTAGAGTAGAGTCCATTGAGAGGTCTCGGAGAGGTGTTAAACATGTCTCCGAGAACTGTACTCCCCTTTTTGGCATTAATGGGGATTGAAATACACTTTCCCGCAAGGTTGGAGTAGGCAAGTAGTTCTTTTTTATTAAAGTGGGAAAGAGTGTTGTATTTATGGGTTTTTAAGTAAATAGCGCGTAAATATCGTGCGTTTATTCCGCTCGCTGAAGAGATGATTTTAACCTGATACTATAGAGGAATGCGAGGCCACTTTGGTTAGCTAACTGAAGAAAGGTAACTCTATAAAGATGGTGCCGGATTTCACCGGAAACACACGAAGAGGAGCGGATGTTCACGGAGTTCAGCGGAACTACGGAATTGTGGGAAATACGTCATCGCCCGCTCTCTTCAATCCAAACCAACTTATTAAACAGACGTATAGGTTTTCGCTGATGATTATTGTTATTCATACACTATCTACACCTGCACAGACTTTACTATCGGTGAGTTTATTTGTAATATTATATGCACATTCATTACAGTGGGCATTTATCTGTTGCCTGAGCAACGTAATGCGCGGTGATCAGTGGCGTGACCACATGATCTTTGCTCGGAGTGTCCAACATTGAATTTTCACTAAAGCTGCACCGCAGAAGACTAAAATTCCCATTCCTTAATTTAATTGGTCCACCCCGCCCCTTCTGTTTGAATTTTTCTGCTCTCTGAGTTGTAATTATCCAACTCTTAATTATCGAATTAATTATGGAGAGACTGGCATACTTTACGACATGTCAACATGAAGACGTTGAGGCAAGATGGATACATTGCATGGATTGATTATAAATTGTCCATTTATGTGTAAATACGCATCAAATATATTTAGGTCAAAGAATTAATTTCTCTGCTGGTGAAAAATGAATAACTATAAATGAAGTAACAGATCTAATTTGCTGTAAAAATAAAAAAATTCTATATCAGTCATATACATTGTTTCTAAATACACTTACATAATACAGAAATGATCTATTATATATTTTGGAAGATCTGTGTGTGTATGTGGGTGTGTGTGTGTAAGTGTGTGTGTGTGTGAGGGTGTGATCGCGATGAACTCGAAAACGGCCGACCCGATTTCGATGAAACTTGGTGGGGGTATTTTCGGCCGGGGACTGGCATAGGCATATTAATTTGTCCGTGCGACGCGACCTTGACCTTGAAATCGAGTCATTTCAAAGTCAAACGCCCGAATATCACGGTATTTCGATGAAACTTGGTATGTGGGGATACTTTCGGCCGGGGAGTGGCATAGGCCTATTAATTTGCCTGTGCGACGTGACATAGACCTTGAAATCGGGTCATTTCAAGGTCAAACGCCCGAATATCACGGGATTTCGATAAAACTTGGTATGTGGGGGTACTTTCGGCCGGGGAGTGGCATAGGCCTATTAATTTGCCCGTGCGACGTGACTTTGACCTTGAAATCGGGTCATTTCAAGGTCAAACGCCCGAATATCACGGGATTTCGATGAAAATTAGTGTCTATGGATACTTTCGTATGGGGAGTCTCATAAGCCTATTCATTTGCCCGTGCGACGTGACCTTGACATTGAAATCGGGTCAATTCAAGGTCAAATCACGAATTTTGATGGGATTTCCACGAAATTTGATACATAGGGTTACTTTTGTCCACTGAGTGTTTTTGACGGGTCAAATCGTGACCCCGACCTGACCTTGACCTTCAAAATGATCAATTCGAGGTCAAATCGGGTAAAACCGGATGGATTTCGACGGGTACTTTTCTCCGGGCAGTGTTTTGGACGGGTCAAATCGTGACCCCACCTGACCTTGACCTTCAAAATGGACAATTCAAGGTCAAATCGCGCAATTCGCCGAAAAGCAGAGGGGAAACAGCCCGGACGAAGTCGGGTCCACCTGCTAGTATGATATATAGATAGAACGACACAAGTGTGTGAACTGGTTAACGTTATTGCACGAGTTTGTTGTGACGCGATGGTACGACGCGGTACGACAAACGAGTGCAATAACGTGAACATGTTCACACGACAGTGTTGTTCTATGTTTATTGCACACTCTGAAGATTGCAGCTTGTAACATACTAACATTTAGGTCGATATTGTTGTATTTAATTGAACAAACGTGTGGGTAATGTAGACTATACCCCATAATTTAGCGAAGAGATTTTCTGTTAAAGTTGACGTCGCCAGTGACGTTGTTGACGTAAAACGTTTGTATTGTTCAAGAACAATACACATTGTTTTATTAAACGTTTCAATTCGTCTGTATTTTGCTGTATTTCGCACAAATAAGCCATTGGGTGTGCAATAAATCCTCTTACACACTCTGCACTAACTTCATCTATTCTTAGGATAATTGTTTTCCTTTATCCACATTTTCTGTTATAGTACCAATATTGTTTTCTGTCTTGTTCTTTTAGTTTTATCACCCTCTCTCTGTGTATTTATATATATAACATTAACACATATATAAAACAAACAAAACATGCTTTGTGATCGGAAAAGTCGAACCTAACACCCCATGGTTTTAACCCTTTACCCAACAAACCGGCCAAAAACGGCCAAATAAAGCTGCAACAGCCTAAATTATCTTGGGTCTGTCTCAATAAAACCATACAAATATGGATATCATTGGAACCGGCTCATTGACCACATTGTGATGGTTACAGTTATGCACTGTGCCAATGCATTCTCTTATATATGCGAGTCGACCATAGGTCGACTCGCATATATAAAAGAATGCATTGGCCTAAAAAAAAAAAAATTGCCATTTTTTCTTACATTCTTTAACAATTTTATAATTTTTAATGTGTTAAGCCAATGCATTCTCTTATATATGCGAGGCGACCTATGGTCGACTCGCATATATAAGAGAATGCATTGGCACAGGGCCGTTCTGTTGGGTAAAGGGTTAAGTAGTCCAACTAATAGCAATTTTCATCCAAACGGTTTGACTGAGAGCAGGAAAATATGTTGGTATAAAACGAATTATTTTACCATCAAATAATAGTTAGATAATTATATTAACAGTACAATCCCAATCTACATTCCGGTCTGGAATTTCAAATGGTTGTGTTCAGGCATGGAATTGCCAACTGATGAATAGTTTGACCAACCGAAAGTCTCCTGTCACCAGGATGTGGGTAATTTACTTCTGATGTTGGCGCCAAAGATATTTTGTCAAGCCGCCCTCTTCGATACACATTGTTCGATCAACAGTTTGTTTGTATAAATGAGTTATATATCAAACTAGCAGCACAAATGACTACTTATCCGAGCTGCAACACAAACTAAATTATTCCTGGCTACAGTTTTAAAGATGATAATGAAGTGTATTATATAGATTCCGACATGTTGATTACTAAACATGATAAGGCCTAACAGAAACATTTGATTCCTTTAACCCGATTGACCCTTCTTTGAACCGCCGACCCTACACATTTTATTGTGAGTTTTTGTTTTGGTTTAAGTCAATTAGAAATGTCTTTTGTGCATCATATATAAACTCTCTAAAATGGGGCCATGTAGTTTAATTAATATAGTATATGGTAATTGATACTAAACTTGGAACATGGAACTTGAATTATTTTGTATATACATGTAGAATTATTTAAGTTGTATTAAATCACGTTGGTAATCATGTTTGCACATTTAATCTGTTTTGTGGGGAAATGGCGTGACAATTCCAATAAACGTCATAATACAATATTTTATTATATACTTGCCCATGAATTATAAGGTCTTAGCCGTGAGATATAAGTGATATCCCACTCTAGAGTGATATCCCACTAGTGAGTGATATCAGCTTGAAATTTCTGATGTATTGACATTCATTGGGGGGCCATAGGCAAGTAACTAAAGTATATAATAAACAGAATATCCACACTTTTTCAGTGGATATGGGTTAAATCTCATTCGTGATGACAAAACATTTGAATTTCCACTCGTGGCTAAAGCCACTCGTGGAAATTCAATGTTTTGTCATAACTCATGGGATATAACCCATATCGACTGAAAACGTGTGGATATCCTCTATATACGCCCATAATCGCAACACCAAATGTGTTGATTGTATGTCAACGAGTCCCGTTTGTGTCACTGCCTTTTATAAACAATGATGTTGTTACAACTGGATTCTGGGAAGGGATAACCAGACTTAGTTTTAAATTATAGATTTCAGAGGCTCTGTACCACTGAAATATTATCGTACTGATGCGCTGTCGTCAGTGGAGTGCATTTAAAACCAACTGTGCGTGATTAAAAAGTGTAAGTCAAAAACGTTCATGATGGATGAATTATTCATTATCTTCTTCTTCACTACCCTTTTCGGCTTCGTATCCTCTTTCTAAGCATTTCACGTTAAGGAGGACAGTAGAATGGTCCAATGTTGTTGCTCTGAAAACGGATTTTGGGAGCTTATTCCAAATTATGATGGTTGATTGAAAAAAAACGAGTGTTTTTATTGGTTGACTCATGTGTCCTGCTGCCTATACCGTTGTGTTTTGCCCCCCCCCTGGTTTTTTTATTTCGATGTGTCTAGTACTGGTGATTCTAAACTTTGGATTACGCTGTTGATACACTTATCGAACATGCAAACTTGAGCCTTGGTCCTTCTTTCTTCCAGGTATGCAAATTCAAGCTGTTTTCAAGGCCTTTCGGTGTTGCTTGAAGTATGTAGACACCATACTGTTGATGCTTATTCCACTTTTTGTCGTACATTGGTTTTATGGCATCTTGACTTGGATGTTTGGTGGCAGACTTGTAGGTTTCTCCTGCGGAAAGCGTAGGTTGGATTGACTCTCTTGCAAAATGATGATGTGACCATTCCAGGAGAGTTCTTGATGAATGCCCACTCCAATAGGTCTTGATGATGGAACTGCCCGTGGGTGTAGTGATTATTTCGGGAGATGTTTTTATTTTTTTTTGTGATACGAAGGACTTCACACTTATTATGATTAAAATACATCTGCCATTTATGATCCCACTTATCGAGGTTGTCAATGTCGGACTGGAGTATTTTGTTGTATAGTAAACAGTCATCTGCAATAGGCGAGGTGTAGATTGGACACACTCAGGGGGGTCATTAATGTAGATTAGGAACAGCAATGGACCCATGATCGTTTTCCGAAGAACACCTGATGTTTCGTTTGATGGACTTGAGAATTTCCCATCAATGATGACCTTTTGCTGTTTATTTGAGAGGAAGACTTCAATTCAGTTGAGTATCGCATCCACTTGCTGTTTTCTTTAATGGCTTTGGAGAAGTCATCACATGCCAGGGTTAGCTGTGTCTCGCGGGACTTCTGCTTTCTGCTCCATGCTGGTAGTTTGACAAGATTTCAAGATGTTCCATGTGGGTGACGATTTCATGATGGATAATGCGCTCCAGTAACTTGCGGCTTATTGATGCTAGAGAACCTGTGCGGTTGTTTGGTGGTGTTGTTTTGTCTCCCATCTTGAAGAAAGGTGTTACGTAAGCCTCCGTCCATTCTGATGGTATGTTCTCCTTGATGTACAGAGGTTTTGAAGATTTGAGTAAGCATAGGGACAAACTCAACTCCCGAGGTCTTAAGTAGTCTTCCTGGAATACCACTAGGCCCAGTAGCCTTGTTGACATTTATGTTGAGATTTATATTGCTATTCTTTTCTCTTTGACTTCTATATCTGGCAACTTGGTGTATCCATGATGTTATCTTGGTTGAATTGTCGAGAGGTCTTTTATTGTGAATGCAGAGGAGAATTTGGTCATTTAGGATTTCTGCTTTCTTCTGAGATTCATATAAAACTCTATCTTTCTATAATGGCGATATATCTGTGCTGTCACTCTGTATTCTTTTGTTGTGAGCCCACAGCTTTATTGACGCCTGTTTCCTGTCTGACCATGCTATGTATGTTTCACATACATATGATAAAATCAAAGGTAGCAAGAATTTTAAGTAGGATATGACGTATAAGGGACTCAATAATTAAAAAGGCTCTTAAATCTGTATCAGAGTTTGATTGCATCAAATCCGAGTTACTGTTGTGAAAAATGTGTAAACATTTGCCCATCAAATTGTCGTTTAGCAGAAAATATTTATCGGCTCACTCGTGGTTTGTGTGTTGTAGTTTAACATTCGTATTCAAAAGAGAACGACCAGAGTCACAGAGTTGGCAGACTAACTCACACAAAACCCTTATTTGATAAATATAATGCCTTGAACTTTAATGATTTAGTGAACATGAACGCCCTCATAATAGCATACAAAGCCAAAAATTGCCTTTTACCTGAAACTATATTAAACTTTGTTACACGACAATGATATGTTCGCAATACAACACAGAAGAACGAAATTACTATAATATATTCCCAGTATTGCTGCAACCGAACTTTCGAACTCCTTATCAAATGAAATAAGATGCATGAGAGTTTTGAGGCATTCCAAAGCTGAATGTAAGAAACACTTTCTAGATACATATAGAATGGAGAATTAATTTAGAAATTTTTCTTAAATTCATTAAATATTTATTTAATGGTAAATATCTATTTTTGTTAGCTTTAGGTTTAAAGTTATAATAACTTTTTTGTAAATCTTAAAATAAATCATAAAGTACATGTTATTATTTATATCAGTTGTTAATGTAAGAAGACCACGTACAAATTTGAAATTAATTCATATATAATTCATATATATATATATACTTAAGTAGAAATACTTCTAGCACCTACTTTTAACACGAATTTGAATGTCAAAAGATATAACAGAAAAGGAAACAAAATAATACATTGTTACTTACCGGTGAGCAAGTGGCAAACAGCAACAGTTTTAAAATTATGTAAATCCCAGTGTTATGTTTCAAGCATAATCTATGTTGTTTGTGTTAACAAATATTTTTTCAAAGCTATATTTTAAATGATAGTGTTATAATATGTTGTTGGATAATATTTTTGTATATGATTTATTAAGTGTGTTGAATAAATTATTGAATTGAATTGAATCAAATAGTGTAGTTTGCATTGCTGAATAGAGCTATTGGCCAAAAATAAATTGTTCTAAACGGAACATGAGCACACAATTTTGGGGAAAAAACAATTGCCATGTGGTCCAAAGAAGGCAACAAATTTCATGGTAAATAGTGGGGTCTCCTGATCATTAATGTAAAGCCTGTATATCGGACCTTTAGAAACACCATTATTATAATGCCTTGAACCTGAATCAACCACAATTTAGAAGAGATTGAAAGAATTGTCAATTTGAGAAAATAAAACTAACGCTACGTTTTTCTTAATAATTTATTACCTATTAACTCTTTATCTTCACAAGCTTTCGCATTCAACGGGTGACAACTTTTACTGAATAACCAAATAATGTGTACAAGAAGTACAATCCGTTAACGTCCGATTAGTGACGCGAGTGTATGTGAAATGACGTACAGACAAGAAAATGCGGGAAAACCTTGACATGTAACTATAGTGAAATTGACTCGTCTAGATTTCACTCTATGCCGCCATGAACCCTCTGTCCACGTTTATTCGGTCGTCCGCAGGTGCAAGTGTTGTTGATTGATCACAACGGATGCATTATATACGAGGGATGGTCGGTGATACATTCCATCTGGCAATTATTCCTCTATCTCCAAGGCTGTCGTGTACTAGCGGTTCCCGGACTTCCACTATATATCGGCGAAACGCTCAAAACGATTTGCAAACGGTTCGATGGGACATAGACAGAGTGTCAAGGAAAATAATTTTGGTTTGCCCGTGGCCGTGCATTTCGACAAACATGGACATTCGGTGTCGGATATTCGCGTTCAGATTCTAAGACACGGCTAAAGATTTAGGAACAGCGTCTAATTGCGATGTTTGACAGCTTTTTGGTGGGTTAACGTGGACAGAGGGTTCATGGCGGCATAGAGTGAAATCTAGACGAGTTAATTTCACTATATTTACATGTTAACTTTTTCCCGCCATTTCTGGTGGGTACGTCATTTCACAGACACTCGCGTCACCAATCTGACGTTAACGGGTTGTAATTCCTGTAATCACTATTTGGTCATTCAGAAACTGTTAACACCCGTTGAAGACGAAAGCCGAAAGCTTGTGAAGATACAGAGTTAATATGTCATATATTTGTTAGTCATTTAACGTATACCACTATATGTTACTGACCAGTCTGGAGTAAACTACATACCCACATATAAAAAATAGTGGGTCTGACGACCTTTCGTTCAGTTTTCATTTCCCAAACCCGGATTCCTTGTCATTACCGCCAATCAAAACTTAGCTCCAAGAAATGTGTGCCCCAATAAAAAACTAGTAACATGTCACGTGCTTTCGGTGTGGAAATTCCGAAGGTGTGGCTAAATGTTGTTAAAATAGTATCCATGACGTCATGTTATACCAGAAGAGAAATTCACAAATCGACAAATAAAGTAGATTGTTGACGAGCGGTCGAAAGTTTAAAATCAAGAATCACCGGAATTTGGATTGCAGGCAATTGTAATTAGGGTACAACTGGCCAATCGTTGGAGCTAATAATACGGCTGTGTAAAAGGTCGGGAGGGTTTCGTTTGGTGGTAGAATTGTGTTGCTCTTCGCTCGTTTTGGCTGCGGTGGTACTACTGCCGGTACTGGGGAACTGATAGATCGTTTTGTTATGTCATTTAACTTTTTTTTAGTTCTGGAGTTGTTTTAGCAAATAGTCCCGACATTCATGTATTTTTGATTCGTGGCCGTTGATTTGTGTTATTTTTTGACAACATGGTCGACAAATCGCCTGGCCAATCTAAAAAATAATTCGTTCTGAGTCCAAGAGATCCACATAAATTGACATTTTTTTATAATTTCAAGAAGATCTGTCTTAGTTATTGTACATATTATTTTGGATCCCGGAAGTTAGCTGTTTCCCTTTATTGTCAGTAAAACAACCGCCGAACGAAATGTCACAAACCCTGCAACTATTAATTCCGATTCTTAGAATCGGCTTCACATGGTTGAAGCGGCCATGACGGCACTGGCACGTGACCATGTTTACGCCTGTCAATCACAACTAATTTCAGATTTATATTTAGTGCCGTGTGACGTAATTTGGGGGAAGCCCACTACCGTTCAGAAATGAAAAGTTGATGGGACTCAGTATCAGTATGAATCTGAGTGTATGTTTACATAGACTGGTTACTGACCTATGCGACTAGAAGAAGATCCAAGATATGAGATTGGGCAAAATCACACTTTATGATCAGAGGGCTTTTTTATAATGAATTTCAGTGAGTCCTTTGAAAATGTTTAGCCTTCCAGAGTTCCAGACGGATTTTCATTCTATAGTAGTGTTCTAAATATTCGACTCCTTAACCACAGCAGAATTATGGGTAACTTTTCAGGATTTAGCCGGAAATATTGCTTGTTTTGTCATGCAATAAAAGTAAAGTAAATGAGGTTACATGGTTCATAAATATTGTGTCGTATTCCTGACAGATTTTTAGAAAATTAATTTGAAGTCATCTGACCCTTGCGAGCATTAAATCAATGCTGACTGAACGCACATATTGCCGAGCATTGAATTATGTCATACATATATGTACGTTAGCTCATAAAACTAACTTGAATATTGATGATTGGTAAGCTGCTGATAACCATGCATGGCTGGGTTTTTCGGACCACTGCAGGGGGGGGGGGGCGAAAAAAAGTTGCGAGACGTGGGGGTCTTTTTTTTACATTTCCATTTTTTTTACACCCACCCACCCTTTCTGGCATTTTTTTTTCATAAAATTTTAGACACCCACCCCAAAACATGAAAGCTTTATGTTGGTCCCCTCTGTAAAAACGACCAACCGCTCTATATTGGTCCCTTCTTTGAAAGACCAAATTAAATGTTACTTCCTGTTAACAAACATGTGCAAAATTGAACTCTAAGCAATCAGCAAAGGTAGAATATTATGTGATTATATTGGTAAATTTATAACCCAGCCTATTCATCTGTGTGAGTACAAATTACACAAACTTAAATTTATCTTTTTTTCAGACATCAACCAGCATCAACTAGTAGGCCTAGAGCCTATAGTAATACCAAAAAGGAAAATGTGCATATGAACCAGTGTACGAATTAACTTTTATGTATGCCTGCATGACCACCGACCCGACCTCGCATTACGACTTAGAACTAGGCCTAAAATAATGCTTAACCCTTTGAGTTTGAACGTTGATGGTCAATTTAGTGCCAAATCCATATACCCGGATGTATATTACTGAGATTCATTTGGACAATCAGAGCTGAACTTCGGTCATGTACTGGATGGAGTTCATGTGCAATAGGAAATTCACACACATTCTGTACATGACCTTTATGTGTGCCTTCAAACTAGACCACCTTGCATGCACATCATCTTATAAATATACACTAATTAAGTAAATTAATTTTTTCTTCTTTGATAATTTTCAAATTAGCCTGAATTAGACATTAAGTGTCATTTACATACTAGTATATGCAGGTAATTATGGGATATAAAATCATATAATAATTACAATGTGAACAAAACTGTAATGTGTCCTGGCCCCTCTTCACATCTATTTAAATAATATTTTTATACTTTTCAGAAGACTATCCAAGGAAGGTTATATTTTTGTTTCTTTCAATAAATGTTATTAAAACTTTATTTCATGTCTACTTATTTACTTATTGATGGTTGTCAACAACACTGAAACAAATAATTTGACAATTCAAATAATTATTTGACAAAAGTATATTTAAAAATCAATTTAGTATACAAACACTGATACAAATATTTAGTTCATACATTACACTCATGCATCAACTAACTGTATGAGTAAAGAGACTGTCATGAAGTATAAGAATTATTGTAATATTCTGTTATGAGTTGTTAGCTGATATTGTCAGACTGCATTAAGTTCACCCTACCCTAGAGCTATCTGAAGTATTTTTTTTATTGATCTACACCGTGAACTAGACAATTTTCAATATAAAAACTGCCAAGCAAGCTGTAACAGACACAATAAAAAAAAATTGCGCGCAAAAAAAATCAATGAAAATTTTGGGACCCACCCCCACAATATCCACTATTTTTCCATTTTATATCAACTTATGGGGGTAATTATAACAATATTGAATGTATTAGTGCTTCTCATATTGCAAGAAGCCACAACATATAAACAAATATGTTTAAAACAGTTGAAAATATGTCAACGGAAAAAAAAATCAAAAAAGGTGGTCAAAAACTGTTTCCGGCCTTGGGTACCCACCCACCCCCCCCCCCCCACCCACCTCATGTCTCGCAACTTTTTTTCGCCCCCCCCCCTGACCACTGGCTTATATATGGACTCGCATGCACTATCAAAAACTGTATAACTAAAGTTTAGTCAGATTCATACCAATCGTTTTGTCAACCGAATCCACTGAACGGTTGGTTATAGCTGTTAAAGTGACACAACAATCTTCACCAATATACCCCCATTGACTGAAGCAATAATATATATATAAACGGCGGAATCCCGCAGATAACTATTTTTAGCCACAATTCCAATCCGCGCGATCCGATTGGTCGGCGACCTTTCGTCACCAATTTGATACGATTGTTTTTACTTCTTGGGAATAATAAATCCACTCTCATTCTCAAGACGAAGTAAATTAATTAAAACCTAGTTAGAACGTATATTTGAATTAGATTATCGGAGTTTTAACTCGGTGTATTGTGCGTTGAATGGGAATGTTGGGTCGTCACATATGAATTCAACGATTATTGCCTGGAAAACTGGTCAAAACTCGTTTCGAATAAGTTCGTGTGTTGTTGACATTGTAATTGAATATTGTCAACAGCGGGAATTCTCAGCCTGATGACCAAGGAGCCGAGTGACTCGGGTCTCAATGGGATCTGTTGGAGAACCAATCGTTCAAACACGCAGATTAAAAAAAAACAGTGTGGGTCGATATAGCGTCAGACAAATGTACATGTAGCAAGTGCAATTTTACACTGAAATGTACTAAGCTATATATGCATGTATGGCTTTGGATTGGACTGGCTGCATTAGGCCTACACTGACTACATACAGGCCCTGCAGATTCAAATTCAACAAGTCTCAACAGTGACCCTATAGTATTAAAATGACTAATTTCAAAATGTGTGGCCCAATATTAGATATATTTTTTTGTTGGGGAAAGTGTAGATCATGCCATGAATGATCTCTACTCTGGGTAATATGATTATGAGAGGCCACATTCACATTTATATTGAATTGCGCTTAAGTGCAATTGAATGCGCTTAAGCAAAATTTATTGCACTTAAGGGCAAACGATTGTGCATAAGTGCGATAAAATATTGTGCTTAAGTACAAATAGGGCATTCATGCTTAAGCATTATGAGTTGCACTTAAGCATGATTAATTGCGCTCAAGTGCAATTAATTGTAACTACTATCTAACCTACCCATAAAATATTAATTGTCATAACCTGGAGTATCGCCTAGCATCACAAGAAGAGCATGTGCTAATTTTAACATTTTTAAATAAGCCTAGTACAGTTACCTCTAACTGTATGTGTGCAACAATCAAAGATAATCCATAATGTCATATAATTATCAGCATCCCTTATATCCAAAAAATGGATGTCTCCTCTAGTATGTTTTAATATAATTTTTAAAAAGAATTTTTGCACAGATTTGGGCCATAGCTATGGTCATATAGCAATAATGTGGTGTCATTATATGAGGGTTTGCTCACTTCATATGGTGTACTTATTGACTTAAATCGGGTGAAAAACCCTAAATATTGTCATATTATCAGCATCCCTGTCCCAAAAATATGTGTTTCATTCCGGGAGCTTTGGTGTCTCACTCCTCGAGCTCTGGTAGTTTTATTAAATCAGCGTCTCTTGCACAGATCTATAGTATGTCCATGTCATAAACTGTAGCGCGAATATGGTGTCACTGAGGACCTGCTTCCCTCATATGGTGCACATGTATACCGGTATATACTCGAAAATCAAAGTTGCACCAACTAATACCGAAGTCAATGCTATCACGAATTTCCTGAACTAAAACAGAAGGTAATGCTATCGCGAGTCTACCATATCAATAAAGAACTTAGACTTGCTCCCTACCCATCCAAACTAATGAAAACAAGAGGTGATATGTCAGTAAGAACTAAGGTTGAGTTATGGATAAACCTATTTATTCACCAGGGGTGTTTTATATAATAGTTACATATAACCATGAAATGCGCTTAAGATTAGCCAATTGATTGCGCACAGCAAGATTGATTGCGCTTAAGCACAAATAATTATGTTTTCAAGGACAAATTACTATGCTTAAGCGCAATCGACTGCACTTAAGATCAATGATTGCGCTTAAGAACAATGATAAGTAATTCTGCTTAAGTGTAATTATTTGTGCTTAAGTGCAATTAATTGCGCTCAAGCAGGCTCAAGTGCAATTAATTGCGCTTAAGCGCACTTCATTACTAAATGGCAATTTGGCCTCCCAGAGGCTAATGCCTGTAGATATCATATTGTACCAGTGAAAAACCTGGGAACTTATTGAGGTTTTGATAGGGAACCTTATAAAGCTGAAAAAATAACACGGGAATATATTTCTTTGTTAATACCTGTCGCTTAACAGTTTATTCATAAGGCGAAAGTGCCAGCTCGAGATGACATTATTTAACAGACTTGATGGGTGAGTTTGCTATGCTCACTTACAATCATGGAATTTCCCCACGGTAATTAATTCAGTGTTTTTGTGACATCAGCTCACTAAAGCCACAAAAAGCATGCATTTTCGAGCTGGGACCAACCCATACTTTGAAGTTGATTATCGAGGAACAATTATAAACAAAGAAATATGTTCCCTGTCTTGTTTGTTCAATGTTATAAAGTTCCCTATCAAAACATAAAAAAGTTCCCAAGTTTTGTACTGGTGGAATAAGATCTCTACAGGCGCTAAGCAGAGTAAAGATTCATGGCATGATCTAGGGGAGAGGGTTTCTTCAATTTCAACTAGATAGCTCCAGGCTGTTGACCCAACATTCAACAATAATTTAAACAAGGACTAAATCATGCCAGAAGCTGGGGTTTGTCCCACAAAAATATTCATGATTGCCAATTACTCAATTAATAAATTCAATTGCAAGTCTATCACAGCTAGTGACAGTCAATTGTGATATTCAGTTATTAACAGACTTTTTAATTATATTAAATTTAATTCATTAATAAATCATTTAAAATAAGTCTTCTTAAATATATCTCTTCATGATATTGATGATGTCCCTCCCTCCCATGGCGGACCCCAGACTCCTATTCTGAATACTAATAACAAATAGGTGATTTTTCTGTGTACCAGCAGGTACCAGATTATTTTTTTGTCAAAATGACATATTTTGATATAATTCAGTCTCATACTTCTTGATGAGCTGGAGTTATGGACAATACTTCAGCAGCAAAAATGTAATTATTTTCATATTTATAATAGTGTGAAATAACCATGGCTTCTATCCTATATTTTTTGTATCCGGTACTCATGATTCACCTCTGTTATTCATGATTTATGGCAGGTGCTAGTACATGTATACCATCAGTAGTCAGAGTAATCAAAGCTACAGTAATGCCCTAATTAGTCGACTCCATAACCACAGCAGAATTATGGATAACTTTCCAGGATTTAGTCGGAAATATGGCTTGTTGCCATTCATCGGAAATCTCTCCCATATAATAATGAATTGGCAGTGTCTCAGAAACAGAACATTAATTTGATTTGGCCTTACTAAACTCAGCAGAACCACCACCATAATAGTACAGTAATGCCCTAAATAATTGACTCCTTAACCACAGCAGAATTATGGGTAAATTTTCAGCATTTAGTCGAAAATATGGCTTTCCGATGAATGGCAACAAGCCATATTTCCAACTAAATCCTGAAAAGTTACCCATAATTATGCTGTGGTTAAGCAGTCGATTAATTAGGGCATTACTGTATGTGGTTCATTTATGAGACAAAATACCAAACCTGGAGGGTCGGAACTAAAACTAATTACAACAAAAAATGTCTATTTGGAATAAAATCAATTAACCCTTTCATTATGGGAGCAGCATTCACCCTTCCATGATTGGAGCATTGGAAATATTGCAAAAAAACCATGTGCTAATGCATTCTCTTATATATGGTCGTTTCCAGTAGGGATCCTAGAATATGTAAGAGAATACATTACATTGGCCTAACAATATTTACCTTGACCTTGTAAGCCAGTGCATTCTCTTATATATGTGAGGCTACCTAGTATGGTATCTGCAAAAAAAAGGGAATGCACTGGCACATGATTCATTGCTCCACCAGCGCAGTTCCCATCAAGAAATGGTTATATTATATATTCGAGTCTCCCAAGTCCTTCCAACTGCATGTTTTGTAGATTTTATTTTCCTGCTTTACCTGGCTTTACAGAAGAAATTTAATCATTTACAAATTTCCGGATTCACTAAAGATGGATTATCTCTTCCTCTAACATGTGTTGTATAGTTTACTGGTTATAAAACAATAAAAATAAGCCGGAGATACCATTAAAATACTGGAAATTGATTGTATACTATTATAATTCTAATTGATAGAAGTGTTTCCAGGCAAGGGTCTTCGATTCATATTTATTATGTTATACACAGGAAACTATAAAATAATTGTTACAGAAAGAGATAATTATTAATCCATCTGTAAGAGTAAGGATTTTTCAAGTTGTGTGTTTTCAAGAATGGGAGTGTATCACACTGAGCCAAATTCAATATATGATGGTCAGATATTTCAAAAACTAGAAAAAAAATTAACAGCCTTTTCATTGTTTTAGTAACTTTCTGACTACAATGTAGATTGTGTACAAAACATGATTTCTTTATTAGTCTATGATGAAGACAAAACTATTTTTGAACAAATTGTGTGTTAGACTTACAAACTGAAGGGATTTCCAAACACCTTGCGATGCTATCTTTTAACAATTTAAAGTGTTCTAAGAGGAAAGTTAAAATAATTTTGCACATTTCATGACTGGAGCTTCCTGAAATTTTGCAAAAACACTATACCAATGCATTCTCTTATATATGCCAGTCTCCCATAGGCAGACTCACATATTTAAGAGAATTCATTGACCTAAAAACATTTATCTTGACTATGCAAGCCAGTGCATTCTTTTATATATACAAGGTGCCATATGGGAGACCATTATTTATGATTAATCCTTCCATAACTGGAGCTTCATGAATTTTTTTGAAAACCTGTGCCAATGCATTCTCTTATATATGCGAGTCTCCCATAGGATGCCTTGCATATATAAGAGAATGCATTAAGCTAACAATACTTGTATTGAACTTCTAAGCCAGTGAACTCTCTGCTGATTGTTTTTTTTTCTATTTATGGCCCAACATTAATCTCAGTCATAAGTTAATTTTATTCACCAAAACACCAAAAAAAGCCATGAGAAAAACAGGGTATATGGATTTAAATTATTTCAATTTGCTCTGGAGGGGGGGGGGGGTGTTAATATATATTCAGACACGTATGTTACTTTTTTTACCTTTGACCATTTCTGCAATTCACCCAGCCCCGCAACCAATTTCTTTCCCTCTTTACAACTGTTTCCTCCCCAAGCATTTTTCAACACCCCTCCCCATCTGTCTGAATACATATGTGGAGATTCTATGAGGAAAAAAAATATTTTTTTCCTCACAGAAACCCCACTGTGAAAATATTTCAGTGAATTTTGTGTTAACTAAAGCTATTGTTCTTGTTTAATATTACAGTTTTCACCACTTTTACCAGCTTTTTACATGAAATATTAAAGGGACCAATGCACTCGCAGTGCGGCAGTGGGTAAAATGTGCAAATATATTCCATAAAAACATCACCTATTAGAAGAACATGGAGAAATAGATCAACTTTGCTCGATTGGCTTAAAGGTACTCAATCCGAACAGAGGGTCCCCATCTCAACAGATTCCAACAACAACAATCGGATCAGAGGGTCCTATATTACTATTTCAATGGCTTCGGGGGTCAAAAATATTTGATTCGAGTCGAGGAACCCATCAAACAAAGCTCAGAGTTATTAGATATTGATTTTTGAAATTTGTTATTTACTCTAGATGAGTACTAATAATTGCCTTCAACTGCCGTAATCTGCTTGGGATGTGTACACCAAAATCTATTCAAACAGACAAGGATGGATAACTCTAAAATCAAGTGGTAATAATAACGCAATTTTGACTGATTTCTGGGCCAGAAAGTATTCCCGATAATGAAAAATAATAGATTTCTAAAATTGATATCTAACAAATCTGAGCTTTGATGGGTGACTTCCTCGACTCGAGTCAAATATTTTTGACCCCCGAAGCCATTGAAATAGTAATTGAGAGGAGTTTTATCGGATTGAGTACCTTTAAAGATGGATCATCTGTTCCTAAATTGTTTTCTATAATTTCTAGGGTATAAAATAATAATGATAAGTCAAGTTGTCAAAGACACCAGTCCAGAAACGCTTCTATCATTTAATATTACAACTGATTGATAATCAGTTGGGACAATCTTTTTTTACTATTTTCCTGCTTGCTATGCTCCGAACGTTTCCTCAAGCAGTAAAATGTCTCAAATTATTTGTAGGTATACTAGTATATATACCAGAAAATTCAAAATAGAATGAACAGTAATTGATAGAAGCATTTCCGGACATTATTTTATACCCAGGAAAATATATAAAACTTGTAATAAGAATATATAGACCATCTTTAAACTGTAATCAAAATATGAAACAGAGATTATTCCTTAAGAAATAATTTCAAGAGAGGGCACTGATTTTCTAACCTTTCAACTCAATCAACCTATATAATTAGGAGGCACAAGTTTGAAGTCAGAATCACTGAGTGCATTCTATTTACAACCGAAGGGGTTCAGAAACTTTTTTTTTAAACTCAATATACATGTGATTGGTATATACATGTACACATGTATGTACCAATAACCTATTTTAGTATGACATTTTCTCCAGTCTTCATATACGCTATTACCATACGCTTGTGTATATATGCATTTTGTTATGAGAGGCCAAAAGTAACAATTATCAGTGAATCACTCATCCATAGAGAAACCAGGTTCATTTTAACTTCAGACTGTCAGGGAGGTGGCGACGATGTCACAGTGGGGTTGTCTCCCCCCCCCCATAAATGTTTCCTTCCAAGTGGCCAGTTTCATACCGGTATAATCTGGATGAATCATTGAATCGTATCATTTAGTATAAGGTATATTGCAGTCTGATAGATATCCAGACTCGTAAGAAAGAAATGAAACATGGTCTAATTTTATTTAGACTGGGTCTATTGATATGTTTTTTTTTAAATAACGTTAACTTTGTTGTCACAATTTGGGATTTAAAAAAATAAATAAAATGTGTCCAATTGGCGCGTTGTCATCAGATAACTTAATACAGTAATGCCCAAAGTAATTGACACTTAACCACAGCAGAATTATGGGTAATTTTTCAGGATTTAGTTGGAAATATGGCTTGTTGCCATTTATCGGAAAGCTCTCGACGAGAGCTTTCCAACGAATAGCAACAAGCCATATTTCCAACTAAATCCTGAATTATTTTCCATAATCCTGGTGTGGTTAAGGGGTCAATTACTTTGGGTATTACTGTATGTTCTTTTTCAAAGTATTTTTTCAAAAGCAACGCATGACAGTTGTGGGAAACGACAAAACATGTGGTGAGAAATGGCCAAATATATGGTGCGAAACAACCAAACACGTGGGGCAAAGTGTACGAAACAACAATAGTACACATATGGGAGGCAAAATTCACATTTAATTACTAATCACGCTTAAGTGTAATTCATTATGCTTAAGCATAAATTTAAGCTTAATGCGCAATGCCTAAGTGTAATTTAGATTTCCATTATACCATACTTAAGCGTATTACATTATGCTTATGCGTAATTCATTTACGATCACACATAATGCATTTACGTTAAAGTAAAGCGTAATAGAATTGAAAAAACTCCCCTGAAGCTGAAATTGATGCAGTCAATTACGATGCTAGTAATCTTACCATCCGCCCAGAACATTAAACCTTACTAAGTTAGATACATGGAGGCCTACCATTACATATAACGTTGCAAGGCAATACAAACCAATTATGCTTAAGCGTAATGGAGTTACGTTTAAGCGTAATCAGCCATTAAATGTTAGATTAATCTCCCATATAGTCTATATCTATATTTGCGAATGTCTGTCTGTCTGTCTGTCTGTCTGTCTGTCTGTGTTCTATAGAAATTCACAGGGGACCATCTAGATGATGCCAAAGGGGTCTACTAGGAGTAGCTTTTTACGAGAAAGATAATGGTCGGGGTTATAATTTTCTAAAGTGACGCCGTTGTTGTCAGGGGCAGAAAAGGGGGAGGGGCAGAAAAACAATTTGTCGCCGATTGCCACCAAACTTATATATAATCATCCCCATAATATGAGGAATCTAATGGCGTGGTTTAAATATGGCAAAAGTCGCGCCGTTCGCGCCAGGGGTGCCCGGAAGGGGGGGGGGAAGCAGATTTTTTTTCTGTCGCCGATTGCCACGAAACTTACATATAATTATTCCCATGATATGAAGAATCCAACGGTGTGGTTTAAATATGTCAAAAGTGGCGTCGTTTGAGTGAGGGATGAACGGAAGGGGAGAGGGGCACCAAAATTGATAAAAACTAATTTTAGCGCCGATTTCCACCAAATTGATATATATTCTTCTTCATGATACAAGGAATCTAATCGTGCGATTTGACAACGCCAAATTGTTGTTTTTGGATGAGAGATTGGGAGGGGGAGGGCACTAAATTTGATACTAAGTCGCCGATTGCCACCATACTTATTCAAAATCATCCCCATGGTATGAGGAGTCTAATGGTGTGGCTTTTATCTGTCAAATGTGGCCTTATTCGAGTCAGGGTTGCATTGAAAGGGACATGAGCACCAAAATTGATGCACAATTGTTTTAGCGCCAATTTCCACCAAATTGATACACGTTCTTATCCATGATACGAGGAATCTAATCGTGATTTAAAGACGCCATAGTGGGGCTGTTTGGGTGAGAGATGGAGAGGGGAGGGATTGGCACAAAATTTGATAAAATAAATGGTTTTGTCGCCGATTATCACCAAACTTATAAACAATCATCTCCATGATATCAGGAGTGTAATCGTGTGGTTTACGGATGTCACAAGTGGGGCCATTCGAGTCAGTGGTGTATAGAGATGAGAGGGACACAAAAATTATATCTATATGTTTAGTGCCGATTTCCACCAGATTGATACATATTCTTCTCCGTGATACGAGGAATCTTATCGTGTGGTTTAGATACACCAAATTGGTGCCCTATGGGTGAGAGATATGGGGACCTTAAATTTGATACGTATTTGTATACTCGCCAATTTTCAACAATTTCATATATATGCATCTATAATATATAATGAGTCTTAGTGTGTGCAGCTTGAGTCCGAAATAGGGACGGGAGGGTCACCAAACTGATACAAAATATTTTCAGTACCAATTACCATCAAATTCAGACACGTTCTTCTCAAATGATACAAGAAATAAAATCGTGCTGTCTGTCTGTCTTTTTGTCTGTCTGTGTGCGTTCTATATATAACTTCACGCGGTACAATCGAGATGGCACCAAGGCGTTCTAAGCGGGGTAACTTTTTGCAAGGAAGATAATGGTACGGGTTAAAATTTTCTAAAATGACGCTGTTGGTGGGAGGGGAAATTAAAAAAATATGGTGAAATAGTTTTGTCGCTGATTTCCACCAAACGAATACATAATCACCTTCGCAATATGGCGTTGTTCGAGTCAGCGTTGCATCAACAATTGATTTAATAAACCAAATTCCACCAAATTCATACACGTTTTTCTCTAATTATATACCATGAATTAAATCACACTTGGTGTCGTTTGCGTCACGGATGGCGAGCGGATATGCACTATCATTGATAAGATTGCTATTCGCTGATATCCACATATAAGTTATATACAGTCACCAGGCCATCTCCATATCATTTTAAGTAGTTGGGCGTTCACATTTCACAATCCCGACATATGGTGACCCACATAGGTCACTTGAACAATTATATCTTCTTAACAGTCATATTTATATGGGAATGGCAATCAAGGTATTCACACAATGAGCTAGCAAAAAGAGATAACTAGAAGAAGCATTAAACGTATATTTATCATGCTATTGAAGAAATACATATATTCGTGCAAAATGAGAGACCTCGAACCGTCAGAGAATTGCATATATATAATAACAAAATTTAGTCTGTTCCATTCAATACAGTTTCCACAAAAAGTTACAATTTGTCAAGAGATATGGAAGGCCTGTTCAATAATAGTGGTTACAGTGTGCAGTCAAATACAGTTTCTTCTGATATACAAGAAAATGCAGTTAGTAGCACAAGACTTTTCAGGATCCTACCAATACTGACATTTGACAAGGGTTTTAGAACAGACTCATCGACTGACATAAACAACTCAAAATCTCGCTCTGTGCCTGGCACATGTAGCTGATATATGTGCGCATCAACATTTCGTTTAAACTAAGAATATTTAGCCAATATATAGCACCATGAACACCTGGAAATTTCATTGAAACATCTGTATCTTCATGGAGATATGATAGCCAGGTGTCCTCGAGATCGTAGTCCAACCCACTAGATTGATTGATACATCTCAATATGTAAAACCCAATTATTATCTTTTATCGAACTAATGTGTTTACGATGTTCATGTATCATATTATAACGTCTAATGTATACGCAGTTGTAAATAAATAAATACTTCATTATTTGTGGAACGGATTAATCGCGATAAACAGAATGACAATTGACAAGGTGAGCCATTACTTATATTCCATGACTGTAATAATCATGTTTTGTGATGCTATTTGAATATACAATTTATGAGAAAACGTATAACACTTTAAGCAAGAGCATTCTATATTCCCAACAAATATCCACAGCATACATTAACCTGGGCAACGCCGGGTAACCCTGCTAGTACTTAATATATGCAATGATAATGTTGTTGTTTGAGCCATCCAAAATTATTTTGGAGTATAAATATAAGCAGCAAGCGAAATAATTGAAAAATAATTTATTATATATGAATAACAAGCATAATTTTTAAATATTTAAGCAATAGCTCCTTGTTAGCATTGTTGAAAACACTCCATACTGTTGTTCCCCTCGCAGAGCAGATAGAAAACCGTCAATATCACCGACATCAACAACCGACTGTTCCAGGTAGTTCAATTCCACAGTTGTTTTAACAAAGAAGGAGTGTTCGTATATATATAATTGTGAGCTGCTGGTACGCAGAAGTTGGAACGATTCTGTGTTGTTACACACCTCCTTCTCCACCGGATTTTGACTGACACAGTCCTAAAATTTTGTTGGCTGTATTTCCCTTGTGTCTTTCTTCTCGTGTTCTGATAAATCAGGCTTTAGGCAGGGCTGAAACCAACCCCTTGACTATTTTGTGGTATTGAACCAGTCACTGTTCTTTCCTTCATTCTTCGAGGGGTGGTAGCTTTACCTCAAACAGCATGCTTGTGACTGATCCATCATCTCGTCTGTATTTGTTCTTTAAGTCAACATGACCGCTTTCGCAGATTGCTGCTTCCAGCAAGGAAGGATACGCACTACGTACATGACTGAACTAGAGTTGCGCATACTTCTGAGTGTGACTTGATGTGGTATTGAAAACAACAGGTATTTATCTGGCAGGTCCGATTGGAACTTGTATAGATGTTGGTGTATTTATTTTTGAATTTTATATTCAATATTGATATTTCAAATCTGACAAATTAATATGTAGGTCAAGTGATGTAATTCCAGAATTTTTTTTATCAAAAAGATATTTATTGCAAAATTTTATAATTTACAAAGCGGACCCACCAGATAAAATACCTGCTGTTTCTTATAGTACCACATCAAGCCACACTCGAAGACTGAGAAGTATGCATGTATGTGCAAAGTTCTCCGTAACTTTCAGAATTTTGCTCCGCAGATTTGCATGGAAATCCACTGTGAGTGTGACAACTGACATTCACATCCCAACATCCATTGCGGATTTTTCGGCATCTTCGCTCTAACGAAAACGTCTTATTTGATCGCATTTTGCCAATTTAAGCTCAATATATATCGTCTTTTTCTAACGATATCCTGAAACCATGCTTGCTGTCACTGACAATGAGGTATACCCCCAATCTATTTATAGCAATCAGGGGAGATAAACCATGCATGCAGTTTACAGAAGCGTTAGGAACAGGCAGTGAATAGCTGATTTCAACAACAACAACATGGTGGCGATGATTTTTGAGTCCCTTTAACTAAACTAGTTAAGTTAGAAAAAAGTAACCAAACATTTGGATTATGGTAACCCAACTTTGTAATCAAACGTTGGATTAAATTAACCAAACATTGGGTTTGAAGTAACTAAGCATTGTGTTTAGAGAAAACCGATGCCAATATATATTGATATTTCATCTTAATGGGTGAGTTTTTACATCGGAGATTCTGGTCATTAATCAAGTTCCCCAGAAATAAGTCAAATCAGTTAATTCATTTCGGACCTTAACGAATTAAAGGGGTACTGTACGCCAAATGTTGTTGTTGGTTTCTATAGTCTCCGAGTCGGGGAATAAGATAACATTTTTTTCATTATTTGAAAGTCTGTTGAGTACGATGTAGTGTTACGGATGACAAATTTACCGGAATGCAAAAATACAAATTGTCGTTGTCGAGTAATTTTTGTACAGTTTTCAACCAAATGAATCAAATAAAAGTTATATTATAGGCATACTAGTCCCATATAATCATTTAAGTTATTGTATCGTCGCTAGTCAGTGAGTGGCTTGAGTGTTCTCCCCGTATCATCATAATATTTTAAGCGATCGTGTGTGCGATCGGTTTAAAATCCAGTATCCCTCAATTATACTTTGTTTGATAACGGAAATTCGTAATTTAATTGACGCCATTTTATGGCTCCAGTCATAAATTCAATTTATATCAAATTATTAACTTTTAAATTATAAAATTTTAAGATAGCCTATTAACCTGAGCGTTTACAGAATACATCTTCGACTCAAATTACTTATGTTTCTATATATTATCGATATTAGATCGTTGTTGTCACCGGAAATTTAATGAAAATGGCGTACAGTACCCCTTTAACAGAGGAGAGATATTGAATTAATCTAGACTTCGAGCATAGTATGTGATATGAAAATCCGAAACGAGGTGTAACATATAATGACTTCCTTTTCGGGAAACAATTAATAACATAGACAAGAATACGTGTACCAAAGACAAGCAATAATACAACTATATAATATAACATAATATATGTATCCACTGTGTATTTATTTTGATACCAGCAAAGAGAAGAAAATACGACAGAGAGCCACATCGAGCAAATCTTTATCAAGGGGCACAACTAATTATTTGTCTATATGTGACCCGCCATATCAAATCCAGTCGTAAGTCTTTAACAATTTTATAATTTTACCCATACAGAGCCCCAGACAAACATGAGCAGACGACACTCTTCTATATGCTTCTATATATGTGTGGGGCTCCCTGCAGGGAAATGGATGTTTTTTATTTTATGTCCTAAAAAAGTAAGAAACATTTATTTAAACAAAATGATAAAAAATTGTTAGGCCAATGCAATCTATTATATATGCGAGGCGACCCGTGGTCGACTCGCATAATAAGAGAATGCATTGGCACAGGGTAAAAAAAACTCTAACCCAACAAAAAATCCAACTTCTGGAATTTGATCCAATCATTAACCCACATTTGGATAACCCAACAATTTTGACTAAATATTATTTTGGGTGTGGCTTATAGGGACCCCCTGTATGACTTATAGGATCCCTGCATGGCTTACGCTCAATGCATTGCTTACACGGACCTTGTATTTTACGAAACCCGGGTGATACAGAACTTTTTGCCAAAAAATTAACTTTCTTTCCGTTTCGAATATCTGAAAGAAAATTAATTGTAGAACACTGATATATTTATGTATAACACGGAATGGCTTATGTATAACACTGATATGTTTATTTTCAACACGGCTGCGCTTATCCAGAACACTGTGTATGTTGCACACGCAGTAGCTTATGTAGAACACAGATAGGTTTATGTATAACATGGAGTGGCATATATGTATACAACTGATATGTTTATGTATAACACGGAGTGGCTTTTGTATCTACACTGATATGTTTATTCATAACACGGATATCGTATGTAGATCACTGGTATGCCTATGTATAACACGGAATGGATTATGTAGAACTCGAATGGATTTACGTATAACATGGAGTGGCTTATGTAGAACACTGATCGGTTTATTATAACATGGAGTGGCTGATGTAGATCACTGATATGTTATGTATAACAGGGGTGGCTTATGTATAACACGAATATGCTTATGCAGAACATTGATAGGCTTATGTATAGCACGTTTAGGCTTAAGTAGAACACCGCTATGTTTAATTTTGTATATATAACACGGAGTGGCTTCTGTAAAATACGGATATAGTTATGTAGAACACTGATATGTTTATGTATATACACGGGGTGGCTTATGTAGAACACGGATGGTTGTATGCATAACACGGTATGCTTATGTAGAACACTGTATTTATATATATAACAAGGAGTGGCTTATGTAGAACAATTATATGTTTATGTACAACAGGGAGTGGCCTATGTAAAACACTGATATGCTTATACATAATATGGAGTGGCTTATATAGAACAATAATATGATCATGTATAACACGGAGTGACTTTATATGTGGAACACTAATCTGTTTATGTATAACATATAATGGCTATGTAGAACACTGATATGTTCATGTATAACACGGATATGCTTATGTAGAACACTGATTTGTTTATGTATAACATTGCGTGGATGTAGAACACTGATAAGTTGATGTATAAAACTAAATATGTTTATGTATAGCACGAATAGGCCTATGTAGAACACTGCTAGGTCATATATAACAGGAAGTGGCTTATGTATAACCCGGCATGAATTATGTAGAACACGGATATGTTTATGTATAACACTAAATATGTTTATGTATAGCACGAATATGCCTATCTGGAACACTGTTATGTCATATGTAACATAGAGTGACTTATGTAGAACACTGACATGTTTATGTATAGCACATACAGGCTATTGTAGAACATTTATATGGCTATGTAGAACACGAAGTGCTTATGTGGAATACTGATATTATTGTGTATGAACACGGGGTGTCTTGTGTAGAACAGTTGTATGTTTATGGATATACGGAGTGGCCTATGTAGAACACGGATAGTTCTATGTATAACATGGATAGACTTATGTAGAACAATGTTGGGTTTATGTATAACACAGATATGCTTATGTATAACACGGAGTGGCTTATGTAGAACACGGATAGTTGTATGTATAACACGGATAGGCTTATGTATAACACAGATAGGCTTATGTATAACACATATAGGATTATGTGTAACACAGATAGGCTTACATAGAACAATACTAGGTTTCTGTACAACACAGATAGAGATATATATAACACGGGGCTTATGTAGAGCAGAGATAGGCTTATGTAGAACAGTGCTTGGCTTATGTACACCACGGAGTGACTTATGTAGAACACTGATATGTTTATGTATATACACGGAGTGGCTTATGCATGTAGAACAATGATAGGCATAGATACCTCTATTTTCAATCAAGGGTCGTGAATAACGGTTGTACTGTGTGATCTTTATGATTGTCGTTTAGCAGCAAATATCTATCGGCGCATTCATGGTTTGTGTGTTGTGGTTTAAAGGTACTCAATCCGATCATAGGGTCATATATTACTATTTCTTTGGCTTCGGGGGTAAAACTTATTTGATTCGAGTCGAGGAACCCACACACCAAAGCTCAGAGTGATCAGATATAGATTTTTGAATTTGTTAATTTCTCGAGATCTGGGACACTAATTTAGTCTGCCTCGTGTCCAAACAGACAAATTGCGGGTGTAAGATGGATAACTCTAAAATCAAGTGGTTATTATTGTGTGGTTGCATCGATCGTTTGAGCTCTTTTGTTTTTCTAACCTCACGTGTGTAATTTACTTTCCACAAACACAATGAAGTTCTTAATTTAAATTATTTACTAACTAGCTACCTTCCACCGATATACAATAGACATCTAATTGAGTTTTGTCGTCAACGATTGTGTACTGCGGGGTGGCATTTCTGGTGTTCTACGAAATACATTCAATAATGGCGGCCTAGACAACACGGGTTTTTTTCGGCGGGAATTGATATTTATGTTAACTCCATAATAACTGGCCGATCTGCTTCAAACATACACTTAATGAGCTGCTACCAACATCATGTATATAAGTATTGACATTTCGTGCCAACAAATTATTCATCATTCATAAAATAACACTCTGAAAAACGCGTTCCCCAACTTCGACGTATTGTTTATGACTTAACTGTAAACACAATGCCAGATAAACGACCACCAGCGAGTTCTACATCGAGCGCCAGTGGCGATGACAGCATCATTAAAGACAAAGTGAAAGATAAAAGCAAATCTGCACCAACAAAGAAATTCAAATCGACAGACACTGGACAACAAAAGATATCATTTGTGAAATCACCTTCTGATACTAGTAGCTCTGACATATGCAAAGTGCTTGCTGAAATAAATGCGAAATTGCAAAATCTGACCTCGAGAAGAGCATAGAGCCCCTTGTTACAACAGACAGTTTGAACAGGATCATAACAAACCTGAGGGGAGAGTTCGATAAAAAATTAGAAGAAGTGAAGGATGTCTGCGACAGCAAGGTCTTCGACACAGAAACCAGAATGGACCGAATGGATAGCAAGATGGCTCAACTAACAAGCGAGGTCCAGGACAGGAATAATGAGATCAGACAGCTAAAAGATGAAATGAAAGATTTGACCGAAAAAAACAACCGACTGGAGCAACAAACAAGAAAAGACAGTATTCGGGTCTTTGGAGTGAGCGATGACAGTGCCTCTGAAACTATTGACCAGTGCGAGAAAAAACTTGAAAAAATTATGCAGGACAGACTTCATCTTCCAATAGAGCAGCGGGACATTAGTATCGCGCACAGAATTGGTAAATTTTCTGGAAGTCAAAAGTACCCAAAAAGCGTGATATGCCAATTCATTTCTAGGAGAGCTAAGAACGATGTCATTCGAGAGAGAAAATTGTTGAAGGGACAGGGAATAGTGATTAAGGAAGACCTAACAGACATAAACAGTTCTCTCCTGAAAAAAGCAAAGGAATCCTCAACCATCGAAGATTCCTGGTCTGTCGGTGGGAAAATTTATGTGAAATATACCGACAAATCAAAGAGCATCAAGCAAATCTCGAAATTGAGTGACATATAAATTTCTACATTTCAAAATTACACATATATATAGTCCAAGTATATTATATATTATCAGTCTAGGCTACTACTTAATACTACATTCAGTATAGAAGTTTCATGTAAACACGATATGATACTTTAATGTATCATATCTGTTTGACATATTCCTTAATTAATGCTGACCCAAAACAAAACATAATATTGTTTCATGTCTCAAACAGTTATAGGAGAATACATATAACACATCAGTCTCTGTTCAAAACAGTTAAATGAAGGTTATTATAACACATTATGAAACTATCCTCACATAACCAGTTAAATACATGTACAATATGTCACTTAATTCTGATATTTGTTCAATGTCTTTGACATCTTTACTTTCAATGACCCATTAACAAGGGCCAGGATTATGTGATTTCCTTTAAACGTCATATGCCAAAACATAACTGTGTACTATGTCCATTTCTCTGATATTCTCGATCAGTCCCCCTATGTCCCTTTAACACTTTCCATATTCTATAAATGCATGTGCTGTATGTCGCGCCACTCAAATAACTTATTTTACCATTGAATATCATGTGTCATTTTAACTATGTAAAATTGTCTATGACTATGACATGCCCCTTAAATTTGTTATTCAGTACTAAAGTTTCTAATTGTCTCCGAAATTTTGCACAAAAAAAAAAAAAAAAAAAAATTGAAGCTTTTTCAAAATACAAAATACAAAATACAAAAATTTTCATGAATGGCATGCGTCGCTTTAAGTTTGGATGGATAAACTAATCAATAAGCATGTATTATTGGCATCCTACAAAGCGAAGCATGCCAGACGTTTCTTAAGACAGCGCGCTATTACATAAAATTGTCTCATTGATATCATGTGGCGCTTTAACCCTGGCCGAAAAACTAATGATGACCATCATTCCAGGCGCTTAAGATTTTTTTGCATTAAAGCAAAAAAAAACAAATATTTTATGGATGGCATGCGTCACTTAAAACCTGGATGCACAAATGAATCAACACTCACATGTATATAAATCCCAGGATGATGATTTGCATAAACTCCATCCACATCACATTTATACTATCGAGTCTACAGGCTATTGTGAAAATCCCTTATGTTTCAGTACAGTTAGGCCCATAATACTTTGTGCACATTTTAATAAATTTTTTTTTTTTTTTTTTTTTTTTTTTTTTAATATGAATTTATTCAGATTACTTTGGAAATTTTGAAAACAGACAATCCTTTGTCTAAACTAATTAGATTCAGAATACTTAAAGGTATGGTTGGCCTTAGCGGTGGGTATCCTGTCAAAATACTTCCACCCGTTAAAAAGTGCCACAAACAGAAAGAATATCAAAATGTAGACAGGATTTGTCCATATACAAATAAGAAATATCGCATAAACAGTATGTTATTGTCAAATGTTTGACCATTGTTATGTAAACAAAAGCATAAAAAGTTACTTTTCTGGTATTTGTTTATATATTATGATTGCAAACATAAAGAGCGTTCTTTGTTGGTGAATTCCTGATATGGAACAAATAAAGAGCGTTTATGCAATTTTTATGCCATTAGCCAGTAGCATTGCTCTGTCTTCTGTAACACAATCAGGCTCTTGCTTAGGTAAAATATAGTAGATCTTTATGATAACATGCTGTTTACACGATAGTCATGGTATATATGAACGAAACTGATTGCATATGCAAATATGAATATTTTCGACAACTAAGGCCTCACATGCTTTTAAAACTTATGCATAACTTTGAGATGCTTTATTATACATATGTGTTCTTTGCTTACACATGCACGAGATATCTAGAATTTTCTATATTGGCCTACCAACGTACACTCATGAATCATAATGAATGGCGCACACTGCCTTTCTACCCTATATCTACATGTATGCACAAATGAATCTAGACATACATGTATACAAATCCCATGATGGGTCACCAAATCTTTCATTTTACTCGAATAGTACACAACACACCCTGTATACCAGACTTAGTCTGGATGGTGATTTATTAAAGAAAAATGTCCCATAATATGAGATGTGCCACTTAACTTTGCATGTACAAATGAATTGATAGTGATACATGTACCAAATTTTTATATTTCCTGACCATTGTTTAGATAAAATGTTGCATGACTTGTGTCAATCCTAGAACATGTCACATGAATTGTGTTAATCCTAGAACATGTATGTAACAATTATTTGACAGGAACACATGTACATGTATACTATACACCCCATGATGTCTGATGTGTCACTTTTAATACTAGTAAGATGTTTCACTTTAACTATAAATATAGGAATCAATTGACATATGCATGTATGTCTACAAATCCCATGATGGGTCACAAAAAATTTGTAATCACTGGTGCTTATATAAGAGATGAAATGTCTCATGAAGTGTCAAAAATGGCATATGCCGCCTTTAATACTAGAACTAGATGTATATACAAACTATTAGGGATACACAAATGTACATGTATACAGATCGAATGATGTTTCAGCAAATGTTTTTTATTTACAGATTCCTTGTTAGGATGGTGCTTTATTTATGAAAATGTCTCATGAATGGCATGTACCGATTTAACCCTGGATGTATGATTTAACTTTGGATGTGTGATTTATCATTGGATGTATGAATACATAAACATATACATACATGTATACAAATCCCATGATGGGTCACCAATTTGTTTTGTTTTTTGTTTGTTTGTTTGTTTGTTTGTTTTTTTAGTATTTATACCAGAACTGAACACATTTCTCAGATTATAGAAAACTGTCGCATGAAGGGTATAATTATGCCACCTTAATTACCCTTAAATATGTGAATTGATCAACACATACATGCGTACAATTGCAAATCCCATGATGCGTCACTAAAATCTATGCATCACTCTTCTGGAATAACACTCAATGCATCATGTCAAACTTTTTTGTTTTGTTTGTTTTTTTGGTTTTGTTTTTTTAGAATGCTGCTTTTAAATAACATGGACAAAATTTTCATAAATGGCATGCTCATCTTTAACCCTAAATGTACAAAAGGATCAACATATATACATGATTACATACATGCAGGCGTACAACAGTGTACAATACATGTACTTGCATACATCCAGTAACATCCTTGTATTTACTAGAATCATAATACCAGTAAGTATAATTATGTATCCTCATGACTTTGTTGTATAGATGATTTTTACTTTGATATGACAAAATGTCAAAGCAGAAGATATGCATTCATGTACACATGTGTGTACTGGTAAACAAATACAATTTATGACAGGCTATACTATACAGGTATATTTAGTAATTATTAATACTTACACTCACATAATGGTAGCCTACATATTCACTGCATTTGATCCTAAAGAGACATGACCAAATCCGTGTACCACCTCCGGGAATGATGTTTGCCATCCTACAGAATACTGAGTCAATGGGTTAATCGCATGCACTGGAGGCATATTCTGATATTGTAGCCACCACGTGTTTCAGTTTTAGTCGAATCCACTCAAATATATTCATAGACACCATAAAACTGTTTGTGCAACAAATGCCTGACATTTCCACAAACTGTCTTTATGAATGTAAACTCCGAATAACGTTTATAAGAAATGAGAATAGCTCAAAAGTGATGTATTCAAGTTTCTTGCACACAAGACGACTCCGATATTTCACGAATCCGAGGTCATCAAATTGACCTTGACATTTATTATTATTGAATTAGGTCATGTTGTGACAGTACAGTCAGGTCCAAAACATTCCGAGCACAATCAAGTCAACTCTATTAAGACGAATTATTCATGAATTTAGATTTCTTTTGAAATCAAATTATGCTTTGTCAAATATAATCAGAAGTCGGTGTACCATACATGTACATTCATTTATCAATCTTCATGTTTTATTAATTATAGGTTCTTGTTCATGTATTTTCAACATATTGGCCCACACTCATACATTTAACCATATATGTCTATATATATACCTCGTATATTATGGAGTTATCTATTTCTACTATGACGTAAGTCCTCGTTGCGGGTCAATTAGATAGCATACACGTCAAGTCACATATATGCACTTTTTGGCAATACTTTCATGAGAAAATAACAAGCGGAACTTGAAATGTTAATTGACCGTCTATTGAATCATTGATTCGTACTCGAGGACTTACCAGAAACATATACCCGCCGAATACAACACATCATTAAAATAATATGTACATCATATCACGGTTAGATCTAGTAACAATGCACGGACTATGCATATTCATGCTTGCATCTTTAATTCATTCTGAAGTGGAGGGCATACATTTCATTCATTCCATTATAGGTCGTATTCATGGCTACACATAACATAAATCTGAGTGAGGTTCGGGATTCTGATGAATATAACTTTACAATGAAATGGAACGAAGCGGAACAGGAAAATGACGACTATTTAAATTCTGCTATTAATACTTGCAATGAATGTGGATACATTTCACCATCTCACACTATAGATCAATCAAATAAAAAAACAAAATTTTCAGTATTCAGCCTCAACTGTCGAAGCATCAATGCAAATTTCGATTCTTTGTGTAATCTCCTATGCGACTTAAAGTCTAATAATAATTCATTCGACGTTATTGCTTTAACTGAAACATTTAAAATACGACAAGCATCGCACTTTCAAATACCGGGATATCACCCTATGGAATTCAAGTGTAGAGCTGATGACGATGATGGTAGAGGTGGTGTGTGCCTTTACATAAAAGATTCCATTCACTATAAAAATCGACCCGACCTTAGTGAATTTATTCCACACGTAATAGAAACAATATTCGTGGAAATTAACCCAGGAAAAAATGACTCTCGGATAATCGGCTGCGTTTACAGACCAAATACCGCACCAAAGGCCAACATTGATCAATTTTTAAAAAAATTCGACGATATTCTAGAAAAAATTAATAACCACAAATCATATATATCAGGAGACTTTAATATTGACCTACTCAATTTCAACTCGCATACAAAAACGAATGACTTCATAAATAACATTTTCACAAGAGGATTCGTGCCAAGGATAACTAAACCTACTCGAATGACTGATCACTCAGCAACTCTCATCGATAATATATATACCAATAACCTACAAGGCGAATGTAAATCTGGCATAATCACATGCGACGTTTCCGATCACTTCGGCATATTTTATTCCGAATCTAACCAAAAGAGACAAAACAGCCCCAATAATAATGAAACTATCACTAACCAAAGAAGTTTTAGTCCTGATAATATAATTAGATTCAAAAATCTTTTAAATTCTTGTACCTTTGACTCCGTTACATCTTGTAGAAGTGTCGACCAAGCATATGAAATCTTCTTAGATATATATATGAATGCATATGAACTAGCTTTCCCCATCAAAAGTCGACATATACCCAAAAAATTCATAAAACGCGAACCTTGGATGACATCTGGATTGATTAAGTCAAGTATTGTTAAAAATCAGTTATATTTACGCAAATTGAATAAACCCACGGAAACGAACGTAAATAAATATTTGAGTTATCGTACCCTATATAATAAACTAATCAGAAGGAGTAAAAATATATACTACACAAATATCTTAGAAGTAAATAAAAATAACTTAAAGAAAACATGGGAAATACTTAAGGGTGCATTGAAAATAAATGTAAACACAAATAATAACCCCAAGACCTTTACCGAAAACGGAATAGAACTTGAAAATTCCAAACTCATATCAGAAAAGTTCAATGACTTTTTTCTCAAAAATTGGGCGGGAAACTAGCCAACTCAATGAACATGAAAATGACTCTCATTTTACAGAATTTCTCCATAACCGCAAACCAGACGACATAAATTTCAAAATAATTCCGACGTCTATACAGGAGATCATCCTCATATGTTTCTCTATGACTGGGAAAGTATCAAGGGATTTCAATGGTATATCAACTAAACTTATCAAGGAAACAATTGAGGAGATAGCGCCAGCATTATTGCATATTTTTAACTTGTCCTTAAAGCATGGAATAGTCCCTAACAAAATGAAAATTTCTAAAGTAGTCCCAATCCCTAAAAATACTACCACTCATGAAATTTCCAACTACAGACCTATCAGCATTCTTCCAGCTATCTCTAAAATCCTCGAAAAAATAATGCATAAACGATTACTAGACTTTTTAAATGAACATAACATACTCTATAAACACCAATTCGGCTTCCGCCCTCATCATTCAACTTTCCATCCTGTATTACACCTCCTCGATCAAGTTGTCTCAAATAATGACAAAATGACAAGAGACTCAACTTTAGCTCTATTTCTCGACCTCTCAAAAGCATTTGACACGATAAACCACGATATTTTACTTCATAAACTAGATCACTATGGCATACGAGGCATCTGCAAAATAGAAGGCAATATGTTGAACTCAATGGTAACAAATCTAATTTAACGGAAGTGACGTGTGGAGTGCCCCAGGGATCAATTCTCGGACCGATAATTTTCTTAATTTACGTTAACGATATGTCAAATTCGACAACCATGGATATCTTATCATACGCGGACGATACTACTCTAGTAACTGGTGGAAAAAATGGCATCCTTGTAGAAAGTTATGTGAATAATGAGTTACGCAACATATTTGCTTGGTGCTGTAGCAATAAGTTAGTGATCAATACTAAAAAAAGCAACTATATGCTAATACACCCAGAGAACAATGATGACAAATGGAACTTTATAAAAGTTTACTTGAATAATACAGAACTAAAAAAGATAGGAAATCTTGAGCACGAATCCTCCACAAAATTCTTAGGAATCCATATTGATGAAAACCTGACTTTCAAAAAACATGTGTCCTCTGTTTGTTCTAAAATGGTGAATGCCATATACCACATCAATAAAGTTAAACACTTCTTTCCTGGTAGCGCACTTAAAACATTATACTATGCTCTAATACAAAGCCATCTTGTCTACGGTGTTCAAATATGGGGACACGTCCCTGCGGTCAAAAAAATTTTCATGCTTCAAAAACGCGCGATACGAGTTTTATGTAATAAAAAATATAGAAGCCACACAGAACCTCTTTTTAAAAAAGAAAATATACTCAAAATATACGACATCCACAAAGTCCAAGCGGCTGTTTTCATGCATGATTGGTATCATATGCGCTTAATAGAATCATTCACCGACATGTTTACCAAACGCAAAAACGGACCAGACACCCGGCAAAAGCACCCACTATTTTAAAAAAAACCAAGAACATCTTGGTCCCAACAACTACCATTCCATTCTTATCCAACTACATGGAACAACTTGGATAATGAATTTACATCATACCAAACCAGACACACATTCAAACGCCGTGTACATGCCGATTGCATTAAAAAATATGCTGCAACAATTAAATGCAACAATCAAAGATGTCCCGACTGTGTGGTAGCTCGTCAATAGTGTAACCTCCCGTACATATATCGCAATATACAAACTCACTCAGCACACTCCTACTCGACTTCCAAAGAACATGACACTGACAAGAAAGAGACAAACCATCGAGTAACCAATAAACGATTTATATATACGTATACCCTCCATTATATAATTATATAATCCTATAAATGCAACCATTATGTAATACATAATTTCATAGCCGTGCATTGTACAATAAATCTTGACCGCCTATATATGTTAACATTTATTCATCTCTAAGGGGGTGACAGTAAGACAGTCTAGCCTGACTATGCCACCCCCTCGAATATACATTACAATATTTGTCAAATGTATTATGTATTAATTATTATATGTATATTGAAATAAAATATCCTATCCTATCCTATCGTTTGAGCTCTATTGTTTTTCTAACCTCACGTGTGTAATTTACTTTCCACAAACACAATGAAGTTCTTAATTTAAATTATTTACTAACTAGCTACCTTCCACCGATATACAATAGACATCTAATTGAGTTTTGTCGTCAACGATTGTGTACTGCGGGGTGGCATTTCTGGTGTTCTACGGTTGGTGTCAGCCAGTGACAGTGACAACAGCTTTACGAATAACTCCAATTGCGTTGTGCATGTCGCCAATGGCAATAGGATGCGGTATTTGTTCTAAGGTTGTTCTCAGCCATCGACACCGATATCAGCAGTACGAATAGTCTGGGTCCCGGATCTTCTGACCACTCTCAGTTCCTACATGTATATATGGACGATCATTATCACCACAATCACGTGACACACAGAGTACGATGTTGTTCTCTCCAATTCCGGGAGTCATTTCATGTTTGATATGGTGGTTCCTTGATGGGACTCACAGCGTAAAATACACACTCACCCGTACTCCATTCGACTGGGGGCGGAGTCCACAGTACGTCACTGCATGGTCCTTACCAGAATGTGCTGGTTACTGCGAAGATACCGATTGTAAAACCTTTAGTTTTGATGGCGACACATGTACTCTCGACGCTTCAGTGGACATCGGTGGCCAAGTTTGGGAATACTTTCACAGTGAGTATATCGTCGGCGAATGAATCACTGCATCCTATCCTAAATTGATAACTCGCGGTCCTGTTGAATGTTTTTAGAAGACTTAAAAAACTTTGTTTTTCAGAGACACAAATACTCTCTGTAAATAACATTGTTATCTACTAGTATACCTTTGCCTTTGTTCTCGTTTATAACATGAGCAATTTTTATATAGAAACACGTTCATGTTATTTCTCCCGGTGGACAAGAAAACACGATTGTATAATATGTGACCCGCCATATCAAATCCAGTCGTAAGTCGATTTTTTTTTTTACCCTGTGCCAATGCATTCTCTTATATATGCGAGTCGACCATAGGTCGCCTCGCATATATAAGAGAATGCATTGGCCTAACCATTTTTTTACAATTTTAATAATTTTACCCATACAGAGCCCCAGACAAACATGAGCAGACGACACTCTTCTATATGCTTCTACATATGCGTGGGGCTCCCTGCAGGGTAATGGATGTTTTTTATTTTATGTCCTAAAAAATGTAAGAAACATTTATTTTTTTAAAATGATAAAAAATTGTTAGGCCAATGCATTCTCTTATATATATATATATATATGCGAGGCGACCTATGGTCGACTCTTATATATAAGAGAATGCATTGGCACAGGGTAAAAACATCCCGAATGGATTTGATATGGCGGGTCACATATTTTAAAGTCGATGTAGAAGAGAAAAAGGGAAATTTTCTGAGTGCGAGTTTTTAGTTTTCGGAATTCGGTGGTTTAGATTAGTCAATTCCACAATCTGGCCCAGTTGAAATGTTTGGTAAAGAATTTTAAACGTCAAACCCGTATCAGCATTCTGCTTCTTTGACCACATATTAATTAAGCAGATATATTACTATCTGATCTCTACTCGAGATCCATAATCATAAAAAAGCTTCTCATTTGAAGTGAGCATTCGTGTATGTAGAAAGCATACATTTTCGCATGACCGCGGATTCGAATCAAAACAGGAAATGTTCTAACTAACTAACAGTATTTTATTTGTAAATTATTTGTATATTTGTATAATTAATCGAGAAAACTAAGATGAAACAATCAAACCCTACTCACTTTATCCCTTTCTATACTAAATGGATTCTCCCAATCATTAAAAAGTGTACAAATGAATGGTCTGTCATTGATTTGTAGGGACGTTAAGGTGATAAAAGCAGACGACAGATAAATAAAAGTGCACAAGGAGCCCTATTTATTGAGGGAAATATTTCGATAATAATTTCAACAATTATTATTGGAACATTTCCCATGAGATAATTACAAATATCGTACAATGCACATGCACACAAGAAACCGCGTGATAACACTAATACTAATATGTATTGCTTATAACAATATCAGTTTTGTTTTGGCATAATTTGAGTTTAGGATAAATATATTTGAAAGAATTTTCCCACGTTATCTGCATAATTATACAAATGAATGTGAACTTGAATTGACATTGTATCTATAACAGTTAATTCATTATGTCTATTAATTTTGCGCCAACAATGAAGAAATTAATTAAAGAGAGAGTGTACGCCAAATTCAATAAAGCCACCCACTAACAGTACAATGAATTTAATGAGTATCTGGGACTATTATGCATATAATGTAACATTTATTTGATAAATTTCCTGAAAACTGAACAAAAATATCTCCATGACGATCGTTCTATTTTTGCATTCCGGCGTATCTGCCATCTGTAACATTACATCGTACTCAGCAGACAGTAAATAGTGGAAATCTGGTTACCATATTCTATGAAGCAGAGAATATAGAAACAAACATCAACATTTGAGTAAAGTACACTCTGAACGTGCAGTATAATTTTTTTGTAACAATCGCATTAAACTAATGAACGGTACTGCTTGTTTCAGTGGAGATTGGGCAAGGCTATGTTTGCGTTTTACTGGTCAATATATATATGTGTTAATTTGCAGATTGTCCGTTTTCATCGGGATACAACATATATATACTTGGTGGGAATGGTTTCTGTCTGAAGTATGTTGCAACACCGACCCTGAAATCACCGAACGCAAAAGCCGCCTGCGCGGCGGAGGGAGCTACACTGATTCTACCCGAGAGTAGAGCTATGGTAGACGACCTACAGACGTTGCTGGTATCCTTTGGACATGGCACAGGTAAACATTTAAATTGTTCATATATGTCTCCATTGAACTGTCACGAATCGGGGCCCATCATATCTGGCTTTAAAATATATAGCCCCCCCCCCCCCTGAGCCTACATATGGAAAACACCCGCCCACCCCCTTTGTGGAATTTTGAAACATTCCAAATCTTTTGAAACTTGTGTGCCATCTGAGCAGTGTCGCTTTCGAATTTTAAGGCAATTTTTATTTGTTTAGACTTTTTGTCTAAATAATACTTTTTGGCGGGGTAGGGGTAAGTAATTGCCCTAATACTGGGCATACTTTTACACATAACGCGCTTAATTTGGTTTCTACTTAAAGGGGTGTTATCATGTAATAGTAATATACAACAAAAGTAAACATCGATATAATATGTTACTTTTCACGAATATAAATTTAAGTTTTTCTTTAAAAAATTCGAGGAGCGTGAAAGTCATGCACACTGCAGTATTATGATGGTCGATACGACAATAATACCACTGTCGGCAGTTATTCTCCTATGTGTATGTAAAGAGTAATGGCTAAGACTGTTTTTTTGGTGATAAAGTATAAGGGCATAAATCAACAAATCTGACGTGCGGGTGGAATGTCTATTTCCCAAATCTTTTGGCAGACATTTTTTATGGGATGAGGGTAAGTTAATTGGTCATAGCAGATTACTGTCATGGAATGTCTAATATGGAAATGGCTTTGTTGTGGAGCATACTGATAATACTTTCCAAAAATGTATAAAAAAGAGAACTAAATAGCCAAATAATTTTATAACATAATACAAATCAATTTTATAGGCTATAGAACTGACCGTCGTCCGTCCGTCCGTGTGTACGTCACACGTTATGGGTATCTTCACTGTGTAATAAACTCCCACATTTTCGAACTTAGATATTTGAAACATTAGTACATTATTACAATACATTGCTGATGTGTATATGGAGGACGGAAAATATTGTTTCGACCGAGTTATTCCCCTTTCTTGACTTAGAAATATGTTTACCGTTTTGAGTTTGGTTGCCTTAATTGTGTAATCAACTCCCCACACAGGTTCAATAGTAGGGAATTGAAACTTTAGCATATTGTTACGCATATAATGGCTGCGGACACACGTATCACTGTAGCGATGGCATAGTAGGTGTGACAATTAATTATGGTGCAATTTTGGTGACAATTGGTCGTCATATTCCTGTGCCATAGCGAGATATGTCGCCCGCCGCACATTCACACAATGAGTCTTTGCCAAGCTCTATCAGCGTCGAGATCGACATCTCAATGAGTTATCAAACCGAATGTCTTGTCGCTGTTGATCGTTACTCAACACGCAATGTTATATTTTTAATGCTAACACACAAGACAATTCTGGACGATCGGTCGTGCAATTTTATGTATCGTAGAGAATACAATGTGGCTAAACGTAATGAGTAGAGATCAACCTTAGATAAACTGTGGGCTCACACACCCCCAACATAGAACGAGCATATCAAACTTTACGCAAATGCTACTTCGCTGCTTGTCGATCTCCAATCTCCAAGGATTTTAGCCCTATGACAAACCTGAAACTTCTCACCCACGCCGTCACTCCTAAATCACTTTACGGTTGCGAGATGTGGTGGGATCTGACAAAAACTAATATGAAAATGCTAGAAAGAGCTTATCGCATGTGTATTAAAAACATGCAACATATTCCTCAGAGAAGCAGCACGATTCTCTCACTTTCCCTGCTTGGGATTCTACCAATACAATATGAAATTGAGCGTAGAAAGTTACTGTTCTTAGGCACATTGATACATTCACCGAGTAATCACAGGCATGCTTTAGAAATATTTTTATTTAATCTCCACGGTAACCTTATTTATGGTCGCACAGAAACAGGCTTCCTCAAGGAAATAACTAGAATCCTTAAAATGTATGATCTGTATGACATTCTCGTGACTTTGCTAACTCAGGCACATTTCCGTCTCTAGTAGCGTGGAAGCGGTTGATTAAAGAAAAACTTGTTGCACATTATTCAAGCCAGATATATTATAATCCACATTTATCAGATATGCACTTTTTCTACCAAGTTAAACCAGACGCATTTAGCACTTGGAGAATATGGTCCTTATGGCGAGAAGAGCAGTCCTTCTCTGCTTTAAGTATTCAGATGGCTAACATTCTTAACAGAACGACATATGACAATGATTCATTGTGTCACCATTGCCAACGAGCGTTTTCCAACCAGTTGTTTCATATGCACACTGACTGTTCTTCCGAGTTCGCACTGACAACGCGAAACTCTTTCTGGTATTCCATTATTAACAACTATACAGTTGTAGTTTTTAATATACTAGATTCAATGACCGACAGAACGTTTCTAGCATACTGTTTTGGTGGATGTATACGCTCTGAAATACACCTCATGTTTGACGAGGAACAAGTTTTTAGACATTGTGTCAGCTTTATTTGCTTGTTGTGTAGATGAATTTCGATTTACACCAGTTTCCTATGATGATCAACAACGAATTGCCATTATGTATATGTTTATAATTTGATATGATGTAATGTATATAATTGTGTATGCTTGTAAGTTGTAACATATTATCTTCTCATATGGAGGAATAAAACTATCTCTCTCTCTCTCACCAAACTCTACCATAATTAATTGTCACACCTACTGTGCCATCGCTACTGTGGTAAGTGTGTCCGCAGCCATTGTCGGTGTTCAGCAATTACATGGACTAAACGTAACAAGTAATGTTTAACCGAGGCATTCCCTGTTCTTCATTTAGAAACGTTCTTCCATTCTAATTTAAAATGTATAATTTGTTTTATTAAATAACGTTTTTTGTTCTGTTTCGAGGAGCCAACCTCCTAAGAAAACGACAACTATTCTGCGGACGTGTGGTCGGCGACCTGTTATTATATTTTATTACATAATCATTTCACTGTTTATTATATTTGATTACATAATCATTTCACTGTTTTCTGGTACACACAACTCGGTAAAATAGCATGTTTACGAACACACACTGAGTGCAGTTTATATCATATCACGAGAGGGGAATTAATTTATTCAAGAAACTTCATAGCTATTTTCATTTACAAATAGTACGTAGTACTACCTACGCCCGGCCATAATTTTCTATATTTGAGAATTATCATGTGATGCCTGTTGAAATCTTCGACTACGATGAGTTCTATGCCATGAACCGTTAACCAAATCCAATCACTCGGCACTCGCCATATATCCCAACACTGGCCTATATTTGAGAGGCGGTTGTTTGCTTTCTGTGCCTTACCAATATTTCATGTTTGGCATTGTCGGTCATTGTTTGAAGTATTTATCTGGTTTGCACTCCCGAAAACATAGTTGCTCCACGTCGATTGAATGACTACACTAACATGACCGCCATATATCCAGGTCATGCGCACGGGTGTAGATATGTGATCCTCCGTAGGGTAGGGCATCATATAATATGTGATCCTCGTCTCAGGAGTCACTAGTGGCTCAATGAATGCAGGATCATATATCAAAATGAGAGGATATGGTGATCCCATGACAAGGGGATCACCATATCCTCTCATGTTGATATGTGATCCTAAAATAAGAAAATATTTTTATTAACTAAATAACGGAGATATTTGAAGAAGTGTTTTTGACGAAATAATGGAATATATTTGAAGAAGTGTTTTTGACGAAATAATGGAATATATTTGAAGAAGTGTTTTTGACGAAATAACGGAAATATTTGAAGAAGTGTTTTAAAGAGCGTACCCCAAACTTCCCCCAAGCCCATCCACCCTATAGAAGAATTTGACTTATATTTCACCAGAGTTGATCTATTGTGCATGGTGTTGTAATTTCTCATACAAATCGCCGTTATTTAGTAAAGGGACATTATTTATCGAGTTATTACCCTTCATATAACATCACTAAAACAGATAAAGATCGCATATCAAAAGCTATGTTATCCTCCGTAGGATCAGATATCGTTTATAGTTCTACACTCGTGCGCATTAGGTGCTATATCTCAACACTGGCCTATTGGAGAGAAGTTGTTTGCTTCCTGTGCCTTACCAATGTTTCATGTTTGGCATTGTCGGTCATTGTTTGAAGTATTTCGATTGAATGACTACATATAAAAGAATACAATTTATATCTATGAATGTGATATGAGCATGTGACAACGACTCCTCTCGCATCAGCCTGATTTACAGTAACAAAGGTTGATAAATATTTATCTTTTTTCTTGACAGCAGCTCTGTACGTCGCAGGTGAAGATCCTGACCTCAACAACACATACTATTTCAATGGAGACTTCATTCCCTTCACAGACTGGGTTCCTGGTACTCCTCTAGGTCATTGGAATCTCAGAATAGCAATGTCAAGCGGAAAATACAAACTTGCTGACGGGGCCGGAGGAGAGAAGAGGCCATATGTCTGTCAAATGCACTAATGGAAGACACCAAAATACTGAGAAAGGACAGTTAAACAGGTGCCATCAGAACAGAAATATCCGATTTATCTCTCAGAAACATGACGAAAGATTTGCAAACATCAGACCATATTTTCAAATAAAATGGAACTATCTTTGGTGTCACAGATTCTTGTTGTTTATGACCGATCTTAACGGGTTTCTACACATAGCTCGTCGGTGGATGCGGAAAGTACAGATGGACATATATACAGAAAGCTACTTAGTACACCACCTGAATGAATCGATGCCTATCTGAACGCCACTTCATGCATATTCGATTCAAATGTCAAAAAGATGACTTTGATTATATTTAAAGGGAATTGTTGGGAGGAACAAATTTATTGGAAATGAGTGACACTATAAAAAGTACATGATCTGAACTGGTGAAAGGTTTGAATAACTATTTAATTTGAGAGCAACATTGCTTCAAGAATATTAACATAATGTTAGTTGTATGCTGGAAAATTGTGAGCATTTTGAAGAACTGACATAAACGTTTGCACTGAGATGAGTTTTAGGTCATAGGTCCATAGCCAAATCACCAACTGACCAGCTATCTCTATTGCTATGCATGTATGTCCACGGTGATGTAATTTGGGATCCCAATATTTGTTTTTTTTATATTTGCTGTTATTACTGTACAATATATACAGGATCTATACAACGAGTCCCCAGTTTATAGCGGAATTTACGAAACGTGTTCAGTAATTTAGGTCTGAACCGAGCCTTTGGCGATGCCCAGACATCATTTACTGGACGAGTTTTGTAATTCCGCTATAACCTGGGGACAGATTCTCCCACGAAATAACGACTCTGGAGATTAGCCGGCGGGTGATCCCTGCTGGGTCCACGGCCTGTGGCACACCGGAAAGAGATGGGTCCTCTCCCGCCGGCGACTCCAGCACGAATACTGAAATAAATTTCAGTAAGAAGTCGGCATTGACTAATTATGTTTTGTTTGGTTAGAAATTAGCTAACTGGCGTGATTATTAAAGGGGTACTGTACACTAAGATAGGCGATTTTTTTATTTACTCCCATTGAAATAACTTTCAAGTTAGATTGTGTTCGTGTTATATGAGTTTCGTATAAACCTAATTTAGCGAAGAAAATATTGATCTTGGAAACAAAAATATTATGATTTCAAACTACGCGCCATGTTTTTGACCTTCACCGGAGAAGACGCATGTTGCAGGAAGAACCGGAAGTTCATTGCTCACAGCTTCGATTGATGCATCCAATCTCTTCCATCGAACAATCTCACTCCCTATAAAATACTTGACGCTTTATGACTCTTGTTTCTTTCTCCTTTTTCCCCGAATCGGTTATAACGGGCCTTCTTTTGCAGGTAACATGTTTTGTTTGCAACTCAATAATGTTCGCGAATGGCCGTCGATAAAAGACACGCAACATATGCGATTTCAAGAACGGTAACTCGTAATGGCATAATTCTCCATTTTATGACTCCAGCCATAAATGAATTTATATTAAATAATTCAATTTTACTTTTACGATAGCCTGTTAACCGGAACGTTTTCAGTAGACATCGTCGACTCAAATTAGTTATTTTATAATATAATATTCATATTAGATCGCTATTGTCACTGGGAATTTATTGAAATTGGGGTACAGTACCCCTTTAAGTTCCATTCGTTTTTAAATTTATACATTCTGTTTTATTAGATGCAAGTTGCCTTTCAATGCGATATCGTATAAATCAATTTCTCGAAAAAATACTTCCAGGGAGGACGTATCAGGATTGAACTCTGATTTGTATAAGTAGTACTTCAGTAGTGTTAATAGCAAATACCTATTTGTTTGTCTCGTTTTGACTGTTTGTGTTTGGTGGAAGAATAAGGTCGTCTCCTGTAAGCGGGGTGGTGATGTTTGGTTCATCGCACAATGTGTTCAGGTGGATGTTTATTTTTTTTTACATGCGAAAAGTCTTCAAATATATATGAATTATTCGGCTCTGTTTCACCACTGATCAATTTTATTCAGGATGGTGTTTGTTCGATTTGGTATTGGTACCACCGTAATTTAATCTATGTTAACACGTTGAAAGAGAGTACACGATTCCATGGAAGGGTTTTGTTATATTCTCTTTCCCACTTAATTATATGTTTTTGGATATTCTCACTGTTGAAGACAAAAAAACTTATCATAATGATTAGTCTTCCGCTGTTTTCTTTTATGACCATTAAGGCTATATTTTCTGGAATTATGGGGCATTGGACCCGTTCGATGTAACAATTAAGGCGATTGGATAAACCGCGAATCTGTTTATGTATTCCGGGCATGGTCAGGAAATAAGTGGTTATATTTAACTTATCTTTGAGCGAATCTACGGTATATTTAACTCGTTATTCCCTGTGCATAGATCGTTGATGAATGTTAATCCCTTTAATTTCCACTCATTAATGTCCATCTCTGACTCCTAAATTTCTAGTGAGAGATCTTTGTGACATGAGTTTTGCTGATTCATGTTCTACTTTAAAAAAAATGAAGGTACACCAGTGTTTTTTACTTTCCTTTCACAATTATTTACGTTTTATGTCAAGTTCATTCAATGCCTCTCATAGGTTAGTTTCACTTCCGTTGAGAATAAGGGTGATGTCGTCGGCATATTGGTTTATCCTGTACTCTGTCACGCCGAGTTGTATTCCTTTTATTGTTACATTGTGTCTTAGCATTGTACTGAACATGCACAAAGCAAAACAAATGTATGATGAATGGGGTCTCTCTGTCTGCAGCCTCTCGAATGTTTAAAAAGGTGGAGACATAACCATTATCTAATACAGCACACTGCGAAAGCAGTCAGGGTTTATGTGCATGTTAGTTTTGTGAATAAGATCATATATTAGCCTCGTATTATCTAATATAAATCTGCCTTGTAATATACAGATTGATTTTTACTGAAGAACTGTTTTCAGCTTATCAGCTATACACGATGTTGCAAATTTGAACGAAACATTTAGATGGAAATATGACGCAATTTGTTCAACCTATCTAAATTTATTCTTATTCGGAATTAGGGTGTTACGCCTTACTTCTGTGTTATCGACATTTCCCCTTCGACAAATAAATCACTGATGGACTTATGGACGAAAACATATGTCCCCCTAAATTGTTTGGAACTCAATAGTAAAACCATCATGCAGGGCCAGGTGATTTATCCTTTTTTTTTTCCTTGTTTTTTTCTAAAGAAAATTCAATTTTTAAATTTCCAAAATCCTTTCCCTGGTTTTATTGCACTGACGCAGATATCGAGATAAATAATCGAGTGGTCAGATCTGTAATGATATGAAATATGTTAGTACTATCTGAAGTCAGATTGATCAGATCAGACGAGACCAAGAAAAACTCTAGAAGGGCCATTTTCAGTGGGCATGTTCTCGGCCGTGTGAAACGTTTAGTATCTGGATTGCTGAATCGCAATGCATCGGTCTATTAGCTCAAGGCTGCCCGCAAGTTTTTGATGTGCTTTCTTTGCTCTATGGTTGTTAATATAAATTATCCACCGCTCACTACATCTATTGCCTACATAGAGCCTGCCTAATAAACGTTACGTTTGTTAACGTCAAAGTAGCTGTATTAGGTTGGTACTACTTTCATGACGTTATTGTGTATGCAAATTGCGCAGGTAACTAGGGACGTTAACCGACCAGAATGACGTCATTGGGATTTTGGGACCTTCTTATCGTCCATACTTCACGGCAATTGTTTCAAAATTCGTAATCGGATATGTGTTTTCGCTCTAAAACATCTATAAACCATTAGCTTAGAATGAAACTATTAAAATAACCCAACGAACTATTTCGCTCTTAGCTGCACTCCGGTTTATCCACGTCATGAATGCTAATTAGTTTGCTTGATCTGATAAATGTAAGTGCGTCATCGAAGTGACGAATGTAAAACTGAGGAAAATTACAGATTTACCGCACAAAACTACCGCACAAAATGCATGTTTTGTGCGATGGATAAATTAAATATGTAGCCAATGTTGTCGCTAAAACTGTTTATATGTCCGCTCGGGGGGTTTGGCATATATTGGATTCGGCAGAGCCTCGCCCAATAGAAACTCAAACCCGCCCCACGGACATAAACAGTTTAAGCGATGACATTAGCTACATATTCTATATATAATGTGTTTGTAGTATTTCGTTTTTTTGGTTTCATCTTGCACAAGATTCCAGCCACCACATAAAACTGTACTATACTATACTTTAATTCTGACATAAATGTCATTATTAATTAGCTACAGTTTATCGGCCGCAATAAGTAGAACGCTGCTCGCGTCATAAGTAACAAAAAGTCGGCCAATAAGTAGAAAACGCGGCCAATAAGTAAGAAAGAGTCGGCCAATAAGTAGAAAACGCGGCCAATAAGTCAAGGTAACGTGCATGACGTCATACGTAATCAGCTCGATGGGCAATGAATATATATTGGGTCGACGGAAGATAGATTGCATTTGAATTTCGGATGAATTACGGACAGTTACTGTTTTTGGGAGTAAATATACATGTATGTGGATGAACTATATATGTATCCGTATCAATAACATTCCCAGTGGAAACTGGCAGTATACTGTGAAATCGCTGCAAGTTCTTCACAAAGTTCACAAGAATAAAAATTTCTTGAATAATTGTTAATGTAATAAAGCACACAATGACAATGGTATATCTATGTTAATATATTCATCCTGTGAAAATATTATTGCCAATGTTGCTAATTAATAAAATACTTATTAATTGGTTGTTTCCACATTGACCGAGTTATGAGGCCTCGGTCTGTCGTATTAGCCTTCGGCCGGCGGCCTCAGGCCAATATGACAGACCTCGGCATCATAACTCGGCCAATATGGAAACAACCGATTAATAGCGCCCGCACTCCCGCGGCGAAGCCGCGGAAGCGAAGCGACCTAGGGTATACGTATGCGGATATGAGATATACTAATCGACTTTTTCAGACCAATCTTGAAATAGATTGAAATTACCTAAAATAGATAATTTATTCATAACTCAAGGGTCAGCCGAGTGCAAAATTATTGTTGGCGACGGCCGCCATTTTGTATTGATTAATACCACCTCGAAATGTGCAAAATGCTCCAAGGCAAAAATAAAAAACTTTGTTCCGGCAAATGTTAGCTATACTTCATCATATGTAGGAACAACATGCTGCTAAAGTCAAAGATATTTAAAAAATTGAATGTAAATTAAACCACAGCTCTGGTTAACAAAAAAGTGAAATTGCATGAAAACGTTTTGTTTACATATTTTATAAAATTATTAGAAATATTTGCCCAAAAAGAGGAATATAATTGCCTTACTGATCGTTTAGATATTATCTTCCATTTTCTAACGGTATTTTCGCCTAAAAGATTGATGAATTATTCTCGAAGTTCAAGGCCGACAAAGTAAAACTACAAGTTCCGATTGAAAGATCGCATAGTCCTTTTAAGATAACTTTTTGGAAAACCAGTAAAGGCGTCATGACATCAAGACGTGCATCATGACGTCACAACCTACATCGACGCTCAAAACTCCAGACTCAGGACTACGTCGATGGCCAGACAGCTGAGACACGTGTTACGCGGTCAGGATAAACGACACATCTGCCAACATTTACGTTATATGTGATTATTTACATATATATAATTGTCTTGTGTCCCGTTACGGTTTATCATCAAATCCTTCTAAAGATAAAAATTTATCCGATAATCCCATGAACAGTAACAAACGGGCGCAAATTACGTTTACGTATGATCATATTAGCGCCCGCTCTCCCCCGGCGAAGCCGCGGAAGCGAAGCGACCAGGGTATACGTATGCGAATATGAGATATATACTAATCGACTTTTTCGGCCCAATCTAAAAATAAATTGAAATCACCTAAAATAGGATAGGTTATTCATAACTGAAGGGTCAGCCAGGGTCAGCGGAGTCCAAAATGCTATTGTTGGCAACATCAACATATATATACATGGAGAGAACACAATTTGACCGACAGTTCGACAGTTCAAAATTCCGTTCAGCAATTTACCGGGAACAGTTCAGCAGATTCTCCCGAAAGCATTTTAACAGATTTTAATGAAGTTAGTCTGGTGTGATGCTAATGATTTTTCAAGTGCCATAACGATATACGTAGAGAGAATGCCAGTTGTATACAACATATACAAGTCTATATTCGTTAAAATCGGTTAATCTGAGTTTGGGTGAATCTGCTGAACTGTTCCATATGAAGTGCTGAACGGGATTTTTAACTGCTGAACTGGGGTGGACGTCAATCAAATCGTGTTCCCTCCCTGCATTTCCTTCCATCGATAAAAAGTCATTTGCACAACATATACCCTGACTATCCTCGTTATAAATCGGTTAAGCTGCGTTCCGTGGAATCTGCTGAATTGTATACGCGATAACGTGCTGAACAGGATTTTTAACTGTGAACTGAGGTGGGGTCGGTTAAGTGATGTTCTCTCTATATGTACTTGGTTATGGCATATCGATTAAATCATTTGCATAACTATCCAAATAACTTCATTATGATTTGGTTAAACCGAGTTTGTGAGAATCTGCTGAACTGTTCCCGATAAGTGCTGAACGGGATTTTGAACTGCTGAACTGGTGTTGTTAAATTGTGTTCCCTTCATGTATTTAGTTATGGTCCATCGATAAAAAGCCATTATCCCAATATATACCTGACTATATATTGTCGTCAAAAAATCTCAAAAAACTCAGTTCAACTGAATTTTAGCAAAGCTAGTCGAGTATAAGCTATGGAGATAACTGCGATAACAAGTCATTTGCTTAACAAACATTCGACTATCTTTGTTAAAAGTCGGTTAAAATGCATGCGTTCGGTGGAATCTGCTGAACTGTTCCCGATAAATTGCTGAACGGGATTTTGAACAGCTGAACTGGGCGGAGGTCGGCCAAATTGTGTTCCATCCCTGTACTTGGTCATGGTCCATCAATAAAAAGTCATTTGCACAACACATACCAGTCTATATTCGTTAAAAATCGGTTAAACTGAGTTTGGGATTCCATATGAAGTGCTGAACGGGATTTTGAACTGCTGAACAGGGATGTACGTCGGTCAAATGGTTTCCTCTCCATGTATCTGGTTATGGCCCATCGATTACAAGTAAATTGAATAACATACACCCGATTATCGTCGTTAAAGTCGGTTAAACTGAGTATTGGAGATTATGCTGAACTGCTCCAGATAAAGTGCTGAACTAGATTTTGAACTGCTGAACTGGGGCGGATGTCGGCCAAATGGTGTTCCATCCCTGTATTTGGCTACAGTCCATCGACAAAAAAGTCATTTGCACAACATATACCCGACTATCGTCGTTAAATATCGGTTAAACTGCGTTCGGTGGAATCTGCTGAACTGCCGATGAACTGCAGTGCTGAGCGGGATTTTGAACTGTTCAACTGGGGTGCAGGTAGGTCAAATGTTATTCTCGCCATTTATTTAGTTATGGCCCATCATTAACAAGTCATTTGCATTACATGAACTCAACTATCATTGTTAGAAGTCGGTTAAACTGCGTTCGGGGGAATCTGCTGAACTGTTCCCGACAAAGAGCTGAACGGGATTTTGAACTGCTAAACTGGGGCGAGGCGGTCAAATGGTGTCCCCTCCCTTTGTTTTGTCATTTTTCAGCGAAAAAAGTTATTTGCACAACATGATTATACCCGACTTCGTTAAAAATCGGTTAAACTGCTGAACTGCTTCATAATCGATGGGTCTTAACCAAATACATAGAGGGAACACGATTCGACCGACGTCGACCCAGTTCAAATGCCCATTCAGCGCTTTATCTGGAGCAGTTAAGCAGATTCCACCGAACGCAGTTTAACTGAATTTTAACGAAGATAGACTGGTGTATGTTGTGCAAATGATTTTGTATCGATGGACTATTGCCAATTACAGGGACAGAACACCATTTGGTCAACCTCCAGCCCAGTTCAGCAGTTCAAAATCCCGTTCAGCACATTATCTGGACCAGTTCAGCGGAACCTCCGAAACTCAGTTTAACCGATTTTAACGAAGATAAACGGGTATAGGTTGTGCATATGACTTTTTATCGATGGACCATAACCAAATACAGGTGTGGACCACCTTTTGACCGACGTCCACCGCAGTTCAGCAGTTCAAAATCCAGTTCAGCACGTTATCGGGGACAGTTCAGAAGAATCTCCAAAACTCAGTTTAACTGATTTTTAACAAAGCTAGTCGAGTATAAGCTATGCAAACAAAAAAAATTTAATCGATGGGTCTTAACCAAATACCTAGAGGGAACACCATTTGGCCAACGTCCACCCCAGTTCAGCCGTTCAATATCTCGTTCCTCACTTTATCTGGAGCAGTTCGACAGATTCCACCGAACGCAATTTAACTGATTTTGCAAATGAATCTTTTTATCGATGAGTCATAACCAAATACAGTGAGGGAACACAATTTGACCGACGTCCAGCAGTTCAAAATCCCGTTCAGCAGTTCAGAAGATTCCAGAACGCAGTTTAACCGATTTGTAACGAAGAAGGTCGGGTATATGTTGTGCAAATTACTTTTTTATCGATGGACCATAAGGAAATACAGGGAGGAAACACGATTTGACCCACCTCCACTCCAGTCCAGCTGTTAAAAATCCCGTTCAGCACTTTATCAGGAACAGTTCAGCAGATTCTCCAAAACTCAGTTTAACTGATTATGAATGAACATAGACTGGTATATGATGTGAAAATTACTTTTTAGCGATGGACCATAACAAAATACAGGAACGGAACACCATTTTACCGACCTCCGTCCTCCATGCAGTTCAGTTTATCGGGAACAGTTCAGCAGATTCCCCCGAGCGCAGTTTAACCGACTTTTAACAAAGATAGTCGAATATTTGTCAAGTAAATGACTTGTTATCGCAGTTATCGAGCTTATATTCGACTAGCTTTGTTAAAATTCAGTTAAATTGAGTTTTTAAAGATTCTGCTGAATATGTTATCGCTAAAGTGCTGTACGGGATTTTGAATTGCTGAAGTGGGGTGGAGGTCGGTCAAATTATGTTCCCTCCCTGTATTTGGTTATTTATCAGCGATAAATAGACATTTGCACAACATATACCTGACTTTCTTCGTTAAAAATCGGTTAAACTGAGTTCGGGGAATCTGCTGAACTGCTCCATATGAAGTGCTGCATGGGATTTTGAACTGCTGAACTGGGGTGGACGTCGGTCAAATGATACTCTCGCCATGTATTTATGTATGGCCCTTCGTTAACAAGTCATTTGCATAACAAATATTCGACTAAAAAGTATATACTCGACTAGTCTCGTTGAAACTCGGTTAAACTGCGTTCGGTCGAATCTGCTGAACTGTATCCAACAACTTGCAGAACGTGATTTTGAACTGTTGAACTAGGGTGGATGTCTTTCAAATGGTGTTTTATCTGTGTATTTAGTTAATGCACATTGATCGTAAGTAATTTGCATAACCTATATACCCGAATAACTTCATTATAATTTAGTTAAACTGCGTTCAGGGAATCTGCTGAACTGCTCCATATGAAGTGTTGAACGAGATTTTTAACTGTTGAACTGGGGTGGTTGTTGGTCAAATGGTTGCCCCAATGCCCCTCCATGTATATGGTTATGACCCATCGATTACAAGCCATCTACATCACGTAAACTCTACTAACTTCGTTATAATTGATTTAAACTGCATTCGCGATAATCTGCTGAACTTCAGCCGCCGTACTGCTGAACGGGATTTTGAACTGCTGAACGGTCATGGCGGGTGGTCAAAATGTGCCCCCTTCGTGTATTGGGATATAACACTTATATTACGTGTCATTTATACAACCCACGACCGACTGTCGTCGTTATATTTGAGTTAAACTGAAATCGGGAAATCTGCTGATCAGCATTTAGGTGGTAACCTGCTGATCAGCAGCTGACTGAGCGTTTTAGGTCATGTACTCCCTTTGTTTTGTTTGCATTTTATTTAGGATTGTCGGTCACAGCAAAATGTTTATCGCAATATTAATCGGCCACATGGTTCATGGTTTGTTTGTTTGTTTGTTGTGGTGATAACAATTGTTTAACTCTATTATATTACTGAACTACTATCGATAAACAATGAAGTTTTTAATTTAAATTACTCACAATGTATAACGACTGTATATGCGTCAGTACTCAGTATAAATCTAATTGATTTGCGCCTATCAGCAATTTCAATATGAGGTGGTAAAGATATATATATATATATAATGACTACCATTTATTAATCACTAAAGCAACTGGTAGTTGGACACGTGTTTGTGGACCTCCAGCTTTCTTGTCATTGTTGAAGGACCTTTTTTGGTACCACCCAAGCGCCAACCATGTGGTCTTGCCAATGATCACCGATCTAGTCCTGAAAGACACTAAGCGTAGCTGTTAACAAAAAGGGGTGCCTCCTCCCAAAATGGAAGGAGAAATACTGGGTGGGAGGGTGGTAGGGTGGGACGCTAAATAATTGTCGACCGAGCTGTATCGAATCTTATCACAAAAGGCTGTTTGCTGTCCGTATGACTACCCATGTGACCTGACGCCAAACGAAATAGTTCCTCCCTCAATCTCGATTGGCATTGTTCCAATACCTTAGCATATACTCGTCCCTTTAGAACAAACAAAGGCATTATCTCAGTTGACCATTAGTGAAGTGAGGAATAGAAGCTGGCAAATTGAGTACCTGATTTCCATATCGCTCCGCATGTACTGTGTGTAGTATACGTGATTGAATGCAGTACTGTCATATCTATTTATAGCCGTCGTGGTTTTCCCATCCAATATATATACAATGTAGCCCCCCCCCCCCCCCCCCCCCGTGGGATAAATGATATGCGGCCGCTTTGCTTAGCATCTCAGTTTTATTCTCAGTCATCATCATTGACTTCAGCATCACTGTTAGTCCTAAATCCCGAATCGTCAGTCCTCTCCCAGTGCCTGGGTGGACGCGCATTATCAACACAATCACGTGACACATAGATGACATTGAAGACAACAACAACACGATGTATGTTTTTCGAGTCCCGGGTATAATTTCACGTTTGATCTGGTGGTTCCTTGACGGGGCTCAAACCGTAAAATACACACTTACCCGTACTCCATTCGAGTGGGTGTGGAGTCAGCGATACGTCACTGCATGGTCCTTGGCAGATTGTGCTGGTTACTGCGAAAATACGGATTGTAGAATGTTAGTACATATGTACTCTCGACGCTTCAGCGGACACCAGTGGCCAAGTTTGGGAATACTTTCTCGGTGAGTATACACGAAACACTAATCCGGGCTTAAATTTACAACATCGCGGTCCTGTTGAATTCTTTGTGAAAACTTACAAAAATAAACATTTACTGAAGACACGATTAAAACGTGTCCCTGTAAATAACATTATTATCTACTAATATACCTTTGCATCCGTTATACAGTACCAGTCAAAAGAAGTGTGCTATTTTCGCAATAATATTGCAAATGGAAACGCTTATAAGTGCGCCACTTGCAATATAATTGCAATAACTTGCGCTTAATATCGCAATAATTTTCGCTTAATATTGCGAAATCGCGCGCTTAATATTGCGATATCTTCCGCTCAAAATTGTGACATTTAAAGCAAATTATTGCTTGTGCTATATTGTATAGCATAAATACAGAGATAGTGTTTTAGATTTGTATATAATTATAGTTGTAAATGCTATATGTACACTATATGTACACTTTATGCACAGTATTTATCCAATGTAAACAAAACACTATCGAGTCGGTCTGAAATTTTGTCGCGCTCAATATTGCGGCATTGCGCGCTTAATATCGCAATAGTATGCGCTCAATATCGCAATAAAAAAACGCGCCAGATTTTTGGTAATGCGCTATAATCGCGCCTGATTCTAAATTAAGCGCGCTCATCGATCAATATACCACTTCTTCTGACTGGTACTGTGTCATGGCATGCACACTTGTTCATATATGTAGAAACACTTTCATATTATTTTCTATATCATTATTTCTCCCAATTGGCAAGAAAACACGATTTATGATATGAGACGTCGCGGTAGAAGATAAACAATTTCCGGAGATGCGGGGGGGGGGGGTGGGGGGTCGGAAAAATTTCCAGGCACGTATGATGGGGTGGGTGGGTGTCTCTCGGGTCCGAAAAGCAGTTTTTTCCATGTGCCAAATTTTTTCCATTTCTGCGATTGAGTCTTATTTTGATGTGTTTTGAACAGAAACAGGTCATATATAGTTAATAGCAATGCTATACTATATATAGAGGTTATCAGAAGTTGGATCAGTTGCACAAAGGCCAACAATAACCCAAATTCAACTTGATAGAACAAGAAAATGCGCTATTGGACAAATAAAATTTAATCAGGATTCCATCTACTGATACAACAAAATAAGAATAACTATGCAGAACTCAGCTGAAAATAAGCAATAAAATGAAAGCACACTCGACCATATGTGACATGGAAATAAAGATATAATAAATAATGGAATAAAATAGATTTTTGACAACGTAAAACATAAAATCTTAACATATAAATTGAAAAAATTATAATCACAACCCAAAGGGTTGTTTTACAGTAACATATGCGACGCAAGTATAGTTGTGACGTCAGTAATTTCTATACCCTAAAATAATGGAATAAAATAGATTTTTGACAACGTAAAACATAAAATCTTAACATATAAATTGAAAAAATTATAATCACAACCCAAAGGGTTGTTTTACAGTAACATAAGCGACGCAAGTATAGTTGTGACGTCAGTAATTTCTATACTCTATCAACATGAATTTTTTTTTTTACATCCGGGCGATTCAGACCTATGGGGCCCTATGGTGGACTCGTTCCTAGCGCTCAGCCTCCACTACGCTAAGGCGCAACGTGACGGCGGAAGCGTTACGTCGTGGAGTTGGACGGAACAGTGAGCGGAGTGTCTGAGCCAGGTACGAGACTAGCCCTATGGTGGCCACCATGTTGGAATAGAATTGTCAAATTAATAAAACGAATTTATTTTTCTTCTTCGATCAGCCTCCCTATAGCAATACTATTAAATTTGAAAAACAAAATCAACCTTATTCAAAATTAAATGCTTAATGTGGATTTAGCTGACGCGGGCGCATAGCATTCGGCAAACCTCACCAGATTCCGTACCGTTACAGTTAGAATATTACGTCCCCTGGCAGGCCATAGCAACGTTGGAAATGATGACGTAATTTCGTTACAAAATGGTGGCGCTCTCTTGTTTGCGAAATTTGAAATGGAATTGCTTGTTATTGTTATCGCTCGTATTTTAAATGTACAACGGTATCACAGCACGTAAGCGTTGAGAACAAACGAGAAAGCACAAGCGAAGATAGCACTACGAGCCAATTACTGGAATGACTTTAGAGTCAAAGCAGTCAAAAGAAGAAGAATAATAACAACAACATGTCAACAACAACAACTTGTCTAAACTTAAGTTGTTTTGAAGTTGAAGTGAACTGTGTTCAAAGTGAAAATCAGTCAGTCGGAAAGAAACTCAATGACGAATCTGTGATTGAAAAAAATATGAAAATTAAGGTCACTGGAATGGAATGTGGACTGGTCTGTGCAGACTGCTCACCACGGCGATTTGACTTGTTCTGTTATTGTTCAATTTTAAGTCTGTTTTCACCTGGACTGGTTTAGTGGTTAGACTTAGAGTTTCAACTGCAAGCGGCAAATCGTTCAATCTACTAACTACTTCTCTAAATAGTAAATTTAATTGTTAATATCTAACACTGTCATGTCAAACCTCAACTTGGGGCAAGGAAATCAGAAAATTGACATTTTAGAGCTGACTGATTTACTATACACAGTATAGTTCAGTCACGAACCGTTGAACGTAGCGCGTAGCTGGAACTTGTGGACGCAGTAATCGGTGAAAGCGTTCATGTGGCTTACTAATCTAATAATATTTGGATTGTATTAGTCAATTTAGTGATTACAGATTACTAAATTTAGTTAGGCCAAAGAAATTTTCTAAAAAAAAAAAAAAAAAATTCTTTTACTGTTTTTACTGCTAATGCTCATAAATATTGATAATCATTAATGTGCAACACACATGGTTTCTAACATAAGCCTGTGATAAGTGACATGAAGTGACAGTTGTCTCAAAAGCCACATGTGTGTGATGGGTTGTGGATTGATAGGCATGAATCTTGCAATTTTAATTTCAAGAGAGTGGATCTCATGCCTGCTTTACCTGTATGCCTTGTTTGGGACTTATGGAACATATTCATGAGTTCCAAATAAACATGCATGCCCATTTATTATTTTCTTGGGAACCCCCCCCCCCCCCCCCCCCCCCCCCCCCCCCGCACAGTGCTTATTTGAGTCTGCAAGTTTATTAATTTTGAGGGTATGAAAATTGAGATTTCTATATTATTAAATATCGAATAAAACTCTACATGACACATACTATGTTGATTCCTATGCATGACCTACATGTACAATGAAATGTTTAACTATAGTGATGTTTTGCTCACAGTTTCCCCTGTGCTATTATTTGGGTCTGCACTGTTATTAACTTTCATTGGAATTTTTCCTGTGTACTATTATTTGGGCGTGCACTTTTATTTGGAGCCCGAGAGTACCGGTAGGAACACTATAAACAGACATGATGTGTGTGTCTATATATACATGTATATAGGTTATGACCACATATGTTAGGGTGCAGCTACTGTTTCCAGAAACCAGGCATGGTAGGTTGGGTGCACTGGCTACCTCTAGACAATGGGATGCAGTGGTCACAATACAAGTATGGTATAATGGCGGTATTATGGGTAAAATTCTTAGTGACATCAATCTCATACCAAGTTTATAGCCAAATAATAAATAACATACTTAAGCATGAAGTAAGTTTGATCTTTCATCAATCTTAATGTATATTTCCTAGTGCTGTGTTTATCAAGTAATACTTTCCCCACAACACAAGTTGGCATTTTATGTAATTTTCGGTCGAGGTAATTCAATATTTCTGCAGCTTGCGATAAAAAATATCAATAATAGAATAAAAAAATAAAATTTCCCTACCTACCTACCCTAATTTTTTCACTCCGTTATCGGAAACATACTATCTTTTTTCTTTGGCCTTATCAACGACTTCAGCCTCAGCCCTCACCCCACTCACTGTGAATGTGACTCAGGTCAAAATACAATTCTAGCCATCTACAGTCGACAGACTCGACACACAGATGTAACAAACATGTGAAGCCAGTGAATTGGTGACTAACAAAGTGAGTCATATATCTTCTTGTTGAGTCAGGGGGCGGGTCGCGCACAAAAATTCCATATATAGGGCTGGGGGTGGTGGGTCATTTGGACCCGGAAAAAATGCGTAAATGACAAAAAATGCTAATTTTTTCCTCCAGTTAAAATCACTGTTTTTGTGTTCATGTAACCTGTTAATATCAACCATATGACACACTAGGCTATTTAAAACATACTAACCAGAACTAACTACCATTTAGGGATGTATGCTGATGTATGTCAAAATTAATGTACCAGATTTCGACGGATGAAAGATATATTATATATATATATAAACAAATCATATAACAAACATTAAAACACAAGGACAAACATTTATAATATGCATATCCAAGATAGCCTTTCAATTGGATGTCAAAGTGTATGTTATAGCTATATATATACACATGTGTATCCCTTTACGGGTTTGAACAAAATATAAAGCTGAGTTTATATTGATGAATTCTGTGATGAATTTTGCAATTACTTTTGACAAATTTGTTTACTGTTATAACATAATTATATGCTCAGACACGATCAGTCGACAATGCTTGCATATAAGCATAATTATGAAATGATTACCATCTTCTGTTCTTAATCCACATACTGGATATTATTTGTTATCAAGATAAACTTGATGATACAAACAAAAATAACAATTCCACTATATTCCACTGGTTTAAAACTATAAAACAAAATAACTCATACAAAAAGTTCATACTATTTGGATAACAATATGAAAGCTTAGCCTTTTGTGATATTAATTCTACCACAGTTATTATTCACAAGTCTAAGCAGTTACGTACTGTACAGATACATGTAGTAAGGTAGTATATCTGGAGTTCCAGTTATTTGACTGCCAATACATATGGTATTGTAATTATTAGTTGCCTGTTCATTATTGGTTGCTTTGATATTCAATTTAGGATATAGCAGGCTAGAGCAATGTAACTATAAAAGTAGCTTTTGGTATTAAAGTCTCAACTTATTCCATATGCAACATAAAGCTAGAATATAAACATGACTAATATGAACTTTGTTCTTGAAACTAATTATAAATCATACAAACTTGGATCAAACTGCACAGGTAATCTATGCAACTCTCTTCATGCGAACTTTCTCAGAGTCACATATCTCAACTGGACAGTCTGACCCAGGATGCTTGTTATTATAATGGGTTTCCATGTGATAGTCCAGTAAACCACATTGCACAGGGGGCACCTACATGTATACGGACGGTTTGTACAAGGTGACCGTGGCTTGGATATCTCTGCTGTCTTTAAACTAAACTTTATACTCTGATAATAAGTTAATAATACTACCAATTCTTCACTAATATTGGTTTATGTCAATCTGCACACCAAGATGACATACATACATGCATTTAGACTGCGAGCTGCTGTGAGTGTGACTTTCCTTGGGTCCCATCATACCCATATGCAGATATATATCACAGAAATAGGGGAGATGAAATTTGTTCTACCCCTATTACTACAGTATTACTATTGGGCCTTGGCTCTAAAACATCTTATACTATTGTTATATAAAAGAATATGGAGTTATTGAGGATATCAGGACATGTATTACCTCATAATTATTATGTTTTATGGCATTATGCCCAATGTTTTTAAGTGCATGCATTCAGCATTTCCACATTTTATACTAATATAATTATCTCCCTTTAGATCAGTTTAGAGGTTTACTAAAATGCTGGGAATAGTATTAAATAATAAGAAACGGAACAATTCTTTGCTAGGCTATGATTTGGTTTATATTTTATGTTTTTTGTAAGATTTTGGGGGTGGGTCCCAAAAATTGGGCGGAAAAAAAGTAAAACATTGCAGGTAGAGGGGTGGTGGGTCCCCGAGAGTGGCAAAAACATTTTTTTCGCCCTATATATGTAAAACTTTTCCGCGACCCCCCCCCCCCCTTGTTGAGTGAAGGAAAAGAAGAACATCTCCCAATCCCACTTGGTCTCGGCACACTGCTGACTGCATAGTTCATGCAGTGACTGGTGAGAGGATATGCTTCCGGGCCAACTTTCCATCTGTGTGTATGAATTCTGTTTCCTGTGATGGACACATCAAGTTAAATTTAATAATTATATTGCACGGTGATTAGTTTTAGCATTCTCACATATTAAATAACTCATGATTTTAACACTGTGTTCTCGATTTAAACCTTAAGCATAAAGCGGGAGCTTGATCAGCATGGCTAGCATATATATATTAACTAGCGGCTATTTGTGGAAAAATTATTAAATATAGCCCTGCGTACTTGCTATTGTCGACTTGACACATTGGGATTGGAATAATATGTATGCTAAACATAATAATTCCAGGCCAACTTAGTTGAACTGTCACGACCTTCTAGTTATACATGTACATGACTAATGTAGTAATGAGGCAATCATATAAATGTTTAATCTAGTAGCATTTTCTCAGACCATGCCATGAACATCTATGTATCTATGCCTGTCAAGAATAATGCCGTTCCTCCCGGGCAATTATTAAAATGTTCATATACTATCAGATGCCTATTAACCAATAGTGTCAGCATGTGTCGCATGATTAGTAATTTTAGATAAAATTCTCAACGATCATTAAGTTTTTTTGCAAAGAGACATATATAGAATTAAATTGAAATAGAATTAAATTTCCATCAATATTGTTAATTTCAGTCTAGGTCTCCGCTATCACTATTGTTGACCATCACAATGATTAGACATCTGAGAGTACGATAAAAGCTCACAAAAGTCACGAACAAGCATGCAATCTCGAGCTGGGACCACCCTTAATACTTGTTACTTATCGTCTACTTCACAGAAGGGGTCACCCCTAAGTAGTAACCATATATGAAATGCACCAAACATATCACTATTGCACAATGACATCAGTTTGTTTGATCTAAAATATTTATCCACTCCAGCCCCAAAAACAATAGTCATTTGGCAAATTATCTCATTCATTTTTGAAGTGCCTATCATCTACTGAAGTTGGATCCTACCACAGGCCATAAATTATGTCTCATTGAGTCATTGTGCCCCATCCACGTAACCCGTTTTCATAAAAATGTATTCAGTATTATATGTAAATTTATCCAATAAAGATATTTTTCACTTAAAGGTCTACAATCCGAATCAATAGTCCCCGTATCATCAGATTCCAACAACAAGAAGATTTTTTGAAATGCCGCTTCAGTTGACAGAATCGATTAATTGCTAAAAAAAAAAAAACTGCAGTCAATTATAGCATAAAATTGACAAAAACTTGTAATTTATCAACTTTTTGCTCAACGAATATTGCTGATTTGTCAAACATCTGACACACACACACAAAAACAGTTGATTTTAGAATTATCCATCTTCATCTGCAATTTGGTCAGAAAAATTATTCTCGTCTGCTGTTTGCTGGGCCACTAAAAAATTTAAATGATAGATTTTAAAAATCGGTATCGATCACTATGAGCTTTGATGTTGTGGGTTCCTCGACTTGAATCAAATATTTTTCACCTCCGAAGTCAAGGAAATAATAATCTGCGAGGGTTAATTTGGATTGAGTACCTTTAAAATTGCAAAAATTAAATTAAAATAATTTTTCCTTGAAAATTGGTCGCTTGGCCAGATTCAACCTTCACCTGATGATTGCATTTTGAAGAAATATAGTAAAATGTGCTATATGGCTAATATCGCTTGACTGGCGCCATGGATATTGGTCTGGAAATTAGAGAAATGTTAGAGGCAATATCTCACTCTGACCCATGTCTAACTGTGGCCCACATTCCTCTATATCTGGTGCTGCAACATATTCTCGTGCAAATAGGTTTATTTGTACCTGAATATTCACATATGTTCATATTTTTTTTATTCATTTAAATTTGTTTAAATCAAAATTTAGAAAAACTAACGCCATTATACATATTATGCCAGGGCACCCTGAGTCACCACACCAAATTTCGTTGAAATCTGGGCACCAAAATTAACAAAGACATGTTGGTCTCAACTTTATTCCAGTCTTATATATGTATATATATTTACATACTAAGTGTTGTCATCACTAAATCCAGCATTCTGATTGGTCGGCGCCCACGTGGCTAATTGCAGTTATTTCTCGGTGAATGCGCAACGGCTCAATAACACCAAGCTCATAACAACATCGATACGTCATTGGGTTTGGAAAGACGAACGCGTAATGTTTTGGGCGCATTTGGACTCGCGCAGGATTGACTTAATACATCATCGGGTTTCAATATGAAGAGAAATTGTTCCTATTAACTTTTGCCAAGGGTGCTATTGGGTATTTTGGGCTGTTTTTGTCACGATACACTTTTCGATTTAAATACATTTACAAAAGTGGCTTTTTCGCTAAATGTATATAAATATAAGAATTAACTGTCATGTGGACTAGTTTTATGGAAATGTAACCGTGAGGTAAGTGGTCATAACTTGTATGTAAAACCCTTCGGGTTTTACACAAGTTATGTCCACTTACCTCACGGTTACATCTCCATAAATAACAGTCCACATGACAGTTAATCCTTATATAAACAGTCCCATGAAACATGTATACATTTATTGATGGACGTGTCATGGGCTCTTCATACAGGATCGCGTTAGTAGTATTAAGAGAAGGCATTATCTCTGTAATATATAAGTGAGGGGGACAAGGAAAGTGTTCAACGTTACATTATCGACTAATTGCCTTAGGGTGTGGTCATTTGGAATCCCCACCCCCACGGGATTTCATAAATACTACTTATCGAATGTTAAACGATACATTACCGACTAATTTATATAGGTGTAGTCGTCGTATGAGAATCCCCCACCCCCCACGGGATTTCGTAAATAGTATTTAACGAATGTAAACGTTACAATAACGACTAATGTATATAAGTGTATCAAAAATGAGCTGTTTTACAAGGCAGATCTTATAGTCATACTAAATAGTAACTACTTTAAAAGCACATCCAAGCTACAATACGACCTATTTTATGTTAGGTAATGATGTATGTTTATTTCAGATGGTATAGTCAGGCAAAATATTTCTAGGCAGATGTTATAGTCAGAATAGTTGAAGGCATAGCCAATATTTTAGTACGCCCGATTAAATACATGTAGTGATATGTAACTATATATAGGCATATAGTTAGTAGGTTAGTTATGACAGGTTAGTGAAATAATACTGTTATCCTGAGATGATGTTAAAATGATATGAATTATTCCCTAGTGAATAACCCCGTGCATGTAAAAAACCACAGGGGCTAAAACACATGGAACATTTTGTTAGTGGCGGAACTTTTCTTCTCATTTCTTGTAGATTTGTAGGAAACACGATTCGATCTCATAAAACTCGATATTACAGAGTCTCGTAGAAAACGAAATGTGGAACCCTTCACACTTTAGTTCCTTTAATGAATATTAATAATATATATCATAAACAAACACAATTATATCAATTTTTTGATCAATATTAAATACAAAATAAAACAAACATAATCAAATCAATCTTTTTTAAGATATGGACAGTCTGGTCTTAAATGATCTCCGTTACATTCATAACATCTAACACGAGTCTTTTTTAATTTATCAGCTGAATTCAATTTAGATATCCTATACAAAATTTTAGCATATTTATCAGCTAATATTGAAATTTGTTGTCCTATCTCTTCTATATCAGCCAAATTATCTAAAAGTTTTATTTTTAAACTCCCTCTGTTCTTTCCTTTCTGAGAAATTCGAATTCACTTTCAGAAGACATTTTGATTTAAAAAATATTATAAAAAAGCATTTCATTTATAGGAAAAAAAACTAAATATCGAACAACACGGGTAGATGTTGTTTACACCAATTATAAACGTAAGTATCATTATGAAAACCGGGTTTATTTAAAACGTATAGACAGTCCAATCCTCTACAAGTATGATACAAATAATATAATACGAAATAACCACACAAAAAAGAAGATATATGTTGAATATAATTTGTACTATAATACAATCTACCATATTTAGCTAACATAATTTTCAACTGCTCAGATGGAGGTAATCCGATAGGATCAAAATATATTATAAAATTATCATCGCGTTTCCATATACATATCCAATGTTCACCATCTAACCAAGATGGGTCAGTATTACAAATTAAACCTCTGTTCGGCTTAATAGTATCAGGTAATTCGTCCAAAGCATAAACGCCTATTATCATAGAATTCAAAACTGAGTCTGATTTTAATGCATCAGATATATCTAAGTTGCTCAACATAATGTTAAAATATTCCACCCGTGTAAACGCTACGTTCCCCGCTAATTTCTATAGAACTATCGTATTCGGCATATACTATTACATTTACTGTATCTGGTAAAGCTGTTGAAAATTTTGCACTTAACCGTGCACTACCTCGCTGTTTTGGGTGCCAAACTAAACTATCAGCATTATGATCTGCAGTTAAATCAAAACCGAAAGTTGTAAAACCATTGGCATAATCAAAAAAGCTAACTCTGAAAGATTGCTCGCAATATAATTTATTTATAGAATTCAAAAATGTGTAATATGAACCTACATATAAATCATCATCGAAAGTTTGTTCGTATTTATGCCCATTCACGGTTTTACCATTAACAGACAATTCCATTTCGTAGCAATCATAATGTTTAAAATTAAAAGGAGAAGATGCTATAGTACCATTAAATGCTGTATTATCTACTAAAAATATTAACACTCTCTTAGGAAGAAATGGATCACCCAAAAACAAATCGTCTTTAATCAAGCTTAAAGTCCTAGGTGCTACGCTAAATGTTTTTAACGAAACTCTATCCAAAGGATATTGAGCATTGGTTCCACTTAATAACTTTTTGCTTATTTCATTTGAAGTGACATCACTTAACTCTACGGTTCGTACAAACAATTTAGTATCTGACAGCTCAATCTTATAATCACCAGCACTACCTTGTAAACAAAAAGTAGGCTTTGATCTATGCAGTCTGAGTTTTATGGGTACGTTTGGAATTAACAATTTTGGTTGATTAAACATGTCCAAATGTAGTTTACCGCATAATTGAAATTTTTTTCCAATATTACCGTCTTTAATTATTCCAAGTAACTGCCTACCTCTGGGAATGTCTGCCGGTACATCATCCAAAGTCCCACCTTTCTGAGGTATAAATAAAGTTGTTCTCTCTAATTGATTTTCTCTTGTAGAACTTAAGAAAGTTTCTATGTAAGATCTATAAGCATAATATCGACCAACTCCACATTCTACACCGTTTAATAATAAATCAGCTCTCTCGAATAAAGAATGAAGAAAATTATTTATTGGAAAAGCGTGCTGATCGCCTGCGAAAACGGTTCCATCGGTTTTCGATATTTTAACGTCGGTTTGCAAATAACTTTCCGAAAGATCAACATAATGTGCAGATGGAGACTCTAAAAAGAACTCTAGTACGTTACTATTTGAATAATTTGAATTCGATGGATGTTTCTCTGTAAATGAACCGTCTGTTATAGTTACCACAGTAGGTGGAATTTCAAAAACATCCACCTCACTCTTAGAAACTGGACAGCTGTTGGGATTCATTTATTCAAAAATATCACGTTTTGTTTTTCGTCTCTTCCTACGTCTTTTTGAAGGAATATCCGAATATTCTTGTAATTTACGTCTTTTTGATGGAATATCCGAATTATATTGTAATTTACGTTTAGGCCGTAAAAGATCTAAAGCTGCTTCTTTACCCCGAGTTCGAATAGATTCCGATAAATTTTGTCCACTCAATATATCGCTACCAACATTAGTGGCTGTTTCTAAACCCTTTGTTAAGAGAGATTTTCCCAGATTTTTTGCAATTGGCGCAATTGATCTGGCTAATTTGCCAAAAATAGAACCAAGTCCGTAACCTCTCTGATACCTATCTCCTATAAAAATAGGAATAGGACTATTCGCCATAACTTTAAATAATGAAACATCTATTTATATACATATATATTTAATATCAATCCTTATCCAATCAAAATGCGTTTAAATAATAAAACTAGAACAGTTTTACCATAATCCGTCCAAGGAGGTGGCATACCTGTAGAATCACGAATATATATCGAAATAGTGTCAAAATTCTTATGATGTATAGGAAAAAATTGCAAATTTGCGAATTCATAATATGTTGTTGATACAATATCATCAGAACGTGGGCATATTACTTTCAATAATTGCGAATTAGAATCGCCTACTATACTATGTGTACATATATCTGAATAAATATAAAGAGCGTCTATATGATCCAATTGATTAGTTACAATTAAAAAACAGTCTTTGGATTTTCCACCGGTATCTTTTAATTTTAGTTGATAATTTTCACGCAAATTAAGAAGATATCCCAATTCAGAAGTCCTTGTAATTTGCAAATCCATCGCCAACGAATAACGAGACATGCTTGTATGGTTTGCCATTCTAGTGAAACAAAGGTAGTTCACGTTTTGACGTTTTCTCACCTTAATGTCAATAACTACATCCCCGATTAAATCCTCAAATATGGTTTGGGACTCTTTCGCATCGATTGAATTCAAACCTGGTTCGATTAATTTATATTTCGTCTTTTCTAATTCTGACATAAATTCAGAATCTTTGTAAAAATGCTAAATTAATTTTCGTTGAACTAATTGCATCCTATCTATCAAATCTTCGAACGAACATTTGTCATCAAAAATAACACCATATTCAATCTTTGTAAATACACTTTTCCTCCATCTAATCGGACCTTTAACCCGAAGTTTCCTAGCAATAATACCGTAATTGGGATCTCTAACAATTGGTAAATCAGTTTCTGGCGTCAAGAAATTCATATCCACCACTATTCCATAAACAAATGCATAAGATTGATCATCTGTGGAAAAGGTAAAATTTCTTTGTTCCAGGAGCGGGCTTTTAAATCTGGTTGGAATAATGGCTGATGATAAAGCTACACACCAATCATCCTCCTGTAACCGAATCTCACTAGGCAAACTCACGGTATATTCAGATAGTGAATTTCTGAATAAATCACCAGAAACATTAGACGGTAAAGTCACCGAAAACAGGCCCGTTGCTTCCATGTTTACTTAATTTAGGAGATGGAGACAAAAGTCCAACAGAACCCGACAGTAAACTAATCCAAATAGACGGTGTGTCCACGCCGTGTATACTAATATTTAATATAGCAGAAACACATACTATATAAAGCAAAAATACTTGACTGATATACACAACCTGTCCTTTGGAAACTTTATTATTGAAAAAAGTCCATTTTGACGATTGTCGTTTTAATCTGAGGTCGTGATCCATTCTCTTGGAATGTACGAATCGAAACTGGCTGGATAGCCGCTCCATCTAACTTTTATTTGATCCCCGTCTCGTTCTAATACACGTTCAATTTTCCATATAGTATCGGAATCAATCGTTACAGGTGATAACTCGCTCTCGTAGAATGTACCCAATATTTCCTCTGAATTGAGATCAGCTATTTTATATCTATGTGGTTTAGAACCAGGTACCAAAGACGTAATCTTAAACACTTCATAAGTATAATTGGCCAAAAAACCCTTTTCAAACTTATTTTTTAATTTTACCAAGCGAACGCTCTCTCCCACTTTAAATTTTGCTTTTGTAAGTGGTAATTTATAAGTCTTCGATTCATTTCTAGCTGCAATTGCTTGCGATGTCAAACACGAGACATCTTTCGGTGCCATTTTAATCGCTCTGTGTATCTTCGAATTATAGGAATTCACCAATTTAGGCAAAACTGTTAAATAGCGCATAGATTTAGATTTGAAGAAATATTTATACATTTTAGACTTTAAAGAGCGTTGTACTCTCTCAACCAAAGCGGCTTTCGTGTCATAATTTCCCGTAGAATATAAATGTACACCATTCTTCTTCAGAAATTGCTTAACGTTAGCGTTGTAGAACTCGGTTCCGCGATCAACATGTATACCGTTCGGTCGTTTGCGCTGTTTAAAAATCATTTCTAAAGCCTTCATTATGGAAACACCAGTCTTGTTCTTTAATGGTTTAACAATTAAAAATCTTGAAAAGCAATCAATGCAAAACAACAGGTAGCAATAACCATCGTTTTGCTTGGATATATTTCGCACATCACTCAAATCCATCTGCCATATATTATTTACAGAATAAGACTCTGTTCTTGACCTAGGAAATATTATTCGTTTCGGCCTGTGCAACGAGTACGAATTTTGTTTTTGTAACCAAAGTCGAACATTTTTTCTCGATATTTTTTTTTTTACTTCCTTATACAAATTATATTCAGATCCATAGGATGAGCGGTGAGATGGATCATAATAAATCGATGATAATATATTATCAATTTGACGAGGAGTCTGATGTCCATTTAAAATGCTTCTGTTTTTTGCCTTTGGGGGCATCTGCAACCATCAGATCTGCTTTACGAAATTTATTTCCTATGAAATGTGTTGGTATATTATTATCTCGTAATGATCGGGACAAACTATCCCAATTTCTAAGTGCACTGGGTTTCCTGAGCTTGCTAGAAGGTATTATATCATTTACCAAATCAGTTATGCTTCCGATTGGCTTGTCAGATAATGAAATCATTCCACTGTCGTTAATTTCAATTCCTGGCATTCTTTTTAAATGCGATAAAAATAACGAGCCTTTTTTCTGGTAAATTTTTGGCAAACTCTCAATCGCTAAATCAATTTGGTTAGGTTCAGATAAAGCGACGTCACCGGCAGGCTCTTTCGTGATTTTAACTGGAATCGGCGTTGTTTTTATAGAATTCTTAGCCATGTCATATTCAATAGACGTGGAATTAATTTTTCTTTTCTTAACTGACTCGGGCATATCTTTATCGTCTAATATTTGATGCATTTTTTGTCTCACATCCTCTGTTTTCAACGATTGAATAGACTGAGAATTTTGCCAGTTTGCAAAAGTCTTAAAAGGCACCAAAACCATTTTTTCCATATTCAGAAAACTTTGCCTAAAATATCTCCTAAAACAGGAATTAAACTAGCAGCCAGTGCAGCCAAAAAACCGCCGTGTTGTAATTTTTTTTTCCTGCTTTTAACAGGATTAGACTTCTTTGACAAATGACGAATAGAACTTTTAAATGGTCTTAAATTAGCTTTAATTTTAGACGAAATTGGTACATTTCCTTTAAGCAAATTATTACAACATTCAGATAGACTGTCTAATCTCGGTCTGTTTAATGCCCTCACGTCTCCAGTGCGTAACATGTTTCTCAAATATTTGGCATTTTTTCTTAATTTCACGCTGGGGCCCATATCGTAGGATTTTCACTTAGCACGTCTGATCTCAATCGAAGGTTATCCGGACAAGTTTGGTTGAAATCCACCAGTAAATGAGAATATGGATCTGTTGTACACAATTTATATGCTTTTGATAAATTATTAATACCGCATTGGGTAGATAAGAAATTTATCTGACCACAATCTCTAGGAGATTTGAATAAAATAAAATAATTCGCGTTTAACGATAATTTTCTACATTTTCTTTCAAAAAGATTATGCGTCACGTATACCACACTACATCCTTCGTGATGTGATTTTCTAGCGAATATATCTGTTACATTATCGATCTCTTTGTCAATATGATCCATATCATCCAATATTAATAAATCGCAATCGCACAACGATTCTGGAATTTGGTTTACTAATTCTACATTATCAGACACCTGTTGATCACAATTAGGAGTCACGTAAGTTATTTTTTCCGGAACTGGGAACATTAATTTATCTTTATTTTCGATTAAACTATATATAAACGTAGATTTCCCACTAGCTGAAGGGCCATTTATTATGGCCCTAAATATATCCTGAAAACATACGTAATTGTACGTTTTCATTGTTACGGTTTTGTCAAACGCTCTTTAATTCAGTATAACACAATTTGTTTTCCCACACACTGGATGTCCGGCAAAATTGACAAGAGAGAATCTGATGTATACATAACAGTGGGTAGCCATATATAATCACACGCTTTGTCGACTCGATGCTATCGCGTTACAAAACGTATCGGCAGTTTAATGTCGCGAAACATCTATTGAATTAAGATTTTACTACCTGTTGTCGACCACCGCCCATAAAGATATACCGTGCTAATCCATTACGAACTTGTCACCTCTGTTTAATATGGCGGAACCAATCTAAAGCCAGTTGAAATAAAAAATTTACCACATGGGGGGCGCGGAAGGGTGTTGATATATCGTGTAAATTTAAGTTTGCGGTAAAAAGAAGGATTTTATCGTGTTGAACAGATAGTTCAACTATAAACATTGGTAGAGGACATGAATAGTGTTCGGGAACGATTGATCAGCGCGATAGAGTTGGACACAACACCATCATGGATTAGACGGCCTGCTGTTGCATTTCAATTTGTCGACGATAGTTTCGACGAAACATTAGATGATGATCAATTCCATGACGCTCCTGCATGTGTAACACTCTACTTTCTCATTAAAGGGAATAGAGCCCCCAATATATATTTTCACATGTCTAATGCGTTTTTTTTTTTTTTAAACTAGTATTAGCATTGCGAATATATGCGGGGAAACAATTAATTGCTACATGTGTTTTCTTAATAATCAGGTAAGTGCAATTTATATACGTAAACAAAACTGTTACAGCAGTAGTAAGAATGATGCAATGGCTTGATACATACAGATAATTGAAGCACTCAACATTTTATAGTCGGATCTGCGCAAATTTAGTTCAATTATGTTAAATTCATCATGTTTACAGACAAGGATGGCCTTGTCGGTGGGTATCCTGTGAAAAATATCGCATAAACAGTATGTTTTTGGTCATACGTTTGTAAACAAACGCATAAAAAGTTACATTTCCGGGGTTTGAAATATTATTGTGGTAAACATAAAGAGCGTTCTATAATACCTGATATGTAATGAAGAGCGTTTATTCCATTTTATGCGCGATTAGTCAGTAACATTTTGCTGTATTCTGTAACACAATTAGTAGAGTGTTTGCATAGGTGTTTCTGATAACATACTGTTTACCCGATAATCCTGTTCAGCAACAAATATTCAATTAAATCTCGCATTTGCAACGCCGTCATGACACATACATAATTCCATAAAATTTAACATGCTGGTGCTATATTGGTTTTAAGTTGGACCATATATCTCAGATGATTAATCTTGTCTATACAATTCAACCAAATCGCTTTTGGAATACAGGTTCATAGATATTGCTCTGCACACGTATGATGATGGAAATTACTCCAGTCCACCCGCGATGCGCTTGGCAACATACGAATATTAGTTGCCCGATAGGAGATTGTGTATACACTTCCAACTAAATCGAGTTCCATCTATAAATAGAACATAATTGCGTAAACAAAGCTGTTACAGTACATTGTAAACAAAACTGTTGTAGTGAAATTTAACATGCTGGTGATAATTTGGCTTTGTTTTCTTCCGCCTCGGCCACGTACATCTCTATATCCTTTTCGATACAACATCCATATGCAATACAAGTTCAGAAATATTGCTCTGCACACCTATTGTATGCAGATATAATTGAGTGCTGTCCACCCTATTTAACTATCTCAATTGTTTTTATTAGGTAGATTTCCGTGCCGATTTAAAAATGTGCAGATAATGAACGGGGACATGCATATAAAACACACATTAACCTAGTCTAACGACATCGAGCAATTCCTGATGTAATGTTGCAACTAATTGGCTTAATATTATTGTTTGATTGATTCTGTGAGATAATTGCATACTATTGATAGCCATATGATTGCAAGTACATGTGCTCGTGTGTGAACATAAGCATTTTATATTCTGGTTCATCATTATACTTTACAGAAATGCGAGAAAAATAATTACTCTAAATGTTTAAATTTCAAAATGGCGGTGAGTAATGAGTTTTATGCATGTGTGCAGATTCCAGTTTAAAAACGAACGACCGGGCATTGTTTTTCTCCGATCGTGTTTACATTAAATGCTAAATTGCGTACGGATTAACCAGCATGTTTTTTTCCAACTCATGTTGCCATTATGATTAAGAGAAGAATTATTTGCCATAATCAGTTAAGTGTTATCTTTATTTATTATGTAAACAAAACTGTTACAGTATTTATTTTTTCAAAAAAAAAAAAAAAATTGGAATTGGAATGTTAATTTGTAGAAATTAGAGCGCATTTGCTAGATAAATGTAAATATACTGTTACGATATCCTTAGCCACAACGTGTAGACAAATAATATTTTACATAAAAAAATTGTAAAACTATGATTATTGTTTTTAGTTTGCATGTTTAAAGATAACTTTCCGTAGAATCGGAATTGCAACAATGTTAATTTGGATACTGTAATATACTATTTGAGTGTAACAGTATCCGTTTTTTATAATTAAGAGTTGCATACATACAGATAATAAACGCTCTTTAACGATAATTTTTCAACCATATTTAAGTTAAATTATTGGCGCCCTTTTAAGAATTAAGATGTGAATAAGACATATTTATTAACATTTCTGAGGTAAAAATTATTACAATTTTTTTGGCTGTGATATTGAAACACTTTTGGTATTGAAATGATAAAATGAAATCTTAGTGCCATTTTAAGACATCTGGTTTAAACAAAGTATGAAATAATAAAATAAGTCATTTTAAGATATCTGGGATGAACAAAGTATACTGTATCCAAATATTACGATGGGTTTGAAAGAGTTGCATACAAACAGATAATAAACGCTCTTTAACGATAAATTTTCAATCATATTTAAGTTAAATTATTAGCTCCCTTTTAAGAATTATGATGTGAAGAAGACCTATTTATTAACAATTCTGAGGTAAAAATTATTTTAAAAAACAAATTTTGCTGTAATATTGAAACACTTTTGGAGATTTAAATGAAATCTTAGTGCCCTTTTAAGACATCTTGTTTATAAATAGTATAAAATAATAAAATAAATCTTAGTGCCATTTTAAGACATCTGGTTTAAACAAAGTATACTGTGTGCAAATAAGAAAATAAATCTTAGTGTCACTTTAAGACATCTGCTTCAAACTTCCTCAATATGTTTTGCTCCGATAAATATACAAACTTGATTCTAATTTATCGTTTTAAATTATACAGAACATAGGTTGAATAAGATATGAATTAATTTAAAGTTATCTGAAAACATAATTTAACTAAACTCACCAGGTGTTTTAAATCCGTGACTTTATAGGCCATTTACCTGGCTTATATATTATAATTGGAATGTTTGGAATGTTTACCGTAAGGTAAGTTGATCTTCAAATAAGCGACCTGACAGGTGTATTTTATATTACTGGTTTGGTAATGACGGGTCGTTAACGAATGAGTTCTTTGAAATATGATCCACGCTAGGTAGCCTAGTTGAATAAATTAGTCGCCTTGTACAGATATATGTCGACATGAATTATATTATTCATGTGGTCGGATAAAATGGGAGGGTACATTATGATAGGCATACGAGAACATTTAACAAGATAGCTCGACTGATTTGTTTGGGAGTATAGATAGCTTGAGTAAATTAATGTGTTACTGTATATAAACAGAGCTCGACATGAATTCTCGACGAATGATATTAGATTATTCGGCTTGGGTCGTATGACATCATTTTGATGGGACCTAAAGATAGAATGAATAAATTAATGTCTTTTTATATAAACAGACGATTCTTATAGGTAAAATTGAGAGATAGAACTATACTTCGATGGATTATCTGTTGTTTAATAGGTAAGTAGCTTTTACTATGCAAAACAGAGGTGGACATGAATTCTCGACGAAGACCTCATCATGTTTAGTGCTATATGTTGGTAGATTATTCGACTTAAAGAAAGATGGCTCGAATGACATCATTTGTTGGGACTAAAGATAGAATGAATTTTCCTTATATAAACAGATACATTCGCATAGGTAAAATTGAGGCAGAGTAAAAACATTTGGAATATCAGTTGATTGCGTCAACAGTCAACATTATTTAAAAAAATTAGCTATAAATTGATTAAAGTTTTATTGAATTTTCATATTATTTTATTGACATATAAAGTTTGTGCTTGAATTTTGTTGACGAAAACATTAGTGTTTTCCTAAGATTATAATATTTTTACATTTTTTGATTAAAGACAAAACATTTATTGTCTTTTACAATTATTGTGGTAATAAAAAGGGACTTTTGATGCTTGCGAGCGAAACATATAAAGTTAACATTGAAATTGTTTTGTTTTTTTTTAAATTCGGCTTTCAATTGAGATATTTGATTAAGGATTTTCATATTTTTTGACGCATTATAACATATAACTTCAATTTTGTTGACGAAAATGTAACTTAAATTGTGTTTTAATTGCTTTATCGTGCTTTTAATATTTCATTAAAAGAGAGATTTTTTTTATTTTTGAAATACTGAATTTGTGTTGGAATTGAAATACGTTGTCTTGATATAAACCGAAAATAGTTACTAATTGTTCCAGTTTTCTTTCCTAAAATATTATAGATTATGAATTAACGTTGGGGTGATATATATAACTAATTATTCACAATTTAACATGCTTGATACACATATTTTTATATATTCCAACATAAGTTGATTGATTTGAATATATTTCCATCATTCATTTTCATTAAAGGTACCGATAATGGTTATACATGGTTATACAAATGTGTTGCCTACTAATCTACAGAAGAACGTTCCTAAAAAAGTTCAATGTGTTTAGACCTGTGGTTTTACATGCATAGGTTTATTCGCTAACGAATATATCACTGTATCATTCATTAACATATATCAATCGTTTAACATCTATATTGAACTTAATAAAACAGATTATTCAAATGCACAGGGGAGCTAACTCTGTTCTTTATATTCCAATTAATATTTGTAGATTTACTCAGTATATTTTTGGAAATGTTTGAATAACCAAGAAATTGTTTGTTTGAGTATAGCCTAGAAGAGGTATTTAAACACCAACCTAGAAATAGTTAGTCTGACTTTAAATATTGACACATTTTTGTTTTGCCAGAAGATATTTCGACGGGGAGACCAGACTGTCCATATCTTAACAAAAGATTGATTTGATTATGTTTATTGATATCTGTTTGTATACTAAGATTTATTCATATACCATTTATATTCATTAAATGAACTAAAGTATGAAGGGTTCCACATTTCGTTTTCTACGAGACTCTGTAATATCGAGTTTTATGAGATCGATTAGTGTTACCTACAAATCTACAATAAAGAAGAAAAAGTTCCGACACTAACAAATATTCCATGTGTTTTAGCCTTGTGGTTTTTTACATGCACGAGGTTATTCACTAGCGAATAATTCATCTCATTTATTTTACTAATCTATCATAACTAACCTATATATCAATACATGTATTTAATCGTGCGTAATAATCCTTCAAATAGTTACTAGTTAGCCTGACTATATCATCTGCCTAGAAATAGTTTGCTTTACTATACCATCTGAAATAAACATACATCATTACCTAACAAAAAAATAGGTCGTATTGTAGCTTGGATGTGCTTTTAAAGTAGTTACTATTTAGTATGACTATAAGATCTGCCTTGTAAAACAGCTCATTTTTGATACACTTATATAAATTAGTCGTTATTGTAACGTTTACATTCGTTAAATACTATTTACGAAATCCCGTGGGGGTGGGGGATTCTCATACGACGACTACACCTATATAAATTAGTCGGTAATGTATCGTTTAACATTCGATAAGTAGTATTTATGAAATCCCGTGGGGGTGGGGATTCCAAATGACCACACCCTAAGGCAATTAGTCGATAATGTAACGTTGAACACTTTCCTTGTCCCCCTCACTTATATATTACAGAGATAATGCCTTCTCTTAATACTACTCGCGTTCATTGTTTCGAAGGTTCCATATTCGCTATTCCAAAGGTTCTTATTCAGACATCGAAGGTTCGCTATTCTGAAGGTTTGCTATTCTGGACGTATTTAACCAGAAAAGATGGACAACTCTAATACCAAGTAGTTATTATTACCACGATTTTACAGTTATCTATCTTTATCTGGAAGACCGCCCATTTTACCTCGTCCTTCTGGCACGATCAGGCCCAGAAACAATAAAAATAGCAAACTGCAAAGATCGATATCTAATTACTCTGAGCTTTGATGGGTGGGTTCCTCGACACTAATCAAATATTTTTTTCCCCACCGAAACCAAGGAAGGAGTAATTTAGCAGCATCTTATCGGATTGAGTACCTTTAAGTTATTTCCTTCATAAAAAGAGTCTTATGATAAGGAAACCTGTCAAAACTTTAGAATATAGAATGAAACTTCAAAATAAAAGTTATAAAAACCTTCTGAATATCGAGGAATATAGAGAACCTTGGGAATGGCGAAACTTCGGTATAATGAACCTTGGGATTAGCGAACCTTTGGACACAAAGTGACATGTCGCCGTCCTACGGTCAATACGTACTGGCGTGATCGTATATATCCCAAGTTGGCCAGAAATACAGGCACTCCTATGAAACATACATTTTTCATTTTATAGATGGACGTACGTGTTTTTGGGTTGTCCATACGTACTGACGTAATCATATTAGACTACATGTAACCTGGCCATGTTTACATAGGGATCATATTGTCTATTGGATAACATTGTTTAGGCCAGCATACATGTAGGCTGGTTTGGTATCCCAATGTCCTCATCACTCAGTGTCACTGTTCTCAATGATGCAAGATGGATAACTCTAGATTCCAACAAAATGGAATTTCAGCACACTTTTCCAAGATATGTACAAATGTTTTCATTAAAAAAAATTATGGGCAATAACTTTAAAGGGGTAATGTACGCCATTTTCATTAAATTTCCGGTGACAACAACGATCTAATATCGATAATATATAGAAACATAAGTAATTTGAGTCGAAGATGTATTCTGTAAACGCTCAGGTTAATAGGCTATCTTAAAATTTAAAAATTTCCGTAATCAAATAAAGTAATTGAGGGATACTGGATTGTTAAACCGATCGCACACACGATCGCTTAAAATATTATGATGATACGGGGAGAACACTCAAGCCACTCACTGACTAGCGACGATACAATAACTTAAATGATTATATGGGACTAGTATGCATATAATATAACTTTTATTTGATTCATTTGGTTGAAAACTGTACAAAAATTACTCGACAACGACAATTTGTATTTTGCATTCCGGTAAATTTGTCATCCGTAACACTACTTCGTACTCAACAGACTTTCAAATAATTAAAAAATTGTTACCTTATTCTCCGACTCGGAGACTATAAAAACCAGCAACAACATTTGGCGTACAGTACCCCTTTAAAAAGTTTTCTTTATATATGCTTTAGCTATGATAATAGTTCTAGCTTTTTGCAAGAAAAGATTGTTGAAAACTAGAATATACAAGCTTTACTTACCATAATTTGAGAGAAGATTTGTGGGGTGGGTGTCCAAAACTGACCGGAAAAAATTCCTGAAACGGAAAAAAAGGGTGGGTTGAAAAAAAGGCCGGAAACGGAAGAAATTGGGTGTGTGGTCCCCCGAGGCCGGAAAAAATTAAAATGATCAGACATTTTAGTTTTCTGTGGTTTAGATTAGTTTTTGGAATACGTCGATATTTTGGAATATGTTAATGGTGAGTATATCGTCTCTATCTGAGACACACTGCACAATTGCTCAATCCGAACATGTTGACATTTTTGGTAAAGAATTGTAAACGCAGAACCCTTATCAGCATTCTGCTTCTGTGGCTAAATATTAACCCTTTACCCAACAGAACGGCCCTGTGCCAATGCATTCTCTTATATATGCGAGTCGACCATAGGTCGCCTCGCATATATAAGAGAATGCATTGGCTTAGCACATATTGAAAATGATAAAATTGTCAAAGAATGTAGAAAAATATTATAAAAATTGTTAAAAAATGTAAGAAAAAGTTTTTTTAGGCCAATGCATTCTCTTATATATGCGAGGCGACCTATGGTCGACTCGCATATATAAGAGAATGCATTGGCTTAGCACATATTGAAAATGATAAAATTGTCAAAGAATGTAGAAAAATATTATAAAAATTGTTAAAAAATGTAAGAAAAAGTTTTTTTAGGCCAATGCATTCTCTTATATATGCGAGGCGACCTATGGTCGACTCGCATATATAAGAGAATGCATTGGCACAGGGCATAACTGTAACCATCACAATGTGGTCAATGAACCGGTTCCAATTATATCCATATTTGTATGGTGTTATTGAGACAGACCGAAGATATTTTAGGCTGTTGAAGCTTTATTTTGGGCGTTTTTGGCCTGTTTGTTGGGTAAAGGGTTAAGGGTGCATTTACACTGTGTATAGATCTGTATACAGATATGTATGAAGTCACGTGTCGTGCATCACTGTCATCACAACATGATGACTAACAGTGAACGCGCGCTGACCAGTATTCTGGTAATTGACAACTCACTAGGAGTCGTTTCAGTTTAGGCCAGACTGAAAAATGGATCAACTACCAGCAGACAACAGCGATTTGGTATGTGCCGCGTCAGCATATATATATATATAGGTCTCCTGTTTGACACCATCTGGGAGGTGGTCATTTTGGATTGGTATGGAGTGGGTATCCTTGCTACAACACCCTGTATTTGACCAAATGTAGCAAAATTTCCAACTGATGACTATTCTAATGACAATGTTGACCAAATGTAGGACAATATCGTTTTTATTAAATTAACTAGCAGTTTTTACTGGCCACGGGGAGGGACCAGGGCAAATCTTTCCATATAAGGTAGGAAATTATGCAAATATTGGTCAGAAAACAATACTGCAAAATGTTTGAAAATCAAACTACAATATCATTTTCAACATATTGTTGGTTTGGAAATTACAACTAATGTTTTGTCAGGTATGAAATTTCCAACTGTTGAAAATTTTGACCAAAGTTGGGGTGAGACACCCCTCACCCCGGTTGTCTCACCCCTCACCCCGGTTGACACGTCCCTGTCCATCTTGAATATACGAAATACATGGGTTGAAATGACAACGAAAACTGTAATACATTATTCGCCAAGCCCGAGTAACAATTAATCAAAACAGATTTGCCTTTCGCAATGTTTCGGCGTTGACCCTGACGTATAGCGGACACGATTTTTGCTCACAGGGACGAATACCGTTTTCTTTCTGTGTGCATTTCTATATCAACCCGTTCGCACTAGTCTGCGTGTAGATTTGTGTACAGTTCTGTAGCAGTGTGGCAATATCTGGGATTAAATATGACAGGTGTTTTTTTGGGCTGACTTCTGTACAGTGCCATCCGCCTCCCCCAAGCCCACCCACCCTGAGTTTATCATTTCTTATACGTTTTGCGAAGTTTGAGCCTTTGTGGTGTAAATCTTTAAATGCCCGTTATTTCGTAAAAGTAATATTTAACGAAATAACGGGCATCTTAGAGTTATCTCTCACTTCAAAACATAAACATTGGGCGCTGTCGTATCTAATCCCATACTATGCCTCTAACTATAGCTAACAGTACATATGTGACCCGTCATATCAAAACTAGTCATAAGTCGAAAAATATGTTATTTGAAATATGTGTTGCATGCTATAGAGTGTGATGGTGATAAGAGCTTTACATGTGTCGAACACTTAAGGGAATACCTTGTTGCGGTCAAAAGTTATAGGTTATATGTCAGTGTCGACTTGAACCGACGATTCCAGAGATAATCGCATTTAAAGACAACATATTAGCTAAATTCTAAATAAAAATACACCATTTAATTTCCAAATTACAAAAATAGACACAAATTCACTTTATGCTACTGTATGTCGATAGAGTAGAACTCTATACATATGTGTCAAAAACAAAAATCATAATTTTTCGGATCTTTTGCATTTTTTATTTTATTTTATGTATTCACTCACTATTAGAAATGCCGACTTACGACTGCTTTTGATATGGCGGGTCACATATTTGTAAATATTTGTATAATTAAACGCTGGGTCTCAAAATATGTCAGTTTAGAGATAATGTTTATATTTGTAAACCGAGATGACACAGACAATCGCACTTCCACCTGAATGTAAACTTTAATTTATATACCTTATATCTAAAACAGCGAATTCATTAATTATGTCTATGAATTTGCGCCAAACATGACGAAATTAATTAAAGGGAGACTATACGCCCATATCAATAAATCCTCCGTAATAACATCGATATTATATGTGACCCGCCATATCAAATCCAGTCGTAAGTCGGGATTTTTTTTACCCTGTGCCAATGCATTCTCTTATATATGCGAGTCGACCATAGGTCGCCTCGCATATATAAGAGAATGCATTGGCCCAACAATTTTTTATCATTTTTTTTAAATAAATGTTTCTTACAATTTTTAGGACATAAAATAAAAAACATCCATTACCCTGCAGGGAGCCCCACACATATATAGACGCATATAGAAGAGTGTCGTCTGCTCATGTTTGTCTGGGGCTCTGTATGGGTGAAATTATAAAATTGTTAAAGAATGCATTGGTACAAGGTAAAAAAAATCCCGACTTTCGACTGGATTTGATATGACGGGTCACATATAGACAAATAATTAGTTTGAGCCGAGCATGACGTTAACAGTGCCATTCGGTTACTCACCATTATAGCCAACCGAATGTTAGCAGTCGGATCATGCGTTGGACACCCCACCTAGAAAAAGTCAGTGGTATGCATGGTAATGACATAGGATACTTTATATATATCGACGGGATAGTACTCTATAGTGCTGTGCTTTTTCGCTTTGACAATGAATTATTTTAATACGTTTTAAAGTCGTTTATTCCACCACGCTGACATAACCACTCGATGGAGGGTTGGACACCCCGCCTAGAAAAAGTCAGTTTTAAATGTACTCAATCCGATCAGACGCTCCTAAATTACTATTTCTTTGGCTTCGAGGGTAAAAAATATTCGAGTCGAGGAACGCACCCACCAAAGCTCAGAGTGATCAGATATCGATTTTTGAAGTTTGTTATTTATATTGTTTGTGGACCAGAAGCACGTGGTCAAACGGACGAAGATGCGGATGAAGATGGATAACTCTAAAATCAAGTGGTGATAATAACCACTTGGTTTTAGAGTTATCCATCGTCATCCATATTGCCTGAAAACTGTCTAACAATATCTCGATGACGAGCGTTCTATTTTTGCATTCCGTCGTATCTGCCATCTGTAACATTAATTCGTACTCAGCAGACAGTCAATTAATGGAGATCTGGATACCATATTCTACAAGAAAACTAAGATGCATGCATCGGGTCGCCCGTGAACTATCTACCATAGAATTGTTGTAGCTATCGATTATACATTTTGGAATATCTGTCTGTATGTATCTGTGTATGTATGAATGCATGTGTGTATGTGTTATAGACTCTAACACTGCTCGACCGATCCGACTCGGATTTGGTATTTAACCCTTTGAACCCGACTGGCCGCAAAAGCGGCCAGCCAGAAAACGTTCATACACCCGACTGGCCGCAAAAGCGGCCAGCAGCATTCAGTGACATCATAAACCTATGTAGCATGTGTATACATGTTATAACCATTAGTATATACACTTATATCTATGGAAATGATCCCAAGGAACTTCAGCAGTTCCATGGGCGCATGTGTATGAGTTTGTTGCCGACTAGTTGTGGTAGAAAAACACGCGCATGCGCACAGCGCAGAATTCAACAAACGTACATTATTTGAAGCGATTCGGGTAAAGCTCTACATTGTTGCGCGGTTCGCAGGATTGTAGAAAGACACCATTTCGATCACTCTTTTTGGTTTAAATTAGTATTGAATACACAACCAGTGCTATGTTCTGTCATATGCGAGGAAGGCGCACGCAGTTTCTTATTTGAGTCGATTTGTTTCGCGCATGCGCATAGGATAAAATGATAAATGTATGGATTTTTGTGAAATGATACAATCACATCAAGGATCTCCATAGTACATAAATTTGCGTTATACAGCTGCACGTTTTGACATTGCACCAACGTAGTACTGTGGAAATGAATTGCATGGTCACAATACCATCTAGTCCGATCTACTTGCGCGTGCACATTACAAACACGTGGTCAAATCGTTCATTATTGAGCAATTATGTAAAGTTTAAGACTCGTGGCACCATTTGAACATCACCATCACCGTGCCTTTTAGGCGATTTCTAAAACGGGACATAATGCCATTGAATGCACAGGGAAGTGGTGTCATTCGATCACTTGGGCTGTATGCTTAGCAACCATTGATACCGTTAAATACAAACTACGTGCAGGTTCAATCTTCTGACCTGATGTATCTCCAGTTTCACAATAGGGTATTGACTGCATAGAAAATGCCGTTTCTTAGCGCGGAATTATACGACGCTTAAGCTATAATTGTATTATACTTCCAGTTCCGGGTAGTTGCTTAGAAACCGTTACCAGGGAGTGATCGTGTGGCAAAGTATACCGTTCTAAAAGAAATACACAGTGGCCCATGGGAACATACCTGTAAAATTTCAGACCTGTAGCACCATTTGAACATAACCATCAGCATGTGCATGCCAAGAATGTCTAAATTGGGGCATAATACAATTGGATTCACAGGGCAATGGTGTCATTCGATCATTTGGGGTATTTGCTTAGCAACAGTTGCTACCCTTAAATACAAGTTAGGATCAGACTTCTGGCCATATATATCTAAAATTTCACAATAGGGTGTTGACTGCATCAAAAACGCCATTTCCTTGGGCTGAATTACGACCGTAAAAGCTATAATTGTATTTTACTTTCAATATCGGGTAGATGCCTAGCAACCGTTACCAAGGAGTGACCACGTGGCAATGTATCCAAATCGTAAAATAATCAGTGGTCCATGGGGAACATACATCTAAAGTTTCAGAAATGTGACACCACTTGAACATAAACAACACCATACATCTAAACACTGGCCAAAATATAAAAAATACCACTGGGAGCCCAGGGTCAGGGTGTCGATCGTTGTGGGAAGCCAGGGTTCAAAGGGTTAACGTGTCAACTTGACCTCGCTCATAGGCATGTTTCATGACCTTGACCGATCCGACTAAAATATTGTGTGTATGACTACTTCGATCCCGGGAGCAATATGGACGGGTCCAAATTCACGTGGGACTATGTCCTCGAACGTGCTGATATAGGCATGTTTCTGGACCAATTGAACAATAGTTTGTCCAGACGCTGTATATACTGGGTACTGTCCAAATGGAGGCGATCACAAAGAAATCCCTAAATAGCCCGAACGAAGTCGGGTACTACATCAGCTAGTCTAATATATATTTTGGGACTTTTATCTGTCTGTTAGCTATCGCCGGGAAAACTGCCGGACAGATTTGACGAAATTTGATACCTAGGGGAAATTATTTTTAGGGAGTATTTTGGACGGGTCAAATCTTGACCCCGATCTGACTTTGACATTCAAAAAGATCAATTCAAGCTCAAATCTGGTAAAACGGAAGGATTTCAACGAAATTTGATACCTACCGTTACTTTTGTCCCAGGAGTGTTTTGGATGGGTCAAATCATGACCCCGTCCTGACATTGACCTTCAAAATTGTCAATTCAAGGTCAAATCGGGTAAAGCCGGGCGGATTTCGATGGGTACTTTTGTCGGGAACTTTTGGACGGGTGAAATCGTGACCCCGACATGACCTTCACCTTTAAAATGGTCAATTCAAGGTTAAATCGCGCAATTCTCCGAAAATCAGAGGGGAACATCCCGGACGAAGTCGGGTCCACCAGCTAGTATTATATATTTCTAGATTTAGTTACAAACTAAATACCTGTATATTGTACAAAGAAATGTTTGACAAATATATCTATATCAATATTACCATACGGGTCATTAAAATAGATACGACGAAACAAATTTTGAAGGGTGCATGTATCAGGTAAATTGTTATATTTCAAATGATGACAGGAATGCGGAAAGTTGAAGTACCTACGTAATACTGGCTATCCGCATGAAGAGATATACATGTATATAAAAACCAAAATAGAAGATGACTGCTGGCGACAATGTTTTCCAAAAAAATTCGAAGCATTCGATAGCTCCCATCTAGTTGTCACACCGAAGATCAATATGAAGTTTGGTGACTATCAGATGAGGGATATGTCTGTACAGTTGCTAAACAATTCAGTCATGCAAAGAGTAAGATACCAAATTGCTGCCTGTGGTCATGTTTTTTAACGAAATTCGGAAAAATTAGATTACTCTCACCCTGGTTATCCAGAAGATCATTGTGGAATTTGATGACGATCGGACAAGGGATGTCGTCTGTAGGATCAACTAAATTATTTAGCCATAAAAATAGTAAAATTCAAGATCACCGCTGGCAGTGATGTTTTCACAAGGAAAGTCTGAGAACAAAATATGTCTCACATCTATTGGTGACCCAAAATATCCACATGAGAAAAAGTTCTCCAATAAAAGCTGGCTGCAGGGTGCGCCAATTGATTCAAATTTGAAATTTAGCAGGGTGTATTGCTGGTGGACATGTTTTCCCCGCAAATTTTATAGACTGGTGGACAAAACCACTGAATCCGTTGAATCAATATACATGTACACATGGATTCATTTATATGCACTGTTATACACAGTACTGGTATATAAAGGTACTGAAAATAACTATATTACTAGTATACACAAAATAAACCATATATCATGGCTATGGGTTCTAATGTCCGAACATGACAGCGGAGAACTTGGTGTGAATTGAAGAGTGGTGGGGTCTCAAGCATATCTACCCTCCACGTTAGAAACATGCCATTAAATGGCTTAAGTATAATCTAGCTTGAGGACAGAAGTGATCCATAAAACCCCCCTTAATTCAACCAGGTCCTCACACGCGATGTATGGTCGATCACATGATGATCTAGGGGGGGGGTATAATTGTTGTATAAAAACAGCGCTACGTGTAAATATAAAATAAAATAGTGCTACATCTTAATACAGATTATTGCCACATATAATCAGTGACTATACAGACAGTCTGACAAAATAAAGTTTCAGTGACACTCTATCCGAAGAGGGGGATAATTTCATCTGTTACAGTCAATGGAGCAATTATGAATCTGGAAAGGTGAAATTTCTAAGTAATACTAGATATCGACATGACGCGATAACATATAACGTAAATGCAATATGGCCGCTGGCGACCATTTTTTCCTATGAAATTCAAAAAATATTTGATAGCTCTCATCTGATAGATCAATATCAAGATAAATATGAAATTTGGTGATGATCGGATGAGTGAAGTGGACTGTGGTCTGTGCTAAAGGGTTTAGTAATGCTTAAAAAGATTCTTACCTTAATATTTTTATGTTCACTTTATAAACTTCACGGAGTCATCTTTGTCATGTATTAAATTTGATATCTTTTGTTAACAGTTTATAAATCATGTATGTCTCATGTTTGTTATTTTAATTTATGTGTTTATTATCATTAAATCAAGTTACATTCCTTAAACAGATTCTTACCTTAATGTTTGTATGTTCACTTTATAAACTTCACTGAGTCATCTTTGTCATGTATTGCATTTGATATCTTTTGTTAACAGTTTATAAATCATGTATGTCTCATGTTCGTTATTATATTTTATGTGTGTATTATCATTAAATAAAGTTATCATTTAAAATAAATGTATTCACGTCCTAAATTATTATTTCACAAAAAAGCTCAAATACCCCAAAACACAATAGTTTAGAGTCGCCAATTAGTTAATCCGATTACCAATAACACTAAGCACATAAGCCGCTTAACCGTTTAAATGGGGCCGACCGTTTACACTTTATAGAATGAAAGAACGAAAAGTTGAATAAAATCAACAAATTTATGAATTTAAGAACAATTCAAACGTTAATGTTGTCTATGTCATAACTCAGACATATGTACTAAATTTCACTCTTGTCCATTTATAAACAAAGAAGATAATGCGACATCAAGTCCGCTCACGCCTTTTATTTTGGAGCCGGTCGCATACACTTTATAGTGTGCTTCAGAACGAAAAAAAAATGAATAAAATCAACAAATTTGTAAATTTTAAAACAATTCAAACGTTGTTGAATTCCATGTCCCAGCCCGGACATATACACCAAATTTCAATAATATTCATTCAGAAACAATGGACCGAACGCTATATAACACCCGTATACAACTTTTATTTCGAGCCGGCCTCGGCCTCGGATACATTTTATAGTGTGTACCGAATTGGCACACGTCGACTGGGGCGAGTTGGCCATGGGGCGACTAGGCCGATTCCGACACTTTTTATAATTTACAGTAGGTACCCGTTTACGCGTAGTTTAATTTAGAAAGTTCAGCAATTAATATCGTAAATAGAGCGACTGTATTTGACACAGAATGCCTCTGTTATTGATTATTAAGTTGCTATACATTAAAAACGACAAATTCACATGCTCGTTCAAGCGCAGTAGTCTATTTTCGCCATGTTAAAGGACATCCACAAATACCAAATAACGCTAACCTACTGCAAATGTTTTACACGAAAACTGTTAACATATTTGGTCTGAATTCATCTGATGCGGTATTATTCCTCGAAATAAATAACAAAACTGTCGTTACTTCAAATGTAGCCGAAATGTAATTTGGGCTAACATTTACACAAATGCTGCGTCTGTTTTTCCTTGGCACACACGTTGCACAATTAACCACCACTAGAGAACCGCCCAAATTGGGCGAAATGAAGCAGAGAATACAGAAACCAACAACATTTCGCATTCGGATTTATCTGCCATCTGTAACATGACTTCGTACTCAGCAGACAGTAAAATAATGGAAATATCGCTACCATATTCTACGAAGCAGAGACTATAGAAACAAACAACAACATTTGAGTACATAACCAATTTACGTGCAGTATCATTTTTTCAACTACAGACAAACATGAGCAGACGACACCCTTCTATATGCTTCTATATATGTGTGGGGCTCCCTGCGGGGTAATGGATGTTTTTTATGTTATGTCCTAAAAACTGTAATAAACATTTATTTTAAAACAAATGATAAAAAAACTGTTAGGCCAATGCATTCTCTTATATATGCGAGGCAACCTATGGTCGACTCGCATATATAAGAGAATGCATTGGCACAGGGTAAAAAAAATCCCGACTTACATAACCCATTTACGTGCAGTATAATTTTTTCAACTACAACCGTTAAATGATAAATGCATGGTACTGCCTGTTTCAGTGGAGATTGGGCAAGGCTATGTTAGCGTTTTATTGGTCAAAATATATACGTGTTATTTTACAGATTGTCCGCTTTCATCGGGATACAACATGTATGCACTTGGTGGGAAAGGTTTCTGTCTGAAGTATGTTGCCTCTCCGACCCTGAACGCTCCGAAACAAAGAGCCAGCTGCGCGGCGGTTGGAGCTACACTTATTCTATCCGAGAGTAGAGCTATGGTGGACGACCTACAGCCGTTGCTGGCATCATTTGGACACGCACAGGTAAACATTTAAATTGTTCATATATGTCTCTATTGATCTGTCGCAACTCGGGGCACATCATATCTGGCTTTAAAACATATAATCCCTCCTGAATGGACCCCCACCCACCCCTCCTCTGGGGAATTTTGAAACATTCTGAAACTTTTGAAACTTGTGTGCCATCTGAGCAGCGTCGCTTTCGAATTGTATGGCAATTTTTTATTTATTTGGCCTTGTTGTCTAAATTGTATATTTTTGTGGGGTAGGGGTAAGTAAATAATAATGGGCATAATGTTTCAAATAACGCGCTGAATTGGGTTTCCACTTGAAGGGGTGTTACCTTATAATAGTAATATACAACAAAAGTTAACATCGATATAATATGTCATTTTTCACGAATTTAAATTTAAATTTTCTTTATATGTTTCGAGAAGCGTGAAAGTGACACTGGTAGTATTCTGATGTCATATATAAGACCATAATATCACTGTCTGCAGTTATTTTGCTATGTGTATGTAAATAAATGGCTACGGCAGTTTTTTTGATAAAGTATAATTAAGGGGCATAAATCGACAAATCTGACTCATGGGTGGAATGTCTATATGCCAATTGTCTTTTGGTATGCATTGTTTATGGGGTGAGAATAAGAAAACGGGTCATACCATATTACTGTCATGGAATGTCTAATATGGAAATGGCTTTGTTGTGGAGCATACTAATTAGACTTTCAAAAATTTATCAATATAGATAACTAAATACCCAAATAATTTTAAAACATTTTACAAATCAAATTGTTTGTCGTGAATTTGCTACTGAGAAGTCACAAATATAGGCTATCTGCAACTACATCTTGATATGTAATGACAAATGTTTGGAATCATTCCATTGTTTTGTATAACATCTACTTATGACAGTCTATTGAAAGAAAAGACACCACATCTTCGTTTGTCATGTCATAATAATGCAGTAACGGTGTTACTCTTGCTGAGCATAAATGGTGGTCCGGACATTATATATTTATATGTCATCTTCATTGATATGGAGTAATAAACAATCTCTCTCCCTCTCCCCTATCTCTCTCCCTCTCCCTCTCTCTCTCTTTCTCTCTTGCGACAACAAAATCAACAAAAACAACATGAATTAAATATAATTGTGTTATAAATTGATCATGGCATAACAAATAGGCTATCTTAATACCAATTAGAACATATCAACCCAAAGTAAAATAACAATATATAGGCTACATGTAGTAAAACGTGTCTGAGCCTCAACATCAAATGATGGCACGGTGGCCTTGACAAAACATATAGTCAGTCTATCCGCTATCGCGAGACACTGTGGTAAAACACTAACTCGGTAGGGTGATCACAGGAATTAAACCTTGCATTACTCACGGACAGCTACTGGAAAATTAAAATCGTTATTCACTGCACACCCAAATTCCAGACAAACATCGGACTATAGCACACCCATTTGCATGAAATGGTTGGACTCTGGATCTTACAGTGTGGTACCACCTAAACCAGCAGACAAAGAAGAAACTTGAACTATCTGTGTTTTCGAGAAACTTAGTTCCTTCTACATACCCTATATACCAGCGAATACCACCCACTTAAGGGATCAGCATTTGTGAAATCCTGATAGTAGACCAGAAAAGGGTTGATCGGTACTTGAAAGGGAATACAAACACAACATTGAGTTACTGTTCTGTATTTTTGGATACCCCAATGCATATTCGAAGCCTCCGACAGTTAAGTCTCAAGATGTTGGCTATCCCCAAAGGCTGGGCGTGAATATGACAAAAAGTCTATTCTATCTGGAGATATACAATTTAGTTCGGTGCAGCAGACTGGAACAATTTACGAAAGAGCACGTAATTTTTTTATAACATTTGGAGACCGACTGGCATATTGAAAAGCCCATAACAGCCTGGAACCATTTACAAGAATCAACATGCAGATATGAAATGTGACCTATTTATTACATATTTGCTATAAATATACGGAATGTCCGTAATTTTTTTTATAGGAAATGTGATGGCAGCAAAATTGGCAGCACATTTTGCCGTAAATTTGCGGATATTATATAATACAAAATTGATCTAAATGAACGAAAATTCCGTTTAAATTCAAATGACACAATGCCACATGGGTTTTTTTCTATCAAAGTTTATCGCATATAAAACAAAAATACTGACATTATGCTACACTGTAAACTATAGGCCATAAATTTTACCGGCAGCACAGTTGCCAGTAATATACCATGATTGCATGAAATAAAGAGAACGCCATATCTTATCCTATAAAATGTTAAACATTAACCAAGGTGCATCAGAAATGTTAGTATTCAATGTATATAAGACAGAATAGTAAATTGTGTGTATCGAACATAACATGAAAGTGGTTGCATGGCACGGTTGGACAATATTCACTAGTTTCCATATGTTGGCCCCCATTTTGACAGCCATTTATATCCAATTTGAATTAGTGATATCAATAACTGCTTACTATTTTATGTAATCAATAATTCGATTTTGTGATATCCAAAAATGAAATATCCAAAAAAGAATTTATGATATCACAAATTGGAATCAGTAATATCTTCAAATATTTAATGATATCATATATTTGATTTTGTGATATCATACATTAGATTTCGGTATCATTGAGTTGTAATATCCATAGAAAATAGAATGCATCACTTACATTGCATAGTTTTTCCAATTTCTTGATTAAATATGACTGGAATCCCAATGGTGATTTTTGTTAAATGTTATACCGCGTTATGTAAATTCGAATTTTTGAGTGATGGGAAGGGGCTGGAACCAAAAGAATGGCATATTTCATTGCTCATATGGTCAGCTAACATGCTAAATGCAAAATAAAGTCACAATTCTCAACCAGTTCAAAGAGCAGAAACATATTTTAAGATATTAGTAAACATGAAATTCAATTAATTGAGGAAAAACACCCACTGTCCTGAGTGGTATTGATAAGCTATTGGAGGGTCTACCACTTCGCATGCTAAATAACATAAATGACATCAACAGCTTGAAGATGGGAATGACCCACCATATATGGTAGATATTCAACCAGGCTCTGCTTAAGTTTGTTAATTGATGATTGATGTACATGTACAGTACACACAAATAGTAATAACAATTAACGTTATGATTTTGAAACTAACCATGCTAGAATATTGACAGTAAGGTGGTATTAACTACTACGAGTACTATTAATAATAATAGTACCATTCTATCATAATATATGTGGGCATGATGTATGGGAAATATTAAAGGACAAACCGATAATTACAATACAATTATAACAATGTTTTTAATTAAGCGCAAGAAGAGCTAATTGCGCTTAAGCACAATAAGGGAATATTTAATTGCGCTTAAATGCAATGAATAATATTAAAATGCGCTTATAAACCCAATAATGAATCTCTTAATAAGGAATGATATATTATATATAGTACATAAACTCCTTATAATTCAGGTGGTGTAGTCCATCTCCATGGTTCAATGGGTGGAACAAATATAGGATTCTACTATTTGCAGAAGGGTGATCTAATGAGAGATATTAATTGCGCTTAAGTGCATGGGGAAGTAATTGCGGTTAAGCGTAATAAGGAATGTCTTATTGCAATAAGAATATGCCTTATTGCTTAAGTGCAATAAGGTATATCAAATTGTGCTTAAGCACAATTACTTAAGGAATATTCTTATTGCACTTAAGCTCCATGAGAAATATTCTTATTGGGCTTAAGCGCAATTAGAGATCCCTTAAGTTATTGCGGTTAATCGAACTTGTCTATTAAATTTCAATTTGGTTTCCCATAGAGATCATCAATGATGTCTATGCGGAAGGGACCCACGCCAATCTTCTCTGTTGGGATTCCAATTGTTGGCTTATTAAATATGCACATATGCTTAAGATACAGTCGCGCGCAAAGCGCGGCTCCTGTGGATCGGGTTTTGGCCCCCAGTGAATTAAAATGTCATTGAAATAATCGGTTTCTACCCATAAACATCCATATATTCAAAATACATGTTTTTGGAGCAGAATTAGGTAGTCCATATTGGACGCCATCATGGAATTTAATTTTTGTTTAATTTTCAGACATATTTATTAGTTATCTGTATGGAGTTATCACATCCTTATATTGGTTATGTGGATGGGGTTATCATTAAACCTCACATCCTTATATTGGTTATGTAGATGGAGTTATAATTAGACCTCACATCCTTATATTGGTTATTTAGATGGAGTTATCATTATACCTCACATCCTTATATTGGTTGTTTAGATGGAGTTATCATTACACCTCACATCAGTGTGTTGGGGATTTTGGACCTTGACTTGGGACCTTTGGTTTTCGTGAGTTTGAAGTCTGTTTACATTTCGAAATGTTGTCAGTTTTGTATCGTCTGCAGCGGAACTCGTCATGTTGAAGCAAAAGTTACAAGGCATTACACCAGTATGATTTTGGCATTGTTGAATAGAAAAGAAATACAGAATACAAATTAGTATCAAATGATAAAATGTATACGTAACGAGACTATAATACAAATGAAAAAATTGGGGAAGGTGGGTGATACGAGGAAATATGGGTTGATACCGATATAAATTTGTAGAGCGATAATGACCAATGTTGATATATTATGCATCTCAACTCTACTGTTGAGACAAGGCTATAAAATAGGGGGTGTCAGAATCTTAGTTATCTCTATATAGTGCCAGAATAGCTATTTATGGACTTCTATAGTGATACAATGCAAATTAGAATCAAATGATAAAAATATGTATATAACACAACTATACCGATGAAAAGAAAAATAATAATTTGGGCCGGGATTAGATGTTGGGTTGGTTATATGGAGAAAAAGGAGTTCATACGGTGAACTGACATAAATTAGTAGAGCTATAGCTATCAACGTTGCCATGTAATGCATCGCGACTGCACTGTAGCGACAATGATATAAAATTGGGGGGGGGGGTCTGAAATTATCTCTATCTCTATAGATGGCACCAGAATTATATAGAAAGGAATAGCAATTGATATACGTATACGGCATAGTAATACCATAGACATAAGTATCACATGATAAAAATATGTACGTAACTCGACTATAACGATGAAAAAAAAAAATAAATTGGACCGGGATTAGAGGTTGGGTTGGTTACATGTGGATAATTGGATATGCGGTTTATACAGATGAAACAATATAAATTAGTAGAGCGATAAAGACCAATGTTGACACTTAGTCAGGCTATGCGGGGAAAATAGGGGTTGATACGATAGACCAAAATAAATTTATCGAGTGATAGTGACCAATGTTGACGTATAAAGTAACGCGACTGTACTGTCGCACAATTATCAGGTAGAAATGGTCCAATATGTACCCTGGTGTCCAATATGGAGCAGCTCAGAAAACATTCGCGGGGCCCTAAAGTTTATTTAACATAGGATTTCCCATTCAAATCGATTTATGTCGATAAAACTCTTATTTTTTAACATTTTAAGCTGAGACTTGGTATGTCTGCGTGGAATACTTATATATTCTTAAAATGACAGGGTCCATTACGTAATTATGTTTTAGATGGAAGAAATGAATTTTTTTCCCATGATAAATTTTAACATGGGATTTTCCCATTCAAATCGATTTATGTCGATAAAACTGTTATTTTTCAAAATTTTAAGCTGAGACTTGGTGAGTTTGCGTGGAATACTTATATATTCCTAAAATGACAGGTCCAGCACGTAATTATCTTTTAGATGGAAGAAATTGATTTGTTTCGATGTTCTTGCGCCTAGCAGGCTGCAGAATTTGTTCTCCTCTCAAGATGTTCGCTATTTTCTCAAATTATGGATGTTACCTAAGCTGAAATTCTGGTTGAACCTTTCTGTTTCATGGTTGTTGTCGTGTCTGGCACAACATTATGCTGAACTTATCTACCATTGTGTGGATATTTGGACTTTTAAAAAATTTCTGGATTATTCGAGACTTTCAATCTGCGCCCAGTCCCGAACCCATCAGACCACGCAGCGAAGTCCGCTGTCTTCATAGTGTTAGAGTCCCGCCCAATACAAGGATTTACCAATCATGCAGATCAGCAGATGCGATTTCACGAGAGTCTGCGAGATGCCACATTGAATTCACATCACATGGACATGTTAATTACTTACTCTCCCGACACGTTGCGACAACGGAGTGCATATCACTTACAACCACTCAGACTGAACGTTCAGGCTCGTATTGTCTCCCTAGGTGTACAGCCAATTAGTTCTACTAAATGGACGAATACCGACCAGAGAAAACGTTGTCGATCCAAATGCAGACGCGGATCGAGAGGGCGCCGTCGGAACAGGCGCTTCATATCCGTCATCACTAGAAGCAGTCTTTGTGATGAGCGGATATGTATGTCGCAGTCGGCGAGGAATAAATCTGCAGACAATCGTGGTGTGGATTTGAACAATCTCACAACCGTCTGCACCAATGACACTATAATTGATGCATGTAAATTAATAACATTGAATGCACAATCCATCGACAAAAAGTCATTAGAAGTGTCTGAATTTCATAGAAGCCAACAATTGTCATCTACTAGCTGTCTGTGAAACGTGGCTCCTTGATGGCGAGGAAGGCCCGACTGCTGCTGCAGCGTGTCCTGAAAACTTCAATGCCGTGTTCAGTTTGCACGATGATGTCAACCGTGGTGGAGGCATAGCCATTTTCCACTCTACTCGCATCCATGTTCAATGCGAACCAGTAGACACATACAAACATTTCGAACATATGGTTGTTATGTGCAAGTTCCCAAACAAATCGGGGACAGACTGTTTAAGACTGATTGTTATATATATAGACCTCCTGACAAGCCGGGAGGGTGTAGGATATCGGGATTCATGAAGGAATTCGAACAACTTATCGCCAGGTACATTAGCTTAACAGCTCCATTCGTTATCGTTGGAGACATCAATATTAAAGTAGACGATGTTTCTGATAACAACACTGTGACATACCTGAAAAAACTTGAGAGAAAGGGGTTAACCCAGCACGTTGTTGGGTGAACCCGCTGTACCAGTGAAGATCCCCATATTGGACACACTCTTGATCACATAATTTCAAGCGAAAATACTCATGTTTCCAACATTAACATATTAGAGCGTTCATGTTTTAAATCCGATCACCATGCAGTCGCATGCGAATGGTCGGTGAATGTTCCACGAACATCTACATAGGGACAATGTGTTATGCGACGTCCTTTCAAATCTCTGGATGTTGAACGATTCTCTGTGCTTGTTGGGTTAACACTTGATTCAATTACTGATGTAACATCATACAATCTGTGTGTTGCCGAAATTCTCAATGAACTAGTTCCTCTAAAGACTGTAACATTAGGTCGCAAAAACAACCCCTGGTTCACGGACGAAATACTTGAGGCCAAGAAAGAACGCCGTAAACTATCTGTGCAACACTCGAGACATCCAACATCAGACAATAAAACCGCGCTGATAATATGTTCCAGACGAGTTGTGAAAATGGTTTATAGTTAAAAAAAAATCATACTTTGAAGAATTCTTAGCTAATGCCTCACAGAAGCAAGTCTTTGACTGTCTAAAGCTTTTAACTAAGAAGGAGGATGATCAGTTACCCCGTCACAGTAATGATGACATTTTGGCGAATGATTTTGTCGTATTTTTTCACGAGAAAATAGACATTATCAGGAGGTCTTTCCCAGCGACCACACGCGTGCAACCATCGAATTCACGGCTTTCTTCAAACATTACCTTTTGTGAATTTCAACCTGTCCACGACGCTGATGTTGAGAAAGGTTTGAATAAAATGAAGAGCAAGTCATGCACATTGGATCCGATACCTACATGATTCCTGAAATCGGACAATGTCAAACAACACATTGTTCCAGTTTTTACTAGAATTATTTCTAACTCTTTATCTACTGGAGAAGTTCCGGAAAACATGAAAACAGCGATCGTAACACCCATCATTAAGAAAGCTTCTCTGGATACTGACATTCTGAAAAACTACAGGCCGGTGTCCAACCTATCATTTCTGTCAAAATTGCTGGAGAAAATTGTTAGTCTGCAGCTATTAGAACACGTTAAGAGGCATAATTTGTTTGATTCCAGGCAATCTGCATACAGAAGTAATCATTCTCGAGAGACTGCGCTTGTTAAGGTTAAAAATTACATCGATTTATCTTTAGACCAAGGAAAGTGTGTGTTATTACTTGTGCTTGATCTTAGTGCGGCTTTCGACACTTGTGATCACACCATCTTGTTGGACCGACTTAGTGACCATATAGGTCTACACGGTACGGCGTTGCACTGGTTTTCTTCTTATCTGATAAATCGAAAGCAAAGGGTCGTGATTGGAGAGTCATTCTCAAGGGAAGTCAGTCTAGATGTCGGAGTGCCTCAGGGATATATATAAGGACCGCTCTTATTCCTCATTTACTCCTTGCCACTTGGACGGATTCTCGAAGGTCATTCGGTTAAATACCATCTGTATGCTGATGACACTCAAATATATGTAGAATTTTCTAGAAATGATCCGAATGGCTATAACAACGCAATACATTGTCTGGAAGAGTGTTTCTGTAAAGTAAAATCTTGGATGCAGAATAACAATCTTAAACTTAATGACGACAAGTCCGAGTTCATGGTAATTGGCTCCAAATATTCCATCAAAGAACTATCGCTCTCTGTGGGTAAAAACACAGAGCCAGAGTTTGAAATTCAGCTGGGCGACAGCGTTATTCCATCGTGTAGTGATCTTCGGAACCTTGGTGCGCACTTTGATTCTACCATGTGTCTTGACAAAATGGTATCTGGCATACTGCGAACATGTTACTACCACCTTAGATGCCTGCGCAGAGTTCGATGTCACCTGAGCAAAAAAGCTATGAAACGCGCAGTCTTATCGCTTGTCATGTCACGTGTTGATAGTCTGAATTCTCTGCTGACAAATATCACCAAGGAGAATATGCACCGGATTGATGTCTTAATTAACAACTGTGCAAGACTTATCAACAATAAAAGCAAATACGACCATATAACCAAGACGTTGATTAGTGAACATATAATGACTTTTCAGTTTAGAATGGAATACAAATGTGCGGTCACAGTATTCAAATCGCTAAACCATACGGTTCCTGTGTACATTTCTGACATGTTTGTTCTGAAAATGGGGGTGTGACACGATCATGTACCAGTGAGAAAGATATCCGCAGAGCGGCCAGGAAGCCTAACATCAACTACGGAATTAGGTGCTTCCAAGCGACTTCCATCAACAACTGGAATAGACTTCCAATGGACATCCGGAATTGTGCAACTTTCCCCAAATTCAAGTCAAAACTTAAGACTCACTTGTTCGAGATATGCTGGTAGCTGTTTACCAGAGTCTGTTATGTGCGTGCGAGTCTAGACCGTTTAACCCATATATTAACTTTTACTTTCACCATATAATTTTAGCTGTGATTCAATCGTATATCTTCGTGTATTTTAAATGGTCTAGCTGTTATTATTGCCTTACTGCGGTTGATTATTAGGTTAAGTTGGTATTATCTAGTTAGGTTGTTTGTATATAATTTTATCCATTTGTGCATTATTATTTTAGGATGTGTGCCATGTTTGTATTGTAAGCGCATTGAAACTAATTTATTGTATAATGCGTTCTAAATGTATCTATAATAATAATAATAACTAGAGGTCAGATTCCATGGAATCAGATATACTTCCATGGTATTCCATCCCATCCCATCCCATCCCGACCTGACCTTGGCCTTCAAAATGGTCAATCGAAGGTCAAATCGGGTAAAACATGCGGATTTCCACGAAATTTGATACCTAGGGGTACTTTTGTCCGGGGAGTCTTTTGGGCGGGTCAAGTCGTGACCCCGACCTGACATTGACATTCGAAATGGTAAGTTCAAGGTCAAATCGAGTAAAACGATCGGATTTCGACGAAATTTTATACCTAGGAAAACTTTTGTCCGGGGAGTGTTTTGGACAGGTCAAATCGTGACAATATGTTACTTTTACAGTAGAGCGGACATACCTATATAGTATATCGGTGAGCATATTCATGCATTTGCCTTGCTTCTTGCTAAGTCCGTTTGAATTTGCGTCATGAAGAGAGGGTTTGAATTTGAGTAATATATATCACCCGTCACAACGTTATACGCTACCAGGGTTAAACCGTTCAATATAAATCATTAAAAAGTGTACTAATCTTGCGTTTATATACTACTTATCACATCCACTCATCGAAAAGTTTTTATCTCAATATATGATTTTCGGAGTAATTTTGCCCATTTGATCTTCGGTGGAATTTTCCAAATCTGAACCCACCCGACACAAACACTCCCTTGAGCAGGTTGCGTTTATATTAGAGAGGTCAAATTTTAGAGTCATACCTACAGTATACCGGCTTATGTACCACCGCATTAAACTCGCTCCTACATCGGCCCGTTTGGATTTGGGGCTAAAAATCGGCTAGTGATAGACTACAGAAGTATACATATTTATGATATATAGCGTTGTCACGAGTAAACCGTTCCGTTCCATCTGAAAATTAGAAAATTGCGCTCTAGATGCGCGTGAACACTAGCTATCAGATGTAGTCGTCAAAAAAAAAATTCTCGATGTTTGAATTTGAAGTATAGCGGTCAAGATTTGGGGGGGGGGGCGTGAATAGAATATCCAAATGTACCTGCTACGGCATTACCTTGGTCTTTAATTAGCCCTTTTGGATTTGGTGGGAAGAATAGGTGCATTTTCCTGTTCCCCGTATAGCGGAAAGGGGTATATATATATAGTCACGCATTTCAATCAGTTTGGATATAAAGTTTAAATATACACAGTTATATGCCTATATATTTAATACTAATATATTTTCTTATAAATTAATAGCGCAGTGCGTAGTCGAGTGGTCAGAGCGTCAAACCTTCAGTTTGTGTTTTTATTGCGACGTGAGTTCGAATCCCGTCAAATTATCTTTTTTTATTTTTTATTTTTAACATGTTTTGGTGTATTTTAATCATCAAATACGAATAATACCAAACTAAAGATAATGTAAAGATGCTTTTTATATTCGATTTCAATCAGTTTGGATATAAAGTTTAAATATACACAGTTATATGCCTACATATTTAATACTAATATATTTTCTTATAAATTAACAGCGCAGTGCGTAGCCGAGTGGAGAGAGCATCAAACATTCAGTTTGTGTTTTATTGCGACGTGAGTTCGAATCCCGTCAAATTATCTTTTTTTATTTTTTATTTTTAACATGTTTTGGTGTATTTTAATCATCAAATACGAATAATACCAAACTAAAGATAATGTAAAGATGCTTTTTATATTCGATAAATAACTAGAATATAAACAATATACAAATTGATCTTACGAAACTGATGATGTTTGCATGTTTCTATGTGTTTATCGTTGTTATCGCAAATGGAATAATTGGCTATACGTCGTCATTACGTTAGTAGAAATATACACCATATAACGAAGTCTTGTGTGATCAAATTAATGTAATGTTTGTATTTTGTTTGGTTGTATATGATATGCAGTGCGTTGAAGATGCGAAAGAAAATACAAAAGTGAAATGCACGCACGCAGATAGCTCATGACACACTATACACGATAAAATGATAATTTACCACACACCATGGGCTACACAATTTACGAATAGGTGGGTTTATATTAAAATCCAAGTTATTTGCTTTATAACGGCTCCGATATGAACTCATACCAATATAGCACTCTGGAAATGATTGTTGGAATTCGACGGGCGTTCTATCAGTTCTCTGGTAGAGGAATGAGACTGGCCCGCGGCAAGACGGGTGTATTCGAATCGGAGGTAGGTTCCATCCCACGGAGGATGGGGTAGCCGGAGGAAGGAGAGAGGGGAGTGACAAATTTTTGGCGTATATATAGATAATATATATTATATATATAAGCGGAATTATTTTGAAGAGCTCTTTTCACTTGACTGAGAAAAAAATAATGTTCTAAGTCCAAAAGTTTTGGTTGAAATATTGGAGCCTTTTTCAAAAAGTGAAAACAAAATGAACGACTTTTCTGGGACAGGTCGATTTGGATCCGTTTTGGACTCTGGATTTCCCAAAAGTCATCTCCGTTTCGCGTGTAGCATAATCTGAATCTTCGGAGGAGATGTGAGGACAAGCACATGGGCCCAAATTGCAAACTTTGAGGGCCCGTAACTCTTGCATTTCTTCTCGGATTTCAAAAATCCTTTCCGGTATGAGTTTGTTTTCGTTCGGGAAATACATAAACTTAAATATATGAATGTCAATCAAAATTTTATTTTGCAAACAATTTGCCCCCCCACCCCAGTGTCAAAATATATGTCTGACCCTGTCAAAATTTCCTTCTCTGACTAAACTGACAACGGTCAACACGACTATGAAAACCACATGCAGTTATCTGGAATGATACAAGAGGACAACAGAGTACAATCAAATAGAGGTTTGCCAACTATGGGCGGTAACTCCTCAGGGAAAGCGCGGACACAAGTTCTGATGCCCGTGGGCAGTAGGGCATATCGAGATGTGTATACAGTCCAATTTTCGATGCTCTGCTCCTTATAATTTCCGAGATAATAAAATGACATTTTTTCATATAAAGGGAGATAACTCTACGGGGTAAATGCGGACAATATCCGTTATGAGCCAAAGGCATAGAACTCATTTACCCCAACATACTTACCAAACTTGAGTTTTCTAGTACTAATACATTCCGAGATTTGGGCGTTGAAAAATACTGTAGTATAATAATAATAATAATGAAAAATAATCGAAAAAGGGCCATAACTCTGTTAAAAGATATTGGACCAACATCCGGATACCATTATTTTTAGTAGACCTTAGATGCCTTCATTCGCTAGAGATTTCGCGGTCCTCCTCCCATTAGTTTCTGAGTATTTCCAATTAAACAGAAAACGGCCGCAGTAGAAAAACAATATACTTCCTTGGTTACACCATGGAAGTATAATAATAGGATCAATCATGAGTGGAAAGAATCGCAGTTTATGGACGGAAAATATGAAGTATGGTGATTATATGTTGTCCTAATATGTGTAGGTTGATCTCAAGTGTTTGGACGTGACCCCACCCCTGCCTCGAAATTGGGTGACGGGATTGGGAAAACATCAACCCCTGGCACAAACTGCTAAGTTTGAGGCCCCGTAACTTCGTCAGTTTCCAACGGATTTTAAAGTTGTTTCCAGTTTTGTGATTTGCGGCTGACATAGATTGCATAGTATAAATTTCATCTGATTTGGAGACGGATAACACTTTGATTATTGGAAAGCATATGGGCCCAAATTCAAACTTGTACGGCCAAAATCTCCGCCATTTTCCAACGTATTTACGATCTGTCTTCAGCTTCGAGATCGGCTGATGTTGCAGATATTATATTCTAAGTTTCATCTGATTCCGAGAAGAATTAAAATTCGGCACCACGGACCACCCCTCCCCAGACCCACAATAATGAACCGACACTGGCAAAATTTGGCCCACCGCGTGCCGTCTCCAGTCCGTACGCATTTTCGTATCAGATGACATCCTATGTTCGATATCTTCGGAGGAGATGTGTTATCAAGCACATGGGCCCAAAATTGCAAAGTTTGAGGGCCCGCGATTCTTTTAGTTTTCGATGGATTTTCGAAATTCTTCCAGTTTCTAGATCGGCTGATGTTGCAGATGTTATATTCCAAGTTTCATCTGATTCCGAGAAGAATTAAAAATTGGTACCACGGACCACCCCTCCCCAGACCCACAATAATGAACAGACACTGGCAAAATTTGGCCCACCGCGTGCTCTCTTCCGTCCGCACACGTTGGCGTATCAGATGATATCCTATGTTCGATATCTTCGGAGGAGATGTGAGGACAAGCACATGGGCCCAAATTGCAAACTTTGAGGGCCCGTAACTCTTGCATTTCTTCTCGGATTTCAAAAATCCTTTCCGGTATGAGTTTGTTTTCGTTCGGGAAATACATAAACTTAAATATATGAATGTCAATCAAAATTTTATTTTGCAAACAATTTGCCCCCCACCCCAGTGTCAAAATATATGTCTGACCCTGTCAAAATTTCCTTCTCTGACTAAACTGACAACGGTCAACACGACTATGAAAACCACATGCAGTTATCTGGAATGATACAAGAGGACAACAGAGTACAATCAAATAGAGGTTTGCCAACTATGGGCGGTAACTCCTCAGGGAAAGCGCGGACACAAGTTCTGATGCCCGTGGGCAGTAGGGCATATCGAGATGTGTATACAGTCCAATTTTCGATGCTCTGCTCCTTATAATTTCCGAGATAATAAAATGACATTTTTTCATATAAAGGGAGATAACTCTACGGGGTAAATGCGGACAATATCCGTTATGAGCCAAAGGCATAGAACTCATTTACCCCAACATACTTACCAAACTTGAGTTTTCTAGTACTAATACATTCCGAGATTTGGGCGTTGAAAAATACTGTAGTATAATAATAATAATAATGAAAAATAATCGAAAAAGGGCCATAACTCTGTTAAAAGATATTGGACCAACATCCGGATACCATTATTTTTAGTAGACCTTAGATGCCTTCATTCGCTAGAGATTTCGCGGTCCTCCTCCCATTAGTTTCTGAGTATTTCCAATTAAACAGAAAACGGCCGCAGTAGAAAAACAATATACTTCCTTGGTTACACCATGGAAGTATAATAATAGGATCAATCATGAGTGGAAAGAATCGCAGTTTATGGACGGAAAATATGAAGTATGGTGATTATATGTTGTCCTAATATGTGTAGGTTGATCTCAAGTGTTTGGACGTGACCCCACCCCTGCCTCGAAATTGGGTGACGGGATTGGGAAAACATCAACCCCTGGCACAAACTGCTAAGTTTGAGGCCCCGTAACTTCGTCAGTTTCCAACGGATTTTAAAGTTGTTTCCAGTTTTGTGATTTGCGGCTGACATAGATTGCATAGTATAAATTTCATCTGATTTGGAGACGGATAACACTTTGATTATTGGAAAGCATATGGGCCCAAATTCAAACTTGTACGGCCAAAATCTCCGCCATTTTCCAACGTATTTACGATCTGTCTTCAGCTTCGAGATCGGCTGATGTTGCAGATATTATATTCTAAGTTTCATCTGATTCCGAGAAGAATTAAAATTCGGCACCACGGACCACCCCTCCCCAGACCCACAATAATGAACCGACACTGGCAAAATTTGGCCCACCGCGTGCCGTCTCCAGTCCGTACGCATTTTCGTATCAGATGACATCCTATGTTCGATATCTTCGGAGGAGATGTGTTATCAAGCACATGGGCCCAAAATTGCAAAGTTTGAGGGCCCGCGATTCTTTTAGTTTTCGATGGATTTTCGAAATTCTTCCAGTTTCTAGATCGGCTGATGTTGCAGATGTTATATTCCAAGTTTCATCTGATTCCGAGAAGAATTAAAAATTGGTACCACGGACCACCCCTCCCCAGACCCACAATAATGAACAGACACTGGCAAAATTTGGCCCACCGCGTGCTCTCTTCCGTCCGCACACGTTGGCGTATCAGATGATATCCTATGTTCGATATCTTCGGAGGAGATGTGAGGACAAGCACATGGGCCCAAATTGCAAACTTTGAGGGCCCGTAACTCTTGCATTTCTTCTCGGATTTCAAAAATCCTTTCCGGTATGAGTTTGTTTTCGTTCGGGAAATACATAAACTTAAATATATGAATGTCAATCAAAATTTTATTTTGCAAACAATTTGCCCCCCACCCCAGTGTCAAAATATATGTCTGACCCTGTCAAAATTTCCTTCTCTGACTAAACTGACAACGGTCAACACGACTATGAAAACCACATGCAGTTATCTGGAATGATACAAGAGGACAACAGAGTACAATCAAATAGAGGTTTGCCAACTATGGGCGGTAACTCCTCAGGGAAAGCGCGGACACAAGTTCTGATGCCCGTGGGCAGTAGGGCATATCGAGATGTGTATACAGTCCAATTTTCGATGCTCTGCTCCTTATAATTTCCGAGATAATAAAATGACATTTTTTCATATAAAGGGAGATAACTCTACGGGGTAAATGCGGACAATATCCGTTATGAGCCAAAGGCATAGAACTCATTTACCCCAACATACTTACCAAACTTGAGTTTTCTAGTACTAATACATTCCGAGATTTGGGCGTTGAAAAATACTGTAGTATAATAATAATAATAATGAAAAATAATCGAAAAAGGGCCATAACTCTGTTAAAAGATATTGGACCAACATCCGGATACCATTATTTTTAGTAGACCTTAGATGCCTTCATTCGCTAGAGATTTCGCGGTCCTCCTCCCATTAGTTTCTGAGTATTTCCAATTAAACAGAAAACGGCCGCAGTAGAAAAACAATATACTTCCTTGGTTACACCATGGAAGTATAATAATAGGATCAATCATGAGTGGAAAGAATCGCAGTTTATGGACGGAAAATATGAAGTATGGTGATTATATGTTGTCCTAATATGTGTAGGTTGATCTCAAGTGTTTGGACGTGACCCCACCCCTGCCTCGAAATTGGGTGACGGGATTGGGAAAACATCAACCCCTGGCACAAACTGCTAAGTTTGAGGCCCCGTAACTTCGTCAGTTTCCAACGGATTTTAAAGTTGTTTCCAGTTTTGTGATTTGCGGCTGACATAGATTGCATAGTATAAATTTCATCTGATTTGGAGACGGATAACACTTTGATTATTGGAAAGCATATGGGCCCAAATTCAAACTTGTACGGCCAAAATCTCCGCCATTTTCCAACGTATTTACGATCTGTCTTCAGCTTCGAGATCGGCTGATGTTGCAGATATTATATTCTAAGTTTCATCTGATTCCGAGAAGAATTAAAATTCGGCACCACGGACCACCCCTCCCCAGACCCACAATAATGAACCGACACTGGCAAAATTTGGCCCACCGCGTGCCGTCTCCAGTCCGTACGCATTTTCGTATCAGATGACATCCTATGTTCGATATCTTCGGAGGAGATGTGTTATCAAGCACATGGGCCCAAAATTGCAAAGTTTGAGGGCCCGCGATTCTTTTAGTTTTCGATGGATTTTCGAAATTCTTCCAGTTTCTAGATCGGCTGATGTTGCAGATGTTATATTCCAAGTTTCATCTGATTCCGAGAAGAATTAAAAATTGGTACCACGGACCACCCCTCCCCAGACCCACAATAATGAACAGACACTGGCAAAATTTGGCCCACCGCGTGCTCTCTTCCGTCCGCACACGTTGGCGTATCAGATGATATCCTATGTTCGATATCTTCGGAGGAGATGTGAGGACAAGCACATGGGCCCAAATTGCAAACTTTGAGGGCCCGTAACTCTTGCATTTCTTCTCGGATTTCAAAAATCCTTTCCGGTATGAGTTTGTTTTCGTTCGGGAAATACATAAACTTAAATATATGAATGTCAATCAAAATTTTATTTTGCAAACAATTTGCCCCCCACCCCAGTGTCAAAATATATGTCTGACCCTGTCAAAATTTCCTTCTCTGACTAAACTGACAACGGTCAACACGACTATGAAAACCACATGCAGTTATCTGGAATGATACAAGAGGACAACAGAGTACAATCAAATAGAGGTTTGCCAACTATGGGCGGTAACTCCTCAGGGAAAGCGCGGACACAAGTTCTGATGCCCGTGGGCAGTAGGGCATATCGAGATGTGTATACAGTCCAATTTTCGATGCTCTGCTCCTTATAATTTCCGAGATAATAAAATGACATTTTTTCATATAAAGGGAGATAACTCTACGGGGTAAATGCGGACAATATCCGTTATGAGCCAAAGGCATAGAACTCATTTACCCCAACATACTTACCAAACTTGAGTTTTCTAGTACTAATACATTCCGAGATTTGGGCGTTGAAAAATACTGTAGTATAATAATAATAATAATGAAAAATAATCGAAAAAGGGCCATAACTCTGTTAAAAGATATTGGACCAACATCCGGATACCATTATTTTTAGTAGACCTTAGATGCCTTCATTCGCTAGAGATTTCGCGGTCCTCCTCCCATTAGTTTCTGAGTATTTCCAATTAAACAGAAAACGGCCGCAGTAGAAAAACAATATACTTCCTTGGTTACACCATGGAAGTATAATAATAGGATCAATCATGAGTGGAAAGAATCGCAGTTTATGGACGGAAAATATGAAGTATGGTGATTATATGTTGTCCTAATATGTGTAGGTTGATCTCAAGTGTTTGGACGTGACCCCACCCCTGCCTCGAAATTGGGTGACGGGATTGGGAAAACATCAACCCCTGGCACAAACTGCTAAGTTTGAGGCCCCGTAACTTCGTCAGTTTCCAACGGATTTTAAAGTTGTTTCCAGTTTTGTGATTTGCGGCTGACATAGATTGCATAGTATAAATTTCATCTGATTTGGAGACGGATAACACTTTGATTATTGGAAAGCATATGGGCCCAAATTCAAACTTGTACGGCCAAAATCTCCGCCATTTTCCAACGTATTTACGATCTGTCTTCAGCTTCGAGATCGGCTGATGTTGCAGATATTATATTCTAAGTTTCATCTGATTCCGAGAAGAATTAAAATTCGGCACCACGGACCACCCCTCCCCAGACCCACAATAATGAACCGACACTGGCAAAATTTGGCCCACCGCGTGCCGTCTCCAGTCCGTACGCATTTTCGTATCAGATGACATCCTATGTTCGATATCTTCGGAGGAGATGTGTTATCAAGCACATGGGCCCAAAATTGCAAAGTTTGAGGGCCCGCGATTCTTTTAGTTTTCGATGGATTTTCGAAATTCTTCCAGTTTCTAGATCGGCTGATGTTGCAGATGTTATATTCCAAGTTTCATCTGATTCCGAGAAGAATTAAAAATTGGTACCACGGACCACCCCTCCCCAGACCCACAATAATGAACAGACACTGGCAAAATTTGGCCCACCGCGTGCTCTCTTCCGTCCGCACACGTTGGCGTATCAGATGATATCCTATGTTCGATATCTTCGGAGGAGATGTGAGGACAAGCACATGGGCCCAAATTGCAAACTTTGAGGGCCCGTAACTCTTGCATTTCTTCTCGGATTTCAAAAATCCTTTCCGGTATGAGTTTGTTTTCGTTCGGGAAATACATAAACTTAAATATATGAATGTCAATCAAAATTTTATTTTGCAAACAATTTGCCCCCCACCCCAGTGTCAAAATATATGTCTGACCCTGTCAAAATTTCCTTCTCTGACTAAACTGACAACGGTCAACACGACTATGAAAACCACATGCAGTTATCTGGAATGATACAAGAGGACAACAGAGTACAATCAAATAGAGGTTTGCCAACTATGGGCGGTAACTCCTCAGGGAAAGCGCGGACACAAGTTCTGATGCCCGTGGGCAGTAGGGCATATCGAGATGTGTATACAGTCCAATTTTCGATGCTCTGCTCCTTATAATTTCCGAGATAATAAAATGACATTTTTTCATATAAAGGGAGATAACTCTACGGGGTAAATGCGGACAATATCCGTTATGAGCCAAAGGCATAGAACTCATTTACCCCAACATACTTACCAAACTTGAGTTTTCTAGTACTAATACATTCCGAGATTTGGGCGTTGAAAAATACTGTAGTATAATAATAATAATAATGAAAAATAATCGAAAAAGGGCCATAACTCTGTTAAAAGATATTGGACCAACATCCGGATACCATTATTTTTAGTAGACCTTAGATGCCTTCATTCGCTAGAGATTTCGCGGTCCTCCTCCCATTAGTTTCTGAGTATTTCCAATTAAACAGAAAACGGCCGCAGTAGAAAAACAATATACTTCCTTGGTTACACCATGGAAGTATAATAATAGGATCAATCATGAGTGGAAAGAATCGCAGTTTATGGACGGAAAATATGAAGTATGGTGATTATATGTTGTCCTAATATGTGTAGGTTGATCTCAAGTGTTTGGACGTGACCCCACCCCTGCCTCGAAATTGGGTGACGGGATTGGGAAAACATCAACCCCTGGCACAAACTGCTAAGTTTGAGGCCCCGTAACTTCGTCAGTTTCCAACGGATTTTAAAGTTGTTTCCAGTTTTGTGATTTGCGGCTGACATAGATTGCATAGTATAAATTTCATCTGATTTGGAGACGGATAACACTTTGATTATTGGAAAGCATATGGGCCCAAATTCAAACTTGTACGGCCAAAATCTCCGCCATTTTCCAACGTATTTACGATCTGTCTTCAGCTTCGAGATCGGCTGATGTTGCAGATATTATATTCTAAGTTTCATCTGATTCCGAGAAGAATTAAAATTCGGCACCACGGACCACCCCTCCCCAGACCCACAATAATGAACCGACACTGGCAAAATTTGGCCCACCGCGTGCCGTCTCCAGTCCGTACGCATTTTCGTATCAGATGACATCCTATGTTCGATATCTTCGGAGGAGATGTGTTATCAAGCACATGGGCCCAAAATTGCAAAGTTTGAGGGCCCGCGATTCTTTTAGTTTTCGATGGATTTTCGAAATTCTTCCAGTTTCTAGATCGGCTGATGTTGCAGATGTTATATTCCAAGTTTCATCTGATTCCGAGAAGAATTAAAAATTGGTACCACGGACCACCCCTCCCCAGACCCACAATAATGAACAGACACTGGCAAAATTTGGCCCACCGCGTGCTCTCTTCCGTCCGCACACGTTGGCGTATCAGATGATATCCTATGTTCGATATCTTCGGAGGAGATGTGAGGACAAGCACATGGGCCCAAATTGCAAACTTTGAGGGCCCGTAACTCTTGCATTTCTTCTCGGATTTCAAAAATCCTTTCCGGTATGAGTTTGTTTTCGTTCGGGAAATACATAAACTTAAATATATGAATGTCAATCAAAATTTTATTTTGCAAACAATTTGCCCCCCACCCCAGTGTCAAAATATATGTCTGACCCTGTCAAAATTTCCTTCTCTGACTAAACTGACAACGGTCAACACGACTATGAAAACCACATGCAGTTATCTGGAATGATACAAGAGGACAACAGAGTACAATCAAATAGAGGTTTGCCAACTATGGGCGGTAACTCCTCAGGGAAAGCGCGGACACAAGTTCTGATGCCCGTGGGCAGTAGGGCATATCGAGATGTGTATACAGTCCAATTTTCGATGCTCTGCTCCTTATAATTTCCGAGATAATAAAATGACATTTTTTCATATAAAGGGAGATAACTCTACGGGGTAAATGCGGACAATATCCGTTATGAGCCAAAGGCATAGAACTCATTTACCCCAACATACTTACCAAACTTGAGTTTTCTAGTACTAATACATTCCGAGATTTGGGCGTTGAAAAATACTGTAGTATAATAATAATAATAATGAAAAATAATCGAAAAAGGGCCATAACTCTGTTAAAAGATATTGGACCAACATCCGGATACCATTATTTTTAGTAGACCTTAGATGCCTTCATTCGCTAGAGATTTCGCGGTCCTCCTCCCATTAGTTTCTGAGTATTTCCAATTAAACAGAAAACGGCCGCAGTAGAAAAACAATATACTTCCTTGGTTACACCATGGAAGTATAATAATAGGATCAATCATGAGTGGAAAGAATCGCAGTTTATGGACGGAAAATATGAAGTATGGTGATTATATGTTGTCCTAATATGTGTAGGTTGATCTCAAGTGTTTGGACGTGACCCCACCCCTGCCTCGAAATTGGGTGACGGGATTGGGAAAACATCAACCCCTGGCACAAACTGCTAAGTTTGAGGCCCCGTAACTTCGTCAGTTTCCAACGGATTTTAAAGTTGTTTCCAGTTTTGTGATTTGCGGCTGACATAGATTGCATAGTATAAATTTCATCTGATTTGGAGACGGATAACACTTTGATTATTGGAAAGCATATGGGCCCAAATTCAAACTTGTACGGCCAAAATCTCCGCCATTTTCCAACGTATTTACGATCTGTCTTCAGCTTCGAGATCGGCTGATGTTGCAGATATTATATTCTAAGTTTCATCTGATTCCGAGAAGAATTAAAATTCGGCACCACGGACCACCCCTCCCCAGACCCACAATAATGAACCGACACTGGCAAAATTTGGCCCACCGCGTGCCGTCTCCAGTCCGTACGCATTTTCGTATCAGATGACATCCTATGTTCGATATCTTCGGAGGAGATGTGTTATCAAGCACATGGGCCCAAAATTGCAAAGTTTGAGGGCCCGCGATTCTTTTAGTTTTCGATGGATTTTCGAAATTCTTCCAGTTTCTAGATCGGCTGATGTTGCAGATGTTATATTCCAAGTTTCATCTGATTCCGAGAAGAATTAAAAATTGGTACCACGGACCACCCCTCCCCAGACCCACAATAATGAACAGACACTGGCAAAATTTGGCCCACCGCGTGCTCTCTTCCGTCCGCACACGTTGGCGTATCAGATGATATCCTATGTTCGATATCTTCGGAGGAGATGTGAGGACAAGCACATGGGCCCAAATTGCAAACTTTGAGGGCCCGTAACTCTTGCATTTCTTCTCGGATTTCAAAAATCCTTTCCGGTATGAGTTTGTTTTCGTTCGGGAAATACATAAACTTAAATATATGAATGTCAATCAAAATTTTATTTTGCAAACAATTTGCCCCCCACCCCAGTGTCAAAATATATGTCTGACCCTGTCAAAATTTCCTTCTCTGACTAAACTGACAACGGTCAACACGACTATGAAAACCACATGCAGTTATCTGGAATGATACAAGAGGACAACAGAGTACAATCAAATAGAGGTTTGCCAACTATGGGCGGTAACTCCTCAGGGAAAGCGCGGACACAAGTTCTGATGCCCGTGGGCAGTAGGGCATATCGAGATGTGTATACAGTCCAATTTTCGATGCTCTGCTCCTTATAATTTCCGAGATAATAAAATGACATTTTTTCATATAAAGGGAGATAACTCTACGGGGTAAATGCGGACAATATCCGTTATGAGCCAAAGGCATAGAACTCATTTACCCCAACATACTTACCAAACTTGAGTTTTCTAGTACTAATACATTCCGAGATTTGGGCGTTGAAAAATACTGTAGTATAATAATAATAATAATGAAAAATAATCGAAAAAGGGCCATAACTCTGTTAAAAGATATTGGACCAACATCCGGATACCATTATTTTTAGTAGACCTTAGATGCCTTCATTCGCTAGAGATTTCGCGGTCCTCCTCCCATTAGTTTCTGAGTATTTCCAATTAAACAGAAAACGGCCGCAGTAGAAAAACAATATACTTCCTTGGTTACACCATGGAAGTATAATAATAGGATCAATCATGAGTGGAAAGAATCGCAGTTTATGGACGGAAAATATGAAGTATGGTGATTATATGTTGTCCTAATATGTGTAGGTTGATCTCAAGTGTTTGGACGTGACCCCACCCCTGCCTCGAAATTGGGTGACGGGATTGGGAAAACATCAACCCCTGGCACAAACTGCTAAGTTTGAGGCCCCGTAACTTCGTCAGTTTCCAACGGATTTTAAAGTTGTTTCCAGTTTTGTGATTTGCGGCTGACATAGATTGCATAGTATAAATTTCATCTGATTTGGAGACGGATAACACTTTGATTATTGGAAAGCATATGGGCCCAAATTCAAACTTGTACGGCCAAAATCTCCGCCATTTTCCAACGTATTTACGATCTGTCTTCAGCTTCGAGATCGGCTGATGTTGCAGATATTATATTCTAAGTTTCATCTGATTCCGAGAAGAATTAAAATTCGGCACCACGGACCACCCCTCCCCAGACCCACAATAATGAACCGACACTGGCAAAATTTGGCCCACCGCGTGCCGTCTCCAGTCCGTACGCATTTTCGTATCAGATGACATCCTATGTTCGATATCTTCGGAGGAGATGTGTTATCAAGCACATGGGCCCAAAATTGCAAAGTTTGAGGGCCCGCGATTCTTTTAGTTTTCGATGGATTTTCGAAATTCTTCCAGTTTCTAGATCGGCTGATGTTGCAGATGTTATATTCCAAGTTTCATCTGATTCCGAGAAGAATTAAAAATTGGTACCACGGACCACCCCTCCCCAGACCCACAATAATGAACAGACACTGGCAAAATTTGGCCCACCGCGTGCTCTCTTCCGTCCGCACACGTTGGCGTATCAGATGATATCCTATGTTCGATATCTTCGGAGGAGATGTGAGGACAAGCACATGGGCCCAAATTGCAAACTTTGAGGGCCCGTAACTCTTGCATTTCTTCTCGGATTTCAAAAATCCTTTCCGGTATGAGTTTGTTTTCGTTCGGGAAATACATAAACTTAAATATATGAATGTCAATCAAAATTTTATTTTGCAAACAATTTGCCCCCCACCCCAGTGTCAAAATATATGTCTGACCCTGTCAAAATTTCCTTCTCTGACTAAACTGACAACGGTCAACACGACTATGAAAACCACATGCAGTTATCTGGAATGATACAAGAGGACAACAGAGTACAATCAAATAGAGGTTTGCCAACTATGGGCGGTAACTCCTCAGGGAAAGCGCGGACACAAGTTCTGATGCCCGTGGGCAGTAGGGCATATCGAGATGTGTATACAGTCCAATTTTCGATGCTCTGCTCCTTATAATTTCCGAGATAATAAAATGACATTTTTTCATATAAAGGGAGATAACTCTACGGGGTAAATGCGGACAATATCCGTTATGAGCCAAAGGCATAGAACTCATTTACCCCAACATACTTACCAAACTTGAGTTTTCTAGTACTAATACATTCCGAGATTTGGGCGTTGAAAAATACTGTAGTATAATAATAATAATAATGAAAAATAATCGAAAAAGGGCCATAACTCTGTTAAAAGATATTGGACCAACATCCGGATACCATTATTTTTAGTAGACCTTAGATGCCTTCATTCGCTAGAGATTTCGCGGTCCTCCTCCCATTAGTTTCTGAGTATTTCCAATTAAACAGAAAACGGCCGCAGTAGAAAAACAATATACTTCCTTGGTTACACCATGGAAGTATAATAATAGGATCAATCATGAGTGGAAAGAATCGCAGTTTATGGACGGAAAATATGAAGTATGGTGATTATATGTTGTCCTAATATGTGTAGGTTGATCTCAAGTGTTTGGACGTGACCCCACCCCTGCCTCGAAATTGGGTGACGGGATTGGGAAAACATCAACCCCTGGCACAAACTGCTAAGTTTGAGGCCCCGTAACTTCGTCAGTTTCCAACGGATTTTAAAGTTGTTTCCAGTTTTGTGATTTGCGGCTGACATAGATTGCATAGTATAAATTTCATCTGATTTGGAGACGGATAACACTTTGATTATTGGAAAGCATATGGGCCCAAATTCAAACTTGTACGGCCAAAATCTCCGCCATTTTCCAACGTATTTACGATCTGTCTTCAGCTTCGAGATCGGCTGATGTTGCAGATATTATATTCTAAGTTTCATCTGATTCCGAGAAGAATTAAAATTCGGCACCACGGACCACCCCTCCCCAGACCCACAATAATGAACCGACACTGGCAAAATTTGGCCCACCGCGTGCCGTCTCCAGTCCGTACGCATTTTCGTATCAGATGACATCCTATGTTCGATATCTTCGGAGGAGATGTGTTATCAAGCACATGGGCCCAAAATTGCAAAGTTTGAGGGCCCGCGATTCTTTTAGTTTTCGATGGATTTTCGAAATTCTTCCAGTTTCTAGATCGGCTGATGTTGCAGATGTTATATTCCAAGTTTCATCTGATTCCGAGAAGAATTAAAAATTGGTACCACGGACCACCCCTCCCCAGACCCACAATAATGAACAGACACTGGCAAAATTTGGCCCACCGCGTGCTCTCTTCCGTCCGCACACGTTGGCGTATCAGATGATATCCTATGTTCGATATCTTCGGAGGAGATGTGAGGACAAGCACATGGGCCCAAATTGCAAACTTTGAGGGCCCGTAACTCTTGCATTTCTTCTCGGATTTCAAAAATCCTTTCCGGTATGAGTTTGTTTTCGTTCGGGAAATACATAAACTTAAATATATGAATGTCAATCAAAATTTTATTTTGCAAACAATTTGCCCCCCACCCCAGTGTCAAAATATATGTCTGACCCTGTCAAAATTTCCTTCTCTGACTAAACTGACAACGGTCAACACGACTATGAAAACCACATGCAGTTATCTGGAATGATACAAGAGGACAACAGAGTACAATCAAATAGAGGTTTGCCAACTATGGGCGGTAACTCCTCAGGGAAAGCGCGGACACAAGTTCTGATGCCCGTGGGCAGTAGGGCATATCGAGATGTGTATACAGTCCAATTTTCGATGCTCTGCTCCTTATAATTTCCGAGATAATAAAATGACATTTTTTCATATAAAGGGAGATAACTCTACGGGGTAAATGCGGACAATATCCGTTATGAGCCAAAGGCATAGAACTCATTTACCCCAACATACTTACCAAACTTGAGTTTTCTAGTACTAATACATTCCGAGATTTGGGCGTTGAAAAATACTGTAGTATAATAATAATAATAATGAAAAATAATCGAAAAAGGGCCATAACTCTGTTAAAAGATATTGGACCAACATCCGGATACCATTATTTTTAGTAGACCTTAGATGCCTTCATTCGCTAGAGATTTCGCGGTCCTCCTCCCATTAGTTTCTGAGTATTTCCAATTAAACAGAAAACGGCCGCAGTAGAAAAACAATATACTTCCTTGGTTACACCATGGAAGTATAATAATAGGATCAATCATGAGTGGAAAGAATCGCAGTTTATGGACGGAAAATATGAAGTATGGTGATTATATGTTGTCCTAATATGTGTAGGTTGATCTCAAGTGTTTGGACGTGACCCCACCCCTGCCTCGAAATTGGGTGACGGGATTGGGAAAACATCAACCCCTGGCACAAACTGCTAAGTTTGAGGCCCCGTAACTTCGTCAGTTTCCAACGGATTTTAAAGTTGTTTCCAGTTTTGTGATTTGCGGCTGACATAGATTGCATAGTATAAATTTCATCTGATTTGGAGACGGATAACACTTTGATTATTGGAAAGCATATGGGCCCAAATTCAAACTTGTACGGCCAAAATCTCCGCCATTTTCCAACGTATTTACGATCTGTCTTCAGCTTCGAGATCGGCTGATGTTGCAGATATTATATTCTAAGTTTCATCTGATTCCGAGAAGAATTAAAATTCGGCACCACGGACCACCCCTCCCCAGACCCACAATAATGAACCGACACTGGCAAAATTTGGCCCACCGCGTGCCGTCTCCAGTCCGTACGCATTTTCGTATCAGATGACATCCTATGTTCGATATCTTCGGAGGAGATGTGTTATCAAGCACATGGGCCCAAAATTGCAAAGTTTGAGGGCCCGCGATTCTTTTAGTTTTCGATGGATTTTCGAAATTCTTCCAGTTTCTAGATCGGCTGATGTTGCAGATGTTATATTCCAAGTTTCATCTGATTCCGAGAAGAATTAAAAATTGGTACCACGGACCACCCCTCCCCAGACCCACAATAATGAACAGACACTGGCAAAATTTGGCCCACCGCGTGCTCTCTTCCGTCCGCACACGTTGGCGTATCAGATGATATCCTATGTTCGATATCTTCGGAGGAGATGTGAGGACAAGCACATGGGCCCAAATTGCAAACTTTGAGGGCCCGTAACTCTTGCATTTCTTCTCGGATTTCAAAAATCCTTTCCGGTATGAGTTTGTTTTCGTTCGGGAAATACATAAACTTAAATATATGAATGTCAATCAAAATTTTATTTTGCAAACAATTTGCCCCCCACCCCAGTGTCAAAATATATGTCTGACCCTGTCAAAATTTCCTTCTCTGACTAAACTGACAACGGTCAACACGACTATGAAAACCACATGCAGTTATCTGGAATGATACAAGAGGACAACAGAGTACAATCAAATAGAGGTTTGCCAACTATGGGCGGTAACTCCTCAGGGAAAGCGCGGACACAAGTTCTGATGCCCGTGGGCAGTAGGGCATATCGAGATGTGTATACAGTCCAATTTTCGATGCTCTGCTCCTTATAATTTCCGAGATAATAAAATGACATTTTTTCATATAAAGGGAGATAACTCTACGGGGTAAATGCGGACAATATCCGTTATGAGCCAAAGGCATAGAACTCATTTACCCCAACATACTTACCAAACTTGAGTTTTCTAGTACTAATACATTCCGAGATTTGGGCGTTGAAAAATACTGTAGTATAATAATAATAATAATGAAAAATAATCGAAAAAGGGCCATAACTCTGTTAAAAGATATTGGACCAACATCCGGATACCATTATTTTTAGTAGACCTTAGATGCCTTCATTCGCTAGAGATTTCGCGGTCCTCCTCCCATTAGTTTCTGAGTATTTCCAATTAAACAGAAAACGGCCGCAGTAGAAAAACAATATACTTCCTTGGTTACACCATGGAAGTATAATAATAGGATCAATCATGAGTGGAAAGAATCGCAGTTTATGGACGGAAAATATGAAGTATGGTGATTATATGTTGTCCTAATATGTGTAGGTTGATCTCAAGTGTTTGGACGTGACCCCACCCCTGCCTCGAAATTGGGTGACGGGATTGGGAAAACATCAACCCCTGGCACAAACTGCTAAGTTTGAGGCCCCGTAACTTCGTCAGTTTCCAACGGATTTTAAAGTTGTTTCCAGTTTTGTGATTTGCGGCTGACATAGATTGCATAGTATAAATTTCATCTGATTTGGAGACGGATAACACTTTGATTATTGGAAAGCATATGGGCCCAAATTCAAACTTGTACGGCCAAAATCTCCGCCATTTTCCAACGTATTTACGATCTGTCTTCAGCTTCGAGATCGGCTGATGTTGCAGATATTATATTCTAAGTTTCATCTGATTCCGAGAAGAATTAAAATTCGGCACCACGGACCACCCCTCCCCAGACCCACAATAATGAACCGACACTGGCAAAATTTGGCCCACCGCGTGCCGTCTCCAGTCCGTACGCATTTTCGTATCAGATGACATCCTATGTTCGATATCTTCGGAGGAGATGTGTTATCAAGCACATGGGCCCAAAATTGCAAAGTTTGAGGGCCCGCGATTCTTTTAGTTTTCGATGGATTTTCGAAATTCTTCCAGTTTCTAGATCGGCTGATGTTGCAGATGTTATATTCCAAGTTTCATCTGATTCCGAGAAGAATTAAAAATTGGTACCACGGACCACCCCTCCCCAGACCCACAATAATGAACAGACACTGGCAAAATTTGGCCCACCGCGTGCTCTCTTCCGTCCGCACACGTTGGCGTATCAGATGATATCCTATGTTCGATATCTTCGGAGGAGATGTGAGGACAAGCACATGGGCCCAAATTGCAAACTTTGAGGGCCCGTAACTCTTGCATTTCTTCTCGGATTTCAAAAATCCTTTCCGGTATGAGTTTGTTTTCGTTCGGGAAATACATAAACTTAAATATATGAATGTCAATCAAAATTTTATTTTGCAAACAATTTGCCCCCCACCCCAGTGTCAAAATATATGTCTGACCCTGTCAAAATTTCCTTCTCTGACTAAACTGACAACGGTCAACACGACTATGAAAACCACATGCAGTTATCTGGAATGATACAAGAGGACAACAGAGTACAATCAAATAGAGGTTTGCCAACTATGGGCGGTAACTCCTCAGGGAAAGCGCGGACACAAGTTCTGATGCCCGTGGGCAGTAGGGCATATCGAGATGTGTATACAGTCCAATTTTCGATGCTCTGCTCCTTATAATTTCCGAGATAATAAAATGACATTTTTTCATATAAAGGGAGATAACTCTACGGGGTAAATGCGGACAATATCCGTTATGAGCCAAAGGCATAGAACTCATTTACCCCAACATACTTACCAAACTTGAGTTTTCTAGTACTAATACATTCCGAGATTTGGGCGTTGAAAAATACTGTAGTATAATAATAATAATAATGAAAAATAATCGAAAAAGGGCCATAACTCTGTTAAAAGATATTGGACCAACATCCGGATACCATTATTTTTAGTAGACCTTAGATGCCTTCATTCGCTAGAGATTTCGCGGTCCTCCTCCCATTAGTTTCTGAGTATTTCCAATTAAACAGAAAACGGCCGCAGTAGAAAAACAATATACTTCCTTGGTTACACCATGGAAGTATAATAATAGGATCAATCATGAGTGGAAAGAATCGCAGTTTATGGACGGAAAATATGAAGTATGGTGATTATATGTTGTCCTAATATGTGTAGGTTGATCTCAAGTGTTTGGACGTGACCCCACCCCTGCCTCGAAATTGGGTGACGGGATTGGGAAAACATCAACCCCTGGCACAAACTGCTAAGTTTGAGGCCCCGTAACTTCGTCAGTTTCCAACGGATTTTAAAGTTGTTTCCAGTTTTGTGATTTGCGGCTGACATAGATTGCATAGTATAAATTTCATCTGATTTGGAGACGGATAACACTTTGATTATTGGAAAGCATATGGGCCCAAATTCAAACTTGTACGGCCAAAATCTCCGCCATTTTCCAACGTATTTACGATCTGTCTTCAGCTTCGAGATCGGCTGATGTTGCAGATATTATATTCTAAGTTTCATCTGATTCCGAGAAGAATTAAAATTCGGCACCACGGACCACCCCTCCCCAGACCCACAATAATGAACCGACACTGGCAAAATTTGGCCCACCGCGTGCCGTCTCCAGTCCGTACGCATTTTCGTATCAGATGACATCCTATGTTCGATATCTTCGGAGGAGATGTGTTATCAAGCACATGGGCCCAAAATTGCAAAGTTTGAGGGCCCGCGATTCTTTTAGTTTTCGATGGATTTTCGAAATTCTTCCAGTTTCTAGATCGGCTGATGTTGCAGATGTTATATTCCAAGTTTCATCTGATTCCGAGAAGAATTAAAAATTGGTACCACGGACCACCCCTCCCCAGACCCACAATAATGAACAGACACTGGCAAAATTTGGCCCACCGCGTGCTCTCTTCCGTCCGCACACGTTGGCGTATCAGATGATATCCTATGTTCGATATCTTCGGAGGAGATGTGAGGACAAGCACATGGGCCCAAATTGCAAACTTTGAGGGCCCGTAACTCTTGCATTTCTTCTCGGATTTCAAAAATCCTTTCCGGTATGAGTTTGTTTTCGTTCGGGAAATACATAAACTTAAATATATGAATGTCAATCAAAATTTTATTTTGCAAACAATTTGCCCCCCACCCCAGTGTCAAAATATATGTCTGACCCTGTCAAAATTTCCTTCTCTGACTAAACTGACAACGGTCAACACGACTATGAAAACCACATGCAGTTATCTGGAATGATACAAGAGGACAACAGAGTACAATCAAATAGAGGTTTGCCAACTATGGGCGGTAACTCCTCAGGGAAAGCGCGGACACAAGTTCTGATGCCCGTGGGCAGTAGGGCATATCGAGATGTGTATACAGTCCAATTTTCGATGCTCTGCTCCTTATAATTTCCGAGATAATAAAATGACATTTTTTCATATAAAGGGAGATAACTCTACGGGGTAAATGCGGACAATATCCGTTATGAGCCAAAGGCATAGAACTCATTTACCCCAACATACTTACCAAACTTGAGTTTTCTAGTACTAATACATTCCGAGATTTGGGCGTTGAAAAATACTGTAGTATAATAATAATAATAATGAAAAATAATCGAAAAAGGGCCATAACTCTGTTAAAAGATATTGGACCAACATCCGGATACCATTATTTTTAGTAGACCTTAGATGCCTTCATTCGCTAGAGATTTCGCGGTCCTCCTCCCATTAGTTTCTGAGTATTTCCAATTAAACAGAAAACGGCCGCAGTAGAAAAACAATATACTTCCTTGGTTACACCATGGAAGTATAATAATAGGATCAATCATGAGTGGAAAGAATCGCAGTTTATGGACGGAAAATATGAAGTATGGTGATTATATGTTGTCCTAATATGTGTAGGTTGATCTCAAGTGTTTGGACGTGACCCCACCCCTGCCTCGAAATTGGGTGACGGGATTGGGAAAACATCAACCCCTGGCACAAACTGCTAAGTTTGAGGCCCCGTAACTTCGTCAGTTTCCAACGGATTTTAAAGTTGTTTCCAGTTTTGTGATTTGCGGCTGACATAGATTGCATAGTATAAATTTCATCTGATTTGGAGACGGATAACACTTTGATTATTGGAAAGCATATGGGCCCAAATTCAAACTTGTACGGCCAAAATCTCCGCCATTTTCCAACGTATTTACGATCTGTCTTCAGCTTCGAGATCGGCTGATGTTGCAGATATTATATTCTAAGTTTCATCTGATTCCGAGAAGAATTAAAATTCGGCACCACGGACCACCCCTCCCCAGACCCACAATAATGAACCGACACTGGCAAAATTTGGCCCACCGCGTGCCGTCTCCAGTCCGTACGCATTTTCGTATCAGATGACATCCTATGTTCGATATCTTCGGAGGAGATGTGTTATCAAGCACATGGGCCCAAAATTGCAAAGTTTGAGGGCCCGCGATTCTTTTAGTTTTCGATGGATTTTCGAAATTCTTCCAGTTTCTAGATCGGCTGATGTTGCAGATGTTATATTCCAAGTTTCATCTGATTCCGAGAAGAATTAAAAATTGGTACCACGGACCACCCCTCCCCAGACCCACAATAATGAACAGACACTGGCAAAATTTGGCCCACCGCGTGCTCTCTTCCGTCCGCACACGTTGGCGTATCAGATGATATCCTATGTTCGATATCTTCGGAGGAGATGTGAGGACAAGCACATGGGCCCAAATTGCAAACTTTGAGGGCCCGTAACTCTTGCATTTCTTCTCGGATTTCAAAAATCCTTTCCGGTATGAGTTTGTTTTCGTTCGGGAAATACATAAACTTAAATATATGAATGTCAATCAAAATTTTATTTTGCAAACAATTTGCCCCCCACCCCAGTGTCAAAATATATGTCTGACCCTGTCAAAATTTCCTTCTCTGACTAAACTGACAACGGTCAACACGACTATGAAAACCACATGCAGTTATCTGGAATGATACAAGAGGACAACAGAGTACAATCAAATAGAGGTTTGCCAACTATGGGCGGTAACTCCTCAGGGAAAGCGCGGACACAAGTTCTGATGCCCGTGGGCAGTAGGGCATATCGAGATGTGTATACAGTCCAATTTTCGATGCTCTGCTCCTTATAATTTCCGAGATAATAAAATGACATTTTTTCATATAAAGGGAGATAACTCTACGGGGTAAATGCGGACAATATCCGTTATGAGCCAAAGGCATAGAACTCATTTACCCCAACATACTTACCAAACTTGAGTTTTCTAGTACTAATACATTCCGAGATTTGGGCGTTGAAAAATACTGTAGTATAATAATAATAATAATGAAAAATAATCGAAAAAGGGCCATAACTCTGTTAAAAGATATTGGACCAACATCCGGATACCATTATTTTTAGTAGACCTTAGATGCCTTCATTCGCTAGAGATTTCGCGGTCCTCCTCCCATTAGTTTCTGAGTATTTCCAATTAAACAGAAAACGGCCGCAGTAGAAAAACAATATACTTCCTTGGTTACACCATGGAAGTATAATAATAGGATCAATCATGAGTGGAAAGAATCGCAGTTTATGGACGGAAAATATGAAGTATGGTGATTATATGTTGTCCTAATATGTGTAGGTTGATCTCAAGTGTTTGGACGTGACCCCACCCCTGCCTCGAAATTGGGTGACGGGATTGGGAAAACATCAACCCCTGGCACAAACTGCTAAGTTTGAGGCCCCGTAACTTCGTCAGTTTCCAACGGATTTTAAAGTTGTTTCCAGTTTTGTGATTTGCGGCTGACATAGATTGCATAGTATAAATTTCATCTGATTTGGAGACGGATAACACTTTGATTATTGGAAAGCATATGGGCCCAAATTCAAACTTGTACGGCCAAAATCTCCGCCATTTTCCAACGTATTTACGATCTGTCTTCAGCTTCGAGATCGGCTGATGTTGCAGATATTATATTCTAAGTTTCATCTGATTCCGAGAAGAATTAAAATTCGGCACCACGGACCACCCCTCCCCAGACCCACAATAATGAACCGACACTGGCAAAATTTGGCCCACCGCGTGCCGTCTCCAGTCCGTACGCATTTTCGTATCAGATGACATCCTATGTTCGATATCTTCGGAGGAGATGTGTTATCAAGCACATGGGCCCAAAATTGCAAAGTTTGAGGGCCCGCGATTCTTTTAGTTTTCGATGGATTTTCGAAATTCTTCCAGTTTCTAGATCGGCTGATGTTGCAGATGTTATATTCCAAGTTTCATCTGATTCCGAGAAGAATTAAAAATTGGTACCACGGACCACCCCTCCCCAGACCCACAATAATGAACAGACACTGGCAAAATTTGGCCCACCGCGTGCTCTCTTCCGTCCGCACACGTTGGCGTATCAGATGATATCCTATGTTCGATATCTTCGGAGGAGATGTGAGGACAAGCACATGGGCCCAAATTGCAAACTTTGAGGGCCCGTAACTCTTGCATTTCTTCTCGGATTTCAAAAATCCTTTCCGGTATGAGTTTGTTTTCGTTCGGGAAATACATAAACTTAAATATATGAATGTCAATCAAAATTTTATTTTGCAAACAATTTGCCCCCCACCCCAGTGTCAAAATATATGTCTGACCCTGTCAAAATTTCCTTCTCTGACTAAACTGACAACGGTCAACACGACTATGAAAACCACATGCAGTTATCTGGAATGATACAAGAGGACAACAGAGTACAATCAAATAGAGGTTTGCCAACTATGGGCGGTAACTCCTCAGGGAAAGCGCGGACACAAGTTCTGATGCCCGTGGGCAGTAGGGCATATCGAGATGTGTATACAGTCCAATTTTCGATGCTCTGCTCCTTATAATTTCCGAGATAATAAAATGACATTTTTTCATATAAAGGGAGATAACTCTACGGGGTAAATGCGGACAATATCCGTTATGAGCCAAAGGCATAGAACTCATTTACCCCAACATACTTACCAAACTTGAGTTTTCTAGTACTAATACATTCCGAGATTTGGGCGTTGAAAAATACTGTAGTATAATAATAATAATAATGAAAAATAATCGAAAAAGGGCCATAACTCTGTTAAAAGATATTGGACCAACATCCGGATACCATTATTTTTAGTAGACCTTAGATGCCTTCATTCGCTAGAGATTTCGCGGTCCTCCTCCCATTAGTTTCTGAGTATTTCCAATTAAACAGAAAACGGCCGCAGTAGAAAAACAATATACTTCCTTGGTTACACCATGGAAGTATAATAATAGGATCAATCATGAGTGGAAAGAATCGCAGTTTATGGACGGAAAATATGAAGTATGGTGATTATATGTTGTCCTAATATGTGTAGGTTGATCTCAAGTGTTTGGACGTGACCCCACCCCTGCCTCGAAATTGGGTGACGGGATTGGGAAAACATCAACCCCTGGCACAAACTGCTAAGTTTGAGGCCCCGTAACTTCGTCAGTTTCCAACGGATTTTAAAGTTGTTTCCAGTTTTGTGATTTGCGGCTGACATAGATTGCATAGTATAAATTTCATCTGATTTGGAGACGGATAACACTTTGATTATTGGAAAGCATATGGGCCCAAATTCAAACTTGTACGGCCAAAATCTCCGCCATTTTCCAACGTATTTACGATCTGTCTTCAGCTTCGAGATCGGCTGATGTTGCAGATATTATATTCTAAGTTTCATCTGATTCCGAGAAGAATTAAAATTCGGCACCACGGACCACCCCTCCCCAGACCCACAATAATGAACCGACACTGGCAAAATTTGGCCCACCGCGTGCCGTCTCCAGTCCGTACGCATTTTCGTATCAGATGACATCCTATGTTCGATATCTTCGGAGGAGATGTGTTATCAAGCACATGGGCCCAAAATTGCAAAGTTTGAGGGCCCGCGATTCTTTTAGTTTTCGATGGATTTTCGAAATTCTTCCAGTTTCTAGATCGGCTGATGTTGCAGATGTTATATTCCAAGTTTCATCTGATTCCGAGAAGAATTAAAAATTGGTACCACGGACCACCCCTCCCCAGACCCACAATAATGAACAGACACTGGCAAAATTTGGCCCACCGCGTGCTCTCTTCCGTCCGCACACGTTGGCGTATCAGATGATATCCTATGTTCGATATCTTCGGAGGAGATGTGAGGACAAGCACATGGGCCCAAATTGCAAACTTTGAGGGCCCGTAACTCTTGCATTTCTTCTCGGATTTCAAAAATCCTTTCCGGTATGAGTTTGTTTTCGTTCGGGAAATACATAAACTTAAATATATGAATGTCAATCAAAATTTTATTTTGCAAACAATTTGCCCCCCACCCCAGTGTCAAAATATATGTCTGACCCTGTCAAAATTTCCTTCTCTGACTAAACTGACAACGGTCAACACGACTATGAAAACCACATGCAGTTATCTGGAATGATACAAGAGGACAACAGAGTACAATCAAATAGAGGTTTGCCAACTATGGGCGGTAACTCCTCAGGGAAAGCGCGGACACAAGTTCTGATGCCCGTGGGCAGTAGGGCATATCGAGATGTGTATACAGTCCAATTTTCGATGCTCTGCTCCTTATAATTTCCGAGATAATAAAATGACATTTTTTCATATAAAGGGAGATAACTCTACGGGGTAAATGCGGACAATATCCGTTATGAGCCAAAGGCATAGAACTCATTTACCCCAACATACTTACCAAACTTGAGTTTTCTAGTACTAATACATTCCGAGATTTGGGCGTTGAAAAATACTGTAGTATAATAATAATAATAATGAAAAATAATCGAAAAAGGGCCATAACTCTGTTAAAAGATATTGGACCAACATCCGGATACCATTATTTTTAGTAGACCTTAGATGCCTTCATTCGCTAGAGATTTCGCGGTCCTCCTCCCATTAGTTTCTGAGTATTTCCAATTAAACAGAAAACGGCCGCAGTAGAAAAACAATATACTTCCTTGGTTACACCATGGAAGTATAATAATAGGATCAATCATGAGTGGAAAGAATCGCAGTTTATGGACGGAAAATATGAAGTATGGTGATTATATGTTGTCCTAATATGTGTAGGTTGATCTCAAGTGTTTGGACGTGACCCCACCCCTGCCTCGAAATTGGGTGACGGGATTGGGAAAACATCAACCCCTGGCACAAACTGCTAAGTTTGAGGCCCCGTAACTTCGTCAGTTTCCAACGGATTTTAAAGTTGTTTCCAGTTTTGTGATTTGCGGCTGACATAGATTGCATAGTATAAATTTCATCTGATTTGGAGACGGATAACACTTTGATTATTGGAAAGCATATGGGCCCAAATTCAAACTTGTACGGCCAAAATCTCCGCCATTTTCCAACGTATTTACGATCTGTCTTCAGCTTCGAGATCGGCTGATGTTGCAGATATTATATTCTAAGTTTCATCTGATTCCGAGAAGAATTAAAATTCGGCACCACGGACCACCCCTCCCCAGACCCACAATAATGAACCGACACTGGCAAAATTTGGCCCACCGCGTGCCGTCTCCAGTCCGTACGCATTTTCGTATCAGATGACATCCTATGTTCGATATCTTCGGAGGAGATGTGTTATCAAGCACATGGGCCCAAAATTGCAAAGTTTGAGGGCCCGCGATTCTTTTAGTTTTCGATGGATTTTCGAAATTCTTCCAGTTTCTAGATCGGCTGATGTTGCAGATGTTATATTCCAAGTTTCATCTGATTCCGAGAAGAATTAAAAATTGGTACCACGGACCACCCCTCCCCAGACCCACAATAATGAACAGACACTGGCAAAATTTGGCCCACCGCGTGCTCTCTTCCGTCCGCACACGTTGGCGTATCAGATGATATCCTATGTTCGATATCTTCGGAGGAGATGTGAGGACAAGCACATGGGCCCAAATTGCAAACTTTGAGGGCCCGTAACTCTTGCATTTCTTCTCGGATTTCAAAAATCCTTTCCGGTATGAGTTTGTTTTCGTTCGGGAAATACATAAACTTAAATATATGAATGTCAATCAAAATTTTATTTTGCAAACAATTTGCCCCCCACCCCAGTGTCAAAATATATGTCTGACCCTGTCAAAATTTCCTTCTCTGACTAAACTGACAACGGTCAACACGACTATGAAAACCACATGCAGTTATCTGGAATGATACAAGAGGACAACAGAGTACAATCAAATAGAGGTTTGCCAACTATGGGCGGTAACTCCTCAGGGAAAGCGCGGACACAAGTTCTGATGCCCGTGGGCAGTAGGGCATATCGAGATGTGTATACAGTCCAATTTTCGATGCTCTGCTCCTTATAATTTCCGAGATAATAAAATGACATTTTTTCATATAAAGGGAGATAACTCTACGGGGTAAATGCGGACAATATCCGTTATGAGCCAAAGGCATAGAACTCATTTACCCCAACATACTTACCAAACTTGAGTTTTCTAGTACTAATACATTCCGAGATTTGGGCGTTGAAAAATACTGTAGTATAATAATAATAATAATGAAAAATAATCGAAAAAGGGCCATAACTCTGTTAAAAGATATTGGACCAACATCCGGATACCATTATTTTTAGTAGACCTTAGATGCCTTCATTCGCTAGAGATTTCGCGGTCCTCCTCCCATTAGTTTCTGAGTATTTCCAATTAAACAGAAAACGGCCGCAGTAGAAAAACAATATACTTCCTTGGTTACACCATGGAAGTATAATAATAAAAATCCAGCGTAGGCTGGGCACTCAAAATGTAAAAAATCATTTTCTCAAGTGTCGTTTTGGTCAAAATATCGCTTCTCGACGGGGAAAACTGATCGGAATAATAGCTAAGATGTATTTAGATAGAATTGTCGGAAGAATCTGACCGATTAGGGTGCATTTTGAGAGAATCGAGTGGAGAAATCTTTGGCATCAAACACGTGAATTCTAACAATTACAGTTGCAGACGAGTGCTGTCAGAATCAGAATGACAACAAATTGAACAATCGCAGACCTTAAACTTACCTTTTTGGAAGGTAAATCCAAAAATAAGATATCAAAACAATCCTTCCTAAGCACATTCAAAGATATCCCACAAAATTTAAAAATCTTAGGACCAGGGTTGGGGCGATTACATGCCAATGTAATCGATTACGATTACAATTACTTTTGATTTACAAGATTACGATTACTGATCATTTTTTCGAATTTTTTTAATCGATTACGATTACAATTACTTTAGTAAATGTAATCGATTACTTTTTGATTACATCTGATTATAATTGTTAGTTTCCAACCATTTTGATCGCATAGGAATAAATAATGAAATAATTAAAATTAACATATCAAATTTGATTGAATAAAGACATCACTGCATAACATGGAAACAAGAAACGACTGAAACAATATAAAGAAGCAACCAATAAACATATAAACTTTTTACATTTACATGTATTGGAAAGGTTTCATCATGAAGTTATGCACCAACTTATTGGGAATACATTATGTTTTATGTGTATTTATTTATGTAAATATATTTTAATATATTTTAAATTTTCTTACATGCATTCAAACTAACACATACTATTTATAAAATATCACCAGAAGCAATTATAAATTATTTGCATGTTCTGTTAGATTCAATACTCAACACAATGAAGATAACACTAATATTTATTTGATGATCATCCGTTGTTAATCCTGATGACAATTAAATGAGGCTTAACTCCATGAGTGCAGTAAATGACGAACCAGCTAATTAGGTCTACCGATGTACATCACACCTGCTTTGGTCAGTTAATTAGCCCTATTGTACCAGTGTGACTCTACAGCCATTGTCTGCAGTAGTCAATTTAATCCTAATTTAAGTCGGCTAGCCTATTTATTCATATTAAAACATTTCATTGTCTGTATCACAAGTTTATTGCCATCCGTGCTGTATTCAACAATTGTGTGTTGTTATCTGTGTCCACTGCCATAATGTACATACACACTGTACCACTAACATAACACATGAGAAATTGTACTAACTTTTTAACATGTTGTTTGTATATTTGCACACTCCACAGTACCACATTATGAGCCTATGAATATCCAATAGCCATCCATATGGATATTTTAGTAAAAGTAATCAAAAAGTAATCAAAATGTAATCATGATTACAGGTACATTTGTAAGTAATCGATTACGATTACTTGTAATCAAGAAATGTCATGATTACTGATTACAGACGATTACTCCAAATTGTGTAATCGATTACTTTGATTACGATTACTGATTACGATTACCCCAACCCTGCTTATGACGCAGAAACAGTAGAAAATTACTCGAAATGAATGAATTTAAATCACGCTTCCGAGACGAAGCGAGACATGATTGTACGATTTGATGCGCCTTGTTTACGATGACGTCATTTTCGTTGTTCCCCAACCTTAACCCTTTCCACTTACAACGACATTTCAATTGGTTGAAATTTAAAATTTCTCAAGTTTCATCTCAACCTGAATCTAGTTACCCAATTGGCAGAAATACATTAGCAGTATATTCAGTTTTATCAGTTATAACTATAATTTTATTGACGATATGATCTCAACATCATAATATGAAACTGTTTATGGCGGTGTTATCCAAACGTGTGCTTTGATAATGATTATAATTTTATTTTGCGATCAAACGTCAGTGCAGCTCAGCAGAAACGCATGGGCACTAGGTACGTTCAGCAGAAACGCATGAGTCCTACGATCATAGTACGACCCACTGGCCACGGCTGCGCCGCGTCGGTCAGTGGGTGAAAAACGTAAAACTGTCCACTTCCGGTCGCCATTTTGGTGGACTTCTTGGACGGGGAGTTCTAAGTTTGGCACAAAACTGTGGCGTTATTTCCTAGCTTCATAAAAATGGGGTACATGTGTATAAATATGACAATATTTTCTCACTGTAATTTCATCAAATTGACTTAACGGAAAAAGCAGCCATCTTGGACGCCATCTTGAATTACAAAAAATACTCAAAGCGGATTTAACGGATTTTGGATATGCTATTGAGGATATATTCTTCTTCAAAATGGTATACAACCTAACTTGGTCCATACCTATTCTAGGTCAAACCTTTTATCGACCAGACTATAATATTGTTGCCCTTCTTCTACGCTCCTCGGGAGACATTCCGTTCTCGAGCGGGTGACAAATCTCAATGTCTCCCTCGACAGCGGGCGACATCTGTATTATATCAATACTTTGATTTAATGATATCACAAAATGTTGAATGAATAGTAGTCCAGATATGCCTTTTTCTATTTATTGATATCACAAAATGAATTGGTGATATACTGATATCACAAATTCAATTTTATGATATAACAAAATGAATTTATGATACCACAAAATTGAATTAGTGATATCACTAAATGCTTACTATTTTGTGTTATCAATAATTCGATTTTATGATATCCAAAAATGAAATATCCAAAAAAGAATTTATGATATCACAAATTGGAATTAGTGATATCTTCAAATATTTAATGCTATCATATATTTGATTCTGTGATATCATATATTTGATTTTGTGATATCACAAATTGAATTATTGACATCATAAAATAGGTAATACATAGAAGAACGGCGCCCCATATCAAACAACCATCATCTCTACAGTTTCTGGATACCAGAACATAATTAGATCTGACCCATGAGCTCACTAATATGAGGTTTTGATGACCAGATATCCGACTTTCAAAAGACAAATTCTAACACGTTTTGAATTTAGAAAAAAATCCAATGATTGCCTCATATAAAGCGCGTTCATTCTGCTGTCACCCAAAATCTGTTGATAATAGAGACCTTTCGCAAAACTCACGTTTACGATTACGGATACGGATAGGGTACTACGTCACCAACATTTGTGTACTTTCTAATCGTTGTCGTATTTTACTATCCGCAATAACGGTTACGATTTCATGGTTTCTACTAAGCTCAAATAACACCTGAAATTTATTTTCTGCAATATATCACTTTACTCCGTTCGAGACTGTATATGTATATCATGTAAATCATCCAGTTGTATTGAGCTACGACCTCGATATGCTGTTTAGATTGGCAATCGCTGTACTCGTCGTCGTGAATCTCGAGCTTCCCGCGAAATAAGATCGCTATTCACAACGAATAGTAATCGCTGGCTGCGACACAACACTTTGCAGTAATATATAGAAGTGCACTATGAAACCAGTCGCCAAAAATACACGACTGACATGGATTTGGTGGTACTAAAAGAATATTTGGCACACCCATCGACATCACCGTGTCGACTTTGTTTCGATTTGATAGGACCAAATCAGAAGTGATGCACATCAGCGAGCACAGCAATCTTATGTCTGATTTCCTAAACCCAAAGAGGTGATAGGCCTGGATAGGATAGGATAGGATAGGATATTTTATTTCCAATACACATACACAGAGACGTGGCGACAGGGGGGTTGGGGGGTTGGGGGTGTCTCACCCTCCAATTTTGGTCAAAATTTTCAACAGTTGGAAATTTCATACCTGACACAACATTAGTTTCACACCAACAATAGGTTGAATATGTTCTTGTAGTTTGATTTTCAAACAACTTATTGTGGGGAATTTATTGTTTTTGGACCAATATTTGCATATTTTCCTTCTTTTGATAAAAAGTTTGGACTGAAATGGCCATCAGTTAGAAATTTTCCAACCTTAGGGGTGTCAGGTTGGAAATTTCCAACACTTGGAAAGCTTGTGTCCTGGTCCCTCCCCGTGGCCAGTCAAAAACTTCTAGTTAATTTAAGAAAATAATATTGTCCTACATTTGGTCAAAATTGTCACTGGAATTGTCATCAGTTGGAAATTTCCAACTCTATGAATGCTTGAGGCTAGTCTAGATGCCAGGATTTTGCGATTTTCTTGTTCACGTTTAAAATGTCCTGGTTCCTCCCCGTGGCCAATAAAAAACTGCTAATGAGTTTAAGAAAACAATATTTTACTACATTTGGTTAAAATCGTTGACTGAAAATTTCCAAACTAAGGGAGAGTATGAGGTTTGAAATTTCCAACACTAGGAAAGCTTGAGGTCAGTCTAGATGCTAGGATTTTGCGATTTTCTTGTTTAGTTTTCACAATTTTCTCACACCGGGCCGAACAACCATGGTCGTCCCGGTGGGTCCTGGTCTATTGCCCGTAGTCGTGTGCACACCCCAACGGAAACCCTCTAGCCACGTCCTTGCACATACATATTACATAATAATGATGACAATTATGGATGATTCTGTCGTAAATTGTGGGGGATGGCATAATCTGGCAAGACTGTCTTCCTGCCGAAATCGCATTGAGATGAAATTGCGGACTGAAAGGGCCTTGGAGTGGTGGCGTCGTGGTTGATGTGAGGTCCAAATTTAGGAACCCCTCTCCCCCCGTCAGCATAACGTCTATCAGGTCATCCATGATAACAACGAACTGAATTTCCACCACATATGACCTGGCATTATACCTGTATTGCCATAATATACACGAGAATCCCGGGTCGTACGTTGTGACTGGTCGAATTATTGACAATATAAACAGGTCATGATTATCGCATTGTTGCAAATGAGACGATAAGTGAAGTATTAAGGGACTGTATACCAAACACACGCTTTGAGTTGTGAAAGTGGTACGAAATAATGATGGTACGTGTTCGTCAAAACTCTTATGTGTAGTCGTTTTGCGAAAGGACTTTTTGGCCATACGGATAGACTTACGACGACGAATAGCTATCCGTATTCGTAATCGTAAACGTGAGGATGCGAAAGGTCTCTATTGAAGTGGGTTTTCGGTTACGAGCCTTTATACTCGTTTTCAATGTAAAACTGGTGGATTATTTTACGCATTATCGAGATGCGTGTTCCATACGAATGATAGCGATTGCAGAATTTACTTTGGTAATTTTGACTAATTTAGTATCAAATCGGGCAGAGCAATTTTAAGACGGGGAGTGAATCCTGAATCTCTGCTAACAGCGGGATATGAATTCCGCGTACCGCATGAAAATGGCCTGAATCCCTCGTGAGCCAGCCGGGGTGGGCTACCCTCTAAGTGAATTATAAGAAAACAGGTCAGGAATACTGACCGACTTACCGACATTTATCAGCTGATTATCAGCACAAGAGGCAGACGTGCCGCGAAATCTCCGGAATATAATATAATAGATATGTAAATTTTTATCTTCACCGCTTTTCACTCTCGAATGTTGGGAGAGCTCGATGAATATTCATTCCGGTTTCGGAGTATTTTTGGTACACGCCCACGTATATACCAGACACCCGGCGTAATAAAGTGGACAACATACTCATTGTGAGGTATTATCACGCTATTCGTTGGTCACATCGAGTCACCAACAAACTTAGAACAATTTTGCCATTGTCAGTATCGAAGGTGAGTTATCTTAATATATACATGTGTGGCTTCTCTCTATGTATGTTCTTTACAGGCATTCACTTCTCTGTACCAATTGCGATGAAATTTCCCACTGGCACAGTAATGCTCTAAGTAATCGACTACTTAACCACAGCATAATTATGAGTAACTTTTCAGGATTTAGTCCGAAATGTGGCTTGTTGCCATTCATCGCAAAGATCTCGGGGAGAGCTTTCCGATGAATGGCAACAAGCCATATTTCCGACTAAATCCTGAAAAGTTACCCATAATTATGCTGTGGTAAAGGAGTCGATTACTTAAAGCATGTATTTCGACTCTCCGGGTAACATGGGCTGGGTCCGGACTCTACTCGGTGTCGTCATTTGACGTTATGCAGCCATATCATCATTACCGAACAGAAACGACACAAACACTCTTTATATCTTTTACTTTATCTGGACAATTATGACTGGAACGCTCTTTATTTTTTACTTTATATGGACAGCGATATGTGTGTGTCTCTCGCTCACTATGTGTGTTCCTAAAAGGCGTCCATATTAATTTATGGCAACTTTTCAATTTTAATTTGTCGCACTTGCAACATCGGCCAGTATTATATCTACGTGTGATTTAAATATGCTCCGTGCGACTTGATAAAGTGGCACTGTCAGTGATAATTTTATACGTTGCTATACGTATACACACAATATGTGACCAGCCATATCAAATCCAGTCGTAAGTCGGGATTTTTTTTACCCTGTGCCAATGCATTCTCTTATATATGCGAGTCGATCATAGGTCGCCTCGCATATATAAGAGAATGCATTGGCCTAACAATTTTTTATCATTTTTTTTAAATAAATGTTTCTTACAATTTTTAGGACATAAAATAAAAAAACATCCATTACCCTGCAGGGAGCCCCACACATATATAGAAGCATATAGAAGAGTCTCGTCTGCTCATGTTTGTCTGGGGCTCTGTATGGGTGAAATTATAAAATTGTTAAAGAATACAAGAACAAATTATTAAAATTTAAAAAAATTGTTAGGCCAATGCATTCTCTTATATATGCGAGGCGACCTATTGTCGACTCGCATATATAAGAGAATGCATTGGCACAGAGTAAAAAAATCCCAACTTACGATTGGATTTGATATGGCGGGTCACATATACCTTACTCGTATTTAAATTGGCGCAATACTACTTATCGCACACTCTTCTCTAAGCAAATAACAGTAACGAACTTAGCGAAAACATAAATGAAAAATAAAGTATTTGTGTATTAATCGGTATATAATTATGTAAACTACGAAGTGACATTTCTGAATGACGTCGGGAAAATGATTGTTGTGAACATATATATTTGCCAGTTTTTAATTTTCACATCAGGTTGCGCGAATTCAAAGTGCGTTAATTTAAAACTGAGCGAAAAATACTCAGAGCGAATTTAAAGCAATATGGCGGTTTGCGCTCCAAAATAGTACTAATAATATTCGGTTTTGAATTTTGAACCCCCGGTATCGAAATATATAGAAAAATACACGAATTATATTATTATGGATAACGGGTATGGGATTATATTTTGTGATGGTAGGCTCAGGTAGGCAGTGGGGTTATGTTCCCAATATTACCAATGAACTATATTTCACACGAGGAAGGATAAAATATTCATTAAAATTAAATGAAATATTTATGTAAAATTATAAGTAATGCAAAACATAAAACTCTAAAATATAGTCGTCCTGACTTGACAGATAACCATCTGACATATTAACTAAACGAAATATAAATATATATATAAATATATGGAAATAACTCAATTAAACTATGCCTTGATGTTCTGAAAGGTTGCGGTTGCATGCCAATTATATGTGAACTAGGCTCGATATATACGTTATAGGCACGGCGTCCGATTTATAAGTGAAATAAAGATCACAAGCGCCCAGAGGGCGCGCGTGGTGTTTATTTCGCTTACAAATCGGACGCCGTGCCTATAACATATTTATAAATTCCAATCAGCCCGAGAAATTTACAATCAATGCTGAGTTTCTCTTACCAATTATATATGTGATCAGTCTTACAAACCTGGTCCGGTGAATACCAATCAATACTCCATAGTCCATATTACACCCATATAGTTCAACGCATCAGTGATCGATTCATCCGGACTATATTTATATGTAACGGTACCGAATCATGACATTTCAATTGAATTTTGTGTTAATCTTGGATTAATAAAAGGGCACACTAATCTTCTGTTCTTGTTGGCATTATTCCTTCATATGTACGCATCGGATTTATTTATTATCTTATTTACTATCCAATGATGTCCGGTTACCCACCTTTATTTACTTTAAGTATATGTTAGTTTGTTGCCTGTGCTGTAAAACGGTCTGTCTTTGGTTGCATCTGTTCATTGTGCATTGGTACTAAATGTGCCACTGTTCAGGACAGTAACTGCTGCATGATTTCGCTGAAAAAGCAATGCAATTGCAACTCGTTCGAAACCCCCCGATCTGAAGATTTAGTATATGGCGTATTCGGTTTTAAAAACTGTTTAATTATTTATGTTCGTTTATATCTTTGGCACGATGTACATGTCACCCCTGTCTTCAATATCGTTACGTCCCTGCGTATGCTTCTTTTGAGGAAACATGGTATCACAGCCCATATTAGTAACGATCACCTCGGCGGAAAAATCACTTGCTTGAATGATCGGGAGTGCATAATTGGTCAATCAAGGTGTGCGCCGCGAATACAATGCATTGGCTTCTTGTAATCACGACAGACCGTTTAATAGAACAGGCGACGACTTAAAGATCTTTACTGTAAATATAGGTCGGTCACCGGACCTCATTAGATAACTTCCATTGGTCGAAGGCTGATTGGCGTGTTATAACTATACGTTAAAGGCACGGCGTCTGATTTATAATCGAAATAAACACCACGCGCGCCCTCCGGGTGCTTGTGATCTTCATTTCACTTATAAATCGGACGCGTGCCTATAACTTATTTATAACACCCAATCAGCCCAGAAATTTACAATCAGTGCTGAGTTTCTCTTACCAATTATATATGTGATCAGTGTTACAAACCTTGTCCGGTGAATACCAATCAATACTCCATAGTCGATATTACACCCATATAGTTCAGCGCATCAGCGATCGATTCATCCGGACTATATTTATATGTAACGGTGCCGAATCATGACATCTCATTGCATTTTGTGTTAATCTTGGATTAATAAAAGAGCACACTAATCTTCTGTTCTTGTTGGCATTATTCCTTCATATGTACATAAATATCGGACTTATTTATTATCTTATTTACTATCCAATGATGTCCGGCTACCAATCTTTATTTACTTTAAGTATATGTTAGTTGTTGCCTGTGCTATAAAACGGTCTGTCTTTGGTTGCATCTGTTCAGTGTGCATTGGTGAGAGGGTACTAACTGCTGCATGATTTCGCCGACAAAGCAAATGCCATTGCAACTCGTTCTAATACCCCCCCCCCCCCCCCACTCGATCTGAAGATTTAGTATATGGCGTATTCGGTTTTACAAACTGTTTAATTATTTAAGTTCGTTTATATATTTGGCACGATGTGCATGTCACCCATGTCTTCCATGTCGTTACTTCCCTGCATAATTATGCTTCTTTTGAGGAAACATGGTATCACAGCCCATATTAGTAACGCTCTCCTCGGCGGAAAAATCACTTACTTGAATGACTGGGAGTACATAATTGGTCAATCAATGTGTGCGCCGCGAATACAATGCATTGGCTTCTTGTAATCACGACAGACCGTTTGACAGAACAGGCGACGACTTAAAAGATCTTTACAGTAAATAAAGGTCGGTCACCGGACCTCATTAGATAACTTCCATTGATCGAGGGCTGATTGGCGTGTTATAACTCTACGTTATAGGCACGGCGTCCGATTTGTAAGCGAAATATAGATCACATGCGCCCTCGGGCGCGCGTGGTGTTTATTTCGCTTATAAATCGGACGCCGTGCCTATAACATATTTATAACACCCAATCAACCCGAGAAATTTACAATCAGTGCTGAGTTTCTCTTACCAATGATATTTGTGATCAGTCTTACAAACCTTGTCCGATGAATACCAATCAATACTCCATAGTCGATATTACACCCATATAGTTCAACGCATCAGTAATCGATTCATCCGGACTACAGTTATATGTAGCGATGCCGAATCATGACATTTCAATTGAATTTTGTGTTAATCTTGGATTAATTAAAGAGCACACCAATCTTCTGTTCTTGTTGGCATTATTCCTTCATATGTACGTATCGGATTTATTTATTATCTTTTTTACTATCCAATGATGTCCGGTTACCGACCTTTATTTACTTTAAGAATCTGTTAGTTGTTGCCTCTGCTGTAAAACGGTCTGTCTTTGGTTGCATCTGTTCGATGTGCATTGGTACTAAATGTGCCACTGTTCAGAACAGTAACTGCTGCATGATTTCGCTGACAAAGCAAATGCCATTGCAACTCGTTCGAATACCCCCCGATCTGAAGATTTAGTATATGGCGTATTTGGTTTTACAAACTGTTTAATTATTAAGTTCGTTTATATCTTTGGCACGATATACATGTCACGCCTGTCTTCCATGTCGTTACGTCCCTGCATATGCTTCTTTTGAGGAAACACGGTATCACAGCCCATATTAGTAACGCTCACCTCGGCGGAAAAATCACTTACTTGAATGATCGGGAGTGCATAATTGGTCAATCAAGATGTGCGCCGCGAATACAATGCATTGGCTTCTTGTAATCACGACAGACCGTTTGATAGAAAAGACGACGACTTAAAGATCTTTACAGTAAATAAAGGTCAGTCACCGGACCTGATTAGATAACTTCTATTGGTCAAGGGCTGATTGGCGTGTTACAACTATACGTCATAGGCACGGCGTCCGATTTATAAGTGAAATAAAGAACACAAGCGCCCGGAGGGCGCACGTGGTGTTTATTTCGCTTATAAATAACACCCAATCAGCCCAAAAATTTACAATCAGTGCTGAGTTTCTCTTACCAATTATATATGTGATCAGACTTACAAACCTGGTCCGTTGAATACCAATCAATACTCCATAGTCGATAGTATACCCATATAGTTCAACGCATCAGTGATCGATTCATCCGGACTATATTTATATGTAACGGTGTCGAATCATGACATTTCAATTGAATTTTGTGTTAATCTTGGAATAATTAAAGAGCACAATAATCTTCTGTTCTTGTTGGCATTATTCCTTCATATGTACGTATCAGATTTATTTATTGTCTTATTTACTATCCAATGATGTCCGGTTACCGATCTTTATTTACTTTAAGTATCTGTTAATTGTTGCCTGTGCTGTAAAACGGTCTGTCTTTGGTTGCAACTGTTCATTGTGCATCGGCGAGGAGGTACTAAATATGCCACTGTTCAGGACAGTAACTGCTGCATGCTTTCGCCGACAAAGCAAATGCCATTACAACTCGTTCGAATACCCCCCCCCCCCCCTACGATCTGAAGATTTAGTATATGGAGTATTCGGTTTTACAAACTGTTTAATTATTTAAGTTCGTTTATATCTTTGGCACGATGTACATGTCACCCCTGTCTTCCACGTCGTTACGTTACCGGACCTCATTAGATAACTTCCATTGGTCGAGGGCTGATTGGCGTGTTGTAAATATTCGTTATATAGGCACGGCGTCCGATTTATTTCGCTTATAAATCGGACGCCGTGCCTATAACATATCTACAACACCCAATCAGCCCAGAAATTTACAATCAGTGCTGAGTTTCTCTTACCAGTTATATATGTGATCAGTCTTACAAACCTGGTCCGGTGAATATCAATCAATACTCCATAGTCGATATTACACCCATATAGTTCAACGCATCAGTAATCGATTCATCCGGACTATATTTATATGTAACGGTGCCGAATCATGACATTTCAATTGCATTTTGTGTTAATCTTGGATTAATTAAAGAGCACACTAATCTTCTGTTCTTGTTGGCATTATTCCTTCATATGTACGTATCGGATTTATGTATTATCTTATAGTTTACTATCCAATGATGTTCGGTTACCGACCTTTATTTACTTTAAGTATCTTATAGTTGTTGCCTGTGCTGTAAAACGGTCTGTCTTTGGTTGCATATGTTCATTGTGCATTGATGAGGGGGTACTAAATGTGCCACTGTTCAGGACAGTAACTGCTGCATGATTTCGCCGACAAAGCAAATGCCATTGCAACTCGTTTGAACCCCCCCCCCCCCCCACCCGATCTGAAGATTTAGTATAATGGCGTATTCGGTTTTACAAACTGTTTAATTATTTATGTTCGTTTATATCTTTGGCACGATGTACATGTCACCCATGTCTTCCATGTCGTTACGTCCCTGCATATGCTTCTTTTGAGGAAACATGGTATCACAGACCATATTATTAACGCTCACCTCGGCGGAAAAATCACTTGCTTGAATGATCGGGAGTGCATAATTAGCAAATCAAAGTGTGCGCCGCGAATACAATGCATTGACTTCTTGTAATCACGACAGACCGTTTGATAGAACAGGCGACGACTTAAAGATCTTTACAGTAAATAATGGTCGGTCACCGGACATCATTAGATAACTTGCATTGGCCGAGGGCTGATTGGCGTGTTATAATGTTATGTAACAATTACTACAATTAATTTTGGTTATACAAGTTGTCCCGGTGGCGGACCATATGATTCTTACTTGGTTCTATGTAAGAACAATAATCCACACCCTTTACTAAAATGGTTCTTTACCAAGAATCAAAATGGTACTTCACAAAGAACCACGCCCATTACATAATGGTTATTTAAATAGGACCATGCAGATCGCGCTCCATTCGTGAATTTAGAAAATCTCAATTTCAGACTATCAATTGGAAGGCAGACATATCGTTATCTTTTATAACCAAAGTATGCTATAGTACAATAAAAACGCATGTGTACCCTCACAATATGAGGTATGTTCTAATTATGTTATAAAAAGTGGTTTCAAAAAGAAACAAGATTTTTTTGAGGCGATCATTGAGAGTTTGACAGGATATATTTGCAAAAACTCACTGTATTATCTAGCGTATAAATCCAATTAGGGCCTATACTCTGTCTACAATATGAACTCATGACTCATTGAGAATTAAATCAAACATTTTTCATTGCATATTTTAGTTTTTTGGTAGCCATTTGCAGAACTAATTTTTCGATGACCTATCACCATAATACATCCTAATATCTGTAAAATACTAATCAGATTTGAGTGTTTATGTCTGCCAGATTATTGCAAACGTGGTTGAATAACATTTATGTTGTTTTCGTCCTTCACACGAGGTAGTTTTTATTAAATACCAATATGTTAATATGTCTACCCCTAAAGTAGTACAATTGTAATGTTGGGTATCCTTAGTTCCACTCGGTCAATGCCACCTTTAATTTCATTTGAATATGATTGGTACCAGTATTGCACTGGAGCTGGAAATATCATAATGGACGATCAACGTACCGAGAAAAATTAATTGTTGGATGTCAGGGCTATTTCTCTTAACTTATGGTTGTGGTTTACCAAGAGGGGTGTGAAAGCACGCACTGGCATATTTTGGCTGATCCGCTATAATCCCTCCCCCGTTATAACTCGGTCCGGGCACTGGGGTCTTTATTCACTGCATACAATTACCGTAATTGAATCAAATTTGATAATCATTGGCGTATTTTGGTAAATCTTATGTAACTAATTAACCTGAATGCTTTAATTAACATGCTGGTATGATGTTGCATTTTCATTTTGTGATGTTAAATTTTTATTTTCGTTTATCACAAAATGAGACTTCATTCCATTCTATCTGAATTTTGTTAGATCTGCATTAAAATTCTCTATTAATAAACTGAACGGAAAATCCTCAAAATAAAATAACCAAGGTATACCTTTAAAGCTTTAGACCAACTCTGCAAAGTATCACGCACTTTTTCATCTATTAACTTGAACCCTCACAACTTCATCTAGTCTCTATGACTCCTCATATTTCATGTGTTGATATTATATCCACTAAAATGGTGTTGTTGTTATCAACGTAATGCTTCAATTGTTTAAATGAAGCTCAATACATTCTATTCTATGCTATATTCATTATGTTATGTTATGTTATGTTATTTCCAAGTCAGAGATATTCCATTTGCTCTCTTTGAAATGTTAATTTTCCAAAAGTTACTAAAACTTTCCCAATGTTGGAAATTTCCAACTTAACACCCCTTATAATTTGCATGTTCGAACTAAAAACAACAAATTTCACACTAAATACTGGCTGGTATATCGAACTATATATCAGAACAAACTCAACTTACATTTGGCATGACATTTCCAACTAATGTTGTGTCATGCATGTATGACATTTCCAGCTGTTGAATATTTTGGCCAAAGTTGGGTGGGGTTGACACCCACTCACACACCCTCTCACATGTACACACACGCACACACATCCGTCTAAGTCCCAATCCAGCATGTGGTGATATCGGTTGTTCTATATAGACACTGGTTTAAATCGGAGGGAACCGTATCGAGAATAATTCAGCTGAAGCTGATACATAAACTACAAGGCAGCGTGCAGTCTGACCACTGCTACCACATATATAAACCTAATTAAATCTAACATTTTCATATAGGAGTCGTGTCGGTTACAATTTATTCTGATTTGATCTAGCCAATTTCCAAATGAATACGGACAGTTCGGTTTCTCAGAATAATGCAGAATTAATTGTAGCCGAGCAAAGTCTTCAATAAAAAATGCGACCGAGATTTTCTCACATTTGAGTACGTGGTGGCTGTGCCTGACCAGCGTGGCGATGGGACTCAACTCTGTCTTGTAATTCGGTTGTTATAGCCTTGCTTTTGTTTCAGATGAGACGATCGTTAATCTGTATGTTGCTGGTTATGATCTTCAGCGCAAAATTAGGTAATAACACATATATCCAGTAGTATTTACGAGGTGGAATATCAAACACAATTTCGTTATTGGACAGCTGTCAATAACTATATATCTTTATTTGTCATCAAAGACTGATTTATGTAAAAGAATAAATAATTTTTTATTGTTTGACAAATATCACAACAGTGTACCGCTTTCAATAACGAGGAACATTGTCCTAGTTATTGCACCATAAACAAATGTTTAATCCGGTTGCAATGTTAGCATATCATTATTTCATGTATTAGTATAATGTATTATTTGTCTGCACTCTATTATTACCTGTACAGAAATCAAGATGTTTGGAAGTTTCAATTTCAGTATTTGCAAGTAACCTGTTCCACAAGTACATGCTTAGGCTTTCCTTCCACCACCACAAAATGTCTCACATTACCAAAAGTACAAATTCTGTTTTTAACCAATATATTTTTTGTACTTCTAATGTACGCAAGCTACCAGAATGCTTATCATGAAAGAACTTCTGTTTCGGTTGGCTATCTAAATATAAATTTGGTGCGGATCTGCCACTTCAGAAAAAGTTCAACAGGTGCCACACATGCGGTTGTGATACGATGCAACATTAGAAAATTGGCTAAGCAGTGACCCAATGAAATATGCTTATTTTTGTCCAGAATTGACATTTTCACCGACCTCTCAACCTGACCGTTCGAGGACGGGTGAAACGGTGAACTGAAAGTATGTCAAATACCATTAGCTTGTTGAAATTTCAAATTCTTTTGAAGCAAATGGAAGCCCATTGTTAATATGGCAAGATTCAGACAAACCGTAACAGGCAAAGACTATGCGCAAAACAGCTATTGTTTTCTCTGCAGTGGTGGAATTCATTTCAAAACATTCCACCCATTTAGAATGGGCATCCATAATGACTAAACACTTTGTTCCATACTTTTCAAAGGAATACAGGAGAATACGTTGCCAAACAACGGATGGCCATATCTATTTTGAGACAATTTACGCTATTCCATGCACAGTGTACCAATAAGGCCCAACGATTCAGTCTAGATGCTGCCATACTGGGAGCAGCTGAGGAAGGGTTGAATATTGGGCAAAGTGGCTTGTTGTCAGTGACAAAAATTAACTTCCTGCCACACAACCATTGTGATGCGATAAAGACCTTCCCTCCCAATGAATTTGAGTGTAATTTTATTCACTTTCAGCGAGGGTTTTATAATGGAAAGCTATTGGTCTTTCTATTCCATTTATCTTGTGAAAAATTACAGCCCCACTGCATATGAACTGGCATCACAAGCAAGCGTGATAATCTTGTTTACACCATAATGTACTAAGACATCGGCTACATGTATAGCTATATTAAATTTTCAATCTTCAAACGCACTTTGATAAACTATTGACCAATCCCAATCTGCACGATACTTCAAAAGCTGATACAAAGGTTCCATTAAAGTTGAAAGTTGAGGAACAAACTTGATTGATTCACAGCACCTAAAAATGACCGCATCAACAATTTATCCCAAATAGTTAACCCTTGGTTGATAATATTTGCATTTTGCAACATTTATATTAACTTTGTTATCAGTTAGTCTGCGGAAAACTTCCTCCAACAACTCCATATGCTCAGCCTGATTATCTGAAGCCAAAATCAGGTAATATAAATAACAATTCAGTCCTTTATTTTTAATGTCTGCAAATATTTGGTCCATAAAATGTTGGTAAAGAGATGGCGCCTGAGAAATTCCAACTGGAATGCGGTTATACATGTACAGCCCCTTGGATGTATTAACCACACAGTACTTACTGGTGTCCTCGTGCAAACAACATTGTTGATACGCTTGACGTAGGTCTATGGTTGAGTATATTTTCCCACCAGCAATGCTCACTAAAATATCATCACTGTTCGGTATTGGGTAGACCTCTGGCTGGCTGACTTTGTTGACTGTTAATTTGTAGTCCACATACATATCACGTCAACCGGTTCTAGCGACTACCACATGAGGTGTAGCCCACTCACTCCGCTCAACTTAGTCAGAATGACGTTTTTCCAACTCATCGATTCTGTTTTCCACTAACAGCAATAAACTGCAATAGACGAGCTTGGTAGTATATTGGCTGTGCTTGTTTATCAACAATAATTCATGCAGCAGATTCATTGACAGAAGTCATATAACTTTTTAGTGGCTCTGGGTATCCCCAAAATAATTGATTCGTGAGTTCACCCGTGGTAGATTTCTCATCACAACTGATTGGCTCCATGCTAGGGTATGCCTTCAACTGGAGTAGAGTCGATGTTGAAAAATGTTGACTATAAACATGTTCCTGAATAAAGGAAATTCCAGCACCAGTGTCGATATCCATTATCAATGGTTTACCATTTAAGACCAGCAACACGTTGAAGCGAGGTTCTTTCACTAATAAGTCATTGTCATGGTCCTTTATGTTCAAGTGATAAATTTCGAACAAATCATCACTTTCACTATTTCGATATGACTGTAAAAGTTTAGACTATTCAGTCTGTACTGAATTTACAGTTAGTTCTGCGAGCTAGTTTCTTACACGCGACCTTAATGTGTACACGGGAATGGCAGTAATTGCCAATGACATCTTTGAATTGTCAACACGTAGTGTCGGGTGGCCCCGCACATCTATGACAGTGGATGTTATCAGTCATTTGTTTTTGTTTGGAGGCAGATTTTGGTAGCCCATCTGAAAATATTCTGCCCCTTCGAATTGAACAATTTATTCACATCGTATCCTGCACTGACACTAGCATATGGAGCTCCTGTGATTTGAAACAAAATATCACAAATTATTTAAATTGTTATATAAGAAATAATGATAAAAAATGATAAAAATTGTTATAGAATGTAAGAAAAATTGATAAAAAAAACTATAAAAATTGGTAAAGAATGTAAAAACATTTGTAAAATATAATTTTTTACACGATCATGTGTGCCACGCATTGCCCACGGGTATTCATAATATCAAATTATTAACTTCGATTTGAAGAAAACCTGTTAGCCTGAACGATTACAGAATACATCTTCGACTCAACTTATTTGTCTACATATTATCAATATTAGATTGTTTTTATTACCGCGAATATATTGAAATTAGCATACACTACGAATTTAAATGTAAAACCTTATGTTTTATTGGGTCGTTTTCGAAGTGTATAAATACAATTTCGTGCATGCACTCATTGGATTACAACTCACATTTCGTTGAATATTTTGGATGCAAGAAAATATCTAACAAAAACGTCATTGAATAATAAAAAAAAACACAAGACCTACCCAGTACACGTTGATGTACTGGTTACTATATACAAACGTTTATTGTTATGTGTTTGTAGTCATTTCATAGTAATGGTATGTTGTGTGCTATAGGATAAGAATGGTTGATTGATTGATTGTTGGGGTTTAATGTCATTTTTGCAATAAAGCCATATCACGACGAGAAGAAACAGATTATCAAAATCGAGTGAAGCAACTGTGATTATAAATGACAGTGAATTAGACTAAAACGTAACAAACAATATATAAATAAAAACACCCAAATCAGAGCGGGAGTGCTCGATTGGGGTCAGAACCCTTAAGAAACTGACCGTTGTGCAAAGACATATAAAACAGAATAACAAAAAGGAACAGCAATGCTGCTTTGAGAACAGCCAAGATATAAAACCTACATGAAATGTAATTAACGAATAAAAATAATTTATTTGAAATAAGGCTGATCCACATTGAAATATGTGAATTAGTCATCTTTCGAATAACTCATAAGATATTTATAATATCTGATGAATCTGGTGTGAGTCTGAATTTGACATTCAGGTGGCAGTCTCTGCATGTGACGTGACACAACACTGCCATCCCACCCCCACATGAATTGCTTGGAGTCACTTAAAGTTGATTGCTTATCGTTGAACATCGTAGGATAACAACGGCAAACTACTTATACAATGCACATACTCAACAATTCCCTCGCGTGGTGATCTGTGCAACCAGATGTTTTATCGTTTTCCTCGTTAGGTGGGTTACATATTTCCCGCCCCATTCTACAGACTGGCCCTAACAGTATTCCATAGAAATTAGTACAGACGCACACGCATATTTCTCAGGCGCAATAACCGACGGAATCGAAATAACAGAACGAAATTTGGTTCTGCTAAACATAATTCCGTTTTTGTTAGTTCGAATCCGTCGATATGTTTGTTTCACTTACTGCGACAAAACATCAAATTCAGGTTTTGTTTTGAATTTATCCTATCTGCGCACATCGTTTTAAGCATACATATATAATGTAAGTCTGTGCCCCATAAACCTGTGTCCACAACTAACATTACATGTTTTATCGCTCAGCTCTGAAAAACAATTATATTTTATTCTCTTAAATTTAAATATTTGTTGTTTATGTCGAAATTTAAAAACGATTAATATGTGTGCAGAGCGGCCCCACGCCACTCAGTAAATATCACGAAAGGAGCCTGTTTAAGCAGTTGCATATTAACATATTAACTATATCATACAAACACACATATATATATATTACTAGAAGGTGACCCGACTTCGTCCGGGTTTGACCTTGAATTGTCTATTTTGAAGGCCAAGGTCAAGTGGGGGTCACGATTTGACCCGTCCAAAACACAGTGCCCGAACAAAAGTACCCGACAAAAGTACCCGTCGAAATCCATCCGGTTTTACCCGATTTGACCTTGAATTGACCATTTTGAAGGTCAGGTGGGGTCAAACACCAACACCCCAAAAATGGTGGAAATCGGCCCAGCGGATACCGGGAAATCGGCCCAGCGGATACCGAGATACCCTATGCATCAAATTTCGTCCGTAACAATCCGCCAGTTTAACCCGATTTGATTTCCACTCAAGTATATAAACGCGCCTCATACACACACGCTCATTAATTATCAAGTTTCAACGTAAAGATAAATTACCATCGGTGCCCGATATATCGCCAAGTCTCAAGTATATAAACGCGCCTCATATACACACGCTCATTAATTATCAAGTTTCAACGTAAAGATAAATTACCATCGGTGCCCGAGATATCGCCAAGACGTCTGAAACAGTCAAATGCATCGGCCGGTTAAGCGTTAACGTGATATAACGTTATGAACTCTAACGACGTCATAGAAGTTACGCATTGTTTTTATCCTGATGGAAGATAGTACCACTTCTTCTTGATAATTGAGGCAGATAACTATAACGGATACATACGCATTATATATCGTTGGAAAGAGGAAACACGAAAGATTCTCACAGTGTCATTATTATGACTGGCATTTAAGTATTCGCGCTGTTTCGAATCGATTTGTAAGCACCGAACTCAAATGAAAGTCCCGTAACACAGCGTAAAAACAGATTTGACCTCGGCACGTGAAAAGTTTACCTCGGATCTGAAAATCAATAGGCCTATGTTACTCCTGATCCGAAAATACCCCCACACACCAAGTTTCATCGAAATCGGGTAGGCCGTTTTCGAGTTCATCGATTACACACACACACAAACAAACAAACAAACAAACAGATCTTCCAAAATATATAATAGATATATATATATCTCATATATATTTTGAAGACCTCTGTCTGTATGTATGTTTGTTTGTTTGTTTGTCTGTCTGTCTGTCTGTCATTAATACAAATCTACGATTCTCGACCGATCGGGACGAAACTTGGTACGTGTGTGTAGTTTGACCAGGCGGTGAACGTTGTCGTATTGGCGAGCCCGTGCGGCTCCCGCTTCGCGCATGCGCAGACGAGATCTCGGCAACGGGTGGAGCTATCGACTTGAAATTTGGTATGTGAATGTGTCTTGCCCCGGATACGAATTTTATCGGGTCGCCGAGCCCGTGCGACGCCAGCTTCGCGCATGCGCAGACGAGATCTCGGAAACGGGTGGAGCTATCGACTTGAAATTTGGTTTTTGAATAGCCCGGATGAATAGCCCGGACAACGTCGGGCTCATCGGCTAGTCTATTATATATTTTGGAAGATCTGTTTGTGTGTCTGTGTGTGTGTCTGTGTGTTCGCGATGAACTCGAAAACGGCCCAGCCGATTTCGATGAAACTTGGAATGTGGGGGTATTTTCGGCCTGGGGTGGCATGGGCCTATTAATTTGCCTGTGCGACGTGACCTTGACCTTGAAATCGGGTAATTTCAAGGTCAAACGCCCGAATATCACGGGATTTCAATGAAACTTGGTATGTGTGGGTATCTTCGGCCGGGGAGTGGCATACACCTATTAATTTGTCCGTGCGACGTGATCTTGACCTTGACATCGGGTCATTTCAAGGTCAAATGCCCAAATATTGCGGGATTTCAATGAAACTTGGTATGCGGGGTACATTCGTATGGGGAGTCTCATAAGCATATTCATTTGCCCGTGCGACGTGACCTTGACCTTGACAATTCAAGGTAAAATCGCCAATTTTGATGGGATTTAGACGAAATTTGATACATGGGGGTACTTTCGTCAACTGAGTGTTTTGGACGGGTCATGTCGTGATCCCGACCTGACCTTGACCTTCAAAATAATAAATTCAAGGTCAAATCGGGTAAAACCGGATGGATTTCGACGGGCACGTTTGTCGGGTACTTTTGTCCGGGCAGTGTTTTGGACTGGTCAAATCGTGACCCCACTTGACCTTCAAAATGGACAATTCAAGGTCAAAGACCGGACGAAGTCGGGTCACCTTCTAGTATATATATATATATATATATATACTAGCCGATGAGCCCGACGTTGTCCGGGCTATTCAAAAACCAAATTTCAAGTCGATAGCTCCACCCGTTTCCGAGATCTGGTCTGAGCATGCGCGAAGCTGGCGTCGCACGGGCTCGGCGACCCGATAAAATTCGCAAGGTACATTCACATAGCAAATTTCAATTCGATAGCTCCACCCGTTTCCGAAATCTCGTCTGCGCATGCGCGAAGCGGGCGCCGCACGGGCTCGCCAATACGACAACGTCGACCGCCTGGTCAAACTACACACACTTACCAAGTTTCGTCCCGATCGGTCGAGAATCGTAGATTTGTATAAATGACAGACAAACAGACAGACAGACAGACAGACAGACAGAGGTCTTCAAAATATATATGAGATATATATATATATATTTGTGTGTGTTCCCAACGATGTGAGGACGTTCAACTTTTTTCCTTTAAGGCGGCGAAAAAAAATAAAAAATTATTTGTTCAATTTTTCGTCCGCACTAGGCGGAAATGATACTACGCATGCGTCCCAAAAATTGCCGTTATTTCGTTAAAGGTACCCTGGATATATTTACGAAATAACGGGAGTCCTCACAACAACGGTATTGTTTGAATTTCTAAAGAAATGTCCACACGACGTATGTAATACAAACAAGGGTGTGTGTGACTGGTGTTACCTAATTACTGGCAACCAGCTATACATAAATTGATATTTATAGTAGTTGTACACAACTCTGAATACGAGTATAAGTCCAACTCTGATATCCAAGTTAATATATTCTTATACATTGTATGGACTGCATCTGAGCTACACTATGTTTCCATATATACATAAGTCTTAAAGTGTTAAAGTTGCTCATAATCTTTATATCGACTTTCACCTACATGTAAGAGTTTTCCTGTCTTTTTCATTGTGGGCCAATTTTTGTCAGGTAACGTTCGGTAGCGTCATCGTTACTCCATAAACAAGTCTGTTTTTATCAGTGTATATTTTTGAACTGATGTTTCATTCATGTACTCGACGAGTGTTGTATTGTCGAAAGCTAGTATAAAACATTAAAAGATTTGATGGGTCATAAACTGGTGACATCCAATTTTGATGAAACATATATAAATAAATTTCAAAGTTCAACAGCTTTCATTCCAGCCAAAACAAAGATATTGGTTTCATGTCATAGCTATTATCTTATTTCTAACGTGTCCACTTATTGACTTCTAATATTTTCTTATGCCGGAAATCAAATGCGAAAGTTGTTTACTATGTTACAAGAGTCCAATGTCAAGAACGTCCTCAACTGACTGTATCTTGTATAGCTAAATTGTGTTTATTATTCAAGTGTCTGTCACCCGATGAAGACTGCGCTTTGTAGTCGAAAGCCTGTGAAGAAAAATGTAGTTGCTCATATAGGTGTTATTCGATATCTTACTATATATAATATATATGTAGTTTGAAAATTATACCAGGTAACTGTTAATTAACTTATTATTTATTACAGTTACATGCGACAGCAACAGCGAACACCAAGGTTAGTTTAGTTAGTATTAATGGTCGAGCAGAACTGGACATCTGGAAACTAGAAACCTCTCAATATCCAGTATTGAGTCCATTAACTAACTTAAAACTCAGTTTTAAAATCTACAGAAAACAATTTGGACTGAACATAGGGCATTTTTCAGCTGACAGGTTCTATAAAACATAATTACATCGAATATTGGTTGGATAATTTAACTAACGTTAAAGATACCCTGTCCGGTTTCACATACATAAGCCCATTACTTGGATGTTTTTATGATCGGATATCGACATACAAAAGAGGAAGTTTTAACACGTTTTGAATTGCAACGATCGTCTCTTATTTAGAACGGCAATGCTTCGTATCCAAAACAGTGATAGATAATAAAGAGCGTTCTCATTTGTGAGCTTATATGATCGGTTTTTATTATGTATTACTTCTAAATTATTGTGTGGATTTTATCAATACCAGTTTCACATGAATGGTCTTTGTTTCAGTTATTTAATTGTTTTATTTTTGAATGGGAAGCAGAACATTGGTTTATAATTATTGTGCCAAACTTGGTGTCAAATCGGATAGGACATCTTAATGTACTGTTTTTGTTTTGCTAGGCTTTTACGTCATTTTTTGTTGTTATGCCATATCACGACTGAGAGAAGCTGAATCAAGATTTAACGAATCAACTGTGTATAGACTTAACCGTGAATTAAAATAAAACGAAACAACATATATACAAATAAAAACACCAAAGTCAGAGCGAGAGTGCTCGATTGAGGTCAGAACCATTAAGAAACTGACCATTGTGCAAACACATATAAAACAGAATATCAAAACATATATAAATACTGCTTTGAGAACAGCAAAATATAAAACCTGCATAATATGTAATCAGCTTAATATAAATATTTTAATTTTATAAGGCGTCAACCGATCGAAGTATGTAGAGTAGCTGACAACCTCGCCTCCTGAATGATAGATAAGATATTTATAATATCTGATGACCCCGGCGTTGACAATCGGGCCGCCGACCAAGCAGGCGATCCATCGCTCAACGGCCGTCCTCCCCACATACATGGGTGTCCCATTCCGATGTCGACCCCTTTTCTTGACATCATTGACTCATTGACCAACCTCTGTTTCTGAGAATCAAAAGACTTCAAGACCTTGGAGAGTTTTATTTTGGAACAATATGATCAACTTGCGTTGTTTCAGAGGAAATGTCTCAATGGCATAAGTTGTATCCATTACATTAAAAAATGTCAGCCTCCCCAACTTGTGTTGCTACATGTAGTGACTTACTGACGAGATTGGTTTGACTCTTTGTCTGAGTGCTGGGAAACTTTTTACGCAAAAATGTCATGTCCGTCTAGCAGAGAATTCGTCTTTAAATCATGTTTTTTCGCAACTAGTGTCAGAACCGCATAAAAAAACTGTCATATTTTAGACTACACCAAAAAATTCAAACTTCACTAAAAAGGGTTAATTCCTGTGCCAATGGCTATTTTACCTATGGGAAATCATAGGGAAGATATGTGATGATATTTTTATGCAAAAAGCACAAAAGGCTATTGACTAATCAGGGCCCAGCGTCTATTTTATTCTCTCCTATATATTCCTCCCGCATCCGCTAGATGTCACTCCGAACCCTGTTTACACCAGTGCATGTAACCTAAAAGGCGTCGTGACACTAGTACTAGAGGAGGTATTTCCTTAGCAGACAAACTAGCCGAACTGTGTTAGCTGACCTGATCAGCTCAAGTCGCAATATGACACAAACATTATTGCAGCCAAGCTTCATTTCTCAAAATGATAGTGCCAGCATATGTCCGGAAACCTCTCCCCACTCGGTATGGCAGGTGGTTCATGTGCCATTAAGAACGAAGTCTTATGTCTTCTTAAACAAAATCATTAATCCAATAATAAGATATTGGAGAGACTTCCAGTGCTTCATGAGTCGATAACTAAACTCGATGACCGTGTGGCGAACATTGAGAAGAATCTGAATATGCGGGAATCTGGCCAAACTGTTCTGCGACTGATCACTTCAGACATCCAGGAAATAAAGGCCACTCTCAATGACGTGAATGGAATTGTGACTGAAAACTCTCAGAAATTTGATGATAATGACATTAAAACACAGCGATACATTGATGATAAGTGTGACGGAGAAACCAGCTTGAGAGCGAAAATTAAAATACTGGAAAGTGACATTGAGCACACGGAATTGTTCGCGCAGTAAATCGTAACAGCTGTTCGATTGGGACAAATTAGACAACACAACGATTACACGTGACACTCAACACTTCGACGAATTAAAAGGGACCATAATCGATATACACTGTGCACGTAAAGAACATGTAGTCAACATTTGTCTTAACCTCAAAAATCAATATAGTGATAATGAAGATGATCATGATGGTTCTCGTGTCAATGTCGCCTATAATCATGATGAATATGAAAATATATACAGTGTACTAGATGAATTGCGCGAAGAGATGAGAAACAGCTTTCGACAAAACGAGAGCAAAGCGCCGACGAATTCACATTCTTTCCCGCATACAAACATCTACAATGACATATCAAGTGATGAGGATTTACCGCAACAAAAGAGGAATAACTCTAATCATTACGAATCGCAATCGCCGCGAGATGGTCACCGAACGCGCCGATCTCAGCAAAACGCAGATAGACATGACGGTGATCCGGACATTTACCGCTCACGCAACAAACGCACCATAAAAACATCCAGGCTATTCTTGGCAAACATTCCAGGGCAGGGGAAATCGCGAACATTTTGTTTGACGACAAAGTCCAATTTTCAATTGTACGGCTTTTAAAACTGAGGAATGATGGAACGCGAACAGCACGGATCAATGTCCAATCTAACGACGCCGAATTCTGCAAAGGGCCTAACTTCTGGCACAAATCTACAATTTGCACTGACTTGGTACCATATGATATCTTCATATCTAGACAACATCAACACATGGCATAGGTTATCTGTGTCTCTATATATATATGGGCTTCCAACCGGGTGATTGTAGTGTGCACGCACTTTTTGTCTTATTGGTGTCTTTTTGACAACACATACATTTATATAATGTTAAATTTACTTACTTAAATTGCACTGGTATGTTTTCCAGTAGTTTATATTTGAACAAGCTGCTCAGTGAATTCGACATCGATATATGTGGAATATCTGAGCACTGGTTACATGCACATAATGTCCACTTTCTCAATAATGTCAGCTCTTCGTACGAGTACAACGCAGTCTGTGATTCCTCGCAACGCCCCCCGATGCAGAGGGGCGATATAAAGGTGGTATATGTATCATGTGGAAAAAGACATTAAGCGAACTTAATGACGACATAGTCTGTGGAATACAAATGCAATTAGAACATGGCGTGTTTTTGTACATCTTCCAAGTATACTTACCTTCCACACATTATACCAGTAGTACGCGGGTCTCGTTCGCCCCACATCTAAAAATAGATTTGTTGGCGGTAAAATTGTTTGTACTAAAATATTCAACAACAAAAATTCAAAACCTAAATTTTTTTTCCAAAAATTTCAACAAAAAAGTTTAAAAAAATCTCAAAAATTTATGAAACTTTGAGTTTTCGGTCTCTTACTGAAAATAATCTCGGCCGACTATTAAATGTCAAGCACTGTGTAGACGGGGAATCAACAGGTCTCGTCGGTAAGAGAGTCAGACGAGAAGTGAAGTCTCGGCTATTAAAACATAGTAATGCGATAGCGAACATCAAACGAGTCTGCGCACGCATATCTGTCAAAGGGTACAATAGCAGTCATTGGTCAATTTATCCACGGTGTCAGCTCAGTACACAATCGGCACGAAGCCGGAGGTCAACTCAGTACACAATCGATTTCATCATGTCACCAGGTTACACATATCTATATAATAGAGTGTTCATATTGAAATCACTCATAATTGCATTGACATTTGGATAGGTAGGTTGTATTGTAGCCAATGTGATAAATTTGTATCCAGTACAAACAACACTAAGAGACGTTGTGAACGACAGCCTGAACTAGTTAACTAGTCCACCACGTTTCCCTTGTTTCTGTTCTATATAAATATAGGTACATAGAAGAACGCTCGATTTCACTGATTATATAGGAAAATGGAGTATCAATGTGAAGAGTGCTTAAGTGTCTATGCTTGGCAAGATAGTTTGAAGCGTCATATCAAAGTTAAACACACGCCTTCAGAACAACAACAACAACAACAGTATCATCAGCCACAACAACAACAACAACACCAACAACAACAACAACAGTATCATCAGCCACAACAACAACAACAACAACAACAGTATCATCAGCCACACCAACAACAACAACAACAACAACACCACCACCAACAACAACAACAACAACAGCCACCAAACGACATAACATCCTGCTTTGATGATCCAATGGCTAAAATCCAGGAAGATTTTATTTTCAAGCATCCATTCACGGCATGTGTAAGTGGACCGACATCTAGTGGGAAGACGTACTTTGTGAAAACCTTGCTACAAAAGTCTGCCTCAAAAATATCACCCACACCTGACAGAATAATATGGTTTTATAAATATTGGCAGCCCCTATATGACGAAATAAAGTATACCGTCACCCCTCATGTCAACTTTATACGAGGAATACCAGCAAACTTGGAATCTCTTATCAACCCCCGGTATAAAAATCTAGTTATACTCGATGACTTGATGCAAACTTCGTCAAAAGACCAGAGAGTTAATGATTTGCATTCCGAAGGAAGTCACCATTTGAACCAGAATTTATACTACAAAAAAGATCCAACGCAACGACGAAATTGTCAATATTTGGTATTGTTCAATAACCCAATCGACAAGGGATTAATTTCAAAATTATCAAGACAGATGTATCCTGAATGTCCTCAGCGTATGGTTCGAGAGTTTTCGGAAGCGACGAGTGAACCGTACAGTTACCTACTGGTGGATTTAAAAGCTGCAACACCGGACACATTACGTCTGCGACAGAATGTACTAAAAGAGGACACGAACCAACATATGGGTGAATGGAATGGCATGAAATATAATCTCCAAAAAGACAGAGAACACCCAGATGAACAGAATGGGATGAAAAAAACATACAAAAGACACCGAGACCCAGGGTCAACAGAATGCGATGAAATACGATGACAGAGAACTTATATTGTGCCCCAGGGTCAACATAATGACTATACTAACGACATAAGGCCACCTGGTGAGCTCGATGAAATTAATAAGAAGAACCGTCAAAACATAGACATTCGAGAAGACATGTCGTACCCTTGTAATGACTGCGGGCTTTTGTTCGAAGATCATTATGATGTTCAGAGACACGTAAAAAACTGGTGTCAAGAAAATAAGTTAAAACGAAAATTAACTGAGGACACGGATGATAGTCAGAATAAGAAAATTAAATTTAATGAAGATGAATACTTCAAAAGTTTGTGTGATGAGAGTAGAGATAAAACACATGAGGAATGGAGTGATATAGTGGACACGTATAAGGAAAATGGCTCGAAAGAAACAGAAGCAAGAGTACAAGCTGACAAGGACCTTAAAAGTAAAGATATGAAGCAATTTATGACTGGTTTTGCTATGGCAATATTAGCGTATCTGCAGCTGCGCAATGGGACTCTGCACAACAGAGTCATGGATAAAGTCGACAAATATTTGAATAATGGTTATGGAGAATGTGTTGCAGTGAAAATGTCAATATTAAAGTACAAACCGATGCTAGAAGAATTCATGGACGAAACAAATAACACTTCTGACGAAAGTGATGACAATTCGGACGATTAAATTTCAATAAACTTCATCAACATGATATTCTCGTTTTCGTTATATATCTATAAGCGGGGAGAGAGTGAGTGGATTATTGGGAATTGTAGAGTGAGAAACGATACGTAATGATAAAAGGCGCATTAAGTGCCCGAAAATTTGAACTTTAAATATTGTTCTGTGTCATTTTAACTTTCAACCACTGTGCTTGTATTGTTAACATCATTCATAATGAGTGTATTGTGTCCCTTTAGAGTGTCTTGTGTTCCTTTAATATTCAAACACCAATATTGCATCACGTCCCTTGTTTCGTGTCACTTTAACTCCTTGAGTGTCTTATCACATGTACGTATTATGTATGCATATTTTTGATAACTAATTATCGCGTTAATGCTAACAATGACACAGCTGATCAACCTTACGTGATCATAACCCGTTAAACAAGTAATGATGTTCAGACAAGCTATCGATAACATAATTGAACGAGTCGGACCACACATAGCTGTCAACAGCTATAATAGCAGTCATTTGGTCAATTTATCCAAGGTGTCACTCTTTTTCGACATATACAGTGTTACCCTATTGACGCGTGTGATTATGTGTGTGTACATAATTGAAAATTTGTTCCATAGAATATGTCAGTTCATTAATTTCGCATCACGCTCTTCGTCTGAGCGTGACTGCTTTCAAAATAGTACAACATCTCAATAATTCTTCCAATAATTCGCGATAATGCACGTGTGTCATATACTCAATAACTTCATGGGGATAGAGAAGTAAAGAATAAACGCTCTTTATTATTTATGTAAGAGTAATGGCGTCAAATTATTTCAGGTATTGTGGAGACAATTATATGATGTAATAGACGAGACTGCGTCTGATGATAAACACTGGAATGTATGCATTCATACCTATAGTGTCAATGTCCAAAATTACAGCGACTCGGACCAGTCCATACACATATAATTGGTATAAAGCTATTTCTAAACATCGATTAATAAAATTAACAGAGTTTCATGAAAAATATTTAAAATTTGTTTGAACAAAAATAGTTGGCCAATAACAAAAGATATTACACGCAAATAATTTAAAAACATTCGACATTTAATAGTCGGCCGAGATTATTTTCAGTAAGAGACCGAAAACTCAATCTTTCATAAATTTTTGAGATTTTTAAAAACTTTGTTTTTGAAAATTTTGGAAAAAAAATTTAGGTTTTGAATTTTTTTTTTTTTAATATTTTAGTACAAACAATTTTACCGCCAAAAAATCTATTTTTAGATGTGGGGCAGGAACAGACGTAACCTTTACGGCAAATCATTTTATATAATTGAACAGTAAATTTCGTAAATTCCTATTGTAAATTCTATTATTTCCCAGTAAATCTATTTCGACAAAATCTTTTGTATACAATAGTGTTTTTTCTGTTAGAAATGAAAATTTTCTGTCAATATCACAATTCCCCATCATTGTGGTTGATATTAAGTATCTCATAAAATGCATTAAACTGTTTATATCCGTACGTGATATTTTTTGTCGAGGCTCAGTAGAGCACAAAAGATGCCTAAATATGATAATTATTCAGGTTGGTTATTCTGGGTATTTTATCTTTGTTGAATGCTGCTTGATTAATTCAGTCTTTAAATATGCTAGTTTTCAAAATATATTAGGCAAACATGCAGTACAGTGATTTCCGTACCTGTATACCAAGTAGACAGTACGCCTACACACATACGTGTATACTGAATGATGGGGACATACCTTATAGCAGATTACAGAGGGCAACTTCAATCAATATCCAAAAACTTTTAAGAGATCAATTTAATGTATGTTTGTACTAGTATATTTATCCGAGTTAAATGAAAATAAGATGTAATTGTGATACATAGTTGAATAACCAATTGGCATACTGACTGCATGGATCTATATTCTAAAACATTTATTTCATGTGTCATCATTGCATCATTGTGATCTTTGCAATTATACAAGTAATACTATTTTCGACCAATCTAAAACACACGAATCAAGCCTCTCCGTTTAAGTCATAAATGAGCAAAGGCTTTAGCTATCACATTTGCAACTCAAATTTATGTTAAGGTAAAACGAAAAGTGAGGTTTACAGATATGGCGATTTCACGTATTTTCCATGTATCGAATATACGTGACATTTACGACATTTTTATTGTCAAGTACGGAAATTGTTTTAACTTGGAGTTTGGCACGGCGTTTATGCACATAAACGTGGAGATAATGACATCACAAGAGGCAAAAGCAATTTGTAATAACTGACAGCATGTTCGCCGCTATAACTTACAACAGCGCGTGTTATATAACTCGTCGGGGCGTCGGGTGCGTTTAGGTTAATTGAAAAGACTTAAGCATCCGGGTGATTTGCCACAATGCTCGCTTGTATGACGAATCTGACTTCAATGTACAATCAAAGGCGCCACACAGATTTGGAGAGCATAATGCCCCCATTATATTACAATCAAGAATAAAGCAGCTACACATGGGTCAGTCAAATGAAAACAAATTTTGGTTGCAGACTCGTCGACTCGAACAGCGAGCAAAGGTATACATGTATCTATGAGCCTTTATTGCATAGCAGTTATTGTGTATGGGTGATTGTCTTTATAAATTAAAATAATTATTGAATTTAATGAATCAAGAAAAGTCTCCTCTCGTGATATTCAGATATGATATCGTGGATATAGAATATTATTATCCATCCCTTAACTAACACCATTTCCGATTGGACAAAAGCCGCCACGTGATAGTCCTGGAAAAAGTCATATTGGACTCCCGAAAGTCATATTGGACTCCCGACTGTACAATATGACTTTTCATATTGGACTCCGTGACGTCACGAATTAACTTTATTGCGAAATGAATCGGTGAAATTGTGATGCGCGCGCAACATTGATGTATTTTAGCAGACGTTTCACTTCCGGATTGAGTTTTTTCTCACTTCCGTGTTTACTTTTCCAAATCATGCTTTCTGATGATCAATATATACGGTACATGCTTTTATAGAGAATTAAGTGCCGACAAATACCAAAAATAACCACAAAAGTTTTATTCCAAAATTTGGATAAACATACAGATGGATAATAAAAATGTCATTATACAATGTTGTGTACAGTATGAGTTTTTCTTGTACTCGTCCAGGTTGTGGTGAAAAGTCATATTGGACTCGACACTGGCGTGTCTCGTCCAATATGACTTTTCACCACAACCTGGATTCGTACAAGAAAAACACATACTGTACACAACATTGTATAATAACTTTATAATATAGAGTAAAATTTATTTTGAAAATAACGCCCCTCTATCGGGACAGGTTGCTATGAATATATACAAACAAGGACGTAGTGTATGAAAACACATATTTATACACAATGATTAAACAAAGTAAATAAAATATGAAATACTGTATGTAATGTATATTGTTTCTCAAAATATTAAATAATTGGGTCAGCTGTGATCTGGCTTCGAAGAACCTCCTGTATATTATACATTGTAATTCAATTGAGTATTTGTCACTAAAAACAAGCATTCTGATTGGCCGAGAGCGGCTAACTTTCGTTTTCGATTCACCGACATCGGCCGCTTCAGCGTGTATCAAATCTGAATGTAGCACGGTGAAATTTCGTCGGCGCAGAACGAGTAGCGAAACGAGCACACCCGCGCGTTGTTGTCTATAGATACCGTTCATAGACCGCTTCAGCGTGCATCAAATCTGAATGTGACACGGTACAATTTCATCGGCGCAGAACGGAGTAGCGAAACGAGCCAACCAGCCCCGCAGGAAATGGTTACGGAGCAGTGTTCCGAGTAACGCAAAGAACAAACCCAATGATTTGTGCACGGTGACAAAGGCGGAATGAAAGTCTCGATTCGTGTCATGAAAATGACGAAATGATACTTTTTATACAGTTTGTTTTGCAAATTCCTTGCTAGATTGAATTACAATGGAGATAAACGTACCCTGTTTCGTTGTACATTCTGGGATTCGAGCATGAAAACAGTTTGTGAACTCGCCGGCAAACCGGCTCGTTCACGAACTGTTTTCATGCTCGAATCCCAGAATGTACAACTCAACAGGGTATGTTTATCTCCTAATTTGACACCGATACGTCACGATCCAATATGGATAGCAAATGTTGTTACGGTCGGCAACTTCTTCAATTATGTAAAAGTGCAGCCATTATAATAGCTAATATGAGAACAGCAGGTGATCGAATAGGACATTTTACAAGCTATCATTATAGCGGCAGTTGTTATAGTACTGGACAGATTTCTTTACCCTGTTGATTACTTCTGTGTAAAACTACCGGGGGCTTTACAGGCTATACAATAACCCAGTTTTATCTCTGCGTGGCATGATTTCCAACCGAGCAGCTCTTCTCTTGGAACTGTGACGTCAAACTTGACGTCACTATTGAACGGCGATCCCTTTTCGTTGCCTCTCTGTCAATATTTTGCAAATAAGACTTATGTTTGTTCTATCTTAAATAAAATTTAAATAAAAATGAAAGTTTGAGGCGTTGTCAGCATTGCACAGATTGTACCACATGTTTTCTGGTACAATTCAGAATATCTAGAATTGTATAAAAAAAAACGACGTCCATGCTAGTGGCCAACCAGGGCGCGCCTTGTATGCAGCTTTGTGCAATGTCGTATTTGAATTTACTTTTAGTCCATGAGATAGAAAATGGAAAATTTACTTTCGTTGCACCCCGGGGGGTGGGCAAAGGTTTTTTGGTGTCTATGGAAAGCTTATAGAACCAGAAAAAATATTTGACTTGTTGGCCTTGTCAAAATGTGTCCGTTTGGCCGCTAGGGGGCGTAATCCAAGATGGCCGCCAAAATCGGAAATCATAGATAGGAAAAGACTGTGTGTCAATCAAAAAGGTTTTTGCTGGCAATTGAGTTTCATGAAACATTTTAAACACATAAACAAACATTTCAAACATTAAAGTGGCACTTTGTGAGTCAAATGCTGTAAATAAAGAGCGTTTTATGATTTTATATGACGCGAGTTGTTGGGTTTTTGTGCTTTCTTGCACCTTAATATGATAGTCTGTGAGCTAATGGCGGTACCCTTGCACCCCAATGGGACTTAACTTTACCACACCCATTTTGTTCTTTATTATGTCCTTCAACTTTTAATGTTAACAAGAACAAAAAGTGGCCGTATAGACTCCAGACAAGATGGCGGCCACCATGCGCCGTTTTTCAAACCAGACCCTATAAGTCAGTTTGATGCAAATTATAGCTGGAAACTCAAGTAAAATGTATACAAATGTATATATTTTCGTGAAGCTAGGACATAATGACACTTCGATAGGGCAAAATTGAAACTCCCAATCCAAAATGGCCGCCAAAATGGCCGCCGAAATTTGAAAATATGACATTTTTTCACTTACATCTTCTAGATCAGTTTATTTTGTTTGGAAATGGTTGAGAAATGAGACTTTATTTTGTATTTTATATGTTAACTGATCATTGAAGCAATAAAATATGCAATTACTGGGGTTATTCGATTTTACAGAATGCGGTATTAAATTTCACAAAAAATCACAATTGGGATTCTAGTCACATTTCTACAAGAAATGAACAGAAATTTGTAATGTAAGTGAGGCATATCATTAGCTATGAATATTCCAACTCATTGGAACCAAAATTGTTACTTTGGCTCAAAATGGCTGCAAAAAAGACCGTCAAAGTACTGGAAATTGTAGATACTGCCTCAGCATGCCCTGCAATCGCTTAAAAGTTGTGGTTGATGTATACAATTGGCTATTCTGTCTTCTATAATTGAATACTAACATGTCTGATGCACCATGGATTATTGTTACTATTGTCACCACTGACATTACCAGAAATATTGGAGTTTTCTCTCACAAACTTGACAAAAAATATCGGCAAAAATTAACTTTTCAGGTCTGGATCATTTGTTCAAGTGAAATGTAACTATCTTTGGTATGAAAGGTGATTATTGTTTTGGTCTATCATAATTGTGTCACACTAAGACGTTTATAAACCATTTTCTCAAGATGGCTTCCAAAATGGCAACCAAATTTGGTAATAAAATTCATTTCTTTTACATATATCCCGAACATTAATCTCTGCGTTATCAGTAAAAGGTAGCAAATTCATTTTAAAGATGCAGTATGGAATTTTTCCGAGAACCTCTTATCTGTTGTGATTCTGACCATATTATTGAAAGGAAATGGGCAGAACATGCGACGGAACTGACATAAAACATAATATGTGGCTATTCTGGCCCATTATGATAAAAATTGATCAACTGGGTACAGGATGGATGCCAAGATGACAGCCAGGGAGTTACTGTTTGATCGTTGGTGAGGTGAATAGGTATACAAGTAGTGACTATATGGTTATTAGTGGGGTGTCCATGGTAAGATGTGTAGGTATTCAAGGAGTGATCGTGATCATGTGTGAGGTGAAACGGTATGCATGGATTGACTGTATGGTGTATGGTTGTATGTACCCAGTGTGGGTTATCCGATGTGGCTGTATGTACATTGATATGGTGTATGGGCATAACTAGAGAAGCTATATGGCCACCTGTGTATTGTGCATGTATATACATAGAGTGACTGTAAGGTCGTGGGCGGGATTATGACAGGTGGGGTGTATATGTAGACATGTGCTGTCTGTATGATCATGGAGTGTGCACCCTAAATCTAGTTGGATGAACGTTGTATACAACTCGTTGGGTGCGAATTTGTTGTGTACTTATTATCCAACAGTTTAGTACGATGTACACAACTGATTGCGTGAACTGTCTTCAGTGGTATTACTTTCATACCACATTGGATAAAACCGCCACATGACCGGGTCATCCAATAGCAGCGCGTTTCCGGTGCGGGCGAGCATGCGAGTTTTTGGCTCCAAATATTTCAAAACAAGATGGACGACTGTGTGCGAAAACTCCCGAGCGACTGGAAAATGGGACAAGAAGTCGTGGATAGCTTTGCCGGTATAGTATACCTTTGTTATAATTATTCTTTGTACGATACACTGATTATGTAGGCTTTATGTATTGAGTGTATATTCATTTATATTTGCCAAATTTTGAAGTTTACAAATTTACACAACTGCTGACGGCACTAATTTGACTAAAGTAGTACACTCATACGCTCAACACATAAAGCCTACATAATCAGTGTATCGTACAAAGAATAATTATATCAAAGGTATACTATACCGGCAAAGCTTTACACGACGTGTTGCCCCATTTTACTTTCCAATCAACGTTGGGTAAACTTTCCAATCAACAAATGTCATCCAACTCTACCCAAAACCCAACAGTTCAATAAACGTAGATAGGTGCTGTGGGCAATTAACGTTGATTGAGTGTTGTGTGAAATTTCAACCAACACGTTGTATAATTAACATACAACCGTTGGTAGTAAATATATATGCAACGTTGTGTAAAATTGTATCCAACAAAATTGTCATGCAACTGTTCACACAACGTAGATAGGTGCTGTGGGCATACAACGGTTGATTGACTGTTGGATAACTTCTTATCCAACTAGATTTAGGGTGTGTGGATAAATCTGGAGCGATTTAATTGTTATGGGTAATATATGGGTGTATATGTGTGCATGGAATGACTGTACGGTCATGATGTATATATACATGGAGTAAGCTGGATGGTCGTTGGCTATGCGCGTGGGTATATAGGGCCTGCCATTCTTATAAAGGGTGGGATGAATATGTACGTGCGCCGCGTGTATAACTGGTGGCGAGATTCTCTTTTCTCGTGGGCGCTTACATTATCAATGGGTGTTTTATTAGTTTTATTTATAGAATGAGAATTTTTGGGATTATTAAAAGTCAAACTGCGAGCTGGAGGCAGAGTCTGGTAAAAGGTGTAGTTGGGGAATTTCAATTTCGTTTATTGTCGTTAATCAACGTTGATTACTTTTGATTTTTGGTTTGTGATAAACTATATGTCAATTACAAATAAAAGAAATTTCTGCAGCCCATTGGGTGTTGAGGTCGGAGACGGTCGAGTCGGCCGCCGGTTCTTTAATTAGGTGCTGGTTGTTATTGTTATTTTAACGGAATATTGAGTTGGTCATCCGCAAAACCAATATATTTTATATTCTACAATTACATTCTTGGGTTTTAATATATGATCTTGAGCGCGTTACCATTCCTGACATTGGTTTTCTTGTTATATATGTCGTGGATGGATTATCATTGGTGGGTGTGTAGGCAGTATCTGTGTGATGATGGATGACGTGCATGAGTATACAGTGAGTTGCTGAATTGTCATGTGTGAGGTGTATATGCATGGAAGGTATGGGTGGTCGTGGGTGCTGAATGGCCATTGGCGATGTGTATATGTATACCTGGATTGAATCTATGGTCATGGGTGGGCTGTATATGTATTTATCGAGTGGTTATATGACTATGGAGGTGCCGAATATGTATACAGGTAGTGACTGTATGGTCAATGATGAGGTGAATAGGTATACAAGGAGTGACGATATGGTCATATGTCAGATATATGAGTATACCTGGTGTGCATGCATGGTGACTCGTCATGGTCATTTGTTGTGTGTACGGTATATTCAAGTATGGCTGTATGGTCATGGGTCAGGTGTACGTGTATAATGTGGGTGACTATATTGTCATTTTTGTGGTGTTTCTGTGAGGTAATATGTGGGTTGTACATGTGAAACCTTGGGTGTCTATCGCTTTCCAAAATAGCTCAAGGATATGTTAATCAATGGAGAGGTAATGTCAGAGTTCTCCATCTTGATGGTCTTTATGTACAATGGAGGAATGCGATAGCCACCCATTACCACACAGTAACTCCATATATACATAATCACCACACAAATGACAACATAGTCACCCACCGTATACACGTACACCTGACCCATGACCATACAGCCATACTTGGTTATACACGTACACACCACAAATGACCATACAGCCACGAGTTACAATACATGAACACAGGGTATGATCCTACACACGACCCATAACCATATAATCACTCCTTGTATGCATATTCACCACGTTCATTAACATAATTCAATCCCTGTATACCCATTTACCTCTGACACCATTGGCCATACAGTCACCCCCCCCCCCATATATAACTATTATACACACCCATGGCCAAATAGACATTCAATATATACATAAATACCACAACAATGACCATAGGGTCACTCCAGGTATACATATCCACCTCACCAATGGTGATATAGCCACTTGCTTTGTGCACATACCCTCAGCCCTTTGTCTCCAATATGTATACTGTGTGATTTGGCCTACCCCTAAACTGACTGCCAAATTTGTGCTCCGTTGACAACAAAAAGATGTGAAATCCATAAACATACCTTAGTATAATCGACAAAATGGATTCATTTGAATTAAAAAATGTTTTCAGCTGAAAGTTCAACTAGTTTTACCAATTAATCCTCACCTGTTTATTTTTTATAAACAAAAAATCAAGAAAAATGCCCAAAACATTACATTTTCGAAAATAAGAGGATTTCAATAAGCCATAGGCTATAACGAAAATATTTTACATGCAATAACCAAACTTTCTTTATATTATAGTTAGACTAACATATTAAATATGTTGTGAAAACATCAAGATGTTTGGAGATAAATTTACTGAGTCACAAGACCTCAAAAATGGCATTTCGTCACGCGACCCCATGTCACAAAGCCAAATTTGACTAAGTCCATGTTATGGAACGCACATTTCATCGGCATATTTTTTCTCATTCTTTACCATAAATCTATGAAAAATTTGATTTATGTGCTCTAACCAATATGTTAACCACTTAATTAGTGAAAAAGCACAAAATTATTATGTATTTTAACAAATAATTGATCCTAAAATCTGCTTTTTAGCTTATTTTGAAAATACGCCGAAAATGGGGGCTCCGAAATCTGAAAAACGACCATTTGTTGGTACAGAAATGTCCATAACTCAAAAAATATTTGACGAATCTTAAAATGGTTTACGGTTCAGTGACCAGCATGGTGAGATCTACAAAATAAGCTCAAAATTGAAAAGATTAGACCAATTTGAAATGTTCATGAACATCCCTACGTGTGGCAAATGGCCCCAAATTCGTAAGTGGCCAGGTGGGCGGAGCATTTTGGGCCGAATTTTTTTTGGGTCGAGTTCGTAAAAGTGGTCCGAAAAAGTGTCCGACCTGTGCTCGGTCCGATTTTTTGGGGAAAATGTGGCAAATGACCACGGCAACGTACTTAGTGAAAAATAAAAACAATTTGGGCCGAAAAAATTTGGGTCGAAATGCCTCGAAATTAGGTCTAAAAAATGAAGGGGAAATGTCTCCAATAGGTGCAAATTCTCAAGTGGCCAGCTGGGCGGAACATTTTGGGCCGAATTTTTTTTTGGCCGAGTTCGTAAAAGTGGTCCGAAAAAGTGTCCGACCTGTGCTCGGTCCAATTGTTTTGGGAAAATGTGGCAAATGACCACGACAACGTACTTAGTGAAAAATAAAAAAAATTTGGGCCGAAAAAATTTGGGTTGAAAAGTTCGAAATGCCTCGAAATTAGGCAAAGTCTTAAAAATGAAGGGGAAATGTCCCCAATGGGTGCAAATTCTCAATTGGCCAGCTGGGCGGAACATTTTGGGCCGAAAATGTTTTGGGTCGTGTTCGTAAAAGTGGTCCGAAAAAGTGTCCGACCTGTGCTCGGTCCGACTTTTTGGGGAAAATGTGGCAAATGACGCCAAATTCTCAAGTGGCCAGCTGGGCGGAAAATTTTGGACCGAGCACAGGACCGAGCACAGGTCGGAAACTATAAGATTAAGTACTATTGTGGTGGGGTCAACTTTTTTTCTGGGGACCTGTGGCGCAACACTGGTGGATTTAGCAGACGTTTCACTTCCGCATTGAGTTTTTTTTCATGACGTGTTTACTTTCCAAATCATGCTTTCTGATGATCAAATACAGGCTTTTATAGAGAATTAAGTGCCGACAAATACAAAAAATAACCACTAAAGTTTTATTCCCAAAATTTGGATAAACATACAGATGGATAATAAAAATGTAATTATACAATGTTGTACAGTATGAGTTTTTTGTACTCGTCCAGGTTGTGGTGAAAAGTCATAGTGGACACGACACTGCGTGTCCAATATGACCTTCCACCACAACCATGGACTCGTACAAGAAAAACACATACTGTTCACAACATTGTATAATAAGTTTATAATATCGTGGCAATGAGCCCATTAATGGGATGTTCTGATATCCAGATTCCGACTTTCAAAGGGGGAATGTGTAACACGTATTTTATGTCGAATGGCATTTTTAGCATAATAAATACTGCCCCACTGTGCTCGTTAATTATGTGATTGTGGAATTTGTTTAACTTCCATGATTATATGCCGGAATCGACACACTACCACATTTAAATTTTCCACGTATCTGAAATGGCCTCGACAATAATCTCAGGGAACATGGAAGTAAAGGTAATTTCAAGAAAATAATTAGTGAAAATTTCACGCAATTCTACCCAAATAAGGTGTCATGCGATAAACCATATTTTCCAGAATGCACCTAATATCTATAACGGCACGCTGTATGTGTCTATAGCTTGACGCTCAATAAAAATGTGTCTGGTGTCGAGCGGGAGCCGACATGGCCCGTTAAGCTTAAGGCTACATGCCTGGTTTCGTTCCACGAAATCGTGAGTCTCAAAATATCCGTCATGTTCATCATCTAATAAATAATTCATGTCGCCAATCATATCCATAGACAACTTTATATCATCGCCTTACCCGGGAAATTTACAAATACATCAGTTTATTTAATAGTTCTATATATGTATATACCAATTAGTAGTTAACTATACCACCTATTGATCTTACACAATATAACCCATTTAAGCGATTGACTACATCCCTCGATACCTTATTATGTATATGATTGTTGGTCCCAAAATAACATGATGCGTTTATACAGAAGCGATCATTACCATGCAGGAGTCGACCGTCAACATAAATCGTTCTCACTCGCCATCAGACATAAACTGATAATCCATGCATAACCCGAGCGACAAGCTCAGCAGCAAGACTCACATGCATACTATTCTTTGAAGGGGTTGACAGAAGACGGCGTAAATTAAAGGCTATGTCAATCCCGACAAGATGCCGACATATACCTGTCTATTGTGTTATTTACTGTTCAATTGCATTCTGACAAATAAGCTATCTATCTATCGAATCATGATTGAGTCGTTGAATGGCATATAGCATAATAAATACTGCCTTAGAAAAGAATTCCTCCAATGTTCTCAATCATTCATTCTACTAGATGTATGCGACACAGTGGATTGCAAACACGGTTGTTGCAATGCAACGACTGGTGAGTGCGGATGCATGGACGGCTGGTCACCCAGCGGAGCCGCAGGTTCACCATGTGACACCAGTAAGTACACCCTTGAGGAAAATCAACGTTGCATAATTATGTGTCGTCCAGGTTATGTTGTGATTGTCGTTTAAATTCGTTTGCTTTTGTTGAACAATATTATCTTGTTATTAAGAGCAGTGCAGATATAAAAGGACATATTTTCCATTGGAATTATTCGTTCCACTCAAATGGCAAACAATAGCGACGAGCCTATACAGTTCAAAATAGTCCGATTTGCGCACCGAAGTGTATTCAAAGAATATATGGTCATTTCGGAACTTCAGTGTGTCAGTTTTGCCATTCTATTACGTTATGTTGGAGATAGCATGTTATCTCATTGTTTGGAATATTAACTGTTCAAGTATGCAAGTTATATTTTCATTAGAAATGCATACATTAATCAAGCCTGATTCGTCGAACGGCATTTAGCATTATAAATACTGCATCACTGTGCTCGTCAATTGTGTGATTGTGTAATTTGTTAAACTTCCATGATTATATGCTGGAATCGACACACTACCACATTTCAATTTTCCACCTGTCTGAAATGGCATCGACAACTTGATGATATTTAGGGAATATGGAAGTAAAGGTACTTTCAAGAAAAGCATTAGTGAAAATTTCACGGAATTCTACCCAAATAAGGTGTCATGCGATAAACCGCCAACCATGAATGACAGAAGACGGCGTAAAATAAAGGCCATGTCAATCCCGACAGGATGCCGACATATACCTGTCTATTGTATTATTTACTGTTCAATTGCATTCTGACAAATAAACTATCTATCTATCTATCGAATATTGATCGATTCGTCGAATGGCATATAGCATAATACATACTGCCTTAGAAAAGAATCCCGTCCAATGTTCTCAATCATTCATTCTACTAGATGTATGCGACACAGTGAATTGCCAATACGGTTCTTGTAATGCAACGACTGGTGACTGCAAATGCGTGAACGGCTGGTCATCGAGCGGACCCACAGGTACAACATGTGACACCAGTAAGTACACCCTTGAGGAAAACCAACGTTGCATAATTATGTGTCGTCCAGGTTACGTTGTGATTGTCGTTTACATTCGTTTCCTTTTGTTGAATAATTGTAACTTGTTATTGAGAGCGGTACAGATATAAAAGGACATATTTTGCATTGGAATTATTCGCTCCACTCAATTGGCAAACAATGGCGATGAGCCAATACAGTTCAAAATTGTCCGATTTGCGCACCGAAGTGTATTCAAAGAATATATGGTAATTTCGGAACTTTAGTGCGTCAGTTTTGCCATTCTATTACGTTATGTTGGAGATAGCATGTTATCTCATTGTTTGGAATATTAACTGTTCAAGTATGCAAGTTATATTATCATTAGAAATGCATACATTAATCAAGCCTGATTCGTTGAACGGCATTTAGCATAATAAATACTGCATCACTGTGCTCGTCAATTATGTGATTGTGAAATTTGTTAAAATTCAAAGACTATATGCTGGAATCGACACACTACCACATTTCAATTTTCCACCTGTCTGAAATGGCATCGACAATGATCTTAGGGAACATGGAAGTAAAGGTACTTTCAAGAATATCATTAGTGAAAATTTCACGGAATCCTACCCAAATAAGGTGTCATGCGATAAACCATGAATGACAGAATGCACATAATATATATAACGGCACGTACAGTGTATGTGTCTATAGCTTGACGCTCAATAAAATGTGTCTGGTGTCGAGCGGGAGCCGACATGGCCCGTTAAGCTTAAGGCTACATGCCTGGTTTCGTTCCACGAAATCGTGAGTCTCAAAATATCCGTCATGTTCATCATCTAATAAATAATTCATGTCGCCAATCATATCCATAGACAACGTTATATCATCGCCGTACCCGGGAAATTTACATAACCCGAGCGCCATGTTCAGCAGCAAGACTCACATGCATACTATTCTTTGAAGGGGTTGACAGAAGACGGCGTAAAATAAAGGCCATGTCAATCCCGACGGGATGCCGACATATACCTGTCTATTGTATTATTTACTGTTCAATTTCATTCTGACAAATAAACTATCTATCTATCGAATATTGATTGATTCGTCGAATGGCATATAGCATAATAAATACTGCCTTAGAAAAGAATCCCGTCCAATGTTCTCAATCATTCATTCTACTAGATGTATGCGACACAGTGAATTGCCAATACGGTTCTTGTAATGCAACGACTGGTGACTGCAAATGCGTGAACGGCTGGTCATCGAGCGAACCCACAGGTACAACATGTGACACCAGTAAGTACACCCTTGAGGAAAACCAACGTTGCATAAGTATGTGTCGTCCAGGTTACGTTGTGATTGTCGTTTACATTCGTTTCCTTTTGTTGAAGAACTGTAACTTGTTATTGAGAGCGGCGCAGATATAAAAGGACATATTTTCCATTGGAATTATTCGTTCCACTCAAATGGCAAACAATGGCGACGAGCCAATACAGTTCAAAATTGTCCGATTTGCGCACCGAAGTGTATTCAAAGAATATATGGTCATTTCGGAACTTTAGTGCGTCAGTTTTGCCATTCTATTACGTTATGTTGGAGATAGCATGTTATCTCATTGATTGGAATATTAACTGTTCAAGTATGCAAGTTATATTTTCATTAGAAATGCATACATTAATCAAGCCTGATTCGTCGAACGGCATTTAGCATAATAAATACTGCTCCACTATGCTCGTTAATTATGTGATTGTGGAATTTGTTAAACTTCCATGATTATATGCTGGAATCGACACACTACCACATTTCAATTTTCCACGTATCTGAAATGGCATCGACCATGATCTTAGGGAACATGGAAGTAAAGGTACTTTCATGAAAATCATTAGTGAAAATTTCACGGAATCCTACCCAAATAAGGTGTCATGCGATAAACCATATTTTCCAGAATGCACATAATATATATAACGACACGCTGTATGTGTCTATAGCTTGACGCTCAATAAAATGTGTCTGGTGTCGAGCGGGAGCCGACATGGCCCTTTAAGCTTAAGGGTACATGCCGGGTTTCGTTCGACGAAATCGTGAGTCTCAAAATATCCGTCATGTTCATCATCTAATAAATAATTCATGTCGCCAATCATATCCATAGACAACTTTATATCATCGCCTTACCCGGGAAATTTACAAATACATCAGTTTATTTAATAGTTCTATATATGTATATACCAACTAGTAGTTAACTATACCACCTATTGATCTTACACAATATAATCCATTTAAGCGATTGACTGCATCCCTCGATACATTATTAAGTATATAATTGTCGGTCCCAAAATAACATGATGAGTTTATATAGAAACGATAACTACCAGGAGTCGACCGTCAACATAAATCAGTTCTCACTCGCCATCAGACATAAACTGATATTGCATGCATAACCAGAGCGACATGCTCAGCAGCAAGACTCACATGCATACTATTCTTTGAGGGGGTTGACAGAAGACGGCGTAAAATAAAGGCCATGTCAATCCCGACAAGATGCCGACATATACCTGTCTATTGTATTATTTACTTTTCAATTGCATTCTGACAAATAAACTATCTTTCTATCGAATCTTGATTGATTTGTCGAATGGCATTTAGCATAATAAATACTGCCTTAGAAAAGAATCCCGTCCAGTGTTCTCAATCATTCATTCTACTAGATGTATGCGACACAGTGGATTGCCAATACGGTTCTTGTAATGCAACAACTGGTGACTGCAAATGCGTGAACGGCTGGTCATCGAGCGGAGACGCAGGTACAACATGTGACACCAGTAAGTACACCCTTGAGCAAAATCAACGTTGCATAATTATGTGTCGTCCAGGTTACGTTGTGATTGTCGTTTACATTCGTTTGCTTTTGTTGAAAAATAGTAACTTGTTATTGAGAGCGGTGCAGATATAAAAGGACATATTTTCCATTGGAATTATTCGTTCCACTCAAATGGCAAACAATGGCGATGAGCCAATACAGATAAAAATTGTCCGATTTGCGCACCGAAGTGTATTCAAAGAATATATGGTCATTTCGGAACTTTAGAGCGTCAGTTTTGCCATTCTATTACGTTATGTTGGAGATAGCATGTTATCTCATTGTTTGGAATATTAACTGTTCAAGTATGCAAGTTATATTTTCATTAGAAATGCAAACATTAATCAAGCCTGATTCGTCGAACGGCATTTAGCATAATAAATACTGCATCACTGTGCTCGTCAATTATGTGATTGTGTAATTTGTTAAACTTCCATGATTATATGCTGGAATCGACACACTACCACATTTCAATTTTCCACCTGTCTGAAATGGCATCGACAATGATCTTAGGGAACATGGAAGTAAAGGTACTTTCAAGAATATCATTAGTGAAAATTTCACGGAATCCTACCCAAATAAGGTGTCATGCGATAAACCACGAATGACAGAAGACGGGGTAAAATAAAGGCAATGTCAATCCCGACAAGATGCCGACATATACCTGTCTATTGTATTGTTTACTGTTCAATTGCATTCTGACAAATAAACTATCTATCTATCTATCGAATATTGATTGATTCGTCGAATGGCATATAGCATAATACATACTGCCTTAGAAAAGAATCCCGTCCAATGTTCTCAATCATTCATTCTACTAGATGTATGCGGCACAGTGGATTGCCAATACGGTTCTTGTAATGCAACGACTGGTGACTGCAAATGCGTGAACGGCTGGTCATCGAGCGGAGACGCAGGTACAACATGTGACACCAGTAAGTACACCCGTGAGGAAAATCAACGTTGCATAAGTATGTGTCGTCCAGGTTACGTTGTGATTGTCGTTTACATTCGTTTGCTTTTGTTGAAAAATTGTAACTTGTTATTGAGAGCGGTGCAGATATAAAAGGACATATTTTCCATTGGAATTATTCGTTCCACTCAAATGGCAAACAATGGCGATGAGCCAATACAGATAAAAATTGTCCGATTTGCGCACCGAAGTGTATTCAAAGAATATATGGTCATTTCGGAACTTTAGTGCGTCAGTTTTGCCATTCTATTACGTTATGTTGGAGATAGCATGTTATCTCATTGTTTGGAATATTAACTGTTCAAGTATGCAAGTTATATTTTCATTAGAAATGCAAACATTAATCAAGCCTGATTCGTCGAACGGCATTTAGCATAATAAATACTGCATCACTGTGCTCGTCAATTATGTGATTGTGTAATTTGTTAAACTTCCATGATTATATGCTGGAATCGACACACTACCACATTTCAATTTTCCACCTGTCTGAAATGGCATCGACCATGATCTTATGGAACATGGAAGTAAAGGTACTTTCAAGAATATCATTAGTGAAAATTTCACGGAATCCTACCCAAATAAGGTGTCATGCGATAAATAAACCATGAATGACAGAAGACTGGGTAAAATAAAGGCCATGTCAATCCCGACAGGATGCCGACATATACCTGTCTATTGTATTATTTACTGTTCAATTGCATTCTGACAAATAAACTATCTATCTATCTATCGAATATTGATTGATTCGTCGAATGGCATATAGCATAATACATACTGCCTTAGAAAAGAATCCCGTCCAATGTTCTCAATCATTCATTCTACTAGATGTATGCGGCACAGTGGATTGCCAATACGGTTCTTGTAATGCAACGACTGGTGACTGCAAATGCGTGAACGGCTGGTCATCGAGCGGAGACGCAGGTACAACATGTGACACCAGTAAGTACACCCTTGAGGAAAATCAACGTTGCATAAGTATGTGTCGTCCAGGTTACGTTGTGATTGTCGTTTACATTCGTTTGCCTTTGTTGAAAAATAGTAACTTGTTATTGAGAGCGGTGCAGATATAAAAGGACATATTTTCCATTGGAATTATTCGTTCCACTCAAATGGCAAACAATGGCGATGAGCCAATACAGATAAAAATTGTCCGATTTGCGCACCGAAGTGTATTCAAAGAATATATGGTCATTTCGGAACTTTAGTGCGTCAGTTTTGCCATTCTATTACGTTATGTTGGAGATAGCATGTTATCTCATTGTTTGGAATATTAACTGTTCAAGTATGCAAGTTATATTTTCATTAGAAATGCATACATTAATCAAGCCTGATTCGTCGAACGGCATTTAGCATAATAAATACTGCTCCACTATGCTCGTTAATTATGTGACTGTGGAATTTGTTAAACTTCCATGATTATATGCCGGAATCGGAACACTACCACATTTCAATTTTCTACGTATCTGAAATGGCATCGACCATGATCTTAGGGAACATGGAAGTAAAGGTACTTTCATGAAAATCATTAGTGAAAATGTCACGGAATCCTACCCAAATAAGGTGTCATGCGATAAACCATATTTTCCAGAATGCACCTAATATATATAACGACACGCTGTGTGTGTCTATAGCTTGACCCTCAATAAAATGTGGCTGGTGTCGAGCGGGAACCGACATGGCACTTTAAGCTTAAGGGTACATGCCGGGTTTCGTTCGACGAAATCGTGAGTCTCAAAATATCCGTCATGTTCATCATCTCATAAATAATTCATGTCGCCAATCATATCCATAGACAACTTTATATCAACGCCTTACCCGGGAAATTTGCAAATACATCAGTTTATTTAATAGTTCTATATATGTATATACCAAACTAGTAGTTAACTATACCACCTATTGATCTTACACAATATAACCCATGTAAGCGATTGACTGCATCCCTCGATACATTATTAAGTATATAATTGTCGGTCCCAAAATAACATGATGCGTTTATATAGAAACGATAACTACCAGCAGTCGACCGTCAACATAAATCAGTTCTCACTCGCCATCAGACATAAACTGATATTGCATGCATAACCAGAGCGACATGCTCAGCAGCAAGACTCACATGCATACTATTCTTTGAGGGGGTTGACAGAAGACGGCGTAAAATAAAGGCCATGTCAATCCCGACCAGATGCCGACATATACCTGTCTATTGTATTATTTACTTTTCAATTGCATTCTGACAAATAAACTATCTTTCTATCGAATCTTGATTGATTTGTCGAATGGCATTTAGCATAATAAATACTGCCTTAGAAAAGAATCCCGTCCAGTGTTCTCAATCATTCATTCTACTAGATGTATGCGACACAGTGGATTGCCAATACGGTTCTTGTAATGCAACGACTGGTGACTGCAAATGCGTGAACGGCTGGTCATCGAGCGGAGACGCAGGTACAACATGTGACACCAGTAAGTACACCCTTGAGGAAAATCAACGTTGCATAATTATGTGTCGTCCAGGTTACGTTGTGATTGTCGTTTACATTCGTTTGCTTTTGTTGAAAAATAGTAACTTGTTATTGAGAGCGGTGCAGATATAAAAGGACATATTTTCCATTGGAATTATTCGTTCCACTCAAATGGCAAACAATGGCGATGAGCCAATACAGATAAAAATTGTCCGATTTGCGCACCGAAGTGTATTCAAAGAATATATGGTCATTTCGGAACTTTAGAGCGTCAGTTTTGCCATTCTATTACGTTATGTTGGAGATAGCATGTTATCTCATTGTTTGGAATATTAACTGTTCAAGTATGCAAGTTATATTTTCATTAGAAATGCATACATTAATCAAGCCTGATTCGTCGAACGGCATTTAGCATAATAAATACTGCATCACTGTGCTCGTCAATTATGTGATTGTGTAATTTGTTAAACTTCCATGATTATATGCTGGAATCGACACACTACCACATTTCAATTTTCCACCTGTCTGAAATGGCATCGACAATGATCTTAGGGAACATGGAAGTAAAGGTACTTTCAAGAATATCATTAGTGAAAATTTCACGGAATCCTACCCAAATAAGGTGTCATGCGATAAACCATGAATGACAGAAGACGGGGTAAAATAAAGGCAATGTCAATCCCGACAAGATGCCGACATATACCTGTCTATTGTATTATTTACTGTTCAATTGCATTCTGACAAATAAACTATCTATCTATCTATCGAATATTGATTGATTCGTCGAATGGCATATAGCATAATACATACTGCCTTAGAAAAGAATCCCGTCCAATGTTCTCAATCATTCATTCTACTAGATGTATGCGGCACAGTGGATTGCCAATACGGTTCTTGTAATGCAACGACTGGTGACTGCAAATGCGTGAACGGCTGGTCATCGAGCGGAGACGCAGGTACAACATGTGACACCAGTAAGTACACCCTTGAGGAAAATCAACGTTGCATAAGTATGTGTCGTCCAGGTTACGTTGTGATTGTCGTTTACATTCGTTTGCCTTTGTTGAAAAATAGTAACTTGTTATTGAGAGCGGTGCAGATATAAAAGGACATATTTTCCATTGGAATTATTCGTTCCACTCAAATGGCAAACAATGGCGATGAGCCAATACAGATAAAAATTGTCCGATTTGCGCACCGACGTGTATTCAAAGAATATATGGTCATTTCGGAACTTTAGTGCGTCAGTTTTGCCATTCTATTACGTTATGTTGGAGATAGCATGTTATCTCATTGTTTGGAATATTAACTGTTCAAGTATGCAAGTTATATTTTCATTAGAAATGCATACATTAATCAAGCCTGATTCGTCGAACGGCATTTAGCATAATAAATACTGCTCCACTATGCTCGTTAATTATGTGATTGTGGAATTTGTTAAACTTCCATGATTATATGCCGGAATCGGAACACTACCACATTTCAATTTTCTACGTATCTGAAATGGCATCGACCATGATCTTAGGGAACATGGAAGTAAAGGTACTTTCATGAAAATCATTAGTGAAAATTTCACGGAATCCTACCCAAATAAGGTGTCATGCGATAAACCATATTTTCCAGAATGCACCTAATATATATAACGACACCCTGTGTGTGTCTATAGCTTGACCCTCAATAAAATGTGTCTGGTGTCGAGCGGGAACCGACATGGTACTTTAAGCTTAAGGGTACATGCCGGGTTTCGTTCGACGAAATCGTGAGTCTCAAAATATCCGTCATGTTCATCATCTAATAAATAATTCATGTCGCCAATCATATCCATAGACAACTTTATATCATCGCCTTACCCGGGAAATTTACAAATACATCAGTTTATTTAATAGTTCTATATATGTATATACCAACTAGTAGTTAACTATACCACCTATTGATCTTACACAATATAACCCATGTAAGCGATTGACTGCATCCCTCGATACATTATTAAGTATATAATTGTCGGTCCCAAAATAACATGATGCGTTTATATAGAAACGATAACTACCAGCAGTCGACCGTCAACATAAATCAGTTCTCACTCGCCATCAGACATAAACTGATATTGCATGCATAACCAGAGCGACATGCTCAGCAGCAAGACTCACATGCATACTATTCTTTGAGGGGGTTGACAGAAGACGGCGTAAAATAAAGGCCATGTCAATCCCGACAAGATGCCGACATATACCTGTCTATTGTATTATTTACTTTTCAATTGCATTCTGACAAATAAACTATCTTTCTATCGAATCTTGATTGATTTGTCGAATGGCATTTAGCATAATAAATACTGCCTTAGAAAAGAATCCCGTCCAGTGTTCTCAATCATTCATTCTACTAGATGTATGCGACACAGTGGATTGCCAATACGGTTCTTGTAATGCAACGACTGGTGACTGCAAATGCGTGAACGGCTGGTCATCGAGCGGAGACGCAGGTACAACATGTGACACCAGTAAGAACACCCTTGAGGAAAATCAACGTTGCATAATTATGTGTCGTCCAGGTTACGTTGTGATTGTCGTTTACATTCGTTTGCTTTTGTTGAAAAATAGTAACTTGTTATTGAGAGCGGTGCAGATATAAAAGGACATATTTTCCATTGGAATTATTCGTTCCACTCAAATGGCAAACAATGGCGATGAGCCAATACAGATAAAAATTGTCCGATTTGCGCACCGAAGTGTATTCAAAGAATATATGGTCATTTCGGAACTTTAGAGCGTCAGTTTTGCCATTCTATTACGTTATGTTGGAGATAGCATGTTATCTCATTGTTTGGAATATTAACTGTTCAAGTATGCAAGTTATATTTTCATTAGAAATGCATACATTAATCAAGCCTGATTCGTCGAACGGCATTTAGCATAATAAATACTGCATCACTGTGCTCGTCAATTATGTGATTGTGTAATTTGTTAAACTTCCATGATTATATGCTGGAATCGACACACTACCACATTTCAATTTTCCACCTGTCTGAAATGGCATCGACAATGATCTTAGGGAACATGGAAGTAAGGTACTTTCAAGGAAATCATTAGTGAAAATTTCACGGAATCCTACCCAAATAAGGTGTCATGCGATAAACCATGAATGACAGAAGACTGGGTAAAATAAAGGCAATGTCAATCCCGACAGGATGCCGACATATACCTGTCTATTGTATTATTTACTGTTCAATTGCATTCTGACAAATAAACTATCTATCTATCTATCGAATATTGATTGATTCGTCGAATGGCATATAGCATAATACATACTGCCTTAGAAAAGAATCCCGTCCAATGTTCTCAATCATTCATTCTACTAGATGTATGCGGCACAGTGGATTGCCAATACGGTTCTTGTAATGCAACGACTGGTGACTGCAAATGCGTGAACGGCTGGTCATCGAGCGGAGACGCAGGTACAACATGTGACACCAGTAAGTACACCCTTGAGGAAAATCAACGTTGCATAAGTATGTGTCGTCCAGGTTACGTTGTGATTGTCGTTTACATTCGTTTGCTTTTGTTGAAAAATAGTAACTTGTTATTGAGAGCGGTGCAGATATAAAAGGACATATTTTCCATTGGAATTATTCGTTCCACTCAAATGGCAAACAATGGCGATGAGCCAATACAGATAAAAATTGTCCGATTTGGCACCGAAGTGTATTCAAAGAATATATGGTCATTTCGGAACTTTAGTGCGTCAGTTTTGCCATTCTATTACGTTATGTTGGAGATAGCATGTTATCTCATTGTTTGGAATATTAACTGTTCAAGTATGCAAGTTATATTTTCATTAGAAATGCATACATTAATCAAGCCTGATTTGTCGAACGGCATTTAGCATAATAAATACTGCTCCACTATGCTCGTTAATTATGTGATTGTGGAATTTGTTAAACTTCCATGATTATATGCCGGAATCGGAACACTACCACATTTCAATTTTCCATCTATCTGAAATGGCATCGACAATGATCTTAGGGAACATGGAAGTAAAGGTACTTTCATGAAAATCATTAGTGAAAATTTCACGGAATCCTACCCAAATAAGGTGTCATGCGATAAACCATATTTTCCAGAATGCACCTAATATATATAACGACACGCTGTGTGTGTCTATAGCTTGACCCTCAATAAAATGTGTCTGGTGTCGAGCGGGAGCCGACATGGCACTTTAAGCTTAAGGGTACATGCCGGGTTTCGTTCGACGAAATCGTGAGTCTCAAAATATCCGTCATGTTCATCATCTAATAAATAATTCATGTCGCCAATCATATCCATAGACAACTTTATATCATCGCCTTACCCGGGAAATTTACAAATACGTCAGTTTATTTAATAGTTCTATATATGTATATACCAACTAGTAGTTAACTATACCACCTATAAGATAAGACGAGATAAGTTTAATAGGCAAAACATCCTTATAAGGACAGTATACAAACATATTAATATATATTTGTACATTGAACAATACAATAAATGATATAATAATAGATGGTAATATATAACCATTTAAGTAAAGCTGAATGTGCATAGGGTCGTCTCGTCTTCTTTTATTCATTGCTTGTGAGGCGATGCTCATCGCGTGCGGAAAATAATTTTCGGATTATATGACATATTGAAGTGCATGAATTTGAAATATTGCTGGATAGGATTTTGACAAGCTGTTCAGTTTGTGTCATGTTTTCAAAGTCTGGGAACTGTGTCTTCATAAGAGTTATTAGTTCGAGCCGCGGTATGCGGTAAGCACTACATTCCAAAAGAAAGTGTTTTTCATCTTCAATAGCATCATCGGAACAAAATATACATAGTCTTTGTTCCAATGCCAACGGTGGTTGGGTGTGGCGTCCCGTTTCAATAGCCAGTTTATGATTACTTATACGCAGTCTAGTAAAAACGATTCTATTTTCTATTGATGGTGTGTGAAGAAGATAAGGTTCTATTTCGTACTTAAGTTTGAAAAGTCGGTATGTTCGTAATTTATTACTTCCCGTTTTTGAGCATTCACCCGTGAGACTCTGTCTGAAATATATATAATAATCTTCAATAAGATTTCTTTTGAATTGACCCAGAACTGGACCCGAATTGTTTAGGTCTGCAATATTCCACCCCAGTGATTCTGCCGTTTTGAAGATTGATTTCTTAACCGATGCCACCTGTTGTTCCAACGCAGCATTACGGAGCAGATTACAGTCCGACCGTGAAATTATCTGAATTACATAAGATGAAAGTCTGCATGCCACGTCAATAAATAATGGGTGGCTCCCTAACTCGGCGCGAACCGCGTTGTTCGAAGAAAATCTGCCGACTCCGAGTAACCGCTTACAATATTTTATGTGTACCTTCTCACATGGAAGGCGGTCGTGATTTTTAGTGGTTATTTCCACACCCCATATTTCGCTACCATATAACAATATCGGCTTAATTAATCTATCGAAGAGTTTTAAAGACGTCACTAGTGGAATCGGTGCGTCGTTTGTACATGCGTTAAATAAAGAATGCATTGCTTTGAGTCCTTTAGTCAATGCATTGCTTGTGAGGCGATGCTCATCGCGTGCGGAAAATATTTTCGGAAAATAATTTTATTGATCTTACACAATATAACCCATTTAAGCGATTAACTGCATCCCTCGATACATTATTAAGTATATAATTGTCGGTCCCAAAATAACATGATGCGTTTATATAGATACGATAACTACCAGGAGTCGACCGTCAACATAAATCAGTTCTCACTCGCCATCAGACATAAACTGATATTCCATGCATAACCAGAGCGACATGCTCAGCAGCAAGACTCACATGCATACTATTCTTTGAGGGGGTTGACAGAAGACGGCGTAAAATAAAGGCCATGTCAATCCCGACAAGATGCCGACATATACCTGTCTATTGTATTATTTACTTTTCAATTGCATTCTGACAAATAAACTATCATTCTATCGAATCTTGATTGATTTGTCGAATGGCATTTAGCATAATAAATACTGCCTTAGAAAAGAATCCCGTCCAGTGTTCTCAATCATTCATTCTACTAGATGTATGCGACACAGTGGATTGCCAATACGGTTCTTGTAATGCAACGACTGGTGACTGCAAATGCGCGAACGGCTGGTCATCGAGCGGAGACGCAGGTACCACATGTGACACCAGTAAGTACACCCTTGGGGAAAATCAACGTTGCATAATTATGTGTCGTCCAGGTTACGTTGTGATTGTCGTTTACATTCGTTTGCTTTTGTTGAAAAATAGTAACTTGTTATTGAGAGCGGTGCAGATATAAAATGAGATATTTTCCATTGGAATTATTCGTTCCACTCAAATGGCAAACAATGGCGATGAGCCAATACAGATAAAAATTGTCCGATTTGCGCACCGAAGTGTATTCAAAGAATATATGGTCATTTCGGAACTTTAGTGCGTCAGTTTTGCCATTCTATTACGTTATGTTGGAGATAGCATGTTATCTCATTGTTTGGAATATTAACTGTTCAAGTATGCAAGTTATATTTTCATTAGAAATGCATACATTAATCAAGCCTGATTCGTCGAACGGCATTTAGCATAATAAATACTGCTCCACTATGCTCGTTAATTATGTGATTGTGGAATTTGTTAAACTTCCATGATTATATGCCGGAATCGGAACACTACCACATTTCAATTTTCCACGTATCTGAAATGTCATCGACCATGATCTTAGGGAACATGGAAGTAAAGGTACTTTCATGAAAATCATTAGTGAAAATTTCACGGAATCCTACCCAAATAAGGTGTCATGCGATAAACCATATTTTCCAGAATGCACCTAATATATATAACGACACGCTGTGTGTGTCTATAGCTTGACGCTCAATAAAATGTGTCTGGTGTCGATCGGGAGCCGACATGGCACTTTAAGCTTAAGGGTACATGCCGGGTTTCGTTCGACGAAATCGTGAGTCTCAAAATATCCGTCATGTTCATCATCTAATAAATAATTCATGTCGCCAATCATATCCATAGACAACTTTATATCATCGCCTTACCCGGGAAATTTACAAATACATCAGTTTATTTAATAGTTCTATATATGTATATACCAACTAGTAGTTAACAAATAAACTATCTTTCTATCGAATCTTGATTGATTTGTCGAATGGCATTTAGCATAATAAATACTGCCTTAGAAAAGAATCCCGTCCAGTGTTCTCAATCATTCATTATACTAGATGTATGCGACACAGTGGATTGCCAATACGGTTCTTGTAATGCAACGACTGGCGAGTGCGAATGCGTGAACGGCTGGTCACCGAGCGGAGCCGCAGGTACAACATGTGACACCAGTAAGTACGCCCTTGTGGAAAATCAACGTTGCATAATTATGTGTCGTCCAGGTTACGTTGTGATTGTCGTCTACATTCGTTTGCTTTGTTGAACAATAGTATTTTGTTATTGAGAGCGGTGCAGATATAAAAGGACATATTTTCCAGAGTATGACGATTTATTCGTGGAATTATTCGTTCCACTCAAATGGCAAACAATGGCGATGAGCCCACAGAGTTCAAAATTGTCAGATTTGCGCACCAAAGTGTATTCAAAGAATATGCGGTCATTTTGGAACTTTGCGTCAGTTTTGCAATTCCATTATGTTTTGTTAGAGTTAGCATGTTATCTTATTGTTTGAAATATTAATTGTTCAATTACGCAAATTATATTTCCATTAGAAACACATACATTAATCAAGATTGATTCGTCGAATGGCATATAGCATAATAAATACTGCCTCAGTGTGCTCGTCTTATAATTTGTTAAACTTCCATGATGATATGCTGGAATCGTGACCCTATACCACTTTTCAATTTTTCGTGCATCTGATATGGCCACGACAATGATCTTAAGGAACATGGAAGTAAAGGTACTTTCAAGAAAATCATTAGTGAAAATTTCACGGAATCCTACACAAATAAGGTGTCATGCGATAATACACATTTCCAGAGAGTATCCATGCATGTGACACCAGTAAGTACACCATGAACGGAAATCAACGGCACATAAATATGCATCGTCTATGATAAGTTGAGGCTGTCGTTTACGCTTGTGTGTCTTTTTTTAACAATAATAGTTTGTTCTTAGGAGCGGTGCTGCGATGATCCAAAACTGTTCACAAGTGAGATCTATGCATCAATGTGTATGTAGAGTATGATGCGTTCTTTTAGAACTCTAGTGTGTCAGTTTTGCATTTCCACTAAGTTATATTGGAGTTTGATCTTTGTCTGAATTATTAATCTGTGTAGCAAGAAGATTATATCTGCAATAGAAACAATTACATTAATCGTGCTTGATTCGCCGACCGGCATTTCACGTAATTAATACTTCTCAATCATTGAATCATCCAGATGTATGTGACGCAGTGGATGATTGCCTACAAGGTTGTTGTAATGCAACGAGTGGTTTGTGTGAATGTGCGGACGGCTGGTCCTCGGGCGGAGGCTTGGGTACACCTTGTGACACCTCCAGTAAGTACACCATTGACGGAAATCAACGTCACACACCAGTATTTAGCATTATAAATACAGCCTCGAAGGCTTATTACGCTCATCATTTTACACCTGCTGAATTGTTAAACTCCCTTGGTTATGCTTGCGGGCAGTATTATTCACAGAACGTCACAACCATGCTAGAGCAGGGTTTAATAGGCCGAAGCCGTCACCGAAAAATCTAACGATTGGCATTAGAATGCACGCTCCGTACGTTATACGTTACGTGGACGAGCTGTGATATAATACGATTCGTGGTGATGATTAAAGTTAGTCAAACAGAAGGTGTCGAACTCCTCCGAAACCGCCCGAATTCTCGTGTAGTTTTCCGATGTCGTAGTGTTTGTTAAATTCATGACCATGTCGACACTGAATTCATACATGTACGTGTATAAATTTGATAGATGTACATGTTATTATCAAGGCACAGTGCCCGCAGTTTAGTCTATGCCACGAAAAAATATACCCATGTTCATGTGATGAACATAGTTATAATAACTTGGGGACATTTATGAAGCAAATGAATGTTACAATAACATAATAAAATCCATTTTAAGTTAACATAATATTAATATATAAAATCCAACTTAAAGGGAACAGAACAACACACATAAAAAAAGTGTGCATGCCCATGCAGCAATAAAAGTGTGTTCTTATACATGGGGGAGAGACAGAAAGAAACATCTGGACTTGATTCGATTGGGGTTGAGGTGATCGGGTGTGTTTTGAATTGTCTTCGGCTTAGGATCACCCTAAAACACCCTTTGTTTGACCATATTTGGCCTTTGTCGTACAAGATTGGGCAGCGGCCATCATGATGTTTTGGTCAAATGTGAAATTGCCGAAGGGCCCTATTACAACAGTTTTGACATAAATCGGCCATGGGGCAGATTAATGGCGCGATGGGCTAATTACACCCACTTGGTTGCCGGTCATTAAGATGGGTCGGATTTTATAATTGTTTCGAAAACATGTCCTATAAATACACTTCAAAAAACTTTCCCGGTTTAGTTGGTCCCAAAAATGAAAAAAACTCAATCTTGTATGATGAAATTGTTCAACCCCCCCCCCCCCGAGTCGATTGGAATTTTATTATACAGTCCCGGAACGACTATGGAAGTTCATCAAATGAGCAAATTATGGCGATGTGAAGTCAGAACGAACGTGGAACCCCCAAACTTGATCATATTTGTCTTGAGGGAGAGACAGAAAGAAATATATCGATTTCATTTGGTTGGGTTTGAGATGACCGAGTGGGTGTTGAAGTGTCTTCGGCTTAGGGGCACCATAAACACCACTTGTTTGACCATGGTGGCCTTATTCGTACAACATTGGGCGACGGTCTTCATGTTTTATTGTTACAAGTGAAATGGCCGAATGTTCATATTCTAACATTTTTACATAAATTGGTCATGGGGCAGATAAGTGGCACGATGGGCCAATTACACCCATTTGGTTGCCGGTCATTAAGATGGGTCGGATTTTGGAATTGTTTCGAAGACATGTCCTATACTTACACTTCGAAAACTTTCCCGGGTTGTTGGGTCCCAAAAATGAAAAACAAAACTCAATCGTGTATGATGAAGTGTTTTCTGCCCACCCACTAGTCGTTTGGCATTTGATTATACAGTCCCAGAACGACTATTGAAGAGTCCATTAAATTCGCCAATTTTGGCGATGTGAAGTCAGAACGAACACGGAAGCCCCATACCTTATCATATTTATCTTGGGGAGAGACAGAAAGAAACATCTGGACTGAATGGGGTTGAGGTGATCGGGTGGGTTTTGAAGTGTCTTCGGCTTAGCAGTCTGGTCGATAAACTAAAATTTAGGGTCAACCTAGAATAAATTCGGACTAAATTGGTTTATATATCATTTTGAAGAGGAAGATGTCCTCTGTAACATATCCAAAATCCGCTAAAATCCACTTTGAGAAATTTTTTTAATTCAAGATGGCGTCCAATATGGCTGCCATTTTCCGTTATGTCAGTTTGTTGCAATTTGATGCAATTATAGTCATAATATCGTGTCATATGTATAGGTAAGTATACATTTTTGTGAAGCTAAGACATTAAGCCACATTGTTATGCCAAAATTGGAACACACCGCTCAAGATGGCAGTCAAAATAGCGACCGGAAGTGGAAAATGTTACGTTTGTTTACTGATATCTTTAAGATAAGTTTCTGCTGATTGGAACTAGTTGTGAATTGTGACTTTATTTTATATTTAACAGACCATCGGGAAAATAACATATGCCATAAGTGGGGTCCCCGCCCCTTCCGATCATTCAAAAAATCGAGTTTACAGAACGTGGTATAACATTTCACAAAACAATCACAATTTGGGATTATAGTCATATTTCATAAAAAATTGGCAGGACTGTGTAATGGAAGTGATGCATTCTATTTATGTGAATAATCCGACTCAATGGTATCAAAATTGTCACTTTGGCTCACAATAGCTGCCAAAATTGCGGCCAAAATATGAAAAATGGTAAAAATTGCACCAGGGTGCCGTGCAACCGCTTATAAGTTGTGGTTGATGAATAAAATTGACTATTCTGTCTTATATACATTGAATACTAACATTTATGATGCACCTTGATTAACTTTTACTATTTTAACCACTGAAATTACCAGAATTATGGGATTTTTTGCACAAACTTGGCATCAAAATCGGGAAAAAAATAACTTTTCAGGTTTGCACCATTTTTTCACCAACTATCTTTGGTATCAAATGTGATTTTTATTTTTGATCTATCTTAAATGTTTGACACTGAGATGTTTTAGACAAAATTATTCAAGATGGCTCACAAAATGGCAACCAAATATGTTAAAAAGTTGATTTGTCATATTTATTCCGAACATTATTACAAGCTGTTCCGAAAAGGTTGCAAATTGTGACTCACTTTGTTATTAAACATACTACTTAATCAAGTGATGACTAAATGTTATATTCTGGTTGTCCCAGTACATTATGAGGCATGACAAATCAGTTCAAGGGATGCAATATGAATTTTTGCCTAAAACTTCTTTTGGGATTATGTCTGTCTTTGAACGGAAATTGGCAGAACATTGAAACGGAACTGAGAGGGATCATATTATGTGGCTACTCTGGCACATTAGCATCAAAATGTATCAACTTATATACTATTGTCATGAAAACCGTTTCATTCGTATTGCATACCAAACGCCACTAAGAGACACTCTGATATGATCTCTCTATCGGTTAATATACCCTTGAGTTATAGGGATGGGAAGTCGATAGTCACCAAGTGCAACTTACACATGACCATGAAGTCACTCCACATATACATAAACACCACATAAATGAACATATGTCACTCGCTTTATACACATACACCTCACCTACTACTATACAGCCATGCATGGATATGCACATACACCCAACACATGGCTATATATCCATGAGTAAACATGCAGGCACACCAGGTATAATCCTACACCCCACCCATGACCATATTCCATATAGTCACGACCTGTATACCCATTCAATACATTCATGAACATACAGTAACATCCTGTATACCTGTATATTTGCCAGATGCATGGCCATATAGGTACTCAAGATATACATCCAAACGATGACAATATAGTCACTCCAGGTATATATTATTGCCACAATATTGAGCATACATTACTTCTTGTATACATATTTGCCTTACCAAGGGCCATAAAGACACTCCCTGCATATATATTTGCGACACCCATTGCCATATATCCACTCAAAATATACATAGTCATTACAAGTATATATAGTATACATATAAACCTAACCAATGGCGTTACAGTCCTTCTAGATATATCAATGTCCCACAACGCGCACATTTATAGACTCCAAACGTGCATATAGACCTCACCATCACAATTCAGCCTCTCGCTGTATACGCATAAACCACACTCGTGATCATACAGTCACTCCCTCTACACCAATTCACCCACCATTAATTGTGCCACACTGGCACTCCATATATACATATTGGCCACATCATGACAATATAGCCATGCAAGATATACAAGGGCTCGCGTCTTGCAGGTAATGAGTCGAAACGTAATGTGACAGTTGCTTAGTATGACATACAGTCAGCGATCTGAAACTGATGTTGATCTTATCCAAAATTTTTGGCATCTTTTAAACTCATTGGGAGTCATTTCCAAAAATGTCTAAACTGTACGCTTGGCATAAAATAAAATGTTGTTTTGTGGGGTACATTCTAAAACTATTTTCAAAATTTCATAAAACTGCCCCAGGAGTCCAGGACCCAGCTTCCAACTCAACGTTCATGTCATTAGAACGGGGTTCAATTTGTCTGCGAGAAATTGGGACCTTGGTCATCATATATGCAGCCTCGAATATTCTGTAGTATGCCTAACAGACATAATCCCCTTTCTCTTAACATCCATACATTTATGTACCTCTATCATTGTGACAGGAATAGGACAGGATGTAAGCCATTATTTATTTCACTATACTTATACATCCCACCCATGACCATGATGTCACTATCTATATACACAAGCCCGCCAGTAACCATCAAACTGTACTCCAGGTATGCATATACACTTCAACAACATTGACTCTGCAGTCATTCCTTGTAAACATATACACATTGCCCATAAACATACAGCCACTCCATTTTTGTCCATACACCCATTCATTATCATACAGCAAACGCGTGTATACATATACACCCACCCATGACAATACAGCCACCCACTGTACACCTGTACATCCCACCCATGACCACACATTCACTCCATATATACATCCACAACACACAGATGGACAACGTAGCTAATCTCGCTGTACACATACACCACTTCAATGGCCAGACAACAACTTCCTGCATACATGTTCACCTCATACTTGACGGTCGTGACCATAAGCTACTCCTTATATACCTATATAACTCAACGTGGACACCCAATACATGACCATATAGTCATAAATTGTATAACTATTCATCTCATTCATGAATACAATAACTCCCCGTATACATACCCACCTCACCTATAGCCATGCATTCAACATATATACACACGGTATTAAGTTGATCAATGTTGATTGCAGAGCCAGAGTAGCCACATACTACGATCCCTCTCAGTTCCGTTTCACATTTCTGCCCATTTCAGTTAAAATAAAAACATGGACAGAATCCCGAAAGAAATTTTCGGCAAAATCCATACTTCACCCCTCAAATGAACTGCCATGCCTCTTAAGGTTCTGGGACAACCAGAATATAACATTTAGTTGACTAAGTAGCATTTTTAATAACCAAGTGAGTCACAATCTGCTACCTTTTCGGAACAGCAGTGAATAATGTTTGGAATATATGTGACAAATCAACATTTTACCAAATTGGGTTGCCATTTTGCAAGCCATCTTGAGCAATATTGTCTAAAAAACCTCATTGTGACACAGTTAGCACATATCAAAACAATAAACACAGCTGATACCAAAGAAATTTCCATTTTCCTTTAAAAATTGTTCCAAACCTAAACAGTGATTTTTTGCCGATTTTGATGCAAAGTTTGTGACAGAACAAATTTAATAATTCTGGTGATTTTAGTGGTTTCAATGGTAACAATTAGCCTAGGTGCATCAGAAATGTTGGTTTTCAATGTATATGAGACAGAATAGTCAAGTGTGTGCATCAACAACAACTTATAAGCAGTTGCATGGCACATTGGGACAATATTGAAAATATTCCATATTTTGGCCGCCATTTTGGAAGCCATTTTGATCCAAAGTGACGATTTTTGTAACATTGTGTTGAATATCCATAAAATGTAGAAAGCATTACTTACATTGCACAGTTCTTCCAATGTTATGATGAAATATGACTAGAATCCCAATGGTGATATTTTGTGATATGTTATACCGCGTTCTGTAAAATCGAATTTTTGAGCGATCGGAAGGGGTTGGGAGCCCATGAATGGCACATTTCTTTGCTCCAATGGTCAGTTAAGATGTTAAATACAAAATAAAGTCACAATTCACAACCAGTTCCAAAAAGTAGAAACTTAGCTTAAAGATATTAGTAAAAAACCTGAAAATTTCCACTTCCCGCGCCATTTTGGCGGCCATTTATGACGGGGAGTTCCAATTTTTGAATACAACGGTGAGGTTATGTCTTAGCTTCACAAAAATTCATACCAGTTTATACATATCATAATATTTTCACACTATAACTGCGTAGAACTTATTTAATGGTAATGGCAGCCATCTTGGACGCCATTTTGAATTAAAAAATTGCTCAAAGCGGATTTTAGCGGATTTTGGATATATTATAGAGGATATATTTCTCTTCAAAATGGTATACAAACCAATTTAGTCCAAATTTATTCTAGGTCAAACCTTTATTCGACCAGACTATAGGGCCACCCTAAAACGCCCTTTGTTTGACCATATTTGGCCTTTATCGTATAACATTGAGCGGCAATCATGATGTTCTCTTTGTAAAATGTGAAATGGCGGAATGATCATATTCTAACATTTTGACATAGATCTGTCATGGGGCAGATAAGTGACACGATGGGCCAATTACAACCATTTGTTTGCCGGCCATTTATATTAGTCGGATTTTGGGATTGTTTCGAAAAAATGTCCCGTGCTTACACTTCGAAATAAATTTGAAATTTCAGGTTAAATTGGGGTCAGGCCGTTGTTGCGATTTGATAGGGTATATTGTGTCTATCTACGTGACCAAAGTTGTTCTCATATAATTGAAATTAACGCTCAGTATCGATACCATAAATATGTTAACAATTCACGCTCTTTATTGCTTCGTGCTAATCTCGACTTTTCTTAATTCGATATCTTGAATAAGTCGTTCGTGTATACAGTCCTTATAATAGTATTTCGTGTATGTATGCCTATTTTGATAACAGGAAGCTAGTCAGAAGGAATGGAAGTCAGCTTCGTTGTGTTTCTGCCATTTGCTACGAATACATATATTTTATCAGTGTGTTCTTTAATTACTTGCTATTGGTTAATGGACTTTTATATTGCAGGAAACTTTTCCCCGCCTCCCCTTGAGTTGATTAGAATTTGATTATACAGTCCCGAAACGACTATGGAAGTTCACCAAATGAGCCAATTATGGCGATGTGAAGTCAGAACGAACATGGAAGCCCCGTAACTTATCATATCTGTCCTGGAGGAGAGACAGAAAGAAGCATGTATGGATTTGATGGGATTGGTTTTAAGGTGATCGGGTTGGTTTTGAAGTGTCTTCGGCTTTTGGGCACCCTAAATCACCATTTGTTTGACCATATTTGGCTTTATTCGCACATTGCAATTGGGCGGCGGCCATCATATGCTTTATTGTTAAATGTGAAATGGCCGAAGTGCCCTATTCTAACATATTGACCTAAATCAGCCATGGGGCAGATACATGGCATCTGTTAGCAATGAACGCTCTTTATTGCTTCATGTTGAACTCGACTTTCTAAATTCGATATCTTGAATAAGTCTTTTGTACATGGCATTTTTAGTCCTTATAATATAATTTCGTGAATTTATACCTATTTTAATCACGGAAGCGGATCATAATATGGCGTTTGACCATAGACTGTGACTTTCTGACCCAATTGAAATGTGGCATTTTGTCGGTGTGGCGTTATGTGACCAAATGAGCCCATAGTAATCCATATACAAGCTTTTCAACTGTAGTATTTCATCGGCTCTGGGAGACCAGAGCATGGGCCATTAAAAGTGGCGCCATGCAGCACCTTAACCAGCAAATCGTAGTTGTCTATTCATGGACTAATTAATGTAATTGATTTAGTTAGTTTTAAGCTGCTCCCCAGGGCACATGCCTCGTCATTGAGATCCCAGTGGTGGCATATCCCGCTGGATTGAGGCAATATTCTGCGGAAGAACGTGGATTGATCCCCGGTTTATTTCCTCCACTCAACTTAACCGACTTTTGATACTAGGTGCATCTTAATTTATTAAAATTGGCACTAGAGTTGTTCCCAGCCACCCATCACCACGACATACAAATGGATGACTTTGTGAGACATACGGTATAATTATAGTTATGGATCGGCTGTGTTATGTTACGCTGGCGCAGCATTTGTCAATAACATTAGTATCAGCATTTCATATCAAAACCTGACTTTAGTTATTATAATTGTGTTATGCTGTCCTAGAAAAAGGGGGGGCTAGCATCACCACAATGTTACTCAATACGTAAAATGGGTCATCTTGGTCAAAACTCCCTTTATGGATCGACCGCGGAAGTCCACATAGCTGTGCGTCATTGGAGCCATGTGACTTTCGTAGCAAATGTTAGAGACCCCAGTGTGTGCACACGAATGCTTTTTCAAAGCCATTTTGACTGCCATTTTGAAATTGTTTAGAACGTTCTCCTCAAATTTCCCTATATATGATATACTTTCCAGCCATGCAATTTACATGCTATTCCACCAGCCAGTTATAGATAATTAATTGCCATTAATCTGATCCGTTCTGTTTGATTCATTTGGGCTTATCTTCCAGTTCAGGTGTAATGCCATACCATGACATCTTTATAAAACAAATCACTGAACCATGCAGATTTTCAGTCGAACTACCAGAATGAAAGGCGGCCACAGAACGACTATATACGGAAGCCCATAGAACCTGTCGTGCGTGGCGCTTTGCAATTAGAACGAGCCTGAAATATCACAGAGCTTAAAATAATTGTAAAACGGCTCACATTCTGCAAATCATATAATCCCCAAGGACTCGCTTCTGTTTGTCTGTATGCCCCGTCTGTCAATCCTCCTACATATATTTCAATGTTCTTTATTATAGATTTTTTAAAACTAAACTTATGCTCATATAAGTGCGATCACGTGTAGTTCGAACGGCGGAAGAGGTCGCGGGTGGAGTGTTCGGTCTGACCAAATACGGGAGACTACGGGATGTGTTTTAGAATACTATACTTGTTGGCAGCGATTTTACGAATTGTTTGCAACTTTTTCGTCACATGTATTTGATTAATATAATTCCCATGTTGTTCAGTGTTTTAATCAACTTGTAAGTGCATTGGCTAAAGCAGCATTATATAGAACTCGATGTGGGGACTCTCACTGTCAGATTGGTCACATACATGCATCTCAAATTAATAAATATGTACTAATGGACGTCCGTGTTATGTTCTGGTCGGGTTCCATGTAATTGCCTGTTTGACATGTCTTCATGTGCGTGCAATGACAGCCTTTAACAATATATCTACAGCTGTTTTAGAATCAGCGATATGTTGCTTGATGGAGACGACATTGAAGACCACTACATAAACCCGAGTCCCGACACAACATTGTTGATTTAATATTAACTCACCCATGCATAACAATATATGTGCTTCGCGCATCTGATCGTTTTGGGAATTTTAACAAATTCAGGACATGGTAAATGAAGAACAGTGTGTCAGTCAGTTACCCTGATGATTCTCTAATTTCTCCTGACTCGCTCGATTTGAACCATCTCCTTAGCTGATCCATTAGAAATGATAAATCTCAATATGATTCTGTATATATATAAACGAGTTTGGGCGCGATAATTTGAACAAAAATGGACTTCTCATCTGTCGAAAATCCCAGTCTCCGTGCGGCCGTGCCAGTCACTAGGCGATCCTGTCTTCGAAATGTGAATTTTGGTCTTCCGGTTCTTGTGTGGTCGTCATATAGCCAGTTTCTTGACCACGAGTTTTCTTATCGCATTCGGTGAAAAACACATCATACGAGCGACCTGCTCGACAGAGCCACATATGGCGATAATAACGACTTGGTCCGCAGTACATACGGGGTATATAGTTGCTCTCGAGCGAATGGATGGATCAGATAATACGGTTGGGTGAATAACAAGTGCTGCATGGCGAATGTATTTTATGATGTACTTTTTAGGTATTAAAATTCACGGTCGTGAACCTACGACATGTAAGTTGCCCGGCAAAAGCGGCAAGATATATAATACTAGCAGGTGGACCCGACTTCGTCCGGGCTGTTTCCCCTCTGCTTTTCGGCGAATTGCGCGATTTGACCTTGAATTGACCATTCTGAAGGTCACGATTTGACCCGTCCAAAACACTGCCCGGACAAAAGTACCGGTCGAAATCCATCAGGTTTTACCCGATTTGACCTCGAATTGATCATTTTGAAGGTCAAGGTCAGGTCTGGGTCACGATTTGACCCGTCCAAAACACCCAGTGGACAAAAGTAACCCTACGTATCAAATTTCGTCGAAATCCATAAAAATTCGCGATTTGACCTTGAATTGACCTGATTTCAAGGTCAAGGTCACATCGCACGGGCAAACGAATAAGCTTACGACACTCCCCATACGAAAGTATCCCCATACACTAATTTTCATCGAAATCCCTTGATACTCGGGCGTTCGACCTCGAAATGACCCGATTTCAAGGTCACGTCGCACGGGCAAATTAATAGGCCCATGCCACTCCATGGCCGAAAGTACCCCCACATACCAAGTTTCATCGAAATCGGCTCGGCCGTTTTCGAGTTCATCGCGAACAGACAGACAGACACACAGATTTCCCAAAATATATAATAGACTAGAAGGTGACCCGACTTCGTCCGGGCTTTGACCTTGAATTGTCCATTTTGAAGGTCAAGGTCAAGTGGGGTCACGATTTGACCAGTCCAAAAACACTGCCCGGACAAAAGTACCCGACAAACGTGCCCGTCGAAATCCATCCGGTTTTACCCGATTTGACCTTGAATTGATCATTTTGAAGGTCAATGTCTGGTCAGGGTCACGATTGGACCCGTCCAAAACAATCAGTGGACAAAAGTAACCCCACGTATCAAATTTCGTCGAAATCCCATCAAAATTGACGATTTGACCTTGAAGTTACCATATTTCAAGGTCACGTCACACGGGCAAATGAATATGCTTATGAGACTCGCCATAAGAAAGTACCCCCACATACCAAGTTTCATCGAAATCCCGTGATATTCGGGCGTTTGACCTTGAAATGACCCGATTTCAAGGTCAAGGTGACGTCGCACGGACAAATTAATATGCCTTTGTTCGTCCCCGGTGGAAAATACCCCCACATACCAAGTTTCATCGAAATCGGGTGGGCCGTTTTCGAGTTCTTCGCGAACACACAGACAGACACACAGACACACAGATCTTCCAAAATATATAATAGACTAGAAGGTGACCCGACTTCGTCCGGGCTTTGACCTTGAATTGTCCATTTTTGAAGGTCAAGGTCAAGTGGGGTCACGATTTGACCAGTCCAAAAACACTGCCCGGACAAAAGTACCCGACAAACGTGCCAGTCGAAATACATCCGGTTTTACCCGATTTGACCTTGAATTGATCATTTTGAAGGCCAAGATCTGGTCGGGGTCACGATTGGACTCGTCCAAAACAATCAGTGGACAAAACTAACCCCACGTATCAAATTTCGTCGAAATCCCATCAAAATTGGCGATTTGACCTTGAAGTTACCCGATTTCAAGGTCAAGGTCACGTTGCACGGGCAAACGAATATGCTTATGAGACTCGCCATAAGAAAGTACCACGACATACCAAGTTTCATCGAAATCCCGTGATATTCGGGCGTTTGACCTTGAAATGACCCGATTTCAAGGTCAAGGTCATGTCGCACGGACAAATTAATATGCCTATGTTCGTCCCCGGCCGAAAATACCCTCACATACCAAGTTTCATCGAAATCGGGTGGGCCGTTTTCGAGTTCATCGCGAACACACACACAGACACACACACAGACACACAGATCTTCCAAAATATATAATAGACTAGCCGATGAGCCCGACGTTGTCCGGGCTATTCAAAAACAAAATTTCAAGTCGATAGCTCCACCCGTTTCCGAGATCTCGTCTGCGCATGCGCGAAGCTGGCGTCGCACGGGCTCGGCGATCCGATACCCGTTTCCGAGATCTCGTCTGCGCATGCGCGAAGCTGGCGTCGCACGGGCTCGGCGACCCGATAAAATTCGTATCCGGGGCAAGATACATTCACATACCAAATTTCAAGTCGATAGCTCCACCCGTTTCCGAGATCTGGTCTGCGCATGCGCGAAGCTGGCGTCGCACGGGCTCGGCGACCCGATAAAATTCGTATCCGGGGCAAGACACATTCACATACCAAATTTCAAGTCGATAGCTCCACCCGTTGCCGAGATCTCGTCTGCGCATGCGCGAAGCGGGCGCCGCACGGGCTCGCCAATACGACAACGTTCACCGCCTGGTCAAACTACACACACGTACCAAGTTTCGTCCCGATCGGTCGAGAATCGTAGATTTGTATTAATGACAGACAGACAGACAAACAAACAAACAAACAAACAAACATACATACAGACAGAGGTCTTCAAAATATATATGAGACTAGCAGGTGGACCCGACTTCATCCGGATTGTTTCCCCTCTGCTTTTCGGCGAATTGCGCGATTTAACCTTGAATTGTCCATTTTGAAGGTCAAGGTCAGGTGAGGTCACAATTTGACCCGTCCAAAACAATGCCCGGACAAAAGTACCCGTCGAAATCCATCCGGTTTTACCCGATTTGACCTTGAATTAGTCCGGGCTGTTTCCCCTCTGCTTTTCGGCGAATTGCGCGATTTGACCTTGAATTGTCCATTGTTAAGGTCAAGGTCAGGTGGGGTAACGATTAGACCCGTCCAAAACACTTCCCCGACAAAAGTACGCGACAAAAGTACCCGTCGAAATCCATCCGGTTTTACCCGATTTGACCTTGAATTGGTCCGGGCTGTTTCCCCTCTGCTTTTCGGCGAATTGCGCGATTTGACCTTGAATTGTCCATTTTTAAGGTCAAGGTCAGGTGGGGTAACGATTTGACCCGTCCAAAACACTGCCCCGACAAAAGTACGCGACAAAAGTACCCGTCGAAATCCACCCGGTTTTACCCGATTTGACCTTGAATTGGTCCGGGCTGTTTCCCCTCTGCTTTTCGGCGAATTACGCGATTTAACCTTGAATTGTCCATTTTGAAGGTCAAGGTCAGGTGAGGTCACGATTTGACCCGTCCAAAACACTGCCCGGACAAAAGTACCCGTCGAAATCCATCCGGTTTTACCAGCTTTGACCTTGAATTGGTCCGGGCTGTTTCCCCTCTGCTTTTCGGCGAATTGCGCGATTTGACCTTGAATTGTCCATTTTTAAGGTCAAGGTCAGGTGGGGTAACGATTAGACCCGTCCAAAACACTGCCCCGACAAAAGTACGCGACAAAAGTACCCGTCGAAATCCATCCGGTTTTACCCGATTTGACCTCGAATTGATCATTTTGAAGGTCAATGTCAGGTCGGGGTCACGACTCGACCCGTCCAAAACACTCAGTGGACAAAAGTAACCACACGTATTATCATATTTCGTCGAAATCCCATCAAAATTCGCGATTTGACCTTGAATTGATCCGATTTCAAGGTCAAGGTTACGTCGCACGGGCAAACGAATAGGCTTACGACACTCCACATACGAAAGTATCCCCAGACAATAATTTTCATCGAAATCCCGTGATACTCGGGCGTTCGACCTTGAAATGACCCGATTTCAAGATCAAGGTCACGTCGCACGGGCAAATTAACAGGCCCATGCCACTCCACGGCCGAAAGTACCCCCACATACCAAGTTTCATAGAAATCGGTTCGGTCATTTTCGAGTCCATCGCGAACAGACACACACACACACACACAGACAGATCTTCCAAAATATATAATAGACTAGCCGATGAGCCCGACGTTGTCAGGGCTATTCGCAAACCAAATTTCAAGTCGATAGCTCTACCCGTTTCCGAGATCTGGTCTGCGCATGGGCTCGGCGACCCGATAAAATTCGTATCCGGGGCAAGATACATTCACATAGCAAATTTCAAGTCGATAGCTCCACCCGCTTCCGAGATCTCGTCTGCGCATGCGCGAAGCTGGCGTCGCACGGGCTCGGCGACCCGATAAAATTCGTATCCGGGGCAAGATACATTCACATAGCAAATTTCAAGTCGATAGCTCCACCCATTTCCGAGATCTCGTCTGCGCATGCGCTGCACGGGCATCGCACGGGCTCGCCAATACGACAACGACGACCGCCTGGTCAAACTACACACACGTACCAAGTTTCGTCCCGATCGGTCGAGAATCGTAGATTTGTATAAATGACATACAGACATACATACAGACAAACAAACAAACCGAGGTCTTCAAAATATATATGAGACTAGCCGATGAGCCCGACGTTGTCCGGGCTATTCAAAAACCAAATTTCAAGTCGATAGCTCCACCCGTTTCCGAGATCTGGTCTGCGCATGCGCGAAGCTTGTGTCGCACGGGCTCGGCGACCCGATAAAATTCGTATTCGGGGCAAGATACATTCACATACCAAATTTCAAGTCGATAGCTCCACCCGTTTCCGAGATATCGTCTGCGCATGCGCGAAGCTGGCGTCGCACGGGCTCGTCGACCCTGATAAAATTCGTATCCGAGGCAAGATACATTCACATAGCAAATTTCAAGTCGATAGCTCCACCCGTTTCCGAGATCTCGTCTGCGCATGCGCGAAGCGGGCGCCGCACGGGCTCGCCAATACGACAACGTCGACCGCCTGGTCAAACTACACACACGTACCAAGTTTCGTCCCGATCGGTTGAGAATCGTATATTTGTATAAATTACAGACAAACACACAGACAAACAAACATACAGACAAACAGAATTCTTCAAAATATATATGAGATCATAGAAGTATTCAACGTTGTCTGCACCAATATAAATATTTCAGCAAAAAAGATAGCGAATGAGCTATGTATCCATGTTGCTAGCTTACTATATAAGGCCCGTTTCCTTGATATATCTAGATACGACTGTCGAGAACACAAATTACTTCGGTCATGATGTTCCAACATTGTGGAATATGAACGCCAAAATCTCTTCAGAAACCAGTATGTTCGATATTTGGGTTTTGCAGTGTCCGAGATCAGTGAGATGAGTTGTTGTGATAGCTCATTTGTCTAATATCTTGTCGACATCTTTCAGTTGGACAGTACAGGAAAAAACAAATGTCTTTCAAGCAAATTATTTATGTTACCATGTCTCCAATTCATATCGGCCAATCAGCCACCAGAATTACTCACCTAGTATGAGACTATACCAGGTCACTAAATCGGAGGTTGCCCTTATATCAGGCCACTAACCACCATTTGAAATGATGCACTTTTCCCACCGCCTCGAAATGTGAAATTAGTAATAAAATCGGAAAAGTGAACTACAGACACTATACATCTAAAGATTTTTGCTGGCCATTTTTTTTAAACTGCAGCATTCCAAATTTTGCGTTCCCATTTCAGAAACTTGTTGGTTCGTTGGTTGTTATTTTTCGAGTGTACAGTATATACGTCACATCCCCTCAGTTACTCGAATATGTTATCGGACAAAGTGTTCGGTGTGTTATTTTTTGTGTTTTACAGTCATCATTGCAACTCGTGTGCGGTTCAATGTTTCGTTGGTCAGATAAACATTTCGACGTGGTAATTGCGTTACGGTTTTTCCAGTTTTCCAGACATTATATATTATAATGCATTAAAATTTCTGCTTCACAAGCATAATTTCCATTTTACCATTTCATGCTTGGCTGCATCCGTGTTACGCAATAGCATATTGAGATATGTATGTAAGGTATACTAGAGATTGTTATTTACAAAAGAAGGGAAGTACATGTGTAATTTTCATTCCGGTTTTCCAAGGTAATAAACGAAATAGAGACATCAGGGGCGGTATTCACCAACTGTGTTTATTTTATAAACCAGGTAGTTTATTTGATAACGGCTGAATGCTAGCGCTCACGCCTCACCCATTCACTGTGGCCGGCTGTAAACAATTACAACCGTACTTGGACCCCGTTTACATGCGCGCCATGAATTTATTATGAACAAGATTTCAGATATGTTCATGCAAATGCATTAATCGTCCAAATATTAGCGTGGAACTGAACTCGGAATGAGCACATGGTCCCGTCGATATAGACATGTATGTTCGCGCTGACATGTCCGAGTTAGTACAACCATGGCAATGGACGGATAAATGAATCGCAATCACCCTGGACCAATTGTGCCGTCACGGCTACAGGCGCCTATACGCTTTTTGTACACATGAGTTTTGCTGATGTTTGCGTTTATCAGTATGTTCCGGTTAATTTTTATTTCGACAAGAAGGGTGGGGTTACGCCGTTGCTGATACCAAGAATGGGCCCATTATAATCCACGAGATTAAGAGCTTCAGCACTAAACTGTTAGAGCTAGTATTGCGACAAACAGTTCCCGTTGCCACACCACATGATCCGATGGTCGGGGTGGGTATTATATACGTATACGGAAAAAACTAAACTACAGCAAGGATAATTGATTGCGGTAATATCTTGCTATTATTTCCCCCTTATTGAAACTTTAACATTTCATAGTGTAGTGAAATGAATTGCTATCACTATGATCATTACATCTGTGTTGGTGTCTTAATTGTTGGTAAGGTCGTAGTTCATGGTTTAGACATTCTAATTTTAAACTTTTCATAAGGATAAAACACACATGAGCTAGCCACCATAAAAACGTTCATATACCAATTTCATAAGAGACAATAATTGCTAAATATCCCTTAAAAACACGTTTCATCTCTTTTCTTGATTGGAAAGGGTGTGTCAAACTTAACTTATATCGAAGAGACGCAATTTACTGGAAATGTCATATGTAACCCATTGGGACGGAATTGTCTAAACTACCTCGTGCAAACTTCTTGAATTAACTGTTGGATATTTATAGTCTGGCACACCAAACCGACTTGATAGCGCTTCAGTCAAAAACTGTGGTCGAAAATGGGAGCCTATCTAACTTTTGGTTAAAAAAAACAACAGATTTCACAATAAAATAAGATCAGAAATTGTTCATTCTGTATTTTATGATAACCCCACCGTGAGCACTTCCGTGATAACAATGGTATAAAAGAAACAAAACAATCTTATGAAAAGGGGAGTGTACGAAATATCCCACAAGTTGTGAAAAATCGAAATAAAATTTTAACATTGTTAAAAATATATATATTTCAGATACCAAACGGTTCACTTAAACTTCTTAAAGGTACTCGATCCGATCAGACGCTCCTAAATTACTATTTCTTTGGCTTCGGGGGTAAACAATATTTCATTCGAGTCGAGGAACCTACCCAATCAAAGCTCAGAGTGATCAGATATCGATTTTTGAAGTTTATTATTTAAATTTGTTTTGGGCCACAAGCACGAGGAAGCATGAGGTCAAACGGACGGTCTTGCAGATAAAGATTGATAACTCTAAAATCAAGTGGTTATTATTACCACTTGATTTTAAAGTTATCCATCTTTATCTGCAAGACCGTCCGTTTGACCTCATTTTTCACCACCGATAATATTAAGTGGCCCGTAAACATTCGACGAGAAGAACACTACTGGAGTTAAACACCTATAATGTGTTACAGGGCCCAATGCAAGTTAAAAATACCAATTTTACTATTATTAAAGAACACAAATATTTCCCTCCCCTTGAGCCCAAAATACCTACCAGGTGCCCAAGTAATTTTGTTCATTGCCTGTCTATACTCTAAAGACAATTGTGGAATAATTTTCATAATGAGCATAGTTTGAGAGAACACTGACCACGAAATATAATTATATAGGCCTGGGTGCTGAATGGGTTTTTGTCACGGGTGCCGTGGATGTTCGGGCAGCTCCATACCCTTAAATCTCACTGAGGTGCCCAAACTTTGTGCAAATCTTTTGAATAGATTCATACCTAACCAAAGACACTACACATGCTGAAAGTACATACCTACAATGGGTTACAGTGCCCAATTCAAGTTAACTATACCAACTTGACGATTAAAAAACCCAAATATTACCCTCCTCCTGACCAGAACCCAAAATCCAATTCAGGTGCCAAATAATCTTTCTCCCATTGCCCCTATATATTCTAAAGTCAACTGTGAAATATTTTTCGGAATGGGTATAGTCTGAGAGAACACTGACCCATAAATATGATTTTATAGGCACGGGTGATGTGTGGTTTTATCATGGGTGATGTGGGTGTTGTGCCGCCTCCATACCCTTAAATCCCACTGAGGAGCCCACACTTTTGCAAATCTTCTATAGATGCAGAACTTTCCAAAAACATTAAAAGTACTGGACTGGTACACACATAATGGGTTACAGGAACAAATTAAAGCTAAAAATTCCAATTTGACAATTAAATAACCCATATAGTCCCCTCCCTGAGCCCAAAATCCCTTCCATGTGCCCAAATGTTTTGTTTAGTGCCTGCCTATAATGTGTCACAGGGCCCAATGCATGTTAAAAATACCAATTTGACTCTTAAAAACAGAAATATTTCCCTCCCCTTGAGCCCAAAATGCCTTCCATGTGCCCAAGTAATTTCGGTTCATTGCCTGCCTATATTATCAAGTCAAATGTGGAATTATCTTCATAATTAGTATAGCCTGAGAGAACACTGGCCTCAAAATATGAGTTTATAAGTGCGGGTGCTTGATAGTTTTGTCGTGGCCGTGGGAGTTGGGGCAGCTCCATACCCTTAAATCCCACTGAGAAGCCCAAACGTTGTGTAAATCTTCTTATATAGACGCAGAACACATATAATGTGTTACAGGGCCCAATGCAAGTTAAAAATACCAATTCCACTATTATACAACAAATATTCCCCTCCCGTTCAGCTCAAAATGCCTTCCAGGTGCCCAAGTAATTTGTGTTCGTTGCCTGCCTATATGCTAAAGTCAAATGTGGAATTGTCTTCATAATAGTCTGATATAACACTGACTTCAACATATGATAGTATAGGTACGGTGCTACGTGATGCCGTGGGTGTTGAGGCAGCTCCATTCCCTTAACCCTTTACCCAACAGAAGGGCCCTGTGCCAATGCATTCTCTTATATATGCGAGTCGACCATAGGTCGCCTCGCATATATAAGAGAATGCATTGGCTTAACACATTAAAAATTATAAAATTGTTAAAGAATGTAAGAAAAAATGGTAAAAAGTGTTAAAAAAAGATTTTTTTTAGGTCAATGCATTCTCTTATATATGCGAGGCGACCTATGGTCGACTCGCATATATAAGAGAATGCATTGGCACAGGGCATAACTGTAACTATCACAATGTGGTCAAGGAGCCGGTTCCAATGATATCCATATTTGTATGGTTCTATTGAGACAGACCGAAGATATTTTAGGCTGTTGAAGCTTTATTTGGCCGGTTTTGGCCGGTTTGTTGGGTAAAGGGTTAAATCCCACTGAGGAGACCAAACTTTGTGCAAATATTTTGTATTAATGACTACGTATCCAAAAATACTAAAAGTGCTGGAAGAATATACCTATAATGGGTCACGGGGCCCAATTCAAGTTAAATATACCAACTTGACTATTAAAAAATCCAAATGTTCCCCTACCCCTCCCCCTTGAGCCCAAAACTACATCCAGGTGCCCAAGTATGTTTTGTACATTGCTTGCCTATATTCTAAAGTCAAATGTAGAATTATCTTCATAATGTGTATTGTCTGATAGAAAACTGATCTCAAAATATTAGTTAATAGGCACGGGTGCTGTACGATTTGATCACGGGTGGTATGGGGTGTTGGGCTGATTTCTTACCCTTCAATCTAAAATGGAGCCCAAAACTTTTGCAAATCTTTTATATAGATGCTGGCATATCGAAAAACACTATAAGGGCTGGAATGAAGCAATTATAATGGTTCACATGACCCAATTCAAGTCGAAAATACCAATTTGGCTATTAAAAACACAAATATTTCCCTCCCCTCATCCCAAAACCCTTTCAGGTGCCAAATCATTTTTGTTCATTGCCTACCTATATTATAAAGTCAAATGTTGAATACTTTTCAGAATGGTTATATAGTCTGAGAAAACACTGACTCCAAAATATGATTGTTTAGGCATGGGTGCTCTATAGATTTATCAAGTTGGTGTCACGGTGAGTGTAGGCCGACTAAGTACCACTAGGGAGTCCAAGCATATCTTTTATGTAGATGCAGACCTAACACTAACAGTGCTGGAAGTAAAAACTATAATGGGTATCAGTGCCCAATTCAAGTTAAATGTACCAATTTTAATATTAAATAACATATATTTCCCTCCCCCTGAGCCCAAAATCTCTTCCACGTGCCCAAGTCACGAGTATGGATCCCAAGTCAACCCAGTTGTCAACATATGTAATATGACACAAAAAGCCCTGCCAACTGTGGCTATTATAGATGCTCTAAAAGAAGACATATTCTCCGTTTGTATTGTATATATCAGCTAGGTGTGTGTATTGTTTTGCTTGCAACTGTACTCTCGAGGGGCGAGAAAGTATTTCTAGTATAATGTATCATGCATTAGAGCACAATCCCATTGTTGCAATCGTTTCCTGATTTTTGGTAAAGTACACCAATTCCCAAGGCTGGCGAGGGAATAGTTCAATGATTATCCTATTGTTATTTATTAGGGGTTTTGGGAATAAGCCCAGGGAGGATTTGGAAGGGGCATAACCCCTTCCCTACAACCCACTTGGAATGATGTAAGGGGTTATGAGAATGATAACATAAACATAACATGGATGAAGGCATATTGTTAGGCACCCGCAACTCATAACAAACAAATCGCACGGGCGCTTCAAAGTGGGAATAGTCCGTGTTGTTTCGGACATATATCTATTCACATTCAGTTCATGTTAATCACGTTTTTGGGCGTGGCTAACCGACTATTGTGTCCAATCGCGGCCACCGCACGGCACATTTCCAGTTTATTGCATTGTGTGTGATCAATTGTGCTCTAAGTCGGTCAGAGCACGCGAATTGTTCTTTACCAGAATAAATCTCGTCTCCGACTCGATTGATTCTGGTAAAGAACAGTTCTTGTGCTCTAACCATTACTAAGGATTATCGTATTGCGCATGAACTGGCAGATGTTTACTGTTTGTGTTTAATTTCACGAGATGCGATATTTTAGTTTTCTGTGGTTTAGATTAGTCATTGTCAGTCGATATTTTGGAATACGTTCATGGTGAGCATATCGTCTCTATCGGAGACACACTGCGCACTTGCCCAATCCGACACTGTTGAATTTTTTGATAAAAATAAATTGTAAACGTAGAAAGCTTATCGGCATTCTGCTTCTTTGGCTACATGTTAAGCAGATAGATTACTATGACCGCTTCTCGAGATCCATATTCATTAAAAGCTTCTCAGTTGCAGTGAGCATTCATGTATGTAGGATGCATCAATTTTCACATGAGCGGGACTTCGAATAAAAAATGTAAATGTTCTAACTAGCAAACAGTACATATTTGTAAATTATTTGTATAATTAAATATCGATGGGTCTCAAATTGTGTTCATTTAAAGAGAAATTCTATATTCGTAGATATGTACGTATCGAGAAAACCGAGATGAAACAGTCAATCGAACTTTTACCTGAATGTAAACTTGAATTTACCTTATATCTAAAACAGCGTATTCATTAATTATGTCTATGCATTTGCGCCAAACATGGAGAAATTAATATAAAGGGAGAATGTACGCCAATTTCAATAAATCCCCCGTAATAACACCGATCGAATATCGATCTCATATTGACAAATAATTAATTTGAGTCAAAGATGTCTTCTGTAAATGTCAGGTCGGCAGGTGGTTATCGTAAAATCGAATACAAAAAATATTGGCGTAAACTAAGTTTCGAATTTCCATTTACAAGACGTAATCAAATTAATTGACTAATGGTGGATTGGCAACGGGTGGCACGTACACATTGTGTACAATATTATGTTGATACGGGGCGTGAACTCAAGCCACTCACTGTCTATACAATAACATTAATGAGTAGCTGGAACTATTATGCATATAATATAACATTAATTTGCCTGAAAACTGTCTAAAAATATATCGACGACAAGCATTCTAATTTCGCATTCGGATTTATCTGCCATCCGTAACATTACTTCGTACTTAGCAGACAGTAATATAATGGAAATTTGGTTACCCATATTCTATGAAGCAGAGAATACAGAAACCAACAACATTTGAGTACAGAACCCCTTTACGTGCAGTATCATTTTGTTTAACTCCTATCTTTAAATGATGAATGGTACTGCTTGTTTCAGTGGAGATTGGGCAAGGTTATTTAAGCGTTTTTTCTGGTAAAAAAGAATACGTGTTTTTTGTTTACAGCTTGTCCGCTTTCATCGGGATACAACATATATGTACTTGGTGGGACATATTTATGTCTGAAGTATTTTGATCCGGCCCTGAACGCACCGGACCAAAAAGACGCCTGCGCGGCGGAGGGAGCTACACTGATTCTAATCAAGAGTAGAGCTATGGTAGACGACCTACAGAAGTTCCTGGAATCCTTTGGAATCGGCACAGGTACACATTTAAATTGTTCAAATATGTCTCCATTGAACTGTCGCGAATCGGGGCCCATCATATGGCTTTAAACCATATAGTCCCTCATGTGAATACACATGGAACCCCCCCCCCCCCACCCACCCCCACCCCATGGGGAATTTTGAAACATTCCAAATCTTTTGAAACTTGTGTGCCATCTGGGCAGTGCCGCTTTCGAATTTTATTGCAATTTTAATTTTGTTTGCCTTTTTGTCTAAATTGTACAATTTGGTGGGATAGGGTAAGTAGTTCCCTTAATAGTGGGCATACTTTTACATATAACGCGCTTAATTTGTTTTCAACTTGAAGGGGCGTTATCACATAATAGTAATATACAACAAAAGTAAACATCGATATATGTTATTTTTCACGAATTTAAATTTAAATTTTTCGAGGAGCATGAAAGTCATGCACACTGGCAGTATTCTGATGGTCGATACGACAATAATACCACTGTCGGCAGTTATTCTCCTATGTGTATGTAAATAGTAATGGCTAAGGCAGTTTTTTTTTTAAGAATAAGGGGCATAAATCGACAAAAATGACGTGCGGGTGGAATGTCTATTTCCCAATTGTCTATTGGCAGACATTTTTTATGGGGTGAGGGTAAGTTAATTGGTCATACCAGATTAAGTCATGGAATGTCTAATATGGAAATGGTTTTGTTATGGAGCATACTGATAATACTTTCCAAAAATGTATAAAGATATAACATATAATACAAATCAATTTTATAGGCTATAGAACTGGCCTTCGTCCGTCCGTTCGTGTGTCCGTCACACGTTATGGGTATCTTCATTGTCTAATAAACTCCTCCCACATTTTCGAACGTAGAGATTTGAAACATTAGTATATTATTACCAATATGTTGCTGGTGTGCATATATGGAGGACGGTAAATATTGTTTTTCGACGAGTTATTCCCCTTTCTTGACTTAGAAATAATTTTGCCGTTTTGAGTTTGGTTGCCTTAATTGTGTAATTAACTCCCCACACAGGTTCAAAAGTAGAGAATTGAAACTTTAGCATATTGTTACTCATATGTTGCCGGTGTGCAGCATGTACATGGACTAAACGGAACAAGTAATGTTTAACTGAGGAAACTTTCTTCCATTCTAATTTAAAAATGTATAATTTTTTATATTAAATCACGGTTTTGTTCTGTTTCGAGAAGACAACCTCCTAAGAAAACGATCACTATTCTGCGGAAGTGTGGTCGGCGACCTGTTATTACATTTTATTACATAATCATTTCACTGTTTTCTGGTACACACAACTCGGTAAAATAGCAATGTTTACGAACACAAGCTGAGTGCAGTTTATATCACATCACGAGAGGGGAATTAATTTATTCAAGACATTTTGTTCCCTATACGACCCGGCCATAATTTTCTTTATTTGAGAATTCTCATGTGATGCCTGTTGATCAATGAAATATTCGACTGTGATGAATTCTAGGTCATGGTCCGTTAACCACATCCAACATTACCGCCATATATCACATCACTGGCCTACTGGAGAGGCAGTTTGCTTCCTGTGCCTTACCAATGTTTCATGTTTGGCATTGTCGGTCATTGTTTGAAGTCTATATCTATATTTGCGAATGTCTGTCTGTCTGTCTGTCTGTCTGTCTGTGTTCTATAGAAATTCACAGGGGACCATCTAGATGATGCCAAAGGGGTCTACTAGGAGTAGCTTTTTACGAGAAAGATAATGGTCGGGGTTAGAATTTTCTAAAGTGACGCCGTTGTTGTCAGGGGCAGAAAAGGGGGAGGGGCAGAAACAAAAATTGTCGCTGATTGCCACCAAACTTATATATAATCATCCCCATAATATGAGGAATCTACTGGTGTGGTTTAAATATGGCAAAAGTCGCGCCGTTCGCGTCAGGGGTGCCCGGAAGGGGGAGGGGCAGATTTTTTTCTGTCGCCGATTGCCATGAAACTTACATATAATCATCCACATGATATGAAGAATCCAACGGTGTGGTTTAAATATGTCAAAAGTGGCGTCGTTCGAGTCAGGGATGCACGGAAGGGGAGAGGGGCACCAAAATTGATAAAACTAATTTTAGCGCCGATTTCCACCAAATTGATATATATTCTTCTTCATGATACAAGGAATCTAATTGTGCGATTTAACAACGCCAAATTGTTGTCTTTTGGGTGAGAGATTGGGAGGGGGTGGGCACTAAATTTGATAATAATTGGTTTAGTCGCCGATTGCCACACCACTTATACAAAGTCATCCCCACGAGGAGTCTAATGGTGTGGCTTATATCTGTCAAATGTGGCCTCATTCGAGTCAGGGTTGCATTGAAAGGGACAGGGGCACCAAAATTGATGCACAATTATTTTAGCGCCAATTTCCACCAAATTGATACACGTTCTTGTCCGTGATACGAGGAATCTAATCGTGTGATTTAAAGACGCTATAGTGGTGCTGTTTTGGTGAGAGATGGGGAGGGGAGGGATTGGCACCAAATTTGATAAAAAAAATTGTTTAGTCGCCGATTATCACCAAACTTATAAACAATCATCTCCATGATATCAGGAGTGTAATCGTGTGGTTTAAGGATGTCACAAGTGGAGCCATTCGAGAGTCAGTGGTGTATAGAGATGAGAGGGACACAAAAAAATATATGTATATGTTTAGTGCCGATTTCCACCAGATTGATACATATTCTTCTCCGTGATACGAGGAATCTTATCGTGTGGTTTAGATACACCAAATAGGTGCCCTATGGGTGAGAAATATGGGGACCTTAAATTTGATACGAATTTGTATACTCACAAATTTTCACCAATTTCATATATATTCATCTCTAATCTCTAATGAGTCTTAGTGTGTGCAGCTTGAGTCCGAAATAGGGACGGGAGGGTCACCAAAAACTGATACAAAATATTTTTAGTACCAATTACCATCAAATTCAGACACATTCTTCTCAAATGATACAAGAAATCAAATCGTGCTGTCTGTCTGTCTGTCTGTCTTTCTGTGTGTCTGTGTGCGTTCTATATATAACTTCACGCGGTACAATCGACATGGCACCAAGGCGTTCTAAGAGAGGAAACTTTTTACAAGGAAGATAATGGTGCGGGTTAATTTTTTTCTAAAATGACGTTGTTGGTGTCAGTGGCAGAAAAGAGGGAGGTCGGCAAAATAAAAAAAATAAGGTGAAATAGTTTTGTCGCCGATTTCCACCAAACGAATACATAATCACCTTCGCAATATGGCGTTGTTCGAGTCAGCGTTGCATCAACAATTGATTTAATAAACTATTTTAGCCCAGATTTCCACCAAATTGATATATTATTCTTCTCTATGATATGAGGAATATCATCGTGTGATTTAAAGATGCCAAATTGCTGTCGTTTGGGTGAGAGATGTTGGGTCATAATTATTCTCAGAATTTATTTAGTTGCTGATTACGACCAAAATTATATATAATCATCGCCAGTATATCATGCATCCATGAGTCTAATGGGCGTGGTTTAAATATGTCAAAAGAGGCAAAAGCTGATACAAATATATTTGGCCCCAATTCCAACCAAATTCATACACGTTTTTCTTTAATAATATACCATGAATTAAATCACATTTGGTGTCGTTTGCGTCACGGATGGCGAGCGGATATGCACTATCATTGATGAGATTGCTATTCGCCGATATCCACGTATAAGTTATATACAGTCACCCAGGCCATCTCCATACCATTTTAAGTAGTTTTGGGCGTTCACATTTCACAATCCCGACATATGGTGACCCACTTAAGTCACTTGATTATATCTTCTTACCTGTCATATTTATATGGCAATCAGGGCATTCACACAATGAGCTAGCAAAAAGAGATACGTAGAAGAAGCATTAAATGTATATTTATCATTCTATTGAAGAGATATACATATATTCGTGTAAACTGAGAGACATCGAACCGTCAGAGGATTGCATATATATTATAACAAAATTGAGTCTGTTCCATTCAATACAGTTTCCACAAAAAAGTTACAATTTGTCAAGAGATATGGAAGGCCTGTTCATAAATAGTGGTCACAGTGTGCAGTCAAATATAGTTTCTTCTGATATACAAGAAAATGCAGTTAGTAGCACAAGACTTTTCAGAATCCTCCCAATACTGACATCTGACAAGGGTTTTAGAACAGACTCATCGACTGACATAAACAACTCAAAATCTCGCTCTGTGCCTGGCACATATAGTTGATATATAGGCGCAGCAACATTTCGTTTAAACTGAGAATATTTAGCCAATATATAGCACCATGAACAGAGTAGCACCTGGAAATTTCTTTGAAACATCTGTATCTTCATGGAGATATGATAGCCAGGTGTCCTCGAGATCTTAGTCCAACCCACTAGAGTGATTGATACATCTCAACTTGAATATGTAAAACCCAATTATCATCTTTTATCGAACTAATGTGTTCATGATGTCCATGTATCATCTAATGTATACGCAGTTGTAAATACATAAATACTTCATTATTGGTGGAACGGATTAATCGCGATAAACAGAATGACAATTGACAAGGTGAGCCACTAATTATATTCCATGACTGTAATAATCATGTTTTGTGATGCTATTTGAATATACAATTTATGAGAAAACGTATAACACTTTAAGCAAGAGCATTTTCTATTCCCAACAAATATCCACAACACACAGAGGGTTTCACATCGCATTAACCTGTGCAACGCCGGGTAACCCTGCTAGTATTCTATAAAAGAATACAATTTCTATCTACGAAAGTGATATGAGCCTTGTGACAACGACACATCCCGCATCAGCCTGACTTACAGTAACATGTTAGTAAATATGTTTATCTTTTTTCTTGACAGCACCTATGTTCGTCGCAGGAGAAGACGTGTACTCCAACAACACATACTATTTCGATGGAGAGGTCATTCCCTTCACAGACTGGGTTCCTGGTGCGCCTTATGACGTGAACGATAAGCATATCAGAATAACAATGTCAGGTGGGAATTTCAAACTTAGTGACGGGTCCGGAATCGCGCTGAGGTCATATTTCTGTGAAAAGCACTAATGGAAGACACCAACGTGCTGAGAAAGGACAGTTAAATGTGTGCCAGCAGAACAAAAATATCGGATTTCTCTCTCAGCAACATGACGAAAGATTTGCAAACATTATATTTTCAGGTTCAGACCATCTTTTCAAATCAAATGGAAATATCTTTGGTGTCACAGGTTCTTGATGATTATGAACGTTCTTAACTGGTTTTAGACATAGCTTGTCTGCGGTTGCGGAAAGTTTAGATGGACATATATACAGAAAACTACCTAGTACACCACATGAAGTAATCGATGCTATCTGAACGCCACGTCATGCATATTAGATAACAATTAAAATGTCTAAAAGATGACTTTGATTATATTTTAAGGGAATTGTTGGGAGGAAACAATTTATTGGAAATGAATAACTACTATAAAAAGTACATGATCTGAACTAGTGAAAGGTTCGAATGGTTATATAATTTGAGAGAAACACTGCTTCAAGAATGTTAAAGGTACACAATCCGATCATACGCTCCTAAATTACTATTTCTTTGGCTTCGGGGATTAAAAATATTTGAATTTGAGTCGAGGAACCCACCCATCAAAGCTCAGAGTAATCAGATATTGATTTTTGAAGTTATATTCTTGAGATGTGTACTAATAATTGGCACAGAAACACGCGGTCAAACGGACAAACTGCGGATGAAGGTGGATAGCTCTAAAATCAAGTGGTAATAATAACGCAATTTTGACCGAGACCATCCTTTGACAGCGTATTTCTGGGCCACAAACAATAGAAATAATAAACTTCAAAAATCGATATCTCATCACTCAGAGCGTTGATGGGTCGGTTCCTCGACTCGAATCAAATATTTTTTACCCCCGAAGCCAAAGAAATAGTAATTTAGGAGCGTCTGATCGGATTGAGTACATTTGACATAATGTTAGTTGTATGCTGGAAATATGTGAGCATTTTCAAGAACTGACGTAAATCTTTGCACTGAGGTTAGTTTTAGGTCATAGGTCCACAGCCAAATTACCAGCTATCTCTATTTCTATGCATGTATGTCCACGGTGATGTAATTAACTATATAGTAGCGAGTTTGTGATACCCGTCCGACGGGAGCGAGTACGGGTAAATCGGTGAACTTCGTCACGGTCACTTGGGTACTTTAAATGCAGCACGTACAGCGTTAGAGATTTGGAATGGGTAGATCTGTACCACTGACCGATAATCTTTCACTAAGGTTTCCTCACCCATAAGTACATGAATTCTACGAAATACATATATGATATCATAATAGTTGCATGTATCTATACTAGACGAGGTTGGCAGGGTTCTAACCCCGACATGGGCGAAAATTGGGACCGATTTTCTAGCTTAATCTGAATTGAGGGACATCTCAATTTGCCATTCGATACATGATCATTTCGATAATAAATGAGAATGTGCTCATTGACTTTGCAAGCACATTTGAAAAAATTAACCCTCATACTGAGTTCGTGCCTCCATACATCGCATATACAATGAATTGTAAGTATTGGCGCCCTGTTTGACAACTGGAAGTTTATAGAAGAATGGATATACATATAGAGCCTCTTCACTCGTGGTGGGGGTGTCTAACTTAGAATTCCAGGCATTGAATTTTCACACTGTTAAAATATCTCGAAGCTAGTCATACCAAATGCAACGAACAATCATTCAATTTATATTCCCAGCCACATCCGAAATATACGACGCGATAACACTTGGGGACTGCCAGTCCATTATGTCGACAATTTGTTAAGATGTCACGCAAATGAACGGGTGGAGAGGGCCGACCACATAGTAAAACTCAGGTGTGTTGATCAAATTTTGTGTTAATCCATTCGGATCTGAGGTGACGGTTTGGACCAGGACATGTTCTAAGCCGGATAATAGCTTCAAACTGTACATTATTTCAGCGAAAAGGACGACCTCGGCTATGAATCTATATATATATATATATATATATAACCCGTCGTCTGTGTATCTGTGTATCTGTGTGTGTATAACTCGGTCACGCCTTTGGTGCGCTTACAACCTTTCAACCATACTTGCAATGTAGCCCCAATTTATACCATGGCCGCAATGTTGGGCTGACTTAGTGAATGAACGTGCCTCATCTCGCTCTTCGATTATCGCTATGAATACCAAGAAAAAGATCGCGATAAGGTTCTAAAGTTGGATGAATATTTCTACTACGGACATGGATCTATTTCGAAATTCTACATTGTGAATTGAACTTGAGTATAATGTTTTTTGAACTGTTGAACTTTTCTCCCACAGCCATTGGGACCTTCCTCTACCCTGTGTAATGTCGCCATATTTATCCACCTGTTCATATTGATTTTCTGTCGAAATTAGACGATGGCATACCCAACACCTCTGGCCAGATAGGTGTGATAAACAATCAATATAAACTGTATCCAGTGGTTAATTGATCAATCGCCACTCAAATGACGTCGACGTGACTCCTAGATCGACCAATTAACACATCTAACTATCAGCCATGGATAATATTCTAACTGAAACAGATGCCATCCTCAATATGGACTCCATGTGTACCATCACGATAGTGCCGACGAATCATGATCTCTCAAGTATGGAATCAAAATCACCTGACCACACTTACGCTCAAAGTCAGGCACCAAAGACTTTTACAAACGCATTCAATTGTTTCACTACGATTATGCAAACTGATAGCAGCATCGAGAAAGACATTAAGTTTTATATCATGTTAATGATGGAGTTCATACACAATACGCCAAAGGACGCGTTGGTAGCCAAACTCCTATACTCGACAAAGGAAGATGAATCAAAACTAGATGCGATGCGACTGACATTGTTTGATGAAATAAAGAAACTTAAAATGGTTATTGTAGCTCATGACGCAATTATGAAACGGAGAATTCAAACTAAAACCTCCGAAACTGTGTCCAAAAAGCTGGCAACTGACATCTACCACCTCTTCTATTGTCTGCTTGAAGAGAAAGTTGAAAATATTACGCATATGTTGAGTGTACCGTATACCAGAAGCCAACAACAGAGCCAGGCTAAACCCGACTCCACGCATACAGGTCTGCCGGATAAAGCATGCAATGTGGAACCTAAGTCAGCGAATACTGACCCCACACATGATGTGCACAGTGATATCGGATTTCGAGCGTATATAACGCAGTCAAAGGACAAAATGCAAACACATATTGATAACATCTCGTCCGACCTATCAGCCAGAGTTAGCACCAATGAAGTCAACCAACAAGATATTATTCGAAGACTAGAAGCAGTTGAACATTTAACATATACACACGGCCTTGCGGTGGAGCGCATCGAGAGCGATAAATGCAATGGTGTTGCGAAACTGAAGGCAGACATAAAAACAATGAAACAAGATATTTCAACAATCCTGGAAAAGTGTGAACAATTTCTAAACCAAGTCAACTCAACCAAAGGGTCAATAGCTTCAATTGGTCGGAGAATTAAAACTATTGAAGAAATCCACACAAAGAACAACTCGAAGTGCAAATCTAACTCGCATAAACCATCTGATAAGTGTGATTGTGAACACCGCTGCACAGAGAATCTAAAAGCGGATATGCAAAGTTTTGTCGGCCATATATATGGTGAACTCAACAAATTCGCACACTTGACGTGGAACACTATCCAAGCTAACCGTTCACAAAACCCACCGGAAACCAGAGAATATCCACGATCACCTCCAGTTAGTGCTGTAGACATTCAGCTAGTTGACACCAGCGACCAATCGTCTCCCATACCTAGTGCTTCAAAATTATGTCCGCAGGAAACGTCCACACCTAGTTCCTCTCATGTTAAACACACATATAAAGAGCCGACAAACAAACAATTAGGCAAGACGAACAACTCTATTAACCATGTGCGGCAATAAAATCAAGACACAAACGTTGTTAATCAACAATACAAGTATGATCTTCGTGATATTCCTGTAGATGATTGTGACGATACCCACCAGTGTCACAGAAGACACATATCTCGCCAATAAACGGAACAAGATGAAGTCAAATAACCATGGTGCTAACGACGACCATTCAAACCATAGCAAACGCACTGCGCGAAATAATGACTCGTTCAAAAACACATCGTCTTCCAGATTCTATCAGAAGTCAAACGACGGCCCTATTAAAACCGCGCTTCTCGGCCTTTTGGCTCGAGCCCGTGCTGTGAGATACGTCCTCGACGATGGTCACCCCATCGGACGGGACTTCCACGGTGTGGGTTCGCAGCCTGAGGCGGACGAGTGGTCGTGACTGACTGACGGACTTCCGCTTCTATCGGGGACTGACCCCGACAGGCAATTTGACCATCTCGTAAGGGTGGGTCACCTCTTTCGGGGTGCTCCAGCCGATAAGAGTGGTCCGCAATAGCCCCGGGCCACACAAAGAATAGTGTTCCTCGGTAACATCGATCGATGTTATAAAGTCGACGCCTGTGTGCTCTCACATTATCTGGATGACTTTGAAGTGCGGCATTCAGTTGTACGAATCCTGCAAGGTGGAAAAGCTGACGGTCCTGTATCGGCAAGAATAAATATCCACGTCGAAGATGTTGATGAAGTACTTAAGAAAGGTTTCTGGCCAATTGCAGTATTATGTAGACCATGGCTCTCCAAACGTTCATTTGACGATAGGCGTTCATCCATGAACGACGGATCAAATGGCCGTACACAGCGTCGTGATCGCTAATTATTATACACGTGCATATATATGTATTGTACTCAATGCTAGTAATGTCTAGTCGTAGGAAAGGTCACATATATAGGCCATACGGGGCGGCTGTCCTCTCACTGCTAAGTTTGTGTAACATAATGTTCAATATTGTTACATGGAACGCCCCAGGGGCGTTGGGTAGCAGCAGCTACATGTCTGGTTTGCTGGAAATGTGCCGCAAGTTCCCTTCGTCGCTGAATAAAGGCTCTTGAATTGAGTATGTAAAAGGTGACTCACAACATTTCACGACGATTGGTCAAAGCAAACGTGAGATCTAACATGGTCCCCAAATGCAGTTATTTGCACTCAAGTATAGACACTATTTCTTATGACGTTTGTCGAAGTGACGGCATGTGACGTCACACGCAAACCCAACTTGCTTTTCTATTGTAGACGAAACTTCCATGCTCTCTCTATCAAAGCGTTGTTGGAAATAGGCGCTAAATTAATTTGTCAGTTCAGGTTCAGTGTGAATTTAGGTAACGGATGTTTATTTTGTCGCGGAAGTGCATGTAGTTGGGTGTAGAGTCAAGACTCGAACGATCTACCGTCGTTGGGAATGGGTGCTATAATATGGTATTTTAATTTGCCAGTTCGGTGTTAACATATAAAGAATGCTGTCTTTACTATAAAAGTTGTGCATTGAGTGTGGAATCGAAGGAGTACCGGTATACCCGGAAGATGGCGAATGGACACAGTTTGATCTCCCGCCAGTGGGTACCGTTCAGTATATAGATTCGCTGGAAATCAGTTAGAAAAACCAGATTCCCGGGCGGAGACTAATAATACAGTGTAAGCAATACTACCGACACTAATTAATGCTCTTTTAATATTTCAGTTGAGTGCAAATATGATAAAAGAATGTTTAAAAGATCAAAATGTGCGCGAAGCGCCCGCTATATATATTTAAGATCATATAATGTGCGCGAAGCGCATAAAGGGACCCCCTAAATAAAGACCCCCGAATGGAGCCTGTTTGAGTTAGTATATAATAAAGTAAAATATTTTCATTGTTGCGTTCCATATGTGCATGCATATATGTGGGTTGAGGTAATGGGGAGGGATATAAATTACAGTTTTATTGAAATAAAGTGTTGCTACAAATGGGCCGCGCAGTGCAGGGCGTGCATGTGATCCTTAGGCTGCATGCTGAGTAGGCCTACAGGTTCCAAAGGGTTAAAAATGTGCCGCAAGCTCCCTTCGTCGCTGAATAAAGGCTCCTGAATTGAGTATGTTTCATTTGGTGTATAGTAATATTTAAAGTAATATGGCGATTTTGTTTCGTTCAATATGTGCATGCGCATATGTGGGATGGGTGTGTAGAAATACAGTTTTTAGTGAAATAAAGTGTTCCAACGCGCATACAGTAACACAATAGAGAAGCATGACCATTCATGACCACGGACACTAGAAAATAACAAAGAACATTTATATACCCTTCATTTTGTGACGGGCAACCCCCTAGTCTATATATATAACCCGTCGTATGTGTATGTGTGTGTGTGAGGGTGTATCTCTGTGTGTATAACTCGGTCACGCTTTTGGCGCGTTTATAACTTTTTAACCATGCGTCCAACATGGCGCAAATTTGGACCACGGTTTATATTGTGTCGTAAAAGTTGACGCACAACATTTCACGCCGATTGGTCAAAGCAAACGTGAGATCTAACATGGTCCCCAAATGCAGTATTTGCACCCAAGTAGACACTATTTCTTATGACGTTTGTCGAAATGACGTCATGCGAAGTAGTACACAAACCCACACTTGCGTTGCTATTGTATTGACGAAATGTCCATGCGCTCTATCAAAGCGTTGTTGAAAATGGGCGCTATAAATTAATTGTCAGATCAGGTTGAGTGTGAATATAATTAATGCATGTTGCTTTTGTCGTGGAAGTGCATGGGGTGTAGAGTCGAGACTAGAACGTTCTATACCGTCGTTGGAAATGGGTGCTAAATGGTCTTATAATATGCCACTTCAGTGTGAATATAAGTAATGGATTGTGTCCAAACAGAGAAATAATATGAATCAGATACAACCATAACTATTTTAGGTGGGGTTAACACATAAAACGCCCACCTAACAAGACAGAATATAATTCAACATCGGGAGGGAGGGTGGTATTTCTGATTAAACTGAATATGTAATGTGTGAGCGTATGCTCACAAACTGTTCACCGGAAAGGCCTACTTATTGGTGTTCAGGCGCAAACCATGACTTTTAGTCTGTTTCAATAATCTAACCTGATTACTAGATATATTGAACCGTGATGTAACTGCAATGTTGATATAACTTCTCTGGGCCATAAAATAGTTTGTTATCCTTCACCATATCTTCTGATTGGCTGAGAGTGCGTCACATGGCGGACGATAAATCACCATATTACCCTCGAGGGTAACATTGTCTCAGTTATTAACCGCTCAGCTGTTACCAGTAAACATAGAACTACGAAGAACTCAACGTGCAGAGACACTCTCACAGCTCTCTAATAATTTTCGAAAACACTGTTTTTATAAACCCCACTGTTTCATAACAACCGCGAACTGTGGTGTTTGCTAATTTGCATAATTGTGTGTTTTTTTATTTGCAATTAAAGCACGCTATGTATAAATGGTGTTATCACGGATACAAATCCGTTATAAGGTGTAATGTTCCTATTGGACATTTTTATATCAATAATAAAAACCGTGGGACAAATAGATAATCCTTATTATGCAGTTGGTATGTGCTGCAGACAATCGCACATACGATGTACATACGTTACAAATAAGTTTATATACTAGATCAAATAGCCACTCTTTACTGTTTATCAATAATATTGACTATTTCTTTTCGGCAATACATTCCCCAGAGGCGTTATTTCGCTAAAATCCGTTTTGGATTCTGGATTCAGATTACAGGTTTGTCCCGTACGACTTGGTTCGGCAAAAGAACAGACCACAAATTTCCAGAATCAGTAAACGAACAGACCGTGATCCTAATTTCGCTAAAATCCGATAGGGATTCGGATTCCGATTACGGACTCAAATGTTCGTAATGTAAACAAACCGAGATTTCGCCACCTCGGAGTTTAAAAACACAATAAAACATAAGAATCCGTCTCTTATGTACAAATTATTGCATAATATAAACGATCTATATCAAAGAATTTTAAATGCGGAGACAAATTTGTTTTATTGAATGTAAACTGGGAGAATATTACTGAAATTAGCCAAACAATAACGCTATTGATAGTGACGCTGGGGGAGCACTTCGGTTGATGGCGAATAAATTGCAAATCATTGTTGATTGTCACTTTCATATGTCCATTTCATAATTCCATCCTTAAAATACCGCCCGAACGCATGTCGATTTCGAATTTGGCGGATACGTCACCATTGACCGAGTTCATATGCACCTGCATGGATATGTCTTCTGCTGTGTTCGTTATTATAATGTTTCTTCTTATTCAAGAAATAGTAGGATTATATGGTATCGATGGATTATCAGATACACGTATGTACTATCATCTAGTCTTAATGTTATAGCAATTTCATGTTTAACATGTTTTGTTTCGTTAAATGCAGTCGTTTTGCACAATAGTCTCTGTATAGACAACAGACAAATGTTCTAGGGACGTGGCTAGAAGTTTCCTCAAATTTACGGTCAACTGCACCCCCCCCCCCCCCCCCCCCCCCCCCTTTGAACCAAACATCAATCGCACAGGTTCGCAGAATTCAATTTGCTGCCCTTGGAAATATCCAATCTGACAAACACTAAGATTGGAAAATTACCAACTTTTACTGGTTGAAAAAAATCAAACAATGCGAACAATGCCAACCTATATATGGTGTCAAATTAATGTCCAACTAATGTTGTGTCATGCATGAAATTTCCGACTGCTGGAATGTACCAACGTTTAGTTTAGATATATTTATTTCAAATATATGTCAAATTTAGATAACACATGATATATAACACATACATTTGTTTATACATACAAAGGAATTGGGGGACAAGTACTGACTCACTTAAGGGTACCCCCTCTCCCATATGTTATCACACTGAAAAAATAAATAATTAGTAATGGCAAAGCAACATGACTACCAAAACAAGTTGAACATATATACAGATCACTGGACACCCCCTCTCCCGAGTTAGTCATAAATTTGTATATGTATTTATTTAAAATCGGGTTTGTTTGTTTGTTGCGTTTGTTGGCTTGTACGTATCTTTATTTGAAACAGTTAGTCAAAATAATCCTGATTTTCCTCACGTATGAATGACTGCACAGCTTAGCAAATTGTACCAAAAATCGGGGTGGGGGTCGAGACACCCAATCAACCCTGTCGTCACGTCCCTGTTCAACCGACAAGTTTCGTGTGTTCTTCACAACATCTTCGGAATTTGATTCAGGAGGCTTAGAGCTGTCATGTTTAGATATGCTTGCCATCATCAATAAACACACTTTAACTTGAAAAAAAAAGATGCGATTAAGTCGGATTGTCAGCAAATTATGTGCCGTGTATATACACATAGAAGAAAAGCATGATTTCACAACAAACATGCACTTTATAAATATAAGATAAAAATGATACTTTTGTCAAATACATGAGCCATGTTTGACGCTGGGAGAGATTTTCGGAGACCACGTGGATTTCAAAATCTGACCTAGAATCCGAAATTAGCTCCGCCCCCCGTAATCGGCTTTGGATTCTCAAACCGGATTTTAGCGAAATTACGGCTCAGACTCCAGAAGAATACCCGTATGTTGCGTAACAATCTGTGACATATGTCAATTTCTTTTTGCACCACTACAACGTGTTAGTTTCACATTTTAGCATTCTGGAAATGAACACGTCTGTCAGCGTCTTCACGATCATTTGAAACGAAACCCAACAATTCGCTGCATGACTACTCAACTTCGAAATTGCTTTACTCCTCCTTCCGTGAACCGATTTCCACCATGCGACCAGCAAACTGACCGGGAGAATAGCTGCGCAATTGACGGGTCTGTTAATTGATCCAGATTATGAATGTTTTATTTTCTAAATAGCGATGATTCCAACATAAAATTAACTTTTCGAACTGGATTAAAGAATATATGCGCACATTTATGCCTGCTATTAAGGAGGTTCGTGTGTACTCCTTTGTCAGATAACAAAACAGTTGTCACCCTTGTTGTCGTGAGACACGGGGATTTGTCGCCGCTCTCGACCTGGAATGTCACCCTCGGGCCTGGCGGCCCTCGGGTGACATTCCAGGTCTAGAGCGGGCGACAAATCCCTGTGTCTCACTCAATCGCGGGCGATAACAGTTTTACTGTATATTATTCACGGGTACGCTGGCATTTATGGGTCCCGTGATCATGCAGTGGTTTGATATATTTCCCACATTTGATATCCTACGAATGAATACATAAAGCTGATATTGTGAATGAACTTTTATTATAAGTTCGGGGCTGACAATATAGCCCAAATAGAGAACTGATATGAATCAGATACAACCATAACTATGTTAGGTGGGTTAACACATAAAACGCCCCAGCTGCGAAGCAGTAACACCCCACCCAACACAGAACAGTTGAGCCTGGTGCATTTCATCCTTGATTGATTCCTCAAATTAAAAATTACACATAAAGAAGATTTAATATAATTCAGGCCGTCTGCTTCTTGTTACACTTTTACTACTTTATAAATATTAACCTGCCTTCTGACATTATCTAACGTTCGTCATGCGAGATAGCAGCCATATTATCTAACTATTTGGCAAACAAATTATCAACAACAATGATGAACCGAATGGCATCAGATTATTCATTGAAAATGTGAGAACCTTAATACCCATATTCTTCAGCAGTTAGTCTCAAGTCCTCAAAAATAACAATATGTATATTTGCAAAACGCATTAACACTAGTAAACAATACCAATACCTACAACGAAAGTGGGCCATAATATATTGTCAAATACAGCAAGCTCTTATTGCTGTCCATTCGTGTACTGCAAACAATATTAATCTCTCCTTATCTATTATGCAAATCTTGCAGCGTAAAAGGAACACTAGGAATTTAATACATCAAATGAATGATCTCACAAATGATTTGATTCTTTCATTGTTCTTCTCATTGTCATTCGACCGTGTACTATGTATGTTAAATCAGACAAGCCAATAAACCGCACAATCACACTCTTTACTGATAATCCATAAACGTGTAAACAACACTGCGTTGCTTTGTGATAATGACAAACCACATGTACTTGCTTTATGTGACATTTTATCGCCAAAATGATTAATAAAACCGTCGGTTTGAAAATTGTATCCAACACCAGGTGTGGTATTCACCAAGCGGGTTTATTTTATAAACCAGGTAGTTTATTTGGTAGTGGCTGAACGCAAAGGTATCTCCGCTTAAGCGCCAACGACACACGCTGTCGATGATGTGATTGATCCAATCTATCAGATTTGTCACTTGTCAACGGACACCGTCTCACGACGAATTCGTGAACACTCACCGGCCACAACCAACATGTACAGCGGTATTATTTTTGGGTATAATTGTATGGAGACTCATGCTGGCGTTTATACATCTGCAGAATGCACAATGGCCAAAAAAGTGTTTCGCTCGTCGGCTGTGTATTTAGCACCCATTCCTTTCCCTCGGTTACTCATGATTGGAATGAACCAAACGTGTACTGTTACGCGCAGCATGTTTTATGTGACCGGTGGTCAATCTATGATTGCCACCAATCACCTTGGTTGGATAATCCTATACCGCGCGGCGATGTCTTCCTATCGATGTCCACTGATAGCTTCGCATTGAGCGTCGCCTCGTGTAAACTACCTGGACTATATATAAACCCAGCTGGTGAATACCAACCCTAGTGTCCTTTGAGCTGCCTCTAACTTTATTTTCACAAATAATCCCAAAAATTGTCTGGGAATATGATATGATACTGAATATCCAAGAGATGCAAATATTTCTGTGAGAAAGACAATTAACATGCGCAAAAAGACTACTTCTTTGAAAAATAGACCAACTGACTACAGCTAGCATTGGTCAATTGAAAATTACATAGCAGCAGTACCTGGATACCTGTATTAATACATGAACTTTGTTAACTACAAATGTGAAACATGACCTCGTACCCAACCAGTCGACTATAGCCGACACTGATCCGACTAAGGCCTATACCTCCAAGCTATACATGTAGCATAGCACTGAATCTAGGAATTCCCAAATTTACTCTAGTCCCATGAAAATTACCTAGTAGCAGACTGGTGAAGACCCCACACCCAACCAGTCAACTACAGCCGACATTGATCAGACGAAGGCCTTCACTATTCCAATTGTAAAATTGTATTAATATCAGAAAGAGCTATATAGATCACTACTCTACCACGCCGGGGTACCTCGCATATATTTTAAACGCGTTTGAATGCCAGTGACCGAGTGCCCTAATACTTGCAACTGACAAACCGCGCTCCATTGCCCAACAAGCAGATCCTATTCTGAAAGAATGAGACTTCTATAGTTTATTGTCTAAGCCCAAGAAAATTAAGCATGATGTTAGTGACTTTGTGAAATGTAATCTTGGAATCAGTGTACAGAACACGGCCCGTTAAAACATCTCCGTAATCCCAAATAATCCCTCAACAAATTGATTGCCTGACTACCCTCTCCTTGTATACTAGAATGTCTACCTGCTGAAGTGAATGACAATGCTTTGAAGTTCGAAAAGAAATTCGTATACGATCTGACAACCAAGCTATATCTGAATGTTGTATTAGATGGGAGTGAACCTCGGCGGATTTTGCCGTAATTTCTCGCACCCGGAGAAACACATGGAAAGCCAATGAAAACATGGCTTTATACAATGACCGAAAATAGTATCCCGATACTGTTCTATATATAGCCTGAATCAACTTATGTAATATTGCCAAAGTTATTGGGAGACGACGATCAATTGATTGACTCTTTTTAAGACCCATCAATAACTTTGAAATGACAAAAGTTTCCGTATATTGTTGCCGGAGAACGCTAAAAAGAGAGTCATATCACTTGGCGATACAGGCAATGTTGCTCGATCTTCCATGTACATTTTTGAAAACAACTTCAAAAGATATAATGCTTGCGAATTCGTCTTCTGAGACGAATTGGCCAAAACTGATTGGAGCATGCTGGTCACACCATCTTGAAGGATGTTGGCAGGTGGAAAGAGGTTATCTGTGTTAGTCGCGATTCTGCACCTGGGTGTAACTGCCGGAACTTGTCTATCTGTAATCGAGACTGAGCATCGGCTACATTATTAATTTTGCCTGGGATATGCCAAGCCCGAACATTAATATTTACTTTAATGGACAATAAAATGAATTCTCTGAGGAGTATCATAATCAACCTGTCCTTCGAAGACTGCTTGTTGATTATAAAGCCTGTCTATCAGTAAACATTAATATTAATAGCTCTCCAAATGTTGCTACCGCCGCTACGATGGGATGCAATTCTAAAACAGTTATATTGATTTTTTTTCCAATTATGAGGCCATTCTCCATAAAACCATCTTTTGCACGCTACTCCCCCGAAACCAAATGTTTGAGATAAGTCAGTGTATAATTTTATCACATCGCTGGACAGAAATTTCTCGTCAATGAAAAACGACAACCCATTGTAGTCAACGAGAAATTTTTTCCACAAAATGAGATCTGCCTTTACTTCTTTAATTAACGTAATTCGGTGATACGATTTCTTTACATTAAATGTTAGTTGATACAATCGAGACCCAAAAACGATTTCTTTACATTAATTGTCAGTTGATACAAAAATCGAGACAAAAAATGTCTACCCAGCTGAATCACTGAACATGCATAATGTAACAACCCCGCCAAAGACTGTACTTCTTTCAAAGTAACTTTCTTAGCTTCCAAAAATTCTGCAATTAAATCCCTGAATTTTAAGAGTTTATCCTCTGGAAGACGTGCGACCATTTGTGTGGAATCCAATTCGATGCCCAAAAATGTGAGCACCTGCTTGGGACCTTCTGTTTTTTCATGTGCGATTGTGACCCCCAAACGATTACATATCTCCATATTTTCCCTGCAAGTATCTTTTGATTTGCTTAACCACACACAAAATAACATGCCGCATAAAAAAGTGGCCGCAGCCCTTGTGATGAAATTTGTATATAGTTTCTAAGACTTTCACTTGTATTTTACAGATGTACTCAGAAGTTCTGTTTGGTAATTAATTAAAGACTTTCATCAACAAGAATCGTTATCTACCTCACTACAGTTTACCAAACAGTAACTCATTCACCACGATGGACAAATTCCTACGACCTTCGAGATTTGATGTCAATTCAGAATCGCCCACGGCATCCAAAGAATGGCTTCACTGGAAACGGACTTTCACTAACTTTATCAGCTCTACTGGTCAGAATGATCCTCAGCCGGCCAAACTCGATATGTTGATAAACTTTGTGTCCCCGTCAGTTTACGAATATATTGCAGACAGTGACACTTTCAACGAAGCAATCAAAACTCTGGAAACAGTGTATATTCGTCCAAAAAACGAGGTTCTAGCGAGACACCTCCTCGCCACTCGACGACAGCAGTCAGGCGAGAACCTGGACCTGTTCTTGAACGAACTGCGGCAGTTGGCTAATTTCAAAGCTGTCTCGGCCGATGTGTATAAGGAAGAATATATTAGAGACGCGTTTATTAACGGCTTGTCATCGCAAGTGATCCGGCAACGATTGCTGTAAAACAAAACATTAGATCTGCAGACCATGTTTGACCAGGCACGGACGATGGATTCGGCCCAGAAAATTAACGAACTATATGCTCAACCATATCCGCCAATGGCTGCAGCTACAGCTCAAATCAATGAGGAAGACGATAATTCTACTGCTACTGCACTACGTTCTGATACCGGTAATCGAAAATGCTTCTTCTGCGGTAATAGCATGCATCCGCGACGAGTGTGTCCGGCCAGGGACGCAATTTGCCACAATTGTAAAATTAAAGGACATTTTTCGAAAGTTTGCAGGAACAAATCAACCGGAACAACGGCATCGTGTCAACCGATTCTAGCTTCCGTGACTGCAGCTTCTCCAAAGTGCTTGTCGAAAGCAGTTATTAACATAACTAATTGATGGAAAAATGTACAATGCCTTAGTAGATACTGGCATTCGAATAATCCCGACGTGTGACCAAGTGTCCATGGCATCTGGTGCTATCTGCAGCCCGGTAATGGGTAAATGTAGAGTCGACGTGAACTTGGACAAGAAGAAGTATAGAAATGTACAGCACGGTAATCTTCAAAGCCTGTGTTGCGACGTCATTCTCGGTCTTGACTTCATGGAAAAACATGAAAGCGTTCGAATCAAATTTGGAGGGTCCTCACCACCAATTGACGTCAACAACAGTAATGCTGTATGCGGGTTGGCTTCTTCGATGGTGGAACCTCCTGAACTCTTCGCAAACCTCTCTGCCGATTGCCACCCTATCGCGACAAAAACGAAACGTCGAGACTGATTAAAGAAGGCATTATCGAGCCAAGTACGTCTCCCTGGAGGGCACAAGTTCTTGTTACGTGTAACGAGAGACACAAAAAGAGACTCGTGATAGATTACTCACAAACAATCAACAAATATTCCGAATTGGACGCCTATCCATTCCCGAAGATCAACGATATGGTATCGGAAGTGGCTAAATACCGTATATTTAGTACTCTAGATCTTCGAAGTGCCTACCATCAGATACCTTTGAGAGACCACGAGAAGATCTACACAGCTTTCGAGGCGAACGGTCGTCTCTACCAGTTCTGCCGAGTCCCGTTCGGAGTAACTAATGGAGTGGCATGCTTCCAGAGGGTGATGGATCGACTCGTGGATGAGAATGGATTGCGTGGCGTATTCGTTTATGTCGATAATATCACCATTAGAGGATCAGAATCAACATGATGAGAACCTCCATAAATTCCTGGATGTAGCTAAGAAATATTGTCTTACATTCAACGACGATAACTGCGCATACTCAACAGAAAGTATCAGGAGATACACCATCAGCCACGGTAGTCTCAGACCCGATTCCGACAGGATGAAACCGCTGCGAGACCTTCCAGTACCTTACAGCAACAAATCGGCCAAGCGAGCTGTCGGGATGTTTTCTTATTACAGTCAGTGGATTCCGAAGTTCTCGGAGAAAATTAAACCTCTCGCGAATGCGTGTTCGTTCCCATTGGATGCGAAGACCATTGCCGCCTTCGACCAATTAAAGACTGATATTGAGAACGCTGGTATCCAAGCCATCGATGAGACTATTCCTTGTGTAATTGAGACCGATGCTTCGGACACATCTTTGGCAGGAAGTCTAAATCAAGGAGGGAATCCCGTTGCGTTTTTTTCAAGGACTCTGCAGCCTCACGAGATTGGACATTCTTCGGTAGAGAAGGAGGCGTGCGCGATTGTCGAGGCTATAAGAAAATGGCGTCACCTTCTTTGTGGAAAAGAGTTCACACTAGTCACGGAACAGGAAGCGGTATCATTCATGTTCAATTCGCGAAATCACGGGAAAATAAAGAATGATAAAATTCTCCGATGGCGTACCGAACTCAGTTGTTACAGCTACGAGATCCAATACCGACCAGGTAGTGAAAATGCATCTGCTGATTGCTTTTCCAGAGCACAAAACTCAAAACATTCCTGCAATCGCATGGTATCGCAACCAGTCGCACTTGTCCGTACAACCCGAGAGGAAATGGCCAATGCGAGCGGTACAACGGAATCATATGGAAGGCGGTCTCGTTTGCCACCAGTTCGAGAGGTCTCCAGGACAATCAGTGGGAAAACGTTCTTCCCGATGCGTTGCACTCGGTGAGAAGTCTACTATGCACGTCAACGAACTGCAGCCCTCACGAACGGTTCTTAAACTTCCAGCGAAGATCGTCGACTGGCCGATCTGTTCCATCCTGGCTCGTGCCAGGACCAGTTCTGTTGAAGAGACACGTAAGGTCAAAATATGATCCGATGGTCGATGAAGTCGAGTTGATCGAGGCCAATCCGAGCTACGCCCATATCCGGCTTCCGAATGGCAACGAAAATGTAGTTTCCTTGAGGGACTTGGCGCCACCAGGAGAACCGACTAATAGTCCTGAAGTTGATAACAACATAGAACTACCCGACCCTGGACTGGATACTTCAGTCGAGGATCCTGTCGTGACTGAACCAGACTCTGGATGGGTTAGACGATCAACTCGGTCCACTAATAAACCAGACCGTTTGGGTTTCAACGAATGACTCTTACAGAAATAACTTTGTTGGGGAGAATGTGATGAAATTTGTATATAGTTTCTAAGACTTTCACTTGTATTTTACAGATGTACTCAGAAGTTCTGTTTGGTAATTAATTAAAGACTTTCATCAACAAGAATCGTTATCTACCTCACTACAGCCCTTTGATTCACATATCCATTGCAGACATGTGCTAAAAGGTTCAAAAGTTCGACAAGATGAAGCTGCACTTATGGCCAATGCGAAATCAAAATAATATTTCCCTTCCCATTTAAACCCCGTTAAATGGTAATCCTCTGGGTGATAAGGCAGCATTGTATATGCAAATGCTATATCAGATTTCGAAAGATAGCTGAAATGTCCAGCTGTTTTAGAATAGAAATTGCTTGAGAAATAGTGTGATAGCTGACCGTTGAATTTTCCTCTGGAATACTGTCATTAATGGATTTCCCTGATGGATAGGACAGATTGTGAATTAGTCTGAATTCCCCTGGCTTATTTTTCTTCGGCATTCACGCCAGAGGGCAAACTCTGAAATTCTACACCGGTGGTGAATCGAATGGACCCTGCACTCTGCCTAGCTCTATTTTTTTTCTTTAATTTTTCAGATACTGTGAATGGTTGCTCTAAGGTTGAGTGAAGGTTCGGAGACTCATGATAACACTTTCACCCTTGTAACCAAGTCGAAAACCATACTTAAACCCATCTCAAATTGTTTCTTTCAAATCCGATTTGTAACCTTCAAGTAATTATATTAGAACTTCAACCTTTATTGGAGTAGGTAGCTTGTTTCCCATCCGATGGTTTCTGCATTGGGGCTGACGTGCTTGGGAACCCGGCATTGGGCTTTTTATCCTGCAATTTGCAAGTCCTGATTGTCGGCAATGGGTGCCTGGTTGATGTCTGTCGCAAATGGAACAGGTGTGTCTATACCGACAATTGTTGTTGAAGCAGACCCCACGTCTGTTATATTTGAAACAAACCCCTCTTGGAGACGCACCTTGTGTGCGAAAATTGCGCACAAATGGCTTTGCATTCTGCAAAGGTTGCTGTTTCAACAGCCGACCTTCCATTGCTTCTAAATATAGATCACTATCGCGAACTTCCCAATTGCGATTTGCAACTTTTCTTAGATAGACGAAAGATTCCATCATAATGTGTCCAATTACCGCCTTTTGCAGTTATGTCCCTTATCAAAATCATGTACTGCATAAGACAATTTTATTGGTTTGAATGTTTCTTGCAATAAACAGACACGAACATGGTGAATGCTTTGGTCCATTGTTCAATATCTAATTTGCTTTTATTGATCGGGGCCAAGGCTAGTTGCCCTTTACCTTCAACATTGGAAAAAACAAGCCGCTGTTTCTGAGACGCAGCAGAAGGAAGTAATACTGACATTTCTACAAATTCATCCTGCTATATACATGTTTAACTTTGTTTGAAATATGCATGGTTAATGGTATATGTCTATCACTCGCACCTGAGACAACGATGTGATCGACAGCTTGAAGTTCCGACAAACATGTGATGCTGTCAATAGAGATGATATTAGGTTGCTCAGTTTGATGTGAGGACGATCACGCTGGTTGAGTAGATGATGACTCAAGCCGACTACACCTGCTCGACATCTCAGATGATAGCATGGATGAAGTAGATTGAATTTGTTTACTTCAGAAGTTTGAAGAATGAGCAGATGAAGACTGAACATGACTATCGGAACCACTACTGAATTGTTGAAGATATGGGGATTGGCACTGTACAAGAAACGTTTATTGTCTACAACCCCACCAATTAAAGCTGCCAAATCAGATAGGGACATGGCTGGAACCATCGGAGATGAATTCACACTTTGCTGAGCCTCACTATTTTGAACTCCCTGAGACCTGGATGTTCTAACCCTGAGACCTGGACGACGGCCTGGGAATGAAACAGTTTCAGCCGCTTTACGCATTCGGTCTCTAGCTCGCGGTACCATCTGAAATAAACCATAATGTTTAGTAAATCGTAATCTACTTCCAGTAAAGAGGTTAAATACCTCAATTGTCCTGGTTAGCACTGATGGAATTAAGCAACATTAACAAAAATACCAAAACAAGAAAATCTTGGCAAGCACCCAAAAGATTCCAGCTCACCACATTTTATTTATTAATTTAATTATCGAACTTTTAAAGACATACTTCAACAGGAAGTGCATCAATAAATTAATGCTAGTTGATTATAAAAAAAAATTATTGGATAACATTTTAGAGCTTTGAACCATGGTATACCATGTGGATTCATTAATCACTCTACATGTACCCGGTTAATTTGATTTGGAAGCTGGAATCTTTGTGAAAAAGGATGTGTTTTGATATACATGTATATATACTTTGATTAAATAAATGTATTTATTTTACCAGTGATAACCTGGGCAATTGATGCTGTATGTTGTCACTTATTCATCACTTGATTATAACTGAAATTTGGCACTATAAGCTACTATTATATCAACAATAAATAAATACATAGGATATTTTCCCACTGACATAATCATTAAATAGGATTCATGTTGTCATATGCTACTAGACAACAACTTGTCAAAGCCCCCTGACGCCATTAAATAAACATGGTTTAACTGCCACTCAAGAGGCCTATTCATTTAATATACTTTATGATGCCATTCATAGCTTTGATTATACTGCCACCCTTGAGGCATATTTTACCAATTTTAACATATATTTCTGTGCCACTCAAGAGGCATACATGTAGTGGTATCTCAACTGCCACCGAAAGCATGTCTTGCAATGATTAAAACCGCCACTCATGAGGTATAATAGTATATAGTCATTATTAATATAATAGATAATAGATTTTACTATCAGTGTAACAAGTCAATACTATTGAAGTAAGAGCTGGAATGCACAATCACAAAGCACTCCAATGACCGGTCAAGATGCAAGAATCATTGATGTTTTTGTGACTCTGACCTGTTCACCATTAGATTCTGATCTATTTATATATAAAATATGACTGATATCCAAAATTTTGAAAATCGTGATTTATTAATTGACATTAGAACTAATGAACAATACCCATTTCATCATAAGATACAAACTAGATGAAATAAGAAATTATCTCGATTACTGAGAAATTTGATGGAAACTCTCTTTAATACCTATATATTTTTATAACCACTAATAACCAGTCTTTTTTTTTTTGTATACCCACTAATAACTAGTCACTATAAATGCATTCATAACCGCCTTAATCCAATAAACTCAATTCAATTAAGTTTATTCAGATCGTCAATATAGACATTACAGAAGAGATGTATACAAAAATACAATGTATATATCATTACAGGTATGCATGTAGAAATGGGGTGGACGATATTCTTTACCTACACTGTTTAAGTGTGACAGGCTGCTGGTAGTAAGCCTCGGGAGGACCTAAATATCTCAAGGACCTTCCTAATAAATACTGACAGGTTTTTAACTGTCTTATGATTACGGGAGTTAAATAGAACGGCTAATTAATAAGTGTTTGGTCTTTGATAGAAGTAGGGTTTTAGATATTTTATTCTTAATTCGCTAAGTTCCCTACACTTCAGTACCATGTGATATTCATCGCCGATTTCGAGATTACATAGAGTGCAGATTCTGTCGGAATAATCGGTATTCGTCCAAGCACCGAGTTCTATAGGGAGTTTGTGGTTTCTAGTGCGGAAAGCTAAAGTGTTTTAACTGCTCTATTGTCATCAAGGTATAGGGAATTCTCTCGTTCAAAATTTTACTTTATAATCCGATAAAATGCGAATTTGCCTGATTTCGATATTGTTGCCCACCATTCTTGAATGTATATGTCACGTAGCTTACCGGAAGTTGTGCGATTGAAGCTTTTCAAGCTTGGTACGTGTTGGTTGGTCCAGACACTACTCATACCTAGGCAGTTAAGGGTGTCCCGTATACCAATAATCAGTGAATTATTAAAAACATTATCACAATATAAATAATACATAGCATAATACAAAATAAGAGGCAATCTATTGGTTGGCATGCAGATAAACTTAGCCCAATACGAGAGGGAACGGGTTTTGATTCTCACCGTTATGGGGCATATTCCTAGTTCCCCATAAACAAAAGCATTGGGTGTTGATTTTTTCATTTTAAGGGAGAATTTCAAAAACCACAATTCAAGTTTTTCAAAGCATGTTAGGTTTTCAAAACCCCACACCTCAGCTCCGTATGTCATAATTGGTATGATCGATTTTTCATGGATCTCCAAGATTCTTTGTACAGAGAGTTTATGACAACGGGCTTTGTTGAGTAATGCGTACATCGCCGTTTTTGCGGAATGGCATCTCAGATTCCTTTCCATAGCAAACTTGGTGCAATCCTTTAATATTTCCACTTTGGTGGTGCAGAGAAATTGAGATTTTTACAAAATTATCAATCGAACATATTATAAACCATGCTCATTAATAAACTGGGCTTTTTATGTTAACTTTCATTTCAACCATCTCCAATGAAGTGTAATTAATGTTAAGTTCGCGACTTGAAAACAAAAGAAGACATTTTAAAATGTATCAACACATTTTGACACTCATTTCCTGGGTACGTTAACTTTCGGTTTAAAAGCTGTGCCCAATAGAAATTGGCCAATATCTCATCCGGGTTAATTGGTAAAAATTCCACAAGACAAACTCACCCAAAAAATTTCACAATCGCTTTCGTTAAACTCGCTTTTAACGCTCTGTTGCCCGAGGCATTCAGATGCACTCCACCTACGTCTAATTTTTTATTAGGATTTCTCCACATTCTGGGGTGCTCCCAAAATATTATGTTGGGAATAACATCAAATGCTGCCGCACAGTTAATGTTTAGTTTGGATGCTTGATCCGAGAAATTATAGCCTGCAGGTTCTGAACCATACACCCGCACCCTGGGTCACTGCTTTCCAATGGAAACTTGTTTGACAATTTTCAATTTAAGTAATTCCTCCGCGAAACCCACGATCTTCTTGCTGACCGTGCTCGGGTCTGAAGGGAGTGGATTTAGATGTGGGTGATAGCCAATGTCATTAGACCCTAATTGCACGAATATCATGTCGGGCGAAGCACCTTCAATCATACGTAAGATATCACAGGCTTTATCTAACCGCAATCCCCCTTAGCGACGATGAAAATATCGGCCTCCTCGATGCCAAAATCGGCAGCCAAATTGTCTTTAACTGACAACTTCTTGGCACCGGTCAGAAATTTGCGAAAATTCTGCATATGAGAACTGCCCACAATTACTATACATTTTTTGGACATTATTAAACTGGAAACTGACTTTTTAATAACAGATTATTTCTGATTAAATTGAATATGTAATGTGTGAGCGTCTGCTCACAAACTGTTCACCGGAAAGGCTTAATTATTGGTGTACATGCGCAAACCATGACTTATAGTCTGTTTAAATAATCTAACCTGATGACTAGATATATTGAACGGTGATGTAACTGCAATGATGATATAACTTCAACTTCTCTGGGCCATAAAATAGTTTATCCACGGAAAAACTGGCATTTATCGTATGTGGGTGGTGACTGATTTCTAATTGCAATAGGTATATATATATATATATATATATATATATATATATATATATATATATATATATATATATAACTTATACTCTGTGAAAAATTTTATCATAGTCTGAACGAGTTTCATCTGTTTCCTGAGTTTCACACAGAAGTGTTGAAAACGCTCTTTATTCAAACGATGTTGAACGCTCTTTCCAAGTTGAACTTTTCAACCTACCTCCGGGTTTAAATCCAGACCAAAAATCGCAATTCTTGGGATAAATGTTCCCATTTTATGCCCCGACCATTCGATCTCCTGTAAAATTCCAATCCAACACTTAATATGACTAAATATTCCTCAACTAAATAAGGGGCATATTCGGTCTTATGTTTGACTAAAACTACATGTAGGCCTAGATCTTTATTGGACCTTGGGTCTAAAAACAATACACTTTACACCGAATATTAGTTGGAAAATGTAATTGTATATTATAGCCACCATAACCTATTTTCTCAGTCTAAAAATTCCAACTATTTTAGTAATCAATCGATCGGTCAATGAAATCATTTGTGAAATCAATTCAAAGTGTTACCACAATGAGCGAAAGAAAAAACCTATCCCTTCCCATGCACTGTTACCTCGTCCCTGATGATTGCAACTAATTATCCAGAAGCTCATCGTCTCCATAACGGTAAGAATTATGTCGGCCACTAAAGCGAAGAACTATTTATCTATATATATATACATGTATATATAACATATATCAATTTTATTGCAGTTGGCTCACCATACATTACCAGTATATGTGCTGAATTCTACCCGTGAAACAGTTTGCTATTACAAAACGAGTACCGGTACGGGTAGCTACCCGTATACGTACCCGTATGCGTACCGGTTTGAAATCGCAAACTCGCTAATATATAGAGGATCTACAACTCGTCCCCAGTTTATAGCGGAATTTACAAAACGAGTCCAGTAAATTTACTGGACGAATTTTGTAATTCCGCTATAAACTGGGGACATACCTAAATCAACAAATAGGAACTGAAAAAAACATCGGCTTCAAACGAATGCGATGACGATTCACGTAACTATCCGTTCTTTGCCCGCGTAAAGAAACAGTCCCAGATAAATAGAGACACATTGACGTATTCAATAGCGTATACATAATGGAATAAACACACCCTTACACATTGTATATGTATATACTTATTGCATGATCCTACCATTATTCCAATAAACACATTCTATAAATTGTGATATGAAACATTCGTTGCATAACAGGAAATAGTGCCAGGTGACCTTTGACATCCGGTTTGTCGTTTGTTTATATTCCGTACAATACGTCTAAAAATACTATGGCTTCCAATATTTTTCCACCGAATGTCAAAGGTCACCTGGCACTATTTCCTGTTATGCAACGAATGTTTCATATCACAATTTATAGAATGTGTTTATTGAATGGAATAATGGTAGGATCATACAATACGTATATACAAGTTGTTTACAATATACATGTTTATATGCATTCCAAAGTACACATGCATACCATATACGCATACCGTGTACGCCAACGCGAACTACTAGGCATTCGCACACATACACGCATTCAAAAACACAAGCACGCGCGCGCAGCATACATATGTACATTCATGTGTACATACACGCACATACGAAAACACGCACACAATATCGCAGAAGCTCTAAGAGCTCTTTCCATAAATGTATCACATTATTATAATCAATAAATTTGAACAATGATCAATGAAATATGGGTTGATACAAAAATCAGACTTGACACTGAAAGGGTTAAACTTGTTCATTCGTTTGGATGCACAAATTATGGTTATGGCAATTATTATTAACTAGCTGAAACAAAAATTGGAAAAAAATGAAAAACTAATGCCATATCATCGGGTATATGTTGTGCAAATTAGTTTTATCGATGGACCATAACGAAATACATGGAGCAAACGCCATTAGACCTGCCTCCACCCCGGTTCAACAGTTCAAACTCCCGTTCAGCATGCACTTTATCTGCAGCAGTTCAGCAGATTCTCCCAAACTCACTTTAACTGATTTTAATGAAGATAGTCGGGTGTAGGTTATACAAATGACTTGTTAACGATGGGTCATAACTAAATACATGGCTGGCGAGAATAACATCTGACCGACCTCCACCCCAGTTCAACAGTTCAAAATCCCGTTCAGCACGTTATCGGACAAAAGTATACAGCAGATTACACCGAACGCAGTTTAATCGATTTTTAACGCGGATAGTCGGGTATATGTTATGCAAATGACTTTTAATCGATGTGCTTAAATACGATTTGACCGACCACTATCCCTGTTCAGCAGTTCAAAATTCAGCACTTTATCTGGACCAGTTCAGCAGAATCTATAAATCTCAGTTTATCTGATTTTAAACAAAGACAGTCTGGTATATATATAGGCTATGCATATAACTTGTTATCAACGGGTCATCAACTTATACATGGAGAGAACACAATTTTACCGACAGTTCGACAGTTCAAAATTCCGTTCAGCAATTTACCGGGAACAGTTCAGCAGATTCCCCCGAACGCAGTTTAACCGATTTTAAGTTAGTCTGGTGTGATGATAATGATTTTTTATGGACGGATCATAACGAAATACATAATAATGGAGAGAATACCATTGTATACAACACATAACAGTCTATATTCGTTAAAATCGGTTAAACTGAGTTTGGGAGAATCTGCTGAACTGTTCCATGTGAAGTGCTGAACGGGATAGTGAACTGCTGGACAGGGGTGGACGTCAGTCAAATCCTTATGGTCCATCGATAAAAAGTCATTTGCATAACATATACCCGACTATCCTCGTTAAAAATCGTTTAAACTGCGTTCGGTGAATCTTCTGAATGTTACGTGATAACGTGCTGAACAGGATTTTGAACTGTTGAACTGAGGTGGGGGTCGGTCAAATGATGTTCTATGGTTATGGTACATCGATTACATCATTGGCTTAACATGTACCCCAATAACTTCATTATGATTTAGTTCAACTGAGTTTGTGAGAATCTGCTTAACTGTTCCCGATAAATGCTAAACGGGAATTTGAACTGCTGAACTCTCTCCATGTATCTGGTTATGGCTCATCGATTACAAGTAAATTGAATCACATGCACCCGCTTCTCTTCGTTAAAGTCTGTTAAACTGAGTATTGGAGATTCTGCTGAACTACTCCAGATAAAGTGCTGAACGGGATTTGGACTGCTGAACTGAGGCGGAGGTCGGCCAAATGGTGATCCATCCCTGTATTTGGCTACAGTCCATCGACAAAAAAGTCATTTGCACAACATATATACACGACTATCGTCGTTAAATATCGGTTAAACTGCGTTCGGTGGAATCTGCTGAACTGCTCCAGATAAAGTGCTTAACGGGATTTTGAACTGGGGTGGAGGTAGGTCAAATGTTTCCTCGGCATATATTTAGTTATGGCCCATCATTAACAAGTCATTTGCATTACATGTACACGACTACCATTGTTAAAAGTCGGTTAAACTGCGTTCGGGGGAATCTGCTTAACTGTTCCCGATAAAGAGCTGAACTGGATTTTGAACTGCTGAACTGGGGCGGAGGTCGGTCAAAATGTGTTCCCTCCCTTTGTTTGGTTATTTTTCAGCGAAAAATGTCATTTGCACAACATAATTATACCCGACTTTCTTCGTTAAAAATCGGTTAAACTGCGTTCGGGGAATCTGCTGAGCTGCTGCATAATCGATGGGCCTTAACCAAATATATAGAGGGAACAACATTCTGCCGACGTCGACCCAGTTCCCGTTCAAGCACTTTATCTGGAGCAATTCAGCAGATCCACCGAAAGCAGTTTAACTGAATTTTAACGAAGATAGTCAGGTGTATGTTGTGCAAATGATTTTTTATCGGTGGACTAATGCCAAATACAGGGATGGAACGCCATTTGGTCAACCTACACCCCAGTTCAGCACTTTATCTGGATCAGTTCAGCGGAACCTCCGATAGACGGGTATATGTTGTGCATATGAATTTTTATCGATGGACCATAACAAAATACAGGGATTGACATTTGACCGACGTCCACCTCAGTTCAGCAATTCAAAATCCCGTTCAGCACGTTATCGGGAGCAGTTCAGCAGAATCTCCAAAACTCAGTTTAACTGATTTTTAACCAATCTAATCGAGTATAAGCTATGCAAATAACTTTTAATCGATGGGTATTAACCAAATACCTAGATGGATCACCATTTGGCCGACGTGCACCCGAGTTCAGCAGTTCAATATCCCGTTCAGCACATTATCTGGAGCAGTTCGACAGATTCCACCCAACGCAAATTAACTGATTTTGAAAATGATTTCCTATTATCGATGAGTCATAGCCAAATACAGGGAGGGAACACCATTTGACCAACGTCCAGCAGTTCAAAATCCCGTTTAGCACTTCATAACATTGAAGCAGTTCAGGAGATTTCAGATCGCAGTTTAACCGATTTTTAACGAAGAATGTCGGGTATATGTTGTGCAAATGATATTTTATCGATAGACAATAATACAGGGATGGAACACGATTTGACCGACCTCCACTCCAGTTCAGCTGTTCAAAATCCCGTTCAGCACTTTATCAGGAACAGTCCAACAGATTCCCCCGAGCGCAGTTTAACCGAATTTTAATCGAATAGTTGTTGTGCGACTTGTTATCGCAGTTATCTAGCTTATACTCGACTAGCTTTTTTAAAATTCAGTTAAACTGAGTTTTTTTAGATTCTGCTGAACGGGATTTTGAATTACTGAACTGGGGTGGAGATCGGTCAAATGATGTTCCCTCCCTGTATTGGTGATTTTTCAGCGATAAATGATATTTGCACAACATATACCCGACTCTCTTCATTAAAAATTGGTTAAACTGCGTTCGGGGAATCTGCTGAACTGCTCCATATATATGAAGTGCTGAACGGGATTTTTAACTGCTTAATTGGGGTGGACATCGGTCAAATGGTGTTCACTCCCTGTATTTGGTTATGTCTCATCGATAAAAAATAATTTTGCATAATATACACACGTCTATCCTCGTTACAATTAAGTTAAACTGCGTTAGGTGGAATCTGCTGAACTGCTCCAGATAAATCGCTGAACGGGATTTTGAACTGCTGAACTAGGGTGGACGTCGGTGAAATTTTATTCTCGCCATGTATTTCGTTATGGCCCTTCGTTAACAAGTCACTTGCATAACAAATATTCGACTATCTTTGTTAAAAGTCGGTTAAACTGCGTTCGGGTGGAATCTGCTGAACTGTTCCCGATAAAGTGCTGAACGGGATTTTGAATAGCTGAACTAGGGTGGAGGTCAGTCAAATGTGGTTCCGTCCCTGCACTTGGTTATGGTCCATCGCTAAAATGTCAAATGCGCAACATATACCCGACTATTCTCGTTAAAAATCGGTTAAACTGCGTTCGGTGGAATATGCTAAACTGTATCCAATAACGTGAACTGTTGAACTGGGGTGGAGCTCTGTCAAATGGTGTTCTCTCTATGTATTTAGTTAAGGCACATCGATCGTAAGTCTGCGTTCGGGGAATCAGCTGAACTGCTCCATATGAAGTGCTGAAGGAGATTTTGAACTGTTGAACTGGGGTGGTTGTTGGTCAAAATGGTTGTCCCTCTCTGTATATGGTTATGGCCCATCGATTACAAGTCATCGGCATAACGTAAACTCTAATAACTTCGTTATAATTGAGTTAAACTGCGTTCGCTATAATCTGCTGAACTGCAGTCGCCGTACAGCTGAACGGGATTTTGAACTGCTGAACTGTCATGGCGGGTGGTCAAAATGTGTCCCCTTCCTGTATTGGGATATAGCACTTATATTACGTGTCATTTACACAACCCACGACCGACTGTCGTCGTTATATTTGAGTTAAACTGAAACCGGGAAATATGCTGATCTGCATTTTAGGTGGTAACCAGCAGCTGATTCAGCGTTTTATGTCACGTACTGCTTCTTCTTTTTTTTGCATTTTATTTAGGGTCACAACAAAATGTTTATCGGCCACACGTGGTTTGTTTGTTTGTTTGTTGCGATGAAAACAATTGTTTAACTCTATTGTATTACTGAATTATACTATCGAAACACAATGAAGTTAATTTAAATTACTGACAATGTATAACGACTGTATATGCATCAGAACTCAGTATAAATCTAATTGGTTTTCGCCTGTCAGCAATTTCAATATGAGGTGCTAAGTCTTATTTGTTATTTTAAAACCTATCTACGAATGTACGCTAAATTATAGTCTTATTATATATTATTATATATCATGTATGTTTGAAAATTATATCGACTCGCGTAATACCCCAAAACCAGTCAATAACATGTGAAGTTAGCGTGTTGTATACCCCTCTAAGATGCATGTGTTCCCCACGGGCTCGAGTTATAAACATAAATATTATAAGAAGACCATTAAAAAGATGTTTATATTGACATTCTACCCACATATCCTATCGGATTATGAATTATAGTATATTACCAACCGCATATATGAATTTTAGGAGGTATTCATGATTTCAGAATGCATTATTTAAAGTTTTATGATAGTGTTTGTAACCAGGTTTGATACATGTACATAAATATGTATGCTCCAAATCCACACCTATATATCTTCGTTGTATGCCTTAGAAATATGCCATATTTATCATGAACAGATTGTAAATTCCTTGAGTTTTCGTCCCAGTCCAAAAATACAGAGGACAGCCTCCGGGACAGGGAAATATTTCCTTTGGTTATATACAACGACACTCAGATAACAATTACCCACTAAAAGTATCAGTTTAAATGAAACAATACTAAAATAATGGACAAACGTCAAAACCACCATAACTGCAAGAAAATTTCTCATCAACAACATTTAATGAGCGGAACCACTTTATGGTCAACCATACTCCACATTAATCCTTTATTATACACTTGTGTCAACTTCTTCAACCTGGAACAAAAATTGTTGTTCTCCTGTTAGGAATATTCCATATATTATGGGTTCAAATAATGGTGTGATTGATTATATGCATTTTGATTTGTGTATTTCATTATGTATTTTTAACCATAATTATGTATTGAAGTATATTAGCATATGTTAGCCTGGACCCAGGCCGGGAATACCATGTGATGCCGGCTGTGTGGGACGCCGTGTGCCTCCTGGCACAGCCGATACCACATACATTCTCGAACTAATGTGCACATTGTGCTGCAGGGATTATAACTTGTCATACGCTTTGCAACATCGTAACAACAGACACGAAAGCCTTAAAGCTATATTTGAATATCAAAACCAATCTATGAAACAATTGTTGCAATACACTCAGATTCTTTATTTCCACATGCAAAAAGAAAGGCTATGAAAAAGATTTGCCACTTAAAGGCCCTTACAGCCTGATAATAAACCTCACGATATACACCTTAACGATTCGTATAATTATAGACTTTCATTGTATATAAGGCAGACATAACTATAATCTGCATGTCTTATATTTACACAAAAATCAACCAAATACATTACGTATGATTATGTGTATAAATGGTAAATGTAGTCAGGAAGAGTGTATAACCCACTCAAAACAAAAGCACACATAGTCCCTGCACCATAATATGTACATGCATCTAACCGAGAACGTATTGATATACAGGGACCTGTTGGGCGATCCGCTGCCACCACCTTTGCGCTGCCCATTGGCGGGGTCCCTACATGCGCGCCTGCTTTGCGGTAGTGGTACTATACAAATACCTTTGTATAGTGCCATTGACGTAGCGCGGGCGCGTGCGCGGGGACAGCGGATTGGGCTGCGCGAGGGTGGGGGTGAAGCGCGTTATAGGCCACTGTGCGTTTGTGACAATAATTCAGATAGCCGCCATAATACGCTATGATACTTAAATCATTTCAGTAGATAACATCGAGCAACAGACCTATTGACACCCACGATTCATATGCGGTAGGTAGTTCTAATGCCATCAAATTTGCTCGAGTTGATTCCAAAATTCTCGATATTAAAATGTGATAAATTGTAATCGATCGAAGAGGGATAACTCTATCGACACAAATCTCAATTCTGCCTATGCATGGAGTTACACCACTTGTTACCTTTGCTTAAAATGTATATACAAAATTGAAGTTTGTGGTCAGTGGTCTGTCCTGAAGGGCGGGTGGAGGCCATTAAAAATGGCGCCCACATGCCGGACTATTTGTATTGTTATATCATTTGTACATAGATATGTTATTACCTACCCCCCTCCCCAGAGTGTGTCTGCTGAAACTGTTACCATTTATATTGTGAATACACATTATTCTTTATATGCATTCCATAGATACTTGTTAATAATATGTTGCATGGAGATTGGCCGATACGTCTGCGTACTTGTACTTTCTTATGTCTAATATCGAAATAATTTCTCTAAACTGCCGAGGGCTTAACCAAAACGAAAAACGCCGAGATCTGTTCCATCACCTTCGAGATAAAAAAGCTTCAATATATTGTCTACAGGACACACATTTCACCAAAGCCATGGAAAAATACATTGAAGCAGAATGGGGATTCAAAACAGCAATGGCCTCTTACTCGTCTCAATCCCGTGGGGTGGCATTCCTCTTTAATAATAACTTCGAATATGAAATACATGACACGACACGAGATTCAGAAGGGAACTACATTATATTAGATATATCGATCGAAAAAATTAGATTCAGTCTCGTGACAATCTATGGCCCGAATGACGATAATCCAACTTTTTATAAAAAATATCAACAAACTGCTTTTAGACATCGGTAATACTCAAATAATCATATGTGGTGACTGGAACATCACGCAAGATTAAGAACTTGATAACTTCAATTACAACAACATTAATAATCCAAACGCAAAAAACGCACTGAAAAATCTTTCCGCCATCCTCGAACTCGTGGACCCATGGAGATTGAAAAATAAAAATGAAAGACGATATACTTGGCGAAGAAAATCCCCAATTAAAATGGCAAGGTTGGACTTTTTTATTATCTCTTCAGATCTTTTAAGTTTACTCGAAACTGACCCAGACATTTTACCTGCTTATAGATCGGACCACTCCATGATTAATCTCACACTCAAAATTAATAACTCGAAAAGGGGACCCGGATTTTGGAAATTTAATAACTCCCTACTGTACGAAAAAGAATATGCATCGACTGTAAAAATAATCATACATGAGAATAAAGTTAGATATGGCATCACACAGCCAGATGGCACCCCATGTCGAAAACCCCCCACGATCACTAAACAACTTTTCCTTGACGCAATGCTACTAGACATTCGTGGTGCGACAATTCAGTTCTCATCTAAACGCAAACGAGAATCGAAGCTCAGAGAAAATAAGCTCATTTGTGATCGAAAAGAAATTGAATTGAAAATTGATCAGTCTGACAACAGTCTCGAAGAAAAAAGTTCCCTTTTACGAAAACTTGACGAATTAGATTCAAAAATTCAAAATATGAGAAAAGATAATATTCGCGGAGCCATGACCCGGTCTCGTGCTCAATGGGTCGAACAAGGCGAGAAACCTACTAAATACTTTATTAATTTAGAAAATAGAATTATGTATCTAAGACAATAACATCCCTTAACGATAACTCTGGCAACACCTTATCGTCTCAGACAGTAATCATCAATGAGGCGCGTAGCTTTTACAAAAATCTTTACTCACACCGACCGGTCCATAAACAACAAATCAACGAAATCATCCGTAACGAAAATATCCCCAGGCTACCCCCCGAACAATCTGAAAGCTTAGAAGGCACCCTAACCCTTAATGAAATAACTTCTGCGTTGAAACGAACAAAGAACGGCAAAAGTCCTGGTCCAGATGGCTATACAGTAGAATTCTTCAAATTCTTTTGGGTAGATTTAGGTCCCATTCTCTTGGAATCCCTACATGAATCAATTACAACCGGGGAGCTGTCCATTACACAAAAACAGGGCTTGATCACTCTTATTCCAAAGAAAGACAAAGACAGGCAACTCCTAAAAAACTGGTGTCCAATAACACTGTTGAATGTGACATATAAACTAGCATCAGTTTGCATAGCAGATAGACTGAAAAAAGTTTTACCGATAATAATAGACCCCGATCAAACAGGCTTCCGAAATTCCTCTCAAATAGATTTATTGGAGACAACACCAGACTCATATACGACATTCTTCAAAAAACAGAGCAAGAATCAAAACCAGGAATGCTGCTATTAATAGATTTTGAAAAGGCCTTCGACTCTGTATCATGGTCATTCATACATGAGTGCCTAGATTCTTTTAATTTTGGTGAATCAATCAAGTCTTGGATATCCATTTTCTACAATAATATATCCTCTTCAATTCTCATAAACGGGCATATTTCCCAAAGTTTCAATCTATTCAGAGTTCAGAGGCTTTCGGCAGGGTGATCCTATTTCACCTTATATTTTTTTTATTTGTGCAGAAATTCTAGGTATCCTAATGAGACAAAACACTAAAATTAAAGGAATAATCCTCGGCGGTTTAGAATATAAAATAACACAGTACGCAGACGATACAACGCTGATCCTCGATGGCAGTCAGGAAAGTCTACTAGAATCTTATAGTACATTAGACAAATTCGCCAAATTCAGGCATCGTGGATTGGGGCTCTGAATGGAAATACACACAACATATGCTCTGAACTACATGTACAATTCACCAACTCCTGTACTCTATTAGGGATCAAATTTAATACCAACCTTGATAAAATATAAGATAACTACGACTCAAAGCTATCCGATATTAAGACCCTGATAAAATCATCGGGACATAGACTATTGACTCCTTTGGGTAGAATCACGGTAATAAAATCTCTTATACTGCCAAAAATAACCCACCTATTTCAGTCTCTTCCCAACCCGACAGCATCATTTTTTTTAAATTTAAAAACGATTCTGTTTAACTTTGTTTGGGGAGGAAAACGAGACAGAGTTAAAAGAACCCAACTCTGCCAAAATTTCGAAGCAGGGGGCCTGAAAATGGTTGATGTCGAAGCTTTCAATTCATCTATGAAGATAACATGGATCCGCCGAATTATACTGAAACGGCCGAAATGGCACCCACTTGTAGATTTACCAATAGACGAAGATCCCCTCTTTCTTGCATATGGAGGCCAATACTTAAAGCTATATTCTGCCCGCATCCAGAATCCTTTCTGGAGAGATGTTCTTATCGCCTGGTCTGAGCTATTGGTTGCAGAAAAAGAGACCCTACCCTTACTGTCTTCAATTTTATGGAATAATGAACATTTTAAAATAAATGCATGGTTCGACACTAAATATACGGACATGGAGAGAACATGGAATCATTTTCGTTAACGATCTTTTCCAGACTTATGGCACATTTCACACTAGACATTCCCTCTTATCGACATTTAATGTCCGAACAGATTTCATCACCTTGCATGCGCTTCTTCGACAAGCAGAAAAAAGTGTCAAAACCCTTAAACAAGCTAATAATCCCCTGACGGCACCAATCCTCCCAACTAATTACATATTATTATTACGCAATGCGAAAGGTGGGCGCGATTTTTACAACTGTCTAGTGTCGAGAAACAAGAAACTGGACGTGTGCTCGAAATGGGAATCCAAACTAGGGGAGTACAACATTCCATGGGATATTTGCTTCAAGGCCCCATTACAGTCCACGTCTGACACTAAATTACACTGGCTTCAATGTCATATAAACTGTAGAATTTTAGCTACCAATAAATTTCTAAAAACTGGCCAAGATTAGACAAAACGATCTTTGCAAACGATGTCAAACCCAAGAAACGATATGCCACATATTTTGGGAGTGTCCGCATGTTCAATCATTCCTAGACAAGCTTTCCAAATGGACAATATCAAACAATTTCGTCATTCCTTTAACAAAAAAGACAATGACGCTTTGAAACATGAGCAATCGAATGTATAACATTACAAATTATTTAATTTTGATTATTAAAAACTATATTTACAAAACAAAATTTACAACGGACCAATTGTCCATGAATGCTTTAATTGCAGAATTCAACTTTAGGTATAATTGCGAAAAATACATTGCATACTGCAGACTTGAACGTAATATGTTCGATACCAAGTGGCTTCTAATGAAACGAGCACTTGAAAACGAAACCCGATAAGATACAACACTTTAAAGGCCGTTCGGATATATATCTCAATATTATATTGGTAGAATAGAAAGTTGAAACATGGCCAGTCATTAGCGAGTTTGCGATACCCGTTCGATGAAAACGGGTACGGGTAAATCTGTGAACATCGTCACGGTCACTTGGGTACTTTCAATGCAGCACATAAAGCGATAGCGAATTGAAACGGGTAGATTTGTCCCATTGACCGGTAGCCTTTCACTACGATTTTATCACCCAAAGGTCCATGAATTCCATGAAATTCCAGTCAGCTATGCGTTAACCTATTTATTGAAAGATTTCATGGGCAAATATTATTGATAAAGTTGTCATTTTAACCCAGGATTTGTGTTCAAATTCTCGAGGCGGCTTCTAGCACTTAGATAAATACGGAAGGCCGATTATTTTTCACTAACAACTTTGTTCACTGCATTAATGACAGGTTGTGATTAATAGAGTGAGTAGATGGTGCTATAGACGCCCATTACAGGGACATGGCTATAGATGGTCTGCGCGTTAGGAAGGGTGTCCACCTTCGAATTTCTAACTACACATCTCGAACCATATAAAATTCACAAGTTTGCGCGTAAATCAACCCCTCCCCTTGGCTGGCATCAAGCTTTCAAATTGTTGGACATTTTTAGACCTGACACCCCCCCCCCCTCCCCCCCCCCCCCCCAAGCTTGAACAATTTCCAACTGTTTCTGACAGCCATTTCAGTCCAAATTTGTTTTACCAAAAATAGGGAAATATGCAAATGTTGGTCTAAAAACTACAAATTATCCACTAATAAATTGTTCGAAAATCAAACTACGAAAACAATTTCAACCTATTGTTTGTGTGAAATTTCCAACAAATGTTGTGTCAGGTATATCAAATTTCCCAATGTTGAACATTTGACCAAAGTTGGGGAGGGGGGGTTAAGACACGCCTGTCGTCACGTCCCTGTCTCAACCCATTGTACAAGGACATAAATATATCGTGGATTTATCTATGCATTGCACATTTGAATACAATTACCGTTTAGTTACCTTGTCGCATGTAGGTGGGGACTGATTTCTCATTTTAATATATATTTGCTATCTGAACGGACGTGGCGCATTTGAACCACAATACTTGTGTATACTGTAGTGGGGATAATATAGGTCGCCAAATACACGAAATACCTATACATACTCTACAAAATCTAAGCATATAAGCAGAGCGAGTTTCAGCTGTTTTCTGTGTTTCGCACAGAAGTGAAGCAAACGCTCTTTATTAAATCCGTATAATAAACACTCCGTATTCAATCCGTATAATTAAACAGACTACATTTTGACACCTTTTTTGTTACCAAGTTAAACATTTCAACCTACCTCCGGGTTTAGATCCCGACAACAATCCCAATTCTTGGGATAAATATTCCCTTGCCCCGACGGGCCGACCATTCGATCTGTTGAAAGATTCCAAACAAGGGTTTACTTAAATCTACTCAAACCGTTCAGACGGTCCCCATATCATAAAGTTACAACAAGAACATTTCTTCAAAATACGCTTTTGTTATCAGAATCGATTAATTACAACAAAATAATGCTAACTGCTGTCAACTATAGTATAAAATTTTGGCCGCATTACCACTTGATTTTAGAGTTAAGCATCTTCGTCCGCAATTTTGTCCGAGACCGTCGGTTTGATGACTCTTTTCTGGGCCACAAATAATTACACAATTCAAGAAATAACAAACTTCAAAAATCGATATCTGATCACTCTGCGCTTTGATGGTGGGTTCCTCGATTCGAATCAAATATTTAGATTTACCCCCGAAGCCAAAACAAAATAGTAACTTGGGAGCGTTAATTCGGATTATGCATCTTTAATATGACTAAATAATCCCCAACTAAAGTACTATGTCGAACTGAAAGTACATGTAGGACAATATTAGACCCTTGGTCTAAAACAATACATTTTACATGGAATATTGGTTGGACATTTTAACTATATATAACGTTATTGTATATTTGAGCTATCATAATCTATTTTCTAAGTTTAAAAATTCCAACCGATTTATTAATTGTCAACACTCGATCGGTCTATGACTTGTAGAATCCAATTGTTGAAAATGTTACCAATATGAGTGAAAGAAAAGCAACGTCCTCTTCCAACTGCCACCTAGCTCGTCCTTGATGAAAGCAACTGATTATCATGGGGCTCATCTAATCTAAATACATATTTCCAACAACCCATAACGCTAAGTATAACATAGGCCAATAACGCGAATAACAATGTATATCATAATATCTTTTTTGTTGCAGTTGGCTCACCATACATTACCAGTCGATGTGATGAATTCTACCGGTAAAACAGTTTGCGATTTCAAAACGTGTACCGGTACGGGTAGCTACCCGTACGCGTACCGGTTTGAAATCGCAAACTCGCTATTGACCGATTGTTCGTAAACAACGAAATAATTTGTCGACAAAGAACAAAGGGTAACAACTCTATTAATATAGCTCCCGGCATCGAGGCTGTATCTTCTGTTTTGACATATCCTGACTGTTTCGCAGCGCTGTGTCGCGTATCGTGCACAGTCTCCCATATTTGATATCAACATAGTATATGTCCATGTCACATTATACAAGAAAACTAAGATGCATGCATCAGGTCACCCATGAACTATTTAGCAATAGAATAATTCAGTTCGGTTGCGGTTTCACAACGTTACAACTGACATACGATTACACAAGACACACCTTGAATGTGGAACTGTGTAAGAGTGAATATTAATGTTCTAAATCCCATGTTTCACCTTTAGTTGTGATTGGGGGGGGGGTGTGTGTCGTACTTTATTAACACGCAAGTAGTGTAATTAAGTACGGGTAATTAGAAGTAACAAATCGTTTAGTTTCTATCGTATCGACTGATAGGGGTGAGCAGATTATTGGTGATGAATGTTCTCGTTAGCTGTCAATATAATATGCATATTTGCCCCGTTACGTTTATACACTGTAGCATTGGCGGGCCAGAGTGTGTTGACATGTTAATTGTTTGGTTCATTAATAACAGATCAGCGGGGATTTGTCGGGAAAACGTACACGTATACGTGGAAATATGCTACGGTTACGGTTAAATTAATGGTTCTTCTATTACACCACCGTGTATACTCGGTTTAAATAGGTATATTATATAGGGACGTGTGCTCAATTTTGGTGTGGACCGATGATCGAAAAAACTAAATCGGACGTAAATGTCGCAGGCCGGAGGACCATTTTTTCAATAATTTTTAAAGAAATTGAGCAGTTGCAACAGAAGCAGCAAAAATGGTGTACAATTGGCAAATGATGAGGGGCGGTGTGACGTGTAACTAGGATTGAAATTAGATATGCAATTTGGAGATTATTGGATGAGGGATGTTATATTAATTATATTAAAGGGACGAGAGGGTTTAGTTGTCGAAAATATTTGTTCCAAACACCGTAAACAGATCAATATTAAAACGCATACATTTTGGTTCAAATATACGATCACTATCCCTTAAAGGAATACGGTCCTGAAAAAAACAATATTATTTTCTTTCAATATACCGATAATATATATATAAAATGTCCATTGGGCGCATATAATCTAATATTCGGCCGCCAATCGTTATTTTTATAACGATTCAAAAAAATTCCGAAGTTAGCCGAAGATTCTGTTGTAGACGAAGTCACGTGATCATCAGCCCGATCACGTGATTGTCACATGTAAACAGAAGCATAGCACGTGATCGATCACGTGGTAACTCATTGACAACGCATAGATACGCGACGGCGGTATTTTAAGTTTGCATGTAGTCGATCGCGGCCTTTGACGATTGTCGCGTTATCACACTGCGAATGCAAAACTTCGCCGAAACATCGCCTTTCTCGTAATTAAATGTCGATCTTTATCGTGTTATTATTACTATTATTATATGTATCGCGATGTGTTGTTACTATAAAGCCATGCCCGTATATTATTCAGTTTTACGCGCATTTATCTATATAAACGCGTGCTCGTGTTTATATATATTTTTTCGTTACCGGAATAGTCCAAGTTATATTATATATGCATATCAAGATTGCATATATACGCGAAGACTTGCACAGTTATTAGGCAATTATCATCTCGTAAACATTCCAATTTCCAGATGCCATTAGTCGTGTGTCAATAAAGAGCGTTTCGTTTTAATTATCGTAACGCGGTAAAACAACACACAATTGGTTTATTGCTGTCGGATTTAATCAATTATAATCAAGTCATTCATTACCAATATGATATGTTCATTTTTCCTTGGTTATGAATCATGTAATTATTTGGGCAATATGGTGTTTATATATATTTCGGAATATTGCTTCCCCCACCCCAAAACAATCTAGCCGACTGTCACTGATGGAAATTCACTACATCTATGCATCGTTATTGACCTATTAAATTAGCACTCTAGCGATGCGGTCTATTGAATATCCAGGTCATAAATCGACCTCTATGTGGCAATTACGCACAGGGATAATAATCCGGTTTAATATGGAATCACATATTCAAGTGCTCTTTATTCGCAATATATCGTAATAGTGAACGCTCTTTATTGCGTCAAGGTAAAGGGACTCGACTTAGAACAGTTGTCATCGTGATTTTTTTTACTGATTACACCAATACAGGTCAATACATGTACACGAACTTCCGATATGCATGCTTTATATATCCTTCCAAGTCATAGCAATTTCCGCTTTATTAAACTCTTTTTATTCGTACCATATTAGGAAAACTCTTAACATGGAACGCTCTTTATGGAGCCATGGTGAAGGAAATGGGGAATCGACTAAGAATAGTTGTTTTCGTGATTTATTCAACATACTCTCCACTTTAACTGCAATTGTATGTATTCGTAACCATGACTGACTTGTCAAATTAAACGCTCTTTATTTGGTATATGTACTCGGTTTCTGATGATTGCGCAACGAGTTTCCCACAGAAATCCCGCCAAATGGCACGTAAACGAACATCGTTTGGAAATGAATACAGCATTATACCTAACTGAGAGTCACTAGACCGGCCACAGCCGAAAACACTGCATTTATATGGCAATGTTACGAATGAATGATTGTAAATACGGGACACTCGGGGCATATATACGGAAAATTAAAACAACATCGTGAACACGCGCCCGAATAGAGTTCACATGCCTGCTCATGTTTTTATAAGCTTTATTTTTGACACGAAAGTGTTACCTACCCCGCTCAATCGGCCTTCTATAGTTTTTTTGTCAAAACAATAACTTTCCAAACAGCGCTTAAGACAAATCACAAGTGAATATAACTCACCGCGCGATGACAATTAACCATGTGTACACAATGCTATTGATATGCCCCGCAGTAATTCCATCACGCTCACGAGCTGATGTCTATTCCGGATTTTCCATCGTCCTATAGGTAGACACAAATAACTCCGATTCCGTGTTTTTAATTAGTTTACCTCGCTTGACGTCATGCGAGGTTTTGCGACGGAGATAGCCGACAACCGGTGGCGGTATTATTTATTTATTTCTCGGCTTAATTATTACGCGATTTTTATGGGACTTGGATTATTGTGATCACAATAGGGGTGGCTTTCCGATAGAGTTTTGTTGTTTCATGAGCACTGTAATCCCTTAAACATCATGCTTACATAAAGACCTACTAAATTTTACCTAAACAAGAGTCTGATTGTGTTATAGAAGGCAGCATAATGCTACTGGCTAATCACACACAAATGGTATAAACGCTCTTTATTATTTCCAAATAAGGAATTGAGCAACAAAGAACGCTCTTTATGTTTACCATCATAATATAAAGAAACACCAGGAAAGTAACTTGTTATGCTTTGTTTACATAACAGTCGGCAAATTTACGACTATAACATAATGTTTATGAGATATTTCTCATTTGTATATTAACAAAGTCTGTCTATATTTGAATATTATTTCGTTTGTAGCGGTGGAAATATGTTCACATGATACCCACCAAGGCCTTCATACCTTTAAGGTATACTACAACTGTTTTTCTTTTCAATAGCAGAATACAGAATGCTATTAAGAAGTGACACAAAACACAGAACATTTGTTTTAATTATAAGTATTAAGAAGTGAGAGATATGTGAGTCAAGGAAACCAGTAACGAAAGGCAATATTAACATGATTTGTCAGAGAATAATTGTTTACGTTCCAATGAATATGTACTGGAAACAAACTGTCTGTACCAGACTTTCATAAACACAAATTATGTATTAATGATCATTAATGGTGTAACGACATATTTCGTTCTTTAATGTCTCAAATGAAAGTGTCAATGAGAAGAAGTTAAATTTGTGTGATGAGCAATGGATGGAAAGATTTAGAATTGAATTTTTAAATCCAAGATTGCCGCTGGCAGCCATGTTTTTTTGTCGGAATGTCCCCAAAATGACTCATTCTCATCTACATTCCAATTTCAACAGCCATGAAAAATTTCATGATGATCAGACTAAAGGTACGACCTGTAGCCCGTGCTAAAGGATTTAGTCATACAAAGAGTAAAATCCAAGATGGCTGCTGGCAGCCATGTTTTTTGGCCGAATGACCCCAAAATGACTCGTTCCCATCTACATGTCATCATTAACATTCTTGACAAATTTTATGATGATCAGACTAAAAGTACGACCTGTAGCCTGTGATAAAGAATTTAGTCATACAAAGATTAAAATCCAAGATGGCTGCTGGCGGCCATGTTTTTGGGTCAAATGATCCCAAAATGACTCGTTCCCATCTACATGTCATTATTAACATTCTTGACAAATTTTATGATGATCAGACTGAAAGTACGATCTGTAGCCCGTGCTAAAGAATTTAGTCATACAAAGAGTAAAATCCAAGATGGCTGCTGGTGGCCATGTTTTTGGGTCAAATGATCCCAAAATGACTTGTTCCCATCTGCATGTCATTATTAACATTCTTGACAATTTTTATGATGATCAGACTGAAAGTACGACCTGTAGCCCGTGCTAAAGAATTTAGTCATACAAAGAGTAAAATCCAAGATGGCTGCTGGCGGCCATGTTTTTTGGCCGAATAACCCCAAAATTACTCGTTCCCATCTACATATCAATATTATCATCCATGACAAATTTCATGATGATCAGACAAACAGTACGACATGTGGCCCGTGCTAATGGATTAAATTTTGAAATCCAAGATGGCCACTGGCGGCCATGTTTTTTGGCCGAATGACCCCAAAATGACTCGTTCCCATCTACATTCCAATTTCAACAGCCATGACAAATTTTATGATGATCAGACTAAAGTTAAGACCTGTAGCCCGTGCTAAAGATTTAGTCATATAAAGACTAAAATTCAAAATGGCTGCTGCGGCCATGTTTTTTGGCCGAATGACCCCAAAAGGACTCGTTCCCATCTACATGTCATTATTAACATTCTTGACAAATTTCATGATGATCAGACAAACATTACGAACTGTAGCCCGTGCTAATGGATTGAATTTTGAAATCCAAGATGGCCACTGGCGGCCATGTTTTTTTTCCGAATGATCCCAAAATTAATAATCTGGTCTAAATGTTGATGTCAACAGCTATGACAAATTTCATAATGATCCGACCAAAGGTACGACCTGTAGCCTGCATTGTTGACGCCTTACGTACACACATACACACGGACGACAAAGCCATGGCAATAGCTCAAACTTTACAATTTAACGACATTTTCGGTCTTTAACAGTTTAATAGGGGCCCCCGGTGGTCCAGTCGGTAGAGTGACAAGTGCATTACGTCGTCCCAGGCCGTCCAGCGCTGACGAAGCTGGTTCTAACCCCACCATAGGGAGGGTGACCGGAATCGTGTATCTGGGCAAGTTTGTCAATTGCTTTCCGGGGGTCGGTGGTTTCTACACGCAGTGGAACAACTTCCCGGTGAAATTGAGCCTCTGCGTGGTCTTTCCTCCACCCGTAAAATTGACAACGTCCTGTGTGGCCTAGCGGCTAGAATGACGATAAACCCTAATAAACAACAGCAACAACAATTAATAGTTTAATGACATTTTTCGGTCTTTATAATATCTCAAGATATAGCAGGGGGGGGGGGGTCGGAAAAAAATTTCAGGCACGTATGGCATTTTTTCCCTTTCGATCATTTTTTGTACCCACCCACCGCCAATTTTTTTTCCATTTTCGGCAGTTTTTTCCGACCATTTTTTGACACCCACCCCCCCTTTTAACACTAAAACAGAGATTTGCGGGGGGAAATTCACTGTAAACAGCTGTATATGAATTTATGTGCATACTATTTATCATGGATGTTAACATGCACATGTAAATAGGAATGAGTCATTTTGAGGTCATTCGGCCAAAAAAACATGGCTGCCAGCGGCCATCTTGGATTTCAAAATTTGCAACAAAAATAGGGAAATATGCAAATGTTGGTCTAAAAACTACAAATTATCCACTAATAAATTGTTCGAAAATCAAACTACGAAAACAATTTCAACCTATTGTTTGTGTGAAATTTCCAACAAATGTTGTGTCAGGTATATCAAATTTCCCAATGTTGAACATTTGACCAAAGTTGGGGAGGGGGGGGGGGTTAAGACACGCCTGTCGTCACGTCCCTGTCTCAACCCATTGTACAAGGACATAAATATATCGTGGATTTATCTATGCATTGCACATTTGAATACAATTACCGTTTAGTTACCTTGTCGCATGTAGGTGGGGACTGATTTCTCATTTCTCATATATATTTGCTATCTGAACGGACGTGGCGCATTTGAACCACAATACTTGTGTATACTGTAGTGGGGATAATATAGGTCGCCAAATACACGAAATACCTATACATACTCTACAAAATCTAAGCATATAAGCAGAGCGAGTTTCAGCTGTTTTCTGTGTTTCGCACAGAAGTGAAGCAAACGCTCTTTATTCAATCCGTATAATAAACACTCCGTATTCAATCCGTATAATTAAACAGACTACATTTTGACACCTTTTTTGTTACCAAGTTAAACATTTCAACCTACCTCCGGGTTTAGATCCCGACAACAATCCCAATTCTTGGGATAAATATTCCCTTGCCCCGACGGGCCGACCATTCGATCTGTTGAAAGATTCCAAACAAGGGTTTACTTAAATCTACTCAAACCGTTCAGACGGTCCCCATATCATAAAGTTACAACAAGAACATTTCTTCAAAATACGCTTTTGTTATCAGAATCGATTAATTACAACAAAATAATGCTAACTGCTGTCAACTATAGTATAAAATTTTGGCCGCATTACCACTTGATTTTAGAGTTAAGCATCTTCGTCCGCAATTTTGTCCGAGACCGTCGGTTTGATGACTCTTTTCTGGGCCACAAATAATTACACAATTCAAGAAATAACAAACTTCAAAAATCGATATCTGATCACTCTGCGCTTTGATGGTGGGTTCCTCGATTCGAATCAAATATTTAGATTTACCCCCGAAGCCAAAACAAAATAGTAACTTGGGAGCGTTAATTCGGATTATGCATCTTTAATATGACTAAATAATCCCCAACTAAAGTACTATGTCGAACTGAAAGTACATGTAGGACAATATTAGACCCTTGGTCTAAAACAATACATTTTACATGGAATATTGGTTGGACATTTTAACTATATATAACGTTATTGTATATTTGAGCTATCATAATCTATTTTCTAAGTTTAAAAATTCCAACCGATTTATTAATTGTCAACACTCGATCGGTCTATGACTTGTAGAATCCAATTGTTGAAAATGTTACCAATATGAGTGAAAGAAAAGCAACGTCCTCTTCCAACTGCCACCTAGCTCGTCCTTGATGAAAGCAACTGATTATCATGGGGCTCATCTAATCTAAATACATATTTCCAACAACCCATAACGCTAAGTATAACATAGGCCAATAACGCGAATAACAATGTATATCATAATATCTTTTTTGTTGCAGTTGGCTCACCATACATTACCAGTCGATGTGATGAATTCTACCGGTAAAACAGTTTGCGATTTCAAAACGTGTACCGGTACGGGTAGCTACCCGTACGCGTACCGGTTTGAAATCGCAAACTCGCTATTGACCGATTGTTCGTAAACAACGAAATAATTTGTCGACAAAGAACAAAGGGTAACAACTCTATTAATATAGCTCCCGGCATCGAGGCTGTATCTTCTGTTTTGACATATCCTGACTGTTTCGCAGCGCTGTGTCGTGTATCGTGCACAGTCTCCCATATTTGATATCAACATAGTATATGTCCATGTCACATTATACAAGAAAACTAAGATGCATGCATCAGGTCACCCATGAACTATTTAGCAATAGAATAATTCAGTTCGGTTGCGGTTTCACAACGTTACAACTGACATACGATTACACAAGACACACCTTGAATGTGGAACTGTGTAAGAGTGAATATTAATGTTCTAAATCCCATGTTTCACCTTTAGTTGTGATTGGGGGGGGGGGGGGTGTGTGTCGTACTTTATTAACACGCAAGTAGTGTAATTAAGTACGGGTAATTAGAAGTAACAAATCGTTTAGTTTCTATCGTATCGACTGAAAGGGGTGAGCAGATTATTGGTGATGAATGTTCTCGTTAGCTGTCAATATAATATGCATATTTGCCCCGTTACGTTTATACACTGTAGCATTGGCGGGCCAGAGTGTGTTGACATGTTAATTGTTTGGTTCATTAATAACAGATCAGCGGGGATTTGTCGTGAAAACGTACACGTATACGTGGAAATATGCTACGGTTACGGTTAAATTAATGGTTCTTCTATTACACCACCGTGTATACTCGGTTTAAATAGGTATATTATATAGGGACGTGTGCTCAATTTTGGTGTGGACCGATGATCGAAAAAACTAAATCGGACGTAAATGTCGCAGGCCGGAGGACCATTTTTTCAATAATTTTTAAAGAAATTGAGCAGTTGCAACAGAAGCAGCAAAAATGGTGTACAATTGGCAAATGATGAGGGGCGGTGTGACGTGTAACTAGGATTGAAATTAGATATGCAATTTGGAGATTATTGGATGAGGGATGTTATATTAATTATATTAAAGGGACGAGAGGGTTTAGTTGTCGAAAATATTTGTTCCAAACACCGTAAACAGATCAATATTAAAACGCATACATTTTGGTTCAAATATACGATCACTATCCCTTAAAGGAATACGGTCCTGAAAAAAACAATATTATTTTCTTTCAATATACCGATAATATATATATAAAATGTCCATTGGGCGCATATAATCTAATATTCGGCCGCCAATCGTTATTTTTATAACGATTCAAAAAAATTCCGAAGTTAGCCGAAGATTTTGTTGTAGACGAAGTCACGTGATCATCAGCCCGATCACGTGATTGTCACATGTAAACAGAAGCATAGCACGTGATCGATCACGTGGTAACTCATTGACAGCGCATAGATACGCGACGGCGGTATTTTAAGTTTGCATGTAGTCGATCGCGGCCTTTGACGATTGTCGCGTTATCACACTGCGAATGCAAAACTTCGCCGAAACATCGCCTTTCTCGTAATTAAATGTCGATCTTTATCGTGTTATTATTACTATTATTATATGTATCGCGATGTGTTGTTACTATAAAGCCATGCCCGTATATTATTCAGTTTTGCGCGCATTTATCTATATAAACGCGTGCTCGTGTTTATATATATTTTTTCGTTACCGGAATAGTCCAAGTTATATTATATATGCATATCAAGATTGCATATATACGCGAAGACTTGCACAGTTATTAGGCAATTATCATCTCGTAAACATTCCAATTTCCAGATGCCATTAGTCGTGTGTCAATAAAGAGCGTTTCGTTTTAATTATCGTAACGCGGTAAAACAACACACAATTGGTTTATTGCTGTCGGATTTAATCAATTATAATCAAGTCATTCATTACCAATATGATATGTTCATTTTTCCTTGGTTATGAATCATGTAATTATTTGGGCAATATGGTGTTTATATATATTTCGGAATATTGCTTCCCCCACCCCAAAACAATCTAGCCGACTGTCACTGATGGAAATTCACTACATCTATGCATCGTTATTGACCTATTAAATTAGCACTCTAGCGATGCGGTCTATTGAATATCCAGGTCATAAATCGACCTCTATGTGGCAATTACGCACAGGGATAATAATCCGGTTTAATATGGAATCACATATTCAAGTGCTCTTTATTCGCAATATATCGTAATAGTGAACGCTCTTTATTGCGTCAAGGTAAAGGGACTCGACTTAGAACAGTTGTCATCGTGATTTTTTTTACTGATTACACCAATACAGGTCAATACATGTACACGAACTTCCGATATGCATGCTTTATATATCCTTCCAAGTCATAGCAATTTCCGCTTTATTAAACTCTTTTTATTCGTACTATATTAGGAAAACTCTTAACATGGAACGCTCTTTATGGAGCCATGGTGAAGGAAATGGGGAATCGACTAAGAATAGTTTTTTTCGTGATTTATTCAACATACTCTCCACTTTAACTGCAATTGTATGTATTCGTAACCATGACTGACTTGTCAAATTAAACGCTCTTTATTTGGTATATGTACTCGGTTTCTGATGATTGCGCAACGGGTTTCCCACAGAAATCCCGCCAAATGGCACGTAAACGAACATCGTTTGGAAATGAATACAGCATTATACCTAACTGAGAGTCACTAGACCGGCCACAGCCGAAAACACTGCATTTATATGGCAATGTTACGAATGAATGATTGTAAATACGGGACACTCGGGGCATATATACGGAAAATTAAAACAACATCGTGAACACGCGCCCGAATAGAGTTCACATGCCTGCTCATGTTTTTATAAGCTTTATTTTTGACACGAAAGTGTTACCTACCCCGCTCAATCGGCCTTCTATAGTTTTTTTGTCAAAACAATAACTTTCCAAACAGCGCTTAAGACAAATCACAAGTGAATATAACTCACCGCGCGATGACAATTAACCATGTGTACACAATGCTATTGATATGCCCCGCAGTAATTCCATCACGCTCACGAGCTGATGTCTATTCCGGATTTTCCATCGTCCTATAGGTAGACACAAATAACTCCGATTCCGTGTTTTTAATTAGTTTACCTCGCTTGACGTCATGCGAGGTTTTGCGACGGAGATAGCCGACAACCGGTGGCGGTATTATTTATTTATTTCTCGGCTTAATTATTACGCGATTTTTATGGGACTTGGATTATTGTGATCACAATAGGGGTGGCTTTCCGATAGAGTTTTGTTGTTTCATGAGCACTGTAATCCCTTAAACATCATGCTTACATAAAGACCTACTAAATTTTACCTAAACAAGAGTCTGATTGTGTTATAGAAGGCAGCATAATGCTACTGGCTAATCACACACAAATGGTATAAACGCTCTTTATTATTTCCAAATAAGGAATTGAGCAACAAAGAACGCTCTTTATGTTTACCATCATAATATAAAGAAACACCAGGAAAGTAACTTGTTATGCTTTGTTTACATAACAGTCGGCAAATTTACGACTATAACATAATGTTTATGAGATATTTCTCATTTGTATATTAACAAAGTCTGTCTATATTTGAATATTATTTCGTTTGTAGCGGTGGAAATATGTTCACATGATACCCACCAAGGCCTTCATACCTTTAAGGTATACTACAACTGTTTTTCTTTTCAATAGCAGAATACAGAATGCTATTAAGAAGTGACACAAAACACAGAACATTTGTTTTAATTATAAGTATTAAGAAGTGAGAGATATGTGAGTCAAGGAAACCAGTAACGAAAGGCAATATTAACATGATTTGTCAGAGAATAATTGTTTACGTTCCAATGAATATCATGACTCATTCTCATCTACATTCCAATTTCAACAGCCATGAAAAATTTCATGATGATCAGACTAAAGGTACGACCTGTAGCCCGTGCTAAAGGATTTAGTCATACAAAGAGTAAAATCCCAGATGGCTGCTGGCAGCCATGTTTTTTGGCCGAATGACCCCAAAATGACTCGTTCCCATCTACATGTCATCATTAACATTCTTGACAAATTTTATGATGATCAGACTAAAAGTACGACCTGTAGCCTGTGATAAAGAATTTAGTCATACAAAGATTAAAATCCAAGATGGCTGCTGGCGGCCATGTTTTTGGGTCAAATGATCCCAAAATGACTCGTTCCCATCTACATGTCATTATTAACATTCTTGACAAATTTTATGATGATCAGACTGAAAGTACGACCTGTAGCCCGTGCTAAAGAATTTAGTCATACAAAGAGTAAAATCCAAGATGGCTGCTGGCGGCCATGTTTTTGGGTCAAATGATCCCAAAATGACTTGTTCCCATCTGCATGTCATTATTAACATTCTTGACAATTTTTATGATGATCAGACTGAAAGTACGACCTGTAGCCCGTGCTAAAGAATTTAGTCATACAAAGAGTAAAATCCAAGATGGCTGCTGGCGGCCATGTTTTTGGGTCAAATGATCCCAAAATGACTCGTTCCCATCTACATGTCATTATTAACATTCTTGACAAATTTTATGATGATCAGACTGAAAGAACGACCTGTAGCCCGTGCTAAAGAATTTAGTCATACAAAGAGTAAAATCCAAGATGGCTGCTGGCGGCCATGTTTTTGGGTCAAATGATCCCAAAATGACTCGTTCCCATCTACATGTCATTATTAACATTCTTGACAAATTTTATGATGATCAGACTGAAAGTACGACCTGTAGCCCGTGCTAAAGAATTTAGTCATACAAAGAGTAAAATCCAAGATGGCTGCTGGCGGCCATGTTTTTTGGCCGAATAACCCCAAAATTACTCGTTCCCATCTACATATCAATATTATCATCCATGACAAATTTCATGATGATCAGACAAACAGTACGACATGTGGCCCGTGCTAATGGATTAAATTTTGAAATCCAAGATGGCCACTGGCGGCCATGTTTTTTGGCCGAATGACCCCAAAATGACTCGTTCCCATCTACATTCCAATTTCAACAGCCATGACAAATTTTATGATGATCAGACTAAAGTTAAGACCTGTAGCCCGTGCTAAAGATTTAGTCATATAAAGACTAAAATCCAAAATGGCTGCTGCGGCCATGTTTTTTGGCCGAATGACCCCAAAAGGACTCGTTCCCATCTACATGTCATTATTAACATTCTTGACAAATTTCATGATGATCAGACAAACATTACGAACTGTAGCCCGTGCTAATGGATTGAATTTTAAAATCCAAGATGGCCACTGGCGGCCATGTTTTTTTTCCGAATGATCCCAAAATTAATAATCTGGTCTAAATGTTGATGTCAACAGCTATGACAAATTTCATAATGATCCGACCAAAGGTACGACCTGTAGCCTGCATTGTTGACGCCTTACGTACACACATACACACGGACGACAAAGCCATGGCAATAGCTCAAACTTTACAATTTAACGACATTTTCGGTCTTTAACAGTTTAATAGGGGCCCCCGGTGGTCCAGTCGGTAGAGTGACAAGTGCATTACGTCGTCCCAGGCCGTCCAGCGCTGACGAAGCTGGTTCTAACCCCACCATAGGGAGAGTGACCGGAATCGTGTATCTGGGCAAGTTTGTCAATTGCTTTCCGGGGGTCGGTGGTTTCTACACGCAGTGGAACAACTTCCCGGTGAAATTGAGCCTCTGCGTGGTCTTTCCTCCACCCGTAAAATTGACAACGTCCTGTGTGGCCTAGCGGCTAGAATGACGATAAACCCTAATAAACAACAGCAACAACAATTAATAGTTTAATGACATTTTTCGGTCTTTATAATATCTCAAGATATAGCAGGGGGGGTCGGAAAAAAATTTCAGGCACGTATGGCATTTTTTCCCTTTCGATCATTTTTTGTACCCACCCACCCCCACCGCCAATTTTTTTTCCATTTTCGGCAGTTTTTTCCGACCATTTTTTGACACCCACCCCCCCTTTTAACACTAAAACAGAGATTTGCGGGGGGAAATTCACTGTAAACAGCTGTATATGAATTTATGTGCATACTATTTATCATGGATGTTAACATGCACATGTAAATAGGAATGAGTCATTTTGAGGTCATTCGGCCAAAAAAACATGGCTGCCAGCGGCCATCTTGGATTTCAAAATTTGCAACAAAATACAACACGATAACTGCCTGCAGTCAGTTTACCAGTTAGAATTACATTATTTCTCTCATTCAAACTGATTCAAAGTGGTTTTGAAGCCCAACTCATTGCCAAAACACTAAAAAAACAAGCAGGAAATTTTGTTTTTAGTTGCGGAAAAAATTGCTTGTTGGTGGCTTTGACCACCCACCCACCCCGGCATACGTGCCGGAAGAAATTTTTTCACCCCCCCCCCCTGGATATAGGGGGTATTTGGATCTCTAGTTTAACGACATTTTTCGGTCTTTATAGTTTAACGACATTTTTCGGTCTTTAATATCTCAAGATAGAGGGGCCCTTAGGGGGTATTTGGATCTCTAGTTTAACGACATTTTTCGGTCTTTGATAGCAAAATGGAAGAAGTACATATTTGGAAGATGTGGTGGCCCTAAAAAGGAAAGTTGTTTGGCGGTCTTGAAATGCAGTTTTTCTTAACAGTCTTCCTTGATTAAAGTGATGTGAAACACTCCGGCAGACACCGGGCAGAGTGATCAAATAAATAGAAATTAAGAATAATCTTTCTCAAAGTAGTTATTTGTTACGAATATTAATCCAAATGGATGTTACACAACGTCATTCTTATATATTAGTTAAATGCAATGACCCTCGATGGCAAAATGATTTTTGTTTAATTACAGCCGATAGTTGCGCCCCGAATCGAGATGTAAATATTTACAATTTGGAGTAGTTCAGACGATGTTCTATATGAAGTGGTGTGGTAGATCTTTTTGGAAATTTTCAGTGATGTTAGTAGAATGATAACATTCCCCACGTTGGAAAAGTGCCTGAGCACTAACTTATCAATTTCTCGCTCCCGAAAAATTCCATAATATGTCTTTAAACATATATATAAATCTCCGAAAAAAAAAATTCTAAAGCATTAAACGATTTGCTATATTTCCACTAGGGCATATATTTCATCTGATTTTGCGAGAATCCATATATACTTTTTCATGAGAATCCAGGGTAATTTGCGAGAATCTAGATTTGGATTCTCGCCGAAATATAAGCCCAGATTTCACTCTGAAGTGTGCGTAAATGGCATAAATTGTACCTTGGTTCCCATGTTCGCTATAAACTAGCTTGAAATTCGCAAACCAATGAATTTTTTTTCTTCAGAAAATTTACATTTTTATGATTCGCGACATAAATTGTCACCAATAAAAACAAATTTGATTCATCGTGGAAGTTAGTCGGTGACTATAAATAATGTCACCATTCAACTGAATGTTGTTGAATTCTATTGAGATGTGGAGCAGACAATATATTGGGAGGCTCGGAGGCTCCATAGCATGAGGGCCCCACCCCCCTTTTTCGTATGCCGTATTCCATGCCCTGTTATGAGGTACGCCGTATTTCCAGCCCCTCTGTTAGGAGGTATTCGGTATTCCAAAAATACCGGTATTCGTACGCCGACCTTCCAAAAGATGAAGTTTTCATATATTTTTATGTATTCCATATGGTATTCCGTATTCCAACTTCTGTGTTAAGTGGTATTCCGTCTTCCATGGGGGTGGGGGCCTCTAGCATCTGCCCCTCAATCCTTACCAGATGTCAGTAAAAGTTTCCCAGTTAATCATTATATGTAATGCCCTGACCATGCTCAATACTAGCTTGAAATTGGCGAAACAATGAATTTTTTTTCTTCAGAAAATTAACATTTTTATGACTCGCGACATAATTGTCATCAATAAAAACAAATTTTATTCATCGTGGAAGTTAGTCGGTGAGACGGTGACTATAAATAATGTCACCATTCAACTGAATGTTGTTGAGCATATTTCAACCAATTTTGGAAGTTTAAATGAATATTTTCTTCACACTCAAAGTCAATTGACAAATTTCAGGATTTTAGCCTGCTTCGTTGGGACCAAATATTTGTTGTGCACACTGAAGGAACGTCTACCACCACTCGATAGGCCAGATTATGCCCTGACCATGCTATAAAGTATTAAACTAGCTTGAAATTGGCAAAACTATGAATTTTTTTGGTTGAACAAATTTACATGGGAATCTCCATAGAAAACGGTTATATTTCGATAAAAACGAAAGTAATGCGAAATGAAAGTCGGCACTGGCCAGAATTGTGCAGAATAACATATGAGTCAAGTTATATGCGAATATTTGACCTCATTCGATTAAATAGTCTCGTATTTAAGGAATCAATGCCAATGGCGCTCGGACATGTGGAAATTTTTTCCGTCGCACTCGCAGACTGTAAGGCGGAATTGTGAAATGTAAACACGCATTACCTTTTGTGAGAATAACACAAGCGCAGACTTTATCAAAGTAATGCAATACACAACAACAAATAGGATAAAACGGATATAAACACGGTATAAGTGAGAATAAACGTGGAAACAGTTGACAACATTTGTTCGGTTATTCGGCAAAACCGAAGGTATAGATTTATGGTCACTAACAAGAAATTCAATTAATTGAGGAAAAACACCCACTTTCCTGAGTGGTATTGATAAGCTGTTGGGGGGGGGGGGAGATATTAATTGTGTTAAAGTGCAATGGGAAGTAATTGCGGTTAAGGGTAATAAGAAATGTCTTATTGCATTCTCATTGGGCTTAATCATAATTAGAGATTCCTTAAGTTATTGCGGTTAATCGAAATTGTCTATTAAATGTCAATTTTGATTCCCATAGAGATCATCAATGATGTCTATGCGCAGGGTCGACGTGCCAATCTTCTCTATTTGGATTCCAATTGTTGGCTCATTAAATATGCACATATGCTTAAGATACAGTCGTGCACGAAGCGAGCTCCCGTAAGTCGGGTTTTGGATCCCATGCAGTTAATGAAAATATCATTGAAATAATCAGTTTCCCCCAATAAACAACCATATATTCAATATACATGTTTTGGAGCAGAATTAGGCAGTCCATATTGGACGCCATCATGGAATTTATTTTTTTTGGTTTAATTTTCACACATATTTATTAGTTATGTGGATGGAGTTCTCATTAAACCTCACATCCTTATATTGGTTACAGTAATGCCCAAAGTAATTGACCACTTAACCACATCAGAATTATTGGTAATTTTTCAGCATTTAAAATCCTGACAAATTACCCATTATTCAGCTGTGGTCAATTACTTTGTACATTACTGTATGAGGATTGAGTTATCATTACACCTCAAATCCTTATATTGGTTACAGTAATGCCCAAAGTAATTGACCACTTAACCACAGCAGAATTATGGGTATTTTTTCAGCATTTAAAATCCTGACAAATTACCAATAATTATGCTGTGGTTAAGTGGTCGATTACTTTGGACATTACTGTATGAGGATTGAGTTATTATTACACCTCAAATCCTTATATTGGTTACAGTAATGCCCAAAGTAATTGACCACTTAACCACAGCAGAATTATGGGTAATTTTTCAGGATTTAAAATCATGAAAAAATACCCATTATTTTGCTGTGGTTAAGTGATCAATTACTTTGGACATTACTGTATGTAGATGGAGTTAAACCTCACATCAGTGTGTTGGGGATTTGGACCTTGACTTGGGACCTTTTGTTTTTAACGCGACAAATGCGCGTACACCTTATACACAAATTTCTTATGTAACCAGAGTTTTTCTTGGATAAGATGAGTTTGAAGCCTGTTTACAATTCAAAATGTTGTCAGTTTTATATTGTCTGCAGCGGAACTCAACGCGTTGAAGCAAAAGATAAAATGTGTACGTAATGAGACTATAATACAACTGAAAAAATAAACTGAGGGAGGGGTGGGCGATACAGGGAACTAAGGGTTGAACCGATATAAATTTGTAGAGCGATAACGACCGATGTTGACATAATATGCATCTGAACTCTACTGTTGCAACATGGCTATAAAATAGGGCGGTGTCAGAATCTTAGTCATCTCTATATAGTGCCAGAATAGTCATCTATAAGATGTTGGGTTGGTTATATGGACTCGGAGAAAAAGTGGTTTGTACCGATGAACTGACATAAATTAGTGGAGCGATGTTGCATCGCGACTGTACTAAAGCAGCAATGATGTAAAATGGGGGGGGGAGTCTGAAATTATCTATCTCTATAGATGGCACCAGGATTATATAGATAGGAATAGCAATTGATATACGTATACAGTATACTATAGTAATACCATAGACATATAAGTACAAATATCACGTGATAAAATATTACGTTACGTGAATATACCGATGAAAGAAATAAATAAATTGGACCGGGATTAGAGGTTGGGTTGGTTATATGTGGATAATTGGATATGGAATTCATACCGATGAAACGATACAAATTAGTGGAGCGATAATGACAAATGTTGACACTTACCGTTAGTCAGGCTACGCGCTGGAGAAAATAGGGGTTGATACGATAGACCAAAATAAATTTGTCAGGTGATAATGACCAATGTTGACCTATAAAGTAACGCGACTATACTGTCGCATAATTATCAGGTGTAACCGGTCAAATATGAACTCTAGTGACCAATATAGAACAGGTCAGAAAACATTCGCAGGGCCCTAATTGGCCTAAAATTTATTTAACACTCCATTTGCCATTATTGGCATTAAAATTGATTTATGTCGATAAAACTGTCATTTTTCAAAATTTTAAGCTGAGACTTGGAGTGTGTTTGTGGGATAGCTACATATTCGTAAAATGACAGAGTACAGCACGCAATTATGTTTTAGATGGAAGAAATGAATTTTTTTCAATGATAAAATTTAACATGGAATTTACCATTAGGCCTAACATCGATTTATGTCGATAAAACTGTCATTTTTCAAACTTTTAGGCTGAGACTTGGTGTATGTGCGTGTGATACATATATGTTCCTAAAATGACCGAGTCCAGCGCGTAATTATGTTTTAGATGGAAGAAATTGAATTTGACATTTTCACAAAAACACGCCAATTCCGAATCCAGATGACCTACTTGCAGACGAGCGCTCGTTAATATTCATGCCAAGAAATACAGGCGTCAAACTCATCTTTTTTGGAAGGTTAATCCGATATACACATATTGAAATAATCCTTCCAGAACACCTCCCAAGATATAGAAGAATATTTTAATAGATTAGGACGCCAAAACAGCCGTAATGAAAGAATTAAAATGCACATCGCCTCGATTGTCATCGGCATTGGAATTAGACCATTGTATCTGTTTTGCGCATGCGCAAGTCACTTTCCATATTTGGAATTTCCATATATGGGATTTGTGTTAACATGATCACCGATCAATCCATTAACAAACAAATTACCACGCAATTATCTTAGCATAAAAATATATTGTAATTTATGCAACTACGACCCTGGTAACCCTGATAACTAATAAAATATACCGGCCAATTCATTTTAAGATCGTTATTTCACTTTGCTTTAAGCATAAATACACTCTTAAACGCACATAAACGACCCATTGGCGTTAAAATTAAATATACTCGGTATTTATTATATTAGTTTTTTATTGCTCAGTATAGAGTTAGACCCTTGACACCTGTCAATATATTTGGGCTGAATTCATATGATGCGGTATTATTCCTCGAAATAAACAACAAAGCAGTCGTTACTTCGAAATGTCGTTTGGGCTAACATTTACACAAATCCTTCGCGTGTTCTCCTCAATTGGCACGCAGGTTCTCAGTCGACACACAGGTTATCCCAGAAAGTGGTGTGAAATAAACACCCACGGTTTGGGTGAAATGATGACACCAGGTGCGAATGAAGAGTGTAAGACTGTGCGCATGTCACGGTGAGATAGTTTCCCCTCTCGCCCTTGAAGTATCGTATGCTAATGTATGTCTGTGATATTCCGTGTATGTTTTGCTATTCAATAAAAAAAATTGTGTTTATTTGTTGTATGTCTTATCTTTATTTATGACATATATGACATTGAAGACAACAACAACAACACGATGTATGTTTTCGAGTCCCGGGTATATTTCATGTTTGATCTGATGGTTCCTTGACGGGGCTCAATGCGTAAAGTACACACTTACCCGTACTCCATTCGACTGGGGGCGGAGTTCATACTACGTCACTGCATGGTCCTTACCAGAGTGTTTAGTTACTGCGAATATACTAATTGTAGAACTTTTAGTTTTGACGGCGACAGTGACAGATGTACTCTCGACGCTTCAGTTGACATCAGTGGCCAAGTTTGGGAATACTTTCTCGGTGAGTATATATCTTCTATGCATAAAGACAAATCCGGGCTTAATTTTACAACATCGGTCCTGTTGAATTCTTTATGAAAACTTACAAAAATAGGGACATGACAATCTGCGGGATGGGATGGGATATGGGACAAAACGACAATCTGCGGGACAGAATTTCAAATTGCGTGGGACGGCCGATATCTCGAGGAATACAGGGCGTTGGGGGCTCATTTTGGTGTCTAACGAAAGGCCCATATTCGCCCTATCCAAACATATTAACCCCACCACTGACGGGACACCAGAAGTTGCATTATTTGATCGACAACTGACCTAACATGGGGTGGAATTTGGGATAGCATGACAATCTGCGGGACTGGATTTTCAAATTGCGTGGGACAGCCGACATCGAGTCTATTTTTAGCTGTTTTATCGGAGCGTGTTTGCGTGTTCGCCATTACAATATTCGCACTAAAACAGCCATATTGTAGCTAAAAACGAATGCACAGTATTCCACTGCGTTATTTGATACCTAAAACTTGTTGTTTGCTAGTGTATTCATCGAGAAATCTAAATTCTAAACATTAATGTCGAACGCAGTTTTTCGTGTTTGTGGCATTTTATGTTAGGTCAGTTGTCGACCGGATAATGTAACTTCCGGTGTCCGGTCAGTGGCGGGGTTAATATTTGTGGATAGGGCGAATGTGGACCTTTCGTTAGACACCAGAAGTAGCCCTCTATGCGCTGTATTCCTCGAGCTATCGGCTGTCCCACGCAATTTGAAAATCCTGTCCCGCAGATTGTCATGCTATCCCAAATTCCACCCCATGTTAGGTCAGTTGTCGATCAAATAATGCAACTTCTTGTGTCCGGTCAGTGGCGGTGTTAATATGTTTGGATAGGGCGAATGTGGGCCTTTCGTTAGACACCAAAATGAGCCCCCTATGCCCTGTATTCCTCGAGATATCGGCCGTCCCACGCAATTTGAAATTCTGTCCCGCAGATTGTCGTTTTGTCCCATATCCCATCCTATCCCGCAGATTGTCATGTCCCCAAAAATAAACATTTACTGAGGACACCATTAAATTGTGTCCCTGTAAATAACATTATTATCTAATAATATACCTTTGCATCCGTTGCTGTTTATACAGTACCAATCAAAATAAGTGGTATATTAAGCGCGGTATTTTCGCGCCCATTATCGCAATAATATTGCAATATCGCAATATTTCGCCCTTAATATTGCGATATCGCGCGCTTAATATTGCGAAATCTTGCGCTCAAAATTGTAACATTTAAACCAAATTATTACTTCTGCTATATTGTTTGGCACAAATAGAGACATTGTTTTAGATTTGTATCTAATTATAGTTGTAAATGCTATATGTACACTATATGCACAGTATTTATCTAATATAAATATAACACTATCGAGTCTGTATGAAATTTTGTCGCGCACAATATTGCGACAATGCACGCTTAATATCGCAATAGTATGCGCTCAATATCGCAATAGTATGCGCTCAATATCGCAATAGTATGCGCTCAATATCGCAATAATAAGCGCGACAGATATTATGTATTGCGCTATAATCGCGCCTTTTTAGAAATTAAGCGCGCACAATATCGCAATAAAGGCGCGCCTCAATATACCACTTCTTCTGACTGGTACTGTACCATGGCATGCACATTTTTTCGTATATATAGAAACACTTTCATATTATTTTATATCAATGTTTCTCCCAATTGGCAAGAAAACGCGATTTATGATACGATACGTCGCGGTAGAAGATAAATAATTAATTTCCTGAGATGAGACATTTTAGTTTTCTGTGGTTTTGATTAGTCATGGTCATTTAATGCTGGTTCAGACCATTTATCATGACAGAATTCTCAAAGTAACAACTCATAATATATATATGGGTGATCATCCGTAGTCTATAAATCTTCCAAAAAATTTGGGTAGATACCACCAAATTGCGGCCGGTTGACATGGCAACCAATTTTTGGAAAATTATGCGTTTGGTGGCTGTAATTTCTATATACGAGATGTCTGCATGCGACATTTTGAATCAACTATAATTAATTTCCAAATAAATAGGATCCAGGAATATACCTAAATTGCCCCCGCTTCTTGTTCCTTCCGCTGAAGGGGTCAAGATTCACCTGTCATGGTGATTACCAACCGGAAACGTGTCTACGCGTCTACGGCTTAGGCTATACTGGCCGCCGCCATTTTGGAACAATGACGTCACGAATCACATACCCGCGACCCACACGTGACGCCAACAATAGGTTACATCTTCCTGGACCCCTCACTGAGTGATCGGCCTATATTGAATACATGTTACTATGCGCAAAACATTTAATTTTAAAAGAATCATTCGCTGATAACACGTGCATGAAGTGGGAAACGGATATAATCGTTTCCCGTCCTGTAGGTAATGTTTTGGGAAACGGATATTTCCCGTCCTAAACGAGTTAAAATTAAATTAAAAATTAATAGTAATTTACTGTATGGCCCCAGCCATAAACTAAGTTACGAATTTTCATGTACAAGACGTTATCGAATTAATTGACTGATAGTGGATTGTTCAACGCGTGGCACGTGCGAACATATTGTAAAATAATATGTTGATACTGGGCGTGAACTCAAGCCACGCATTGACTATACAATAAAATTAATGAGTAGCTGGAACTATTATGCATATAATATAACATTTATTTGATACATTTGCCTGAAAACTGTCAAAAAATATCTCGATGACGAGCGTTCTATTTATACATTCCGTCGTATCTGCCATCTTGCCATCTGTAACATTACTTCGTACTCAGCAGACAGTAAAATAATGGAAATCTGGTTTCCATTAACAGAACCCCTTTACGTGCAGTATCATTTTTTTTAACTACAACCGTTAAATGATGAATGGTACTACCTGTTTCAGTGGAGATTGGGCAAGTCTATGTAGCGTTTTATTGGTCAAAATATATACGTGTTATTTTACAGATTGTCCGCTTTCATCGGGATACAACATGTATACACTCGGTGGGAAAGGTCTATGTCTGAAGTATGTTGCCTCTCCGACCCTGAACGCTCCGAACGAAAAGGCCACCTGTGCGTTGGAGGGAGCTACATTGATTCTACCCGAGAGTAGATCTATGGTAGACGACCTACAGACGTTGCTGGTATCCTTTGGACACGGCACAGGTAAACATCTAAATTGTTCATATATGTGTCTATTGACCTGTCGCAACTCGGTGCCCATAATATCTGGCTTTAAAACATATAATTCCCCCTGAATGCCCCCCACACAGCCCCTCCTCTGGGGAATTTTGAAACATTCCGAAACTTTTAAAACTTGTGTGCCATCTGAGCAGTGTCGCTTTATTTTATAACATATTACAAATCAAATTTTTTTGTCGTGAATTTGCTACTGAGAAGCCACAATTATAGGCTATCTGCAACTACATCTTGCTATGTAATGACAAATGTTTGGAATCATTCCATTGTTTTTCATAACATCTACTAATGACAGTCTATTGAAAGAAAAGACACCACATCTTCGTTTGTCATGTCATAATAATGCAGTAACGGTGTTACTCTTGCTGAACATGAATGGTGGTCCGGACATTATGTATTTATATATCATCTTCATTAATATATATCTCTCTCTCTCTCTCTCTCTCTCTCTCTCTCTCTCTCTCTCTCTATCTATCTCTCTCTCTCTCTCTCTCTCTCTCTCTCTCTCTCTCTCTCTCTCTCTCTCTCTCTCTCTCTCTTTTACAACAACAAAAGCAACAAAAACCACAACATGAATTAAATATAATTTTGCTAAAATTGCTCATGGCATAACAAATAGGCTATGTTCGTTGTGCAATAATTTCCTCCAACATTTTCGAACGTAGATATATTTGAAACTCTAGTATATTCTTACCAATACATTGCTGATGAGGACGGAAAATATTATTTTCATCGAGTTCTTTCCCTTTCTTTACATATAAACGTGTTTACCGTTTTCACTTTGGGTGCCTTAATTATGTAATCAGTTTCAAATGTACAGAATTGAAACATTAGGATATTGTTACCAATATGTTGCTAGTGTGCAGCATGTACATGGAGTACAGGGTAAATAACTTTTCACCGAGGTATTCCCCTTTCTTGACTCAGATACTTGTTACCATTCTAATTTTAAATTGTTTAATGATTTTTACCAAAGCACTTTTTTCTGTTTAGAAAAGCCGGCCTCCTAAGAAAACTATCATTGTTCTGTAGACGTGTGGTTGGCGACATTAAAGTTTCACTGTTTTCTGGTATACAGAACTTCTATAATAGGAATGATTGCAGTTTATATCATATCTCGAGATCACGAGAGGGGAATTAATTTTCTTGATCCAAGAAATGTCATAGTTATTTTCATTTAGAAATATTACCACCTGCCCATACACAATTTTCTGTTTTTTTAAATTCTCATGTGATGCCTGTTGGTCAATGAAAACTTCGACTGCAATGAGTTCTAGTTCATATGGGCCGTGACGGCCCAATCCCAACCTGACCGCCATTTATCCCAACACTGTGATACACTATTCATCCATCCCAAATCACAGTGTGTAAGCCTGTACTCGAGGATTTGCATTTCTTGCGAGAAATGCTACTACTTTCTTCGGATTTGCATCACTTTTGACGAACGATACTGATCACATGTGTACAGAATCTGTCGATAAAGTGGTTATATGTCGGGAAATGAATAAGTAGATACGGCAAGAAACGTTGTCAAAATATTTTTGGTACTTATATTTTTATCCAGGAACAAATGACTTCTCATTACAACATTATATATCCTCTTTATTTCATTTAAAGCTTGGTTGGGGTTGACACCCGGAACTTGGTAAGAATTGCAACCGAATTGGTCAACTAGTAGCTATCATGGCTGTACTACTTTAGTCGCCCAGTGTTGTCTGCAGACAAGCCAAATGACACTGTACTGCTTTAGTCTATTTGCTATTTTCAAATTGTGTTATGCGAAAGCGACAACGGTCAACATACCCAAGTGTTTGTACTAATATACACTATATACACGTGTGTTCACCGTCTCGATTGTATTCTTCTAACTCGTCCTTTACGTTGTCGTTTCTGGCATCATATTTAGCAATGCCGTCAACGGGGAAATTGCTGAATTGTGTGATTTGCAGGCAATAGACACAATATGCTTCATTATTTGTCGGTAAACGACATTTATTCCACCACGCGAGCACAACTATGACCATATATGTTGATTTTGTTATTCTTTCCAGTTATGATTTGATAAAATTTAGCAATAAAAATGGTAGAGTATCCCAAATACCATCCATCCATCGCTGTTATGTGGTGTGTGTATGCATATAAATTGGTGCGTGTCTCCACACAGACACACAAGCACACCCTCACACATATTATTATTACCACATGATTTTAGAGTTATCCATCTTTATCTGCAAGACCTCGTTTGACCTCGTGTTCTGTCTGTTTCTGTCCCAAAAACAATAGAAATCACAAACTTCAAAAATCGATACCTGATCAATCTGAGCTTTGATAGGTAGGTTCCTCGACTCGAATCAAATATTTTTTACCCCCGATGCCAAAGAAATAGTAATATAGGAGCGTCTGATCGGATTGAGTACCTTTAAGTGATACGGTGATATATTCCAGTGAGTGCTGAAGCGATGGAGATTCATATGCCAAGACAGTAGTCTACATTTATTTGATGATTTTGTGAAATTATTAATTATTCTAGCAGTTCTTGGTACACAAAGAGACCAAAAAAGAAATGAAATGTTCAACATCTCAAATGTATTAAAATCCATGATGTGGGTCTTCTTTTTATAACTATTCATATTTTATATCCAATGATAATAATGATATTTGAAATTCAAGAGTTTTCCCTGAATAGATCCGGTGGTACACTTTATTGATAATGCCTTGCAGTTTTTGTCTGGATTTATACAACATGTGCGTATAGGCCTTACCAATGTTTCAAGTTGGGCATTGTCGGTTATTGTTTGAAGTTTTTATCTGGTTTACACACCCGCAAACATAGTTGTTCGACGTCGATTGAAGGACTACACTATAAAAAGTACCAAAAAAGCTATATACGAATGTGATAGGAGCCTTGTGGCAACGTTACCTCCCGCATCAGCCTGACTTAATTTACAAAGGTTGGTAAATACTTATCTTTTTTCTTGACATATCCTCTGTTCGTCGCAGGAGAAGATCTTTACTCCATCAACACATATTATTTCAATGGAGAGGTCATTCCCTTCACAGAATGGGTTCCTGGTTTTCCTCAAAGTGTGAGCTATACGCATCTCCGAATAAAAATGTCAGGCGGGAAATACAAACTTGCTGACGGGGACGGACATGTGCTGAGGAAATATGTCTGTCAAATTCACTAATGGAAGACATCAAAATGCGGTATATCCTTCATGTGAGAATACACGAAACCACGCACCACCCTCCATTCTCCATTAAGGTTAGGGCTAGCGTTATGGTTAGGGTTAGGGCTATGGTTAGGGTTAGGGTTAGGGTTAGGGCTAGGGTTAGGGCTAAGGTTAGGGTTAGAGTTAGGGTTAGTGTATTCTTTCACGACGGACATACCCAAAATGCTGAGAAACAGGGAGCAAATTAACTGGTGTCGCATCGCAATTTGCTACACACATTTGGATAATAGCTACCTTACTCGTATTTAAATTCGCGCAGTACTATTTTTCGCTCAGTTTTGAATTCGCGCACTTTAAATTCGCGCACCTATCTGCGCGAATTCAAAATTGTCCAAATATTTTCGTAAAAGTCTTAATTATACCCCCCGCAACGAGTTGTGTTGTGTGTACTGGAATCAGCTTGTCCGTCCGTCAGTCCGTCTGTCCGTCCGGACGTCCGTCCGCCCGTCCGTCCGTCCGTCCGTCCGTGGACACAAATTTGTCCGGAGTTTTTCTCAGTTGTTTTATTATCATTTTCCGTGAAACTTGGCACAGACATCAACCATGGGAGCCTGTGCACCTGCGATTATGACGTCTGTTGGACTTTTTTTGGTGGAGTTATCCCCCCTTTTTCGACTTAGAAATTGTTTTGCAACATGCATAATTTTGTCCGAGCTTTTATTCCTACATTTTTAGGTAAATTTTTTTTTTAACTTGGCACAGATATTTAGTACCCTGGGAATCTGTGCACCTGCGATTATGACGTTTGTCCGACAGTTTTTGGTGGAGTTGTCCCCATTTTTCGACTTAGAAATTGTTTTGCAACATACATAATTTTGTCCCAGCTTTTATTCCTACATTTTTAGGTCAAAGTTTTTTAATCTTGGCACTGATATTTAGTAGCATGGGAACCTGTGCACCTACGATTATGACGTCTGTCCGACTTTTATTGTGTGGAGTTATTCCCCTTTTTCGACTTAGAACATTTTCGCAACATGCATAATTTTGTCCGAGCTTTTATTTTTTCAACTTACAAAATATCATCAAAATGCATAATTTTGTCCGAGTTAATTTTCAGTTAATATGTTTTAGGATTAGGATTAAGGGTTAAGAGGTTCAAGATTAGTGTTAGGGCTTAGGGGATTTCGGGTTACCTGTTCACATAATTTCAGTGCCCAATATACAGTAATGACTACTACATTCAAATAACATGTTGAATACGGGGGGTATACATCAGTCCCATCTGGGACAGGCCCATCTCTAGTTGTATTTTGTGACAGTTTAAGTTCTTAGTCGTTTCGGGAGATACATGTGCATATTAAACACGAGCACAGCGGATTTGCATCGTTTAGACCACAACTGCATCATCATTTTTGTTTGCGGTGATGGATGTTTGTATGCTCTCAATAATTATAATTCTGACATTGAAATAGTGATGGTCTGGACATCAATGAAATGAAATGAGCTCGAAAACAGAAAACCACAACGGCGAAGGCAACTGACTTCAGACAAATGAACACTTGGCTGTGGGTTGTGATGACACAACTAACGCTGTCGGAATGGTGGTGAATAGGGGGACGTGCATTCATGCACATGTCCTATAGACTGTGAATATTTCTTACAAGCATTTCAACATCGTCGACGTTACCATGATCTGTACGTCACTTGGCATTGAGTAAAGGTTTTGAATTGTTTATATTGGTTGACAAACTGTAAATATAGGCCTGTACATGTATATAGGCACAAAAACCTATTCAGTGTCGAACGTTTCGTAATGTATGTAATTATTCAACACGACCCTCTTGTTTTCCCAGTGGTATATTTTAAATTCAAAGTCGTACTATTTTTCGCTCAGTTTTAAATTCACGCACCGATGGGTGCGCGAAAATAGTACTGCGTGAATTTAAATACGAGTAAGGTATGCAATTTGGTATGAATTTTAAATGACTTAAGAACAATGCTATCTAATCATGTGATATTATTTGCTAATCAAAATTTCAAAAGTAATTTGCTCCCTGCTGAGAAAGGACAGAAATGTCGGATTTACTCTCAGCAATTTGACATAGTGATTTGCAAAAATTAAATTTTGAGGATCGGGCAATGTTTTCAACTAAAATGGAAATATCTTTGGTATCGCATGTTCTTTTTATTTATGAAAGCTATTATACAATATAGGGGGTCCCCATGCATAGTCTATTTGCGGATGCGGAAAGTTTAGATTGACGAATACAGAGAAAATACTTAATTGTTAAACTAGTACACCACCTGAATGAGTCTATGGTATCCGGAAAAATATCATGTATATTATGACAATAAAATTTAAAAAAAAGATGACTTTGATCATATCTGTAAGCGAAATTTTGGGATGAGCGTTCTCAGCAAGTATACAAATTTATTTGAAATAAATAACGTCATAAAAAGTGCATGATTTGAACATTCAGTAACATTGCTTCAACGATGTTAACACAATGTTTTTTTTTTTTTTTTTTTATTTAAGTTCTTTTTTGACACTATAAACATGGACATATTCATATATTTAAAACACAGCATAATCACAATAGCAACAACGGTGTCCTGTTAACAGAATGTTCGTTGCGTGCTGGAAAAAACTGTGAGCAACAATTGTCAATAACAGTTACTGACATAAACCTTTGGGCTAAGGTGAGTTTTAGGTCATAGGTCCATAGCCAAATTCTCAGCTGACCAGCTATCTCTAGTATTGCGGCATATCTCCAGTCGTTTGCTCCCTGCTTGAGTGGACAAGCCTGCATACCAACATTTGTACAATGTTTGTATTATCTCTGTATGTCGTCTGCTTGTATTACCTGGGCACCCCTCCAAATGATTAATATACCATTCCACGGTATACTTGTATAACTCAATGGGAGAACTTATTTAGTACAGAAAGTGTTAAAAAAGCAACAGTCAATTAATTGATGAGGTACTTTGCACGTTTGAAATGGCTAATCCATATATATGATTATATGGCAAGAAACGTGGTCAAATGTTTTTTGGTATTCGTATGTTTAGGTGCTAACTGCTACATCAAAGTAAAGTCAAAGATATCTATTGCCGGAAAAGCGGTTTCGTCTTTTTGTTTCCGAACTGTACATTTATTCACACATTTTTCCTATTCAAAATGGATGTCCAAACGCGAAGTCTGGAGAAAAGGGAGCTTTAAACTCGATTCTAGCAGTGCTGTGCTGCTAAACTGCTAAGAAAGGAAAATATTAAAAAGAGAGTTTCCAACTGAATTCTAGCGGTGCTATGCTGCTAAACCGCTAACGAATGAAAATATTAAAAAAGAGAGTTTCAAACTGAATTCTAGCTGTGCTATGCTGCTAAACTGCTAAGGAATGAAAATATTAAAAGCAAGAGTTTCAAACTCAATTCTAGCGGAGCTATGCTGCTAAACTGCTAACCAAAGAAAATATTAAAAAAGAGAGTTTCAAACTGAATTCTAGCGGTGCTATGCTGCTAAACTGCTAAGGAATGAAAAAAATTTAAAAGAGAGTTTCAATATCAATTCTAGCGGTGCTATGCTGCTAAACAGCTAAGGAATGAAAATATTAAAAACAAGAGTTTCAAACTCAATTCTAGCGGTGCTATGCTGCTAAACTGCTAACCAACGAGAATATTAAAAAAGAGAGTTTCAAACTGTTACATAGTTACATTTGGAAATCAGATAATTACTCCAACTAGAAAAATGAAAATATTTCACCCATCCGTGTAAAAATAGGGTTACAAAATTACATTTGGAAGTCATTTAAAAAATGCGACGTGTTTTTTGTTACATAGTTGCAAATGCTTATCAGAGAATTACTCCAACTAGGAAAATGAAAATATTTCACCCATCCTTGAATCCCAAATTTGAGCCCGTGCAGTGAAAACCTATGTCAACTCTACATCAGTCATGTCCAGATGCAGGATGGTCCAGATATGTCCCAATATCCACATTATAAGCCAGAATCCAAAGATATAGGCACATAACAATTTTCTATGATGGTCCCTTAAAATGGAGAACCCCAAATTTGAGCCCGTGCAGTGAAAACATATGTCAGCTATACGTTAGCAGTTTAGCAGCATAGCACTGCTAGAATTGATTTTGAAACTCTCTTTTTTAATATTTTCATTCCTTAGCAGCTTAGCAGCATAGCACCGCTAGAATTGAGTTTGGAACTCTTTTTTTTAATATTTTCTTTGGTTAGCAGTTTAGCAGCATAGCACCGCTAGAATTGAGTTTGAAACTCTTTTTTAATATTTACATGCATTAGCAGTTTAGCAGCATAGCACCTCTAGAATTCAGTTTGAAACTCTCTTTTTTAATATTTTCATTCGTTAGCAGTTTAGCAGCATAGTACCGCTAGAATTCAGTTTGAAACTCTCTTTTTTAATATTCTCGTTGGTTAGCAGTTTAGCAGCATAGCACCGCTAGAATTGAGTTTGAAACTCTTGTTTTTAATATTTTCATTCCTTAGCAATTTAGCAGCATAACACCGCTATAATTCAGTTTGAAACACTCTTTTTTAATATTTTCATTCGTTAGCAGTTTAGCAGCATAGCACCTCTATAATTCAGTTTGGCACTCTCTTTTTTAATATTTTCTTTGGTTAGCAGTTTAGCAGCATAGCACCGCTAGAATTCAGTTTGAACAATTTATTTTTTAATTCATTAGCAGTTTAGCAGTCCTAGAGCCCTTTTAAAACTCAATTTTCTTTCATTTTTGCATTCGTTAGCAGTTTAGCAGCATAGCACCGCTATAATTGGTTTTCAAACTCACATTTTATAACTTTTTCATTTATTAGCAGCTTAGCAGTGCCAGAGCCCAGTTTAAAACTCCATTTTCTTCATTGTTTTCATTTATTAGCAGTTTAGAACCTTAGCAGTGCTAGAATACAGTTTGATACTCTCTTGATTATTTAGGTTTTGTTTTGAATGCACGAAATCCAGAAACTGTACCAAAAGTTGATTTCAACCGAATGTTGCCACTTCGCGCCTTGACATCGTTCCTGTAAAAAAAATGTTCACAGTAATGTTTTAATTACATTTGGACACACATAAGTAAATTGGTGGACACATTTATATATAACTGTTCTCGTGATTGTTGCCTCTGTTCGTTGCTTTTTGCATGCGAGTTTGGTACAGTATAGTATACACGTATAGTAGTGTGCTAAATTTACCGCTAAATAACACTATACCATATCGGACACAGCTCTCGACCAATCAGAATGTGCCATTTCTGGGTGAGGTGAAACATAAGTAATTATAAACTATGGATATATCATATGGATATACAAATGAGAGTAGCTCAATTGGTGATATGTGTAAATTCGGTTACAAAAGGAATACTGCTTGGATATTTAAGGTCGAGAAACTATTATCTCCATGCACCCATTGTCCCAGAACTTGAGAAATCGTTGGAGTAAATTATGGAAACCTGCATTAATATATAAGTACTCTGCTTTTGGATATTCTGAGCCTTGCTTACCACTATAGGGAGTCTACTGATTTCCTTCAAAGTGACCTGGACCATACATAAGCACCCGTCTTTACAAAAACATTATTACGCAGTTGTGTTCTATTCAATTAAAATTGTCTTCGAGACGGTCATTGGTGTATAGTATACATGATTGTTTCTTCATGGATAATTAAGAAATGAAACAAGACTTTTACGAAAAACAAAATGTGTCGGTTTTGAATTCGCGTAGCCAGGTGTGCGAATTCAAAACCGAGCGAATACTAGAACTGCGCGAATCTAAATACGAGTTAGGTATTCGAATAAACAAATAATTTCGACTTATACATAGGGTGAATATGAATTACATGATTATAACATACCAGACTTTGTCTATACGATATATTTATCAAATTCAAACCTATGCCCGTAGTTCATGTACCCCATCGTTTCAAGTCTACATTTATACATGCATATTATGCATGTCGCTATGACAGCATGCGTATGTGAATGGCACGAGTGTATCAAATAAATATATAGTTTGCATATAGTAACGGGAACACATATATATATACTCTGGTTTGGTCTTTACCTTTTTGTTTAATCATTTTTGTTTTGTTATTATGTTCAATTATTCCATATAAAAGCCGTTGCGATATTCACAATGAATGCCCTTGAAATTGGAATTGTTCAGTTTCGGGTTTGTGCTGTCGAATATGTTCTTGTTCTCATACCTAATGGTTTCGTGACATAACTTCTGGGTGGATGTGCCTTCAATACATATATTAAAGGTACTCAATCCGATCAGACGCTCCTCATATCATGAATATACAACAATAATATTTTTTCAAAATACGCTTTAGTCGTCAAAATCTATTGCGTATTGAACAAATAAGGTACGGAAGGGATTATGATATCAATATCAACCGATGGCTATTCTATCAGGCAACATACGATATATAATTCTGTGTTGATTCCCGACAGCCTGGGACAATTTACAAAAAGCGGCTGACAAATAACAAAAATAAAATTTTAACTATTTTTGTGAACACCTACGCTATTTTAAGTCATGAAAACACCACGAACTGAAGGTATATGATCTCATACATCTTTAAATACATCTTTAGTTTCATCCACCATCCTGCATGTTTTACATATCTCAATACAAGGGCAACGGGAAGACGACCAACCGTGAGCATGCTGCTCCGGCCTGTACAATACGTATCATCTACTTGTTCATCATTTGGTGTTGTTATATATCATTTGTTATTATACAAATAAAAAATCAATCAAGCAATCTCAGTTTTAACTGAGGGTGTGGACAGATTGTAGTGCTCAGGAAGTAAATAATTTATATTGATGGGCTGGTTCCTGAAACCTGGGACACTTTGCAATAATTGGCTGGCAAATACGAAAGCCGGATTTTCACTGTGGTACCCCCTACCCTATTTTAAGTCTTGAACTATACAAACTAAAATGATATGCTATATATTTTAACAGAGTGTGTGGAGAAAATGCTATTCGATCAGGAAATATACAATTACTAATGAATTACTATGGATGGGATCGTTCCCAAAGGCCTGCGGCACCTTACAAAAAGCAAACGGTAAATAATCTATGTATTGCTACGAAATAATACTAACCACTGTCAACTATTGTAACGAGCAGCAAGATACTGACAGTCCGCTTCCAACTTCTATATTTGTAAACCCACCGCACGCGCACGTAGCCCGACTTCCGGCAGGCCAGTTGACGTCAGACGTGGGATGCGAGCAGTCACGTTTTTTGGTAGAGAGGTTTGAGATTCGATTGTGAGTTAAAGGGTTAGGCCTGTCGAAAGCCGGGAAGACGGGCGCGTGCAGTGGGTAGTGTATGGTTTGTCATTGTGTGATTTTCGTTTGAATAAGAATATAAACTTGCATTTGAACCATTGAAGTGTCATTATTTCGAGGCAATTTCCGTAGCCGTTTAAGACGCGGCCAGACCCCCTCCCGATAATTGGGCCTATATATAGCCGGAGAACGCTACACTATGTTATCAAATTTCCAAAAACTTGTAATTTATCAACATTTTGTTCAACAAAATATAGCCGTATTATCACTTAAGTATCATGAAATTTACTACTTGAGTTTAGTGTTATCCATCTTCATCCGCAATTATGTCCGAGACCGTTCATTTAGCCACGTGTTTCTGGGCCACATATTATTACACATCTCGAGAAATAACAAACTTCAAAAATCGATATCTGATTACTCTCAGCTTTGATGGGTGGGTTCCTCGACTTGAATCAAATATTGTTTAACCCCGAAGCCAAAGAAATAGTAATTTCGGAGCGTCTGATCGGATTGAGTACCTTTAATATAATAATAATATTACATATACTATTATATTATTATTTACCTGTTAAATGTGCTTTTGTAATGTATTGGTATTTAAATTTGTATATCTCACATATAATGTGCATTGGTTTATTGATATTAAAGAATTGAATTGAACTGAATATCACTGCTTGCATTGTTATTACCAGAATGTGCTGATTACTGACAGGGCTTCAAGGTGTGACCAAAATATTATTGATACGATATACAAATTATTATCGCGATATGGGTATATAGTGTGTGGGCAACTGTTCAAAAAACTGGTTCCCTGTATATTTTTTAGTAGAAGCAAGGCATGTATATTTTCTGTGCTAAATAGAATTCCCAATTTGTTAATGTCACATGACCTCCAAATCCAAGATGGCTGCCGTCATAAGCAAAAATCAGCATATTTTAGAGGATTTTTGCGCATTTTTTGGAACAAATCTACCCCAAACAGCCGTAATATGTCCCCAAATCATCCGATCCACTTGCCTTTATGATTTACTGGTTCAGGCGACGCGGCAGATGTGATAAGGAACGTCAGAGTTACCATTATGGGTTGTTTAGCGATTTTCGTTTTGAAGGCTAGGGCTGGTTTACATACTGTTTTCCACCATACCGGTACCCTCTCATCTTTTCTACTTCCGGCTGGATAAAAAATTGGAATACAGTTTTTAAAATCCCTCCAAACTGAATAGGTGAAGAAAATCATAGTGGCTTGCTTCTACTAAAAAAAAATATACAAGACATTTGCCCACACACGAATATATCGATAATCCAAATGTATGGCATTTGTTAACCCGACGGGAATTTTGGGGAAACTGAGACAAACCACAGATAGCTTGAAAAGGTCCCACTGTACCACAGTGTTTAAAGACATGTTATGGACTTGTCTGGTGCGTAAAAGTGGTAAGTTAATATGCAGGCGCTATTCCAACTGGAAGAATGTAGCATTGTACTAACATCGCCGAAAATATCAAGCAAATGAAGTCTCCCGTTGAATAGAAAACTTCGTATGAACTACGCTCAATAAAAAATATTTACTTCTCTATTCGGGTCGCAACTATTGGCGATAAACTAACGAAGGCGATTTCGCCATCGAGCGTCATTTAATTTAATTAATATGTAAGAATGACGGTGAGTGTTGTTAAAAAATGGATATAATATTTGTAAAAATAACTACTTTCAGCAAGATTTTCTTCATTGCTACACTGTTACAAAATATCCGTAATTTTACAGCACAATGTGCTGGCAATTTTTGTTATACATTTGCCATAAAAATACGGAATATCAGTAATTTTTTTATTATAGATTTTGCTATAAAAATACGGAATGTCCGTAAAAAAAAAAAACGGATATTCCGTATTTTTATAGCAAATGTGATGGCTGCAAAATTTCCAGCACATTGTGCGTAAAATTACGGATATTATTTAATATGAATTTGATCTAAATTAACGAAACTTCCGTTTAAATTCAAATGACACAATGGCACTTTGGATTTTTTCTATCAAAATTGACCGCCTATAGACTATAATACTGACATTATGCTAACTGTAAAATATAAGCCATAAATGTTACAGTATTTTACCGGTAGCACAGTTGCCAGTAATATACAATGATTGGCATGAAATAAAGAGAACACCATGTCTTTCTATACCGTATACTTTAACGGTTATACCCCAAAAATACCGTACACTGTATTTTTCTATATTGTAGACTTAGGGTGGATACACACATGCATGTAATCTCTGTAAATATCGTGTATTTGGCGTTTTACATGGATCATACACACCGTGTAATATGTGTCCGCTGACAACCCAATAATTGCGACTGTGTTTGACCACAGTGAGTTAAACTCTGAACCGCTGAAGAGCCGTTGACCCGGACGAAGTCGTCAGGCCGCTTAAAATAATTATTCGCGCGATAACTCAAATGGTCGACGTTCTGTTTAAATCATTGTCAGTCTTCTATTGGTGTTAATACCAGTGATGGCCTCTTCCCCAACGCAGGGGGCTATGACCCCCAACATGCACGGGGAGCTATATTATCCCATAAGCTACCGAATTCACCATTGCATATTTCCTCGACGGGGGTGTGCATGCAGCACCCTGAGTCCTGACACCCTGCTTTATAAATATCGTAATCATGTCTGTCGTGTCTGTTTTCTACGAGTGATTAATCTAATATGCAGCAATTTATGCTATTCATATAATTATGAACATATTATACAGCTTTAAATTAGAATGCATGGTGTTGCTGTTTGTCTTCATTCGGCGAAAGGGTTGCCTAGCTACGAGTTCTGCATATTTTATTGTTGTTTTGGATGACCCTGTTTCCAAGAAATGACAGAAACAAATCAAGTATAAAATCGACCGGCTCTAATCCACTTTTCGAAATGAATTATAACTCGTGAAAAACAGCAACATATATCAGACAAGAATTACTCATTTCGGCATCCATGAAAGAAGACATGTTTATGACTGGCCTGAAATTTCTTGATGGCAGTTTGTTTGATAATGGCTTATAACTACTCACTGGTGAAATTGACCTCTCGCGCGCAGGTGATTAATTTTGTCAATTATTGGTGTGGCCTTGTAAAATACATGTATTTTACATACAGACATTACATGCATGTGTGTATCCACCCTTAACAATTAATTACACCACAAATATTATGTTCGACCTACATAGAATGGCGCAGACATATGGTATCGCAGACATTTCCATAAATAATATGATGGGTGGAGTAAGATTAGACTTCATAATTCTACGAACTAATGTTCCGTTGTTTTAGGTATTAAACAAGGCTTGGTCCAATTCCCAATTGATGGACAATAAAATTACACATATGCAATTGTACATTGGTCAAAATAAGGTCACACATCACTTAAAAGCTCACTAAAGTATGACAATTATTCAGGTTGTTAATTCTAGGTATTTGATCGTTGTTGAATGCTGCTTTATTCGTCAAATCTTCAATAATCATAAATATGCTATTAATCTGAGTCAAACATGCAGTAAAACCAATCAGTCATTGACATACATGTACATGTATGTAACAGCAGACATTGTCCCTACACACATTATACTTAATGATGGGGCACGCATTATAGCAGAGTACAATCAAAGGGCAATTTCAATCAATATCCAAAAACTCACAAGAGATCCAATTTAATCCATGTGTGTATATCTATAAGAGTTAAAGGAAAAATAGATGTAGTTTTGCTGCATTATTGAATGATCAATTGACCACAGACCAACAAACTACATCTAACTACATCATTTCAAGTGAGCTTTTCAATTGAGAGTAATACTAATTTCGACCAATCTAAATCATACGAATCGGGCCTCTCTTTTTAAGGGTGCATTTACATTGCTATAGAAATGTACACAGATCTACACGCAGACTAGTGTAAACGGGTTGATATAGAAATGCACACAGAAAGAAAACGGTATTAGTTCGTGTGAGCAAAAATCGTGTCCGCTATAAGTCACGGTCAACGCCGAATGTTTTCGTTGTCATTTCAACCCGTGTATTTCGAATATTGAACACGGATAGGGACGTGACAACTTGTTCAACGGTTGGATATTTCATACCTGACACAACATTAGTTGTAATTTCTAAACCAACAATAGATTGAAAATGATCTTGTAGTTTGATTTTCAAACATTTTATTTGGGGGGGGGGTATTGTTTTCGGACCAATATTTGCATAATTTCCTACTTTTTATCTAATTTTGGGCTGGAATGGCCATCAGCTGGAAATTTTCCAACCTTATCATAGGGGCGGGTGTAATGTTGGAAATGTCCAACACTTGGAAAGATTGTTTCCTGGTCCCTCCCCGTGGCCAGTCATCATCATCATATTTATTGTCTAACAGCTATATATAAAAACTACATATAATTTAAGAAAACAATATTGTCCTACATTGGTCAACATTGTCATTGGAATTGTCATCAGTTGAAAATATTACTACATTTGGTCAAATAAAGGGTGTTGTAGGGTAACTGCATGATTTTCATTCTTTCTTCGAACCATTATCAAGTGGTATAAGGATACACTTTAAATACATGCGGCACATACCAAATCGCTGTTATCTGCTGATAGTGGATACATTTTTATGTCTGGCCTAAACTGACACGACTCGCAGTGAATTGTCAATTACCAGAGTACTGATCAGCGCGCGTTCACTATTAGTAATCATGTTGTGATCACAGTAATGCGAGACACGTGACTTCATACAGATCTGTATACATTTCTATAGCAATGTAAATGCACCCTAAGCCATAGAGTACAAAGCTGTCACATTTTATATCACTTAAATGGATGTAAAAGTAAAACATTTGAATGTGAAATTGTCCAGTCACTTACATCTGCACTTGTCTGTACATGTATCCCAACACTGTTGATCAGTAACAATCACAGATAGTTGGATTGAATAGTCCATGTGTAGATCATGACACTATCATTGTGTTGCAGATACATGGGCCGGATTCGTCATCTCAGGTTTAAACCTGGTTTACGTAAACCTCTAGGTTTAAACCGCCGTGAGTCAGCAAAATCCGTGGTTTAAACCCGAGATCGCAGGTCTAAGTGACGCATTCGTCATCTCTGGTTTAAACCTGGTCTAGCCAGACCAGTGGTTTTGCAGTAGTGTCTCTGTATCGTCGATATAATTAAACGTACTTTCCTAATGCGGACCGCCTCGTTTTGTTGATTGCAAAAATCAATAATTCTGACAGCGAGCATATTTTGATTGGAAATTTATAAGCCAGAGGCACTTACACCTATAAAGTGTGTGGGGATAAGTTTTTGTCAATTTCGATATTTTGTTTGCGTTTTATAAGCTTAAACCGGCAACTAAACCATCTAATTCGATGGTCCAGCTAAACCAGCTTTACCGACGCTAAACTTGAGATGACGAATCCGTCTTTTCTTCATCGCGGTTTAGAATTGTCAAACAATCAATCAAAGGGTGGAGCTGTAAATTATCTCGAGTTGGGGCGTGTCTAAGTGGCGACTGCCGACTTTTGTTATCAGTTGTCACAGTTGATTCATTCGTACGCGAACCTTGCTCAAATATGGATGCATTCCTTCAGTACGAATTTTACAACTACCTTTTACGCCAGTCTTTGAGACGACAGCGAGTTTTAAGGGATTGGAGTGATCCATTTCAACGCTACACTGATGGTGAATTTTTGTCACGACACAGGTTAACGAAAGAGACTGTTCGTAATCTTATTTCTGAGATTGAATATGACATTGTTAGTAGATATGAAAGGGCCTACGATTTACCAACGCATCTGCAAGTTCTGCTCGCACTTCGATTTTTTGCCACTGGATGTTTTCAGCAGGTCGACGGAGATATGTGTAAAATTTCGGTAGCAGCAACAAATGGTGCAATACACAGAGTCGCGACAGCAATTGCTTCAATGAGTCATACTTACATTCAGTTCCCACAGATCGAAGAATTTCCCGAAAGTATGACAAAATTCTATGATATGCACAGATTCCCGAACTGCATCGGGGCGGTGGATTGTACTCACATACGGATAACCAGTCCAGGGGGAGATAACGCTGTGAGATTTCTCAACAGGAAGAAATACTATTCAGTAAATTGTCAGTATATTTGTGACGCGGATATGAAGATTCTGAACGTTGTCGCCCGGTGGCCAGGTAGTGCTCACGATAGCAGAATTTTTCAAAACAGTCAAGTTCGAGGAGTAATTGAAACATTGCCGTGTCGTGCCTTTCTGGTCGGAGATGGGGGTTACACCTGTCTGCCGTATTTGATGACACCGGTTCGTAACCCGGTAACAGAGTCGGAGAGAGCATATAACCATTCACACATAAGGACAAGAAATATAATCGAACGATTATTTGGAGTTCTAAAACGAAGATTTCCATGTCTCCATAACATACTAAGGACCCGCTTGGATCACAGTTTCGTGATTATTGTGGCTGTATCGGTACTCCATAATATATCGATAAGGAACAGAGACCCGCTGTCCAATGAGTGGGATGACGTTGGAGATGATGGGGGAGCCTCTTTTTTTAAACATGGGCAGGTTGACAACAACGGAGGCGCAGCCGTGAGAAGGGCCGTGATCACACAACACTTTGAATAAAGCACAACGAATGAAGACATCATTATACATTTATTGTGAGCAGTATCATTTGACTGTGCAGAAACAAAATGAGTTAAGTGCATTGTATATTTACATACCACTTTCAAAATTAAACGCTCTTCGTGAAACTATATATCGATTGAACAACCATTTTAAAGGGGACTGTACACTAAAACCGGCCATTTATGCGACCATCTCATTTTATACTCAAATTAGGGGATATAGAACCTGAACAGAAGGGAAAAAGAATTTTAAAACAATGCTTATTTGAGACTATAATACTTCGCAGAAGATAAGGCCCAAGCAGAATGAGGTCCCCAGAGGGTGAATTTTATGTTGCTAGCCGGCTATGTGGGATAGCATCACTAAATTCACCCTCTGGAGACCTCATTCTGCAAATGACAGACACATTATTTGCAGGCTTGCGAAATCCATGTTATATTATAGTGCCTTACCAACGTCAGCACCCTGCTCATGACATCGACTGTCTCAAGATTATGGTGATGTCTCTTTACAATTATAAGATATTAGTCCAGTCAACATATCATATATATATAGAACAACCATTTTAAAGGGGACTGTACACTAAAACCGGCCATTTATGCGACCATCTCATTTTATACTCAACATAATATATGCAACAAATGAATGAATTTGAGCAATGGATTAGTGCAAAATACACGCATGAGCTCTATGAACGATGCAAACAACATTACAATGAAAATGAATTTATGACTGGAGTCGTAAATTCATTTTCATTATAATTGTCATGTTATGTGCATCGTTCATAGAGCACATGAGTGTATTTTGCACTAATCCATTGCTCAAATTCATTCATTTGTTGCATATGTTATGTTGAGTATAAAATGAGATTGACAGATTGTCACATAAATAGCCGGATTTAGTGTACAATACCCCTTTAACTCATTTATAAATTGTCCAGTTGATTGTTTAGTAATCTGGTCTTCAGTTGTTCATTGTAAATTTCAAGTTTAATTCTTTTTATCTCATATGTGTGTTTTTCTTTCGCGAGATCAAGGAGAGACCGCTCCATTGGCGTCAATCTCCTTTCGAGCCGCCTCCGCGCTCTTTCTTGGTCCCTGTCGGGTGGTATTGGATCATCAATGTCCACTTCATCATAATCAGCTCCCAAATCTTGACTGGAAATACATTGGAGAATATTAGAGGGAAGAATGATGCTATATGCTATTATCATGGTCATACATTTCAAGTGAGAGAATGCATTTGAACCAATGAATTCCCGACTACAGAGTACATTAGAGTACAGTTTGCTCCGATCAGTTGGCCTATTTTTCTGAAGATTAATGTTTAAACCGAAATAGGAAACTATCCAACTTCACACTAAAGGCATCATCATGTGGCCACGTACATGCACATGTGGTGTGTTGTCACTCGCGTGTATATGTCTGGATTTAGCAGAAGATTACTACTTCGAGAAGAATATTCTCGCCTGTTATGTGTAACTGAAATGTGCCGCTTTAACTGGAATGAAATGTACATGTATTTAATTTAGGAAATCAATGCAGTTCGAGTGTATTTCATTGAAGGGTATTGCGCTTCGTGGTTCACACTATATGTGTGATTCAACGGCCACGTCGACCTACCACTCAATAAAACACAAATAAAACTACATTCATTTTTTATATTTATGTAGCGTTTTCTTTTTTAATTTCTATGAACTTATTTGAATAGTTTTCTTGTTTTCTTCTGCAATTTGGATAGTATACCAAGCGGCATTGTAAGTCAGTCCAATATTATACATGCAAATTAGCGATGAATTAGTCTGTTGCCGCGCACTTATCATATTAGTCATCTCGGTCAGCAAGATGTGGCGTCAGTTCGTGTTATGTTGTGGTTTATTGGGATATATTTACACACTAAGTGTTGTCATCACTAAATCCAGCATTCTGATTGGTCGGCGCCCACGTGGCTAGTTGCAGTTATTTCTCGGTGAATGCGTAACGCCTCACAACACCAAGCTAATAACACCATCGATACGTCATTAGGTTTGGAAAGACGAACGTGTAATGCTTTGGGCGCATTTTGACTCGCGCAGGATTGACTTAATACATCATCGGGTTTCAACATGAAGAGAAATTGTTCCTATTAACTTTTGCCAAAGGTGCTATTGGGTATTTTGGGCTGATCTTGTCACGATACACTTTTCGATTTAAATATATTTACAAAAGCGGCTTTTTCGCTAAATGTATATAAATATAAGGATTAACTGTCATGTTGACTATTTTTATGGAGATGTAACGGTGAGGTAAGTGGACATAACTTGTATGTAAAACCCTTCGGGTTTTACACAAGTTATGTCCACTTACCTCACCGTTACATCTCCATAAAAACAGTCTACATGACAGTTAATCCTTATATGAAACTCGTGACACAATTGGCAGTTGATCAATTAGCGAACATGATTTAATGTCACGCACATAGGCGTTGTCAATAGTATGTAATACTTTGAAGAGGCGTGAGATGATATATTCGCAGTGGCTTCATGTGAAAGTCAATACAATTATGCAAATTTGTCACCGAAAAGAGCTAACAAAACATAAGCAACTTTGATCTTATTTCCATTGTAAATAATATTCCAATAATGTTATTTATTCCACACCCATTGACGTGAGTCACATATATTCAACGGAATCCCAGCCATTGAATACACATTAGTGTATACCTCTAGTGGAATACAAGCCGAAACTATTCTTGTTGGCGCTGCCGCCAAGAAAGATGACGTATATTACGTCGATCATCCGCTTCCGGTGATCCCCCCATTTGTCAGACTTAAATCACAATAAAGGTAGCTATAGTTACAATGAAGGTGACATGGATTGAACTTATCTGACTGAACGGTGTAGAATAAATACAGAACACAACTTGCATCATAATCTCGAATCTTTTATCGAACTCGTTGAGGACGGCGCAAAGTTATATTTCGCTCGAGCTACACTCTCGCGAAATATATCCTTGCACCATCCGCAACTCATTCGATGAAAGAGTCTCGATTATGATGTTGGGACAATTGGAATGCGACACAACTGTTATACCGCCATTCACCATTATATCGAAACATCCATCGATGGTGATTGTAATTAATATGTTTCGTTGAGAATCTGACAATCGTTCAATTATTTGGTAATTTAAGGTCGCGTACGTCTGTGTATTACGGATATTGTGAAGCAGTACTTGGTCTATATCAGTAATGTTCGCATAATCATCGTTTCTTAATGAGACCCCGTTGTGCATGGGATAATTATTTGTCATGGAAATAAGATAACAGGCCATTGATTTATAAGCTCTTTTTGACGCGTTTGCATACTTCTAATGATTTCCATATGTACCTATTTAAAATGCCTTACATCCTTTAATATGACTGTGTTATATATTAGATATAATAGTACTTCAATATCGGACATTTTGGTTAAAACATTTTGGGACTACTTGCCTAATTATTTGACCATAAGCGACTTCAAAAATTAAAACCTGCATATTCCTCTCGATTTCCTGAATGTTTATTGACATTAATCAATTGTCACAGTTCTAGGTTGACAGGAGGAATTGTCAACCCGATGAAGTCGATATTCATTGAGCGCTAGATCGATGTGAACAGTTACTTCCAATGGTTGACAATTGATCCTATCAACTTCGAAACTATTCAAGTAACCTATGTGGATATTTAATACTCAAACTCATAGATCTTTTAAATATTCAAGGAAAGTTGGTGTATTTATTTTAAAATTTTATATTCATTAAACTATGTCAGTTGCTGTCATTCCAGAATAAAATTATGAATTACACATTTATAGCTAAAATTGGACCAAGCTCAGCCGCCATTTAAATGCTATATTTATATTTAATGATATGACTGTTTTAGTTCTGCTGAGATTTGCATGAAAATCCCCAATCAAATTTGGTCACTTGACCCCACCCCCCCCCCCCCCCCCCCTTAAAGCACATCGGTTACATTTACTGCACGAAGAAGCGCACATCATGCACATTGGCTATCTCTATTACAATAAATCAAATTCATAAGAACGACTTACCTGGATATGGTCAAGAGTTCAATGCCGGCATCCTCCTGGCTGGCTCGAGTATCACTAACAGTGCTGACTGCTGATTCATGGCGCCGGCCATTATTCGTAGTAGACACATGATCATCGTCAGAATCAGCGAGCAGAGGTAGGACTTGCACATTACTTGTTTGATTTTCTTCCATCGCACTGCTCTCTGAGATTGATGCAACAGCATGATGCTCAGTTCGATGCGATTGTCTCTGGGTAGATTGTCTCCTGGCATCACTGTCATGTGGATTAATATACGCTTGAAATTCGCATGGTATCATAGCTTTTATTGCAAGAGAAATTTCATCTGGTTGTGCCCTCTCTGGCACGGGAGATCCACCACCTGTATCACCAACGCCTGGTTCGTATCCATCAAGTTCTTTTCTTGCTTTAATCTTCAATCTCTTCCAAAGCCCTCGCAACTGGGTAGTGTTTTTTCTACAGTGACTTCGACTGTTAAACGTCGCAGTGATCTCTTCCCATATTTTCTCTTTTCGTTTGCTCGTGTTTGTTCCTGTTTGTTTCGATTCGATAACTTCAGCATGAGGTTTTATAATTTCAACAAGCATTTGTCGTTCTACTTGTGAGAAATTGTCTGTCCTTAGCTGGTTGACTAGCCATCGTTAAGTGAAACAAACCATGTATATGCACATGCAGGCAGCTGATAGATTCCGGCTTCCGGACGATATTTGTCGAAGTAGTGGGGTTATCAAATTCCCCGGTATTTGATTGGCGGAGTGTAATTATGCAATCAATTAATCAATCAATTTAATCATCGACTGGTCGCAAGCAAATGCTTGCCTTTTACTGCGCTAATTAATCGTATCAAATGAGCATGGACGTGGCGAGTGTGGAACTAGTCTCATCCCTAGATCATGCCATGAATCTCTACTCTGGCTAACACCCGTAGAGATCATATTCCACCAGTACAAAACCTGGGAATTTTTTTAAGTTTTGACAGGGAACCGTATAAAATTGAAACAAGAACACAGGGAATATATTTCTTTGTTATTATCTGTTTCTTAATAATGTACTTCAATGTAGGTGAATGTTCCAACTCGAAATTTCACGATTTAAGTGACTTTGTGAGCGATTTTGCTTTGAGTTTCTTACAATTATGGAATTTTTCCTGGGTAATTAATTGAATGTTTATTGCGATATCTGCTCTCAAAGGTCACAGAAAAGCTTGCAATTTCGAGTTAGTACCTTTACATATAGTGAAGTACACTATTAAGGAACAGATAATTATTAAGAAATATATTCCCCGTGTTATTTTTTCGACTTTATAAGGTTCCCTGTCAAAACTTCAAAAAGTCCCAAGGTTTTGTACTGGTGGAATATGATCTGTACGTGCGTTAGCCATAGGAGAGATTCATAACATGATCTAGTCTCACCCCAACGTTGGTGAAAATGTTGGAAATGTGATGCCTGTATACCGTATATCAACGGCAGACGGAAATTTCAGACGGAAAATGTGATGAGACATTTCCAATGGTTTTGAGTGTAAAATACGTCGTTATAGACCAGGAATACAAATGTTGCTATTTTCTCAGGAATTTCAGTCAACATTTTAGATTGATATATCCATTCATTGGAACAATTTCCAACCATATGGCAATTTATAACTAGTTAGATTGAATTTTGAGTTGAAATTCGAAACCAAGTGGAGCAAATGAAGTTTTCCAGAGATAGGAATTTGGCAAATTAAAATTTTGACACCACCATCCATAACAACTTCAAGCCACGTCCCTGTTAAAGGACATATCCTTTCTCAGAAGTACAGTGTTATTGCTGTTCCATATTTGGAACGTTCCATACGCATTTCGTTGACGTAAAATGACGTACATGACTTTCGCCTCAACAATGAGACCGGAACTATAAAATAAAAGCATCATCACACAGGACAAAACACGGCCTGTATGAGCCTAAATAAACCTTCTAAGCCTGTATTTTTAATGCATGGATTCTAGGACGCGAAGCGTGTAATAAACACAGAACGACACGGTGTGTAAATGGGTTTGTCGATACGGCACTCGTGCTGTCGCGGAAGGATAGAACTCGAGGCGCAAGCGCAAGCGCCTCGAGTTCTATCCTTCCGCGACAGCACGAGTGCCGTATCGACAAACCCATTTACACATCGTGTCGTTCTGTGTATATCGGCCCCTAAAAATATCCTGAGTAGAAATGTGAACATATCCGTATTTTTGAAACATTATGCAATGACGTATTTAATATTTTATTACCAACAAATGCAGTGTTTCAACCGAGTTTTGGCATAACGAGAGACGTGTTTTTGGTTTTGTTTTTGCTACTCAGCTCACTTTTTTATATGAATCTAGCAGGGTTACTCAGCGTTTCGCTGTTGAAAAAGTAATCGAAATTGTTATATTTCCGTCTATACGAGCAAATATACGACTTGGTTCGGTATCAATGCCGAAGAATATCTAGAATCCTTAAAGTTTATGATGCACGACAAGCAACGCTGATACGGACGCCCCAATGAATATTTTAACTTCACTCTTAGATAATTACCCCATACATGTATATAAAGTTATCGGCCGGGTAAATCCACCCTATAGTAATTTCAACAAATATAAATAGGATATCCATGACGCGAAGCATTGTATCATGTATATATGGGTATAAGTTTGCTGAAGTCGGAAATACAACTTTAGCACTTATTGGGGAAATTGCGGGAACTATAATTAAACCACATTACTTAGTTTCTTGTACGTGTGTCAGGGATATTTCTATTCATAAGTGTGTAGGAAACCCCGCAAAAATATTTATATGATACTTTTATAAAGTTGGTGTAAATCAGTGACACACAGAAATGTGGTGTCCCCACCCCCTTCCACTATTGACAGCGTCACTTTTAAATTTAACCTTTGAGTCATCTATATAGTCCATTACCGATAGCGGACAGTCTCACACATATATATATATATAGACAAAGAACATTTATTTCTGTCGTAATTAAACTTGAACTGTATCTTTTGTTCACACACATATTTCAGTTTATTCAAGTTTTAGGCCTGAATCACGATCTAGCCAAGGGGAAAATGGGATATATAAATGTAGATGTTACAAATTTCATCGAATCAAATCCATATTCGAAATTGACCTGTCTTTTTTATGGAATCTATTAGGGCCACTTGTAATGGCGCTTTTGGCGCGCTCCGAAAGCGACAAAATGTGCTACATTAGCGCATGTTTCGGCGCGCCGAAAGCGACAAAATGTGCGCTAATATAGCACATTTTGTCGCTTTCGGCGCGCCGAAACATGCGCTAATATAGCACATTTTGTCGCTTTCGGCGCGCGCTCCGAAAGCGCCAAAAAGTGCGCCGAAAGCGCCATTAGCAAGTGACCCTAATAGGATTCCATATTTTTGTGCTAAAACAGCTACCGAATTTGAAAGGAATCGGATACTTTTAATTAAGATTGTCATCCGCGTTCTAAAACTGCAGGACCCAAGTTCAAATTTTTTCGGGGCTTTCTCAGATTTAGAACATGCATGCATGTACACCGAATTTTCTTAATATGAAAGGAAACCGCTAATTTTATATTGGTCCGAGTTTGTTTTTGATAGACCCATGCAAATATACATGCGTCTCGCCCCAGCCATCACCACGACGATGCAAACTTTGAAAGTAAGAAAATCATGACCCAACAGGGCCATACAAATATTTCATTCACACGGAGATTTGTTTCTGTTTTGGCAACTGTCGGGGCCCACAACCCCAGCTGTTTTAGGGTAACCCACCCCTCTAATGTTTTCAAATGTTTGTTTTACTCATTATATTTAGACACCCATTCACCCCCTATCTCGAAGACTAATACTTGAATATAGCAAATTATCAGATTTTTATTTCCATTTTCTTTTTATAGAATATATTTCATAAATATGTTTTAGCTGAATATATATATTCAGGGTCATAACAAATAGATCACAATAGTGACACAGTTCCCCATTTAAAGGTCAAGTATGAGCTGATTTAGGTGATCTGAAACTATAGCTAAAAAAACATGCATATATGTATTTTATGCTAATTGAAATGTTATCGATTTTGGCTTATATTATACGACAAGCACAAATACTGGCTCATTATGTGAATTCATGCCATAATTTTTAATCCTTTATATTAAGGGTCAATTTTGAGAACTTATTTTCATGTAGATGATACCATTAATATACACTCGGGCTACGCCCGTTTATTAAAACATGTCCCTTAAGAATGTATTTCACAGTAGGTAAAGATCCCAGTTCGATATTGCACGATTAGGCGATTTTCTTGAGCCGAATTTGCTTTGCGTCACCTACAATCATTGAATTTTTCCCGGGCAATCAATTCAATGTATATTGCGAAATCTGTTCACAAAAGTCGCTTAAATCATGCAATCTCTAGCTGCTACCAACCCTATTGTAAATTATAGTATTAAGGCATAGATATTAACAAAGAAAGAAGTTCACTGTGTTGTATGTTGAAATTTACAAAATTCCCCGTCAGAAGAGGTAAGAAAATCCCAGGTTTTGAACTGGTGGAGTATGATCTAATTAAAATATGTTTCGTCAAATCAATATCCAATTGCAATCCCTCTTCAAGAGAAGTCCGACAAATTACATTTGCAGCCCTTTTGTTTGAAATTGTTCAATTGGTACTTGAATCTATCAAACCGCCCAACCTAACACCGCTAAAATTGCCATTTCAGTTCAACAATTTTACCGGAAGCTGGACAATTTTTCAACTCTTTCTATTGATTCTAAATGTTGAAATTGTTAACAATGACGAGAGGGAGGTGCCCCAAATCGCCATATATGAACTTCCCACAATTTTATTCAGAATTGACGGACCATTTATGATTTTGGCTTCCATCGTCAGTGAACTTCCTCAATTATCCTGTTATATGGGGAGGTTAGGAGTGAGACATTTCAACTTTAATTCAACAAAATTTCAAATTTTATGCCCGACACAATATCATTGAAAATATCTAACCAAAATAGATTGAAATTGTTCAGATAGTTTGAGTTTCCAAATAGTATCATGCTTGTTTTTAGACCACTTCTGGTCAATTTGTGAATGAAATGGTCATCAGTTGGAAAATGTTCAACCATATAAAAAAAAACGTTGGAACGCTTTGCTACCAGTTGTAAGTTATACCCTTATTATACAGGTGCAAATGGTTTCCGGACCTGAGACTTTCCATCCTGTTGGAGAGGGATTTAATTCTCAGTTTGGCAACCCCTCGCCCTCGAAAAAGAGACCCTCTTGTTGCCCACTTCCAACAGTCGATATGTCGCTTCTGGTGTGTGCTCATAAGCAAATTATCCGATAAGACGCCAACTTTACTAACATATTGCCTTTGGTCCACGATTGACTAGACGGTCTCCATTGGGATGTCCTATAGAATTGAACCAGAGACTACTCGCAAGATCGCGAAATTCCATTTGCACACCACCTTTTGTTGACCAGCTTCTTAAATCTTTCCAACTGTTGAAAATTTCTATCCAGACACGCCCCCTAAGTTTTGAAAACTGTGTCTGAAAACGACAAACGTAGTATACATGTAATTATTGATTGGAAAATTGCAACCTAATTTTGTTGTGAAAATTCCAACTAATGCTGTATCAGTGTCAGGCATGAACATTCCAACTGTTGAACAATTAGGACACAGCTTTTGGTGAATCATCCCCATCCCTCTTGTCGCCACGTCCCTGGTGTTATGATTTACTGGATTAAAGTCATCGTTAGTTGACATTGGCTTGCAACTGCTCACTAGTCTCGTCTGTTTTTGCAAAGTTATGAACAACGCGTGAAACTCGTGTTGAGAGTTTGTCAGATTTATTTCAACACATAATGCGATCAGATTAGTTGCTCCATGAGCGATATTTGTTCCCCAATGAATGAATCCCACGAGCGTGCACGAATTCGCGATAATTGAGGACGCGTCAATAAGCATTATATCAGCCTGCCTTTTGTTCTGCTCGGTGACCGGGTAGTTTGACTGCATGCTCATATCACCGACTGGAGTTGTCAATCAGCTGGCCCCTAAACGACAAAAACGCCCACTTAGACCCGGTTTGGCTGGACCGCCAACGGAGGTTTAAACCAGGTTTAAACTCGGAGGTTTAAACCAGAGATGACGAATCCGGCCATGTAGTTTGTAGAAGCATCCGCCAGTTAATTAAACAATGTGGTTGTTACTAGTCGGCGAATAGTACAAGTGTATATCACGGCAATATCAGCGCAACTTCACGTTGCAGACCGTTCGATAGAAATATCAGCCAGATCAACAATGCTGTTATTGTTGTTTCTACTAGTCAGTGAAACGTCCATGTGTATGTCACAACACCAGCAGTGTGTCGCTCAGTCGAAGACAGTGTGTTTCATTCAATTGTAACTGACTCATCATGAGTGACTATTGTTGTTGTTGATATTGTCATGTTACTCCTGTCGTCGCTAGTGGTTGATATCATGTGTGACTGTTGTTGTTGTTGTTGTTGTTTAATATTTTCCCATACTCCGTAGTCACTAGTGGTTGACATCCAAGCTCTCGTGAATTGTTGTTGTTACTAGTCGGAGAATAGACCATCTGCATATCACGGCATTATCAGTATCATTAGCAGGCGTCGCAGACAGTTCCAGTCATTCAATTGTGACTGACTCATCAAACAATGAATCATAACATGAGTGGCATTTGTTGTTGTTGATATTGTCCGTCCCGTAGACCGTAATCACTAGTGATTTGTCACACCAAAGCTTGTGAATTATTCTGATGCATGTATCCTCTTGTGTTATCTGTATTGTCATGAAACAGTCACAAACATCGTCAACGGTACAAATAGTCAAGTCTAGATATACAGCCGCGTGTGCGAATACAGCCACAAAACCACGTTTCGGTGAACATATCGTGGATTATACGAATTTAAAGCCCTCGGCCGGTGAATGCATCGTGTCCTCTTCACGTAGAAATCGAAGCTTGACAGCCTCGATATATTCCAGCGGAAGAAGTGGCTGAAAGTTACCTAAAACATTTTTCGCAATTTTGACAAAATAAATGTGAGATTTGCCTATCGGTAGGTACTACACGTCAGATGGAGGAAGAACAGCTAATTACTGGGTGACACGGTTGGGGTAATCATAATCAGTAATCGTAATCAAAGTAATCGATTACAAAATTTGGAGTAATCGTCTGTAATCAGTAATCAGGACATTGTTTTTTTATTACAAGTAATCGTAATCGATTACTTTCAAATGTACCTGTAATCATGATTACATTTTGATTACTTTTACTAAAATATCCATATGGATGGCTATTGGATACTCTTAGTCTCATACTGTAGTACCGCGGAGTGTGCTCAGATACAAACAACATATCAGAAAGTTAGTACAATGTTTTCATGTGTTATGTTAGTGGTACACTGTGTACATTCTGGCAGTGGACACAGATAACACACAATTGCTGAAATTTTGAATACAGCTTGTATGGCAATAAACTTATGATTCAGACAATGAAATGTTCTAATATGAATAAAATAGGCTAGCTTCTTCTTCTTATCGATCCGTCCGTTTATCGAGTAAAATTCGCTATTAACTATGTTCTATACATATGTACAGCCTAAAATAACATCTAGATAAAACAAAGATTTGGTGGACACGTGCAAATTCAGTATTCACAGATGTATTAATCCATAAAAGTTAATTCTTTGCAGACAGCGTTCTGTAGCGCGCACAATGAAGGTAGTAACAGAGGTCGGATGAATGATGATGCAGGTCCTCAATAGTTTGGATATCAGCAGTCTCTATGCCAGGTAGTGATGAAGGATCTGTCAAGAATTGTACTTTTATTTCATCAGTACACGGTTTGAATTCTAAAGTGAATATAATCTGATAACAGTCAGCTACTAGAGGGAGTGTCCGATCTCTGACATGTTGTAAATATGTACAGTGCAGTAGAAAGTGTTGTATTGTCTCAGATTCCTCATTACAAAGCAGGCACATATCAGAAGTTGAGTTTTTATTGTATCGTTGTTGGCGTATACCGAGTGAGTATGTGTTTGTCGCGAGTCGAAGTTTGGTTGACAGTTTGTAACAGGAACGATGTTGTTCAGCAACTTCAATTAGGATCAAATATTATTGGGAATGCTGCAGACAATGACTGTAGAATCACACTGGTACAATAGGGCTAATTAACTGAACAAAGCAGGTGTGATGTACATCGGTAGTCCTAATTAGCTGGGTTGTCATTTACTGCCTCATTTAATCCTCATCAGGATATCAATAAGTTTATTGTTAACCTCCTCAATTTAGGAGAGCATATATACAAATGACAATTATATACAAGTTACATAAATATGCATGCAAATGTAATACTAGTCACAATATTAATATAACAGTGTTTATGCCATGTCACACGCATGCGGCCAGGTCTGATATTTTCAAATTCCATGTGTTAAGGTGGTCGGTGATAATCTAATATAGAAATGCCAGTTGTCAACAACAACAACAAAAAAACAAAAAACAAAACCTGATTAGCAATATCACATGCGTGTGATTTAGCAAAATAAAATTTCCGAATAAAATATATATTGCAGATCAAAGTTGAGTATTGGAACTTTCGAATGTGAGTCGTCATATTAACTTGTCGAGTGAAAGTTGACGAGCGTTTCTGGAAATAAATTAGCAAAATCACATGCGTGTGATCGAGTGAAATAAAACTTCCTAATAAAATATTTAGTGAACATCAAAGTTGAGAATAAGAAATTGAGAATGTGTTTCGTCATATCACCGTATCGAGTGAAATTAGACAAAGATTTCAGACATCGAATTCAGAAAGTAGCATGAAAATGGCCTATTTAAGACATACGTCAGGTATAGTGTGAATGTGCGTGTGTGATGGATACTATGTAACACGCAAATGGCCCAGCTGAATGAAAACAGTTTTGATGTGACAATAGGCGTGTTGCCGATTGGTGGTGATCATGCATTAAGTATCTTTGAACTATCGACAACAATGTACGTGTGTATATATATAGAGGTTTCTTGAGTGAATCATTATAGCAAAAACAAATTATTTATAGATAGCTTCGAATTGTCCATCAGCCGAGACCATCGGGTGTAGATCGTAGAACGTTGACAGCCTTGCTCGCATGCAGAAGGAATGTTGCGGTCGAGTCGTCGATGAAATCCAGAGGAAAATCCGATATATTTAATATGTTACATCTTGACCCTAAAAGCATGGCACACAAGTCGTCAGCGGTAAGCGAAGCCATGAACATGTATATTGGAATTCCGAATCTGTTCGTTATGAAATCCCAGTATATGTTTCGCGCATGAATCAATATGCCCGATTGACACGAGAACATGATATGCGTTATCTCACTGTTAAAGCGAACAGAGCAAAGGTTACAGAGAGTATTGTTGTTGAATGCTGTCCTATTCAGTAACCGGCACAAGTTGACATATTTGGATGATAATTGTGCTAGGGCGTGTACTCGAGTCCATATTGACCAACAGTCTAATGGATTATGGTGAACTTTTGATAGAACAATTAAATTTGGATCAGAATGTACAGCACAATGCCATGAGTTAATATAATAAGTTTGCACAGCTGTTTTAGCAATCCTCTTCCACACTTCTTTTGCTAGCAACAGACCTTCATCGAGATATTCTAGGAGATAACATTTTAGATTGTATTTTGCGAGAATTTGAAATATATCATGAACATAGCCGGAAGATGATCTTCTAAACAGACGTTGCTGGTGCGCTTTGAGTAGGAACAGTCTCAGAGGAGTTTGGTGGTGAAGTGGTAAATGGATAAGGTTTCCAAGAAAGAATAATTTTCGGGTATGAATTTCTTGTTCAATGGGCATCAATCCAAGTAATCCAAGGGGCAGTCTAGTGCTTGCCCTTTTCGGTAGTGACTGGATACTCTTGATACATGTTCGGAGTGATCTTTCCATTATCATGATACCAGAGGTATATTGCATGGGTAAGAGTTCGCATCCGTATAATGCTTTCGGCAGAACAACATATTTTAGGATCTGCCTCAGTGACACAGGAGTCAAAGATGCAGTTAACTGTCTCTTAGCAATTGAGAAAAACATTTGCGCATTTTCAGAGAAACTAAGTGTCCATGGGATTTTCCTGTAGCGAATTTATCTTGTACAATTCCTAAGTGCGTGCTCTCTGTTTTCTCTGGAATGGTGTTCTGTGAGCTTTGGAGTGGCCACTTTTTGACTCGTTAAATAGAATAATGTTGCTTTTAGTACAAGAGAAAGAAAATCGCCACCTGATGCTGTATTGATAACACATGTCGATTAAACTGTCGAGGCCAATTTTAGAAAGGGATATAAGTGTTATATCGTCCGCCGTAGTAGGTGCCGCGCATGAAATATTATTAACTCATTTGGGACGTGATTCTTTTGAGAAAACATTACTCACAGACGAGATTGTTTGCAGAAATGCTTACTTTTATATAATTTTATAGCAATTTATGCTTTTATTCAATGTTGGGTCAGACCATTTGCCATAGTATAATTCTCAGCGGGACAACTTATACTACATGGGTGATCATCCGTGGTCTATAAATCTTCTAGAAATTTTGGGCAGATACCATCAATTGCGACCGGTTGCCATAGCAATCTATTTTCGGACATTTATGCATTTGGGGCCTGTAATTTCCCTATATGACGATATATTTGCGACATTTTGAATCAATTATAAATTATTTCCAAAGTTAAATGATCCAGGAATATTTTTCCAACATCTGGAACTAGCCTTGCTCGAAAATCACCCATCACCGACAGAGGGTGCCATTCAAAATGGCCGCCAAACCCCCGTTTTCTAACGTTAAAATGCTTTATATAATTTTATAGCAACGCATGTATGCGCTAATTTAATGCTGGGTCAGACCATTTGTCATGACAGAATTCTACACGCGACAACCCATACTATATGGGTGATCATCCGTGGTCTATAAATCTTCCAAACATTTTGGGTAGATAGGCCCTACCACCAAATTGCGTCCGGTTGACATGGCAACAGATTTACTGGAAATTAGGCGTTTGGGTGCTGTAATTTCGCTATACGAGATGTCTGCATGCGACATTTTGAATCAAATGTAATTAATTTCCAAAAAATAGGATCCAGTAATGTACTTAAATTTCTCTCGCTTCTTGTTCCTTCCACTGAAGAGGTCAAGATTCACCTGCCATGGTGATTGGCAACGCGTTTACGTTTTATAGGCTACTGGGCGCCGCCATTTTGGAACAATGACGTCACTAATCACGGCACGCGACCCCCACGTGACGCCAAAAATAGGTTACATCTTCCTGGACCCCTCACTGGGTGATCGGCTATATTGAATACATGATACTCTGCGCAAAACATTTTATTTTTAAAGATTCATTCGCTGATAACATGTGCATGAAGTGGGAAACGGATATATCCGTTTCCCGTCCTGTAGGTAATGTTTTGGGAAACGGATATATCCGTTTCCCGACCTAAACGAGTTAATGGAGAGTCCCATTCGTGTGGTCGTTAGGATTTCAAGGAGGTCATTTATGTACAATAAGTAGCAAAAAGGTGAGAGGATATCTCCTTGCCTTGTTCCTTGGCTAATAACAAAGGAGTTTGACAGACATCCGTTGTAACGAACTTGGCTTGTGATGTCACTGCATATGCACTGTAACATGCAAATGGCTTTTCTTGAAAAACCAAGGCGAAGAAACTTGAATAACAGTCCGGTGTGCCATACTTTGTCGAAAGCTTTTTTAGAGTCTAAAAATGCAACATAAAGTTTGGAACTGTTTTCATGTGCGTACGATGTGGCCTCTTGAGGGACGAAAGTTGTCATGTTACAGCCTACCCTAGATTGAAATCCATTCTGAAGGTCATGTGGGAATGCAGCCAGTATGTCACTATCCATGAATCGTTTGAAAAGTATGGCTTCAAATATTTTGTATAACACGGGTAGTAATGATATCGCTCGGTAACTGTCCGGGAGAGTTGCAGGTTTAGGTTCTCCCTTGTATAATGGCACGATAATACCCGCTTTTAGCGTCTCTGGAATATATTCAAAATCAAGAAATGCGTTGAACAACTTGCACAAACATAATAACAAGAGATCCGTTCCATGTCGCATGTGTTCGTTGGTTATACCATCATGACCGCTTGCTTTACCAGATTTTAGTTTCCTTATAACATTTTCAATTTCAGCCGAAGTTATGGGAATTCCAAACAAAGGACATGTATTATGCCCGCTTTTCAAACATTCAGATACTTCCCTCTCTACATAGGCTTAAAATAACGTGTCTTCGTGTGCTGGAGAACTGTACAGGTCTTCGAAATATGCGGCCCAGCCAGAAAGAATGTCAGCATGGTTCCTACAGACCTGACCGCTGAATTCCATAGCAGAACAGATTGCCGGTGATGCTCCTTGTTGTGGTCGCAATGAACGCCAGAATAACTTATGGTTGTTTCTTGCATGTGACTCAAGTGTGTAGCTTAAGTTTCCTTGATAATTTCGAACTGCATGCCTATGTACCCGCCTAAAATCACGCTTTGCTTGCTTGTGATCCACATACGTCCGTTTGCATGCGCTACGTGGCTTGTCGTCTTCTGACCACGCACGATACATGGAAATTGAGTGTTTTTTAAGATTATCTAGTTCGGAATTCCAATAGGGCTTTCTGTGTTGCTGGAACGGCAGAAGATGCAGCTGCATGCAATACGTCTACAATGTCGTCATAGAAAAATGCGATATCGTGCTTGGAATGGATCACACGATTACACAGATCAGCGCATCTCACACCCAAAGTGCTTTTATACAAAATTGAGTCCATACGGCTCCACAAGTAAGCTATTTTTGTTTGTGCTGGCTGAATATTATTAGAAATGTCCGGGAGTGTCATCTTGCATGTTACTGGCATATGATTCGAAGTATTGATTGCATTGTCAGACAGAATCCAGCTGTTTTTTATTAAGTCTCTATCACGCGAAGACACCAAAATATGATCAATGAGAGAGGGCTTGTTTATTAAACAATATGGTATGTGAGAGTATTCATTACCGCCGCACGCGTTGTTTGCTGTTGTGGAAATCAGTTCACAATTATCCAAAAACTGAAGAAATAATTCGGAACGATCATTGAGATCAATGGACGCAGTGTTTAACGACCCTTTCGGTATGTGAGCGTTAAAGTCCCCCATTATGATCACACTTCCTTCTGCGGAGTACATCGCACATAGTTCCACTAAAGATTCGAGGCATTCACTAAAATAGTCATCTCCGTGATTTGTGTTAGGGAGGTAGACTTGAATAATTGTCAGAATGTGTTTGTCCATTATCAACTGGACACCAATGAATCTATTCTCGTCGATACTGATTGCTGTGCATTTATGTTGAAGGGAATTGTGAATAAGTAATCCAACACCGTCTCTTGTGAACTTTCCACCTGTTTTTGTTTTAATTACAGTTCCTGGCTTGGCTGTGTATATATATTTGTCACTTAAAGTGTGTAAAAAACACAAGTTTTCTGAGTCTAGCCAGTGTTCTGATACGCCAACAATTTGATAGCTCTCACGTTTAAGAATGTTAGATAAATATGAAGCGCTACCTTTTATCCCTGTGGCATTCCACGTGAAAATTCCAATTTCAGAAATTGTAACCATGGATAGTATTTTAACGAGCGCGTTTGTGCCGTGTGCGACAGTAGGCACCTATTGGCCAAAAACCAGTGTCTATTAATGGATAACTGTGGTCCTTAATTACATTGAGTTGTGCACAGACCATACCCGTGCGCGCACTTGTCATCAGTTTGAGGTAAGTCGGAACCACACCGCGGTCAGTTAGGTATCTACTAATTGTATCTCTGTTGGTTCCGGGCACGATACAACCGACGTAGTAGCGTTGACTTTGTTTGAGCATATTATAGTCAGAATTGTGTGTTGCTTTATTGTGGGAATAATTGTCTTTCGTGCCATTTGCTTGTGAGGTGGGTATCATCGTCGCATGACATTGATCATTCAATATTACAGATGGGATTGTTCTGGGAGGTGTGTGAGAGTTATTTACATGCAAGCCTTGTGGTCGAACTTGTGTGTCAACAGTCGAAACTCTGGGTTGTTGATTTATAAATGCATTGTTCGTTGCATAACACTGGTCGTTCCTGAGTATAGTTGGTATAGGCATATAACACATCTGAAGACGATGCCACTCTGGCTCACTGCTTACATCTCTGGGTTGTGGAACATTCATTGCTTGACCAGGAATTGCCTGTTGTTGTCGATGACACAACGCATTTTGCGACGAATAAACACGCGCACTTAGTACAGGACAACTCTGCATTCGAGGCGTTGTGGGTCTAGATGAAAAAACAGTATTTGTATGTGATGTTCCGATAGAATAAGAACGAGCTATAGTATACATCGGAACGCCAGACGAGTCACACGGGTGTGGTGTAGATTCGCGAACAATCTGAGAAGACGTCTGTGGTGACACATGGTCAGTTACAATAACGCTTGATGTAACTGTGGGAGAGAGATTTGCTGGTTGAATCTCTGTTACGGTATAGGATAAGTTTCGTCGATTGCGCGGCTGGAAACTTGTGACATTTTGACTATCTGACACACTATTTAGGTCCCCGTTAGACGAGACCAACTTTTCATTGGTATTTACTTGATAAATTAACTAAATAAAAAATTGCTGGGTATTGAATCTAACAGAACATGCAAATAATTTATAATTGTTTCTAATGATAGCGTCATAAATGGTATACGTTAGTTTCAAAGCATGTAAGAAAATAATAATATATACCCAATAAGTTGGTGCACAACTTCATAGTGAAACATCACCAATACATGTAAATGTAAAACGTCTATGTGTTTATTGCTTGCTTATTATTGTTGTTTCAGTCGTTTCTTGTTTCCATGTTATGTAGGATGTTTTTATTCAATCAAATTTGATATTTTAATTTGATTTATTTCATTATATATTCCTATGCGATCAAACTGGTTGGAAACTAACAATTGTAATCAGATGTAATCAAAAAGTAATCGATTACATTTACTAAAGTAAATGTGATCGTAATCGATTACATTGGAAAAAAGTAATCAGTAATCGTAATCGTAATCATTAAATCAAAAGTAATTGTAATCGTAATCGATGTAATCGTAATCGATGTAATCGTAATCGATGTAATCGTAATCGATTACATTGGCATGTAATCGCCCCAACCCTGCTGGGTGACAAGCAATTTTAAGCCGGACGAATAACCCAACTGGAATGGATTTTGCGCTGCATGAATACAAGCATAACTTGTCATAAGAAATATAATATGTATATTTCCGCGGAGCATAATCTTATGTACAGGAACACTCGATGCATGTCTGGATTTGATTGGTCAACGTTTCCCCAGGCGGGAATCTCTAGCAGATTTTATTGCACCCTGGTGTAAATTTACGACAATTTGATTCACAGAAATGATAACACATTGTGCCATAGGAATATGGTATTTTTACAGTGTGTGATCACCCTATCGGAGTGTTTCACGTCACTTTAATTGATGAGTTTGATAATCAGTTGACTAATTAAATACAGGTGTAAATACAGGAGACAGACATCATTAATTCCTCGGTGGGCGACTATTATCGTCCCAAAGTTTATTTGTAATAGAGATTTGCGAAAGAGTCATAAGAGCAAATATGACCAGGGATGGAAGCCGAGGGTGGCAGCGGGAACATTTTCAAGCGATATCCTGTCTTGTTTGAGAGCCGAACAACATCTTCAGTTCACTTTCGCCCAACCAGCTGGCTTCCACAAAACTTATATATATCGTATCGTTACCACCAGTTTGCACTTCCAAGTATAATACCGACAGTATGGTAGCTTGTTCCACGTACATGTTCATAATTGATTTCTACAATAGAGTTTTCTCTCACAGCATTACACTAAACTCCATCTAGCGATGTCTATTAATTAATTTAAATCGTTTTCTCGATTGAAAAATAGTTGCGAGAATCCATAGTTTCCGACTATTGGGGACTAATTATTCATAATTCCTTCCAGGTTTCATGAATGCACCACATCATAATTCGGTTAAATCCTTCAAATGTCTCTAATTAGGGACCGAAGTCGGATTAAATGCACACCCATCCCCCGATACTTCGCAATACGACCATTCGTCTACATTCGAACTGAGACATAATTCAGCATTGTTACCCTCCTCCATATTTTAATGCCTTCTGATTAGCCGACGTGCCGGATGATGTTATGTTGCAAGAATATCTCCAAGCACACACACAATGCAGCAACTCAGCTATTTCCCTACGACATACTAAAATCATAAATCTTATATACCCCACGGATTCGCAGAAAAACACCAGTTGTGGTGTTTGCTAATTTGCACATAATTAGTGAACACTAATATTCGAACTTTCAAGTTGGTACTTTTATCGGACAAGTGCTATTGTTATCCTTCATCCCATTTTCCTCTCTTCTGATTGGCTGAGAGTGCGTCATATGGCGGGCGATAAATCACCATATTACCCTGAGGGTATTGACCACTCAGCTGTTACCAGCAAACAGAGAACTACGAAGAACTCACCACGCAGAGATTCTCTGACAGCTCTCTGATAATTTCGAAAAACACTGTTTTTATAAACCCCACTGTTTCATAACAACCGCGAACTGTGGTGTTTGCTAATTTGCATAATTGTGTGTTTTTTTATTTGCTATTAAAGCACGCTATGTATAAATGGTGTTATCAGAGACACATATCTGTTATAAGGTGTAATATTCCTATTGGACCTTTTTATATCAATAATAAAGACCGTGGGACAAATAGATAAACCTTATTATGCAGTTTGGTATTTGCTGCAGACAATTGCACATACGATGTGCATACGTTACAACTACGTTTATGTGCTTGATCAAATAGCCACTCTTTGCTGTTTATCAATTGACTATTTCTTTTCTTCAATACATTCCTCAGACTTCAGAGAATACCCGAATGTTGCGTAACAATCTGTGACATATGTCAAATTCTTTTTGCACCACTACAACGTGTTAGTTTCACATTTTAGCAATCTGGAAATGAACACGTCTGTCGGCGTCTTCACGGCCATTAAAATTTGAAACGAAACCGAACATTTCGCTGCATGGCTACTCAAATTCGAAATTGCTTTGCTCCTCTTTCCGTGAACCGATTTCCACCATGCAACCAGCAAACTGACCGGAGAATAGCTGCGCGAATGGCGGGTCTGTTAATTGATCCAGATTATGAATGTTTTTTTTCTAAATAGCGATGATTCCAACATAAAATTATCTTTTCGAACTGGATTAAAGAATATATGCGCGCATTTATGCCTGCTATTAAGGAGGTTCGTGTGTACTCCTTTGCCAGATAACAAAACAGTTATCACCCTTGTGTTCGTGAGAAATAGGGATTTGTCGCCGCTCTCGACCTGGAATGTCACCCTCGGGCCTGGCGGCCCTCGAGCGGGCGACAAATTCCCGTGTCTCACTCAATCGCGGGCGATAACTGTATATTATCTACCTTTTTACATCGAAACATCTGGCTGATTCAATATCTTCATGTCGACATTTGGTGCAAGATTGAACGAGTCGATCCCACTGCACTTATCAGAAATAAACGGTGATTGTCATACGCGTAAAGGCTTGACTACCTTTTAGAGAATAGAAATCATATAGGACGATACGAAGTTACTGAAAATATTCATAATCGTGAAAGAAAGTACTCGTGCGATGCGATGATGCAGTATGGAATCCTATTACGGCCACTTGCTAATGGCGCTTTCGGCGCACTTTTTGTCGCTTTTGGCGCGATGCGCCGAAAGCGCCGAAATCGACAAAAAGTGCGCCGAAAGCGCCATTAGCAAGTGGCCGTAATAGGATTCCATAATGCAGTGCAACATCGTGCGTGTGACTATCAATGACTGTTTTAGAAATCGGATGACAAACCAATCGTTAACTTTCTTCTCGGGAGACAGTGAGATTTGTCAACCGCTCGAGAACGGAATGTCTCCGTCGGAGCTGCGCTCCCCTCAAGACATTCCGTTCTCGAACGGGTGACAAATCCCCATGTCTCCCTCGACAGCGGGCGACAACTGTATAATGTTATCTGTTATATTATTATTTAATAATAATTTCCCCATAGCTCCTATGACACCACAAAATCAGCCTCATAGTATACACACCTAAATGTCGAAAGCAATTAAAGGTACTCAATCCGATTAAGCACCCATAAACTGCTATTTATTTGGCTTCGGGGGTAAAACATATTTGATTCGAGTCGAGGAACCCACACATCAAAGCTCAGAGTGATCAGATATCGATTTTTGAAATTCGTTAATTTCTCGAGATGTGGGACACTAATTTAGTCTGCCTCGTGCTCAAACAGACACATTGCGGGTGTAAGATGGATAACTCTAAAATCAAGTGGTTATTATTGCATTTGTTTTGGTTGAAAAGTTACAAAACGCCAATAGCCTGACCGAGTTACACACAGAGTGAGACAGACGATAGATAGTAAATTTCTTGTAAAATATATATCATGTCTAGTTTGAAAAAAAAATGATTTTTTGTGAATTGTGTAAAATTTATTATTTCTTCACTTGGTGCATGTATAAAGTATGGCAAGCTGATATAACAACCTATCAGTCTACTAATGAAAATTCATGTCGTGTGGCCAGCACAGATAGTAATGACATGTGTTTTGAAAATCATCTGTCCTGGATTAAAACATCACACCTGTCTCCTGTGTTATGAAAGTGTTCTGAACAGTGTACTTCTCTTTTGGGTTGCCAGGAATTCTTTGTGACCACTGCATGAGTTTTCATTTATATGTGACTATATCTTTATCCGTATTATATCTTGTTATTTTGTGTGCTTTATAGCCAGTATTTAAATAAAATGTCGAGCGACATCACTAACAGATTACATGATCAACTAGAACGATTTCCGGCACTAAATCATGGTTCCTTGATCAGAAAACCGACAGTCGCCAGTGACAGCAAGGGACGATATTTACAGCAACATTGTGAAAACTCAAATGAACAAAATATATTAGTTCTACATATGCGATCGGATGGTTCGGTATCAGAATGTATTCAAGTCCTTGAATGCCGTTGATAGAACGCTAGGTTAATCGAGCGAGTGTTTAATCAAGTGGAGACTAACGAAGAAGTTGAGTCCAAACAATAGGATTATGACAAAGCGTCGACGCGTATCGTATTACAACAAGGCCCACGAGGGGGCGATCTATCTATGTATACGTAGTACTTACTTCTTTTATGATATCATTTCATAAATTGATGCGAGCTTTCAGTGATGTATATCAGTGTATGCACATGCGGGGGTGCGGGTCCCACCCATTCACAGCCAACTCATTCGGCATTAAATGACAAGTATATATAGTTAGCGTAGGCTATGTATCCGATGAATATCACATAGTTTTATTCGGGTTTGAACTAGTCATGCTCGCCCAGCGTCGATCACCTCGCCTGGCGCGCTTGAGCAGCCCATCAAAATGTCCTGGCATTTAAAGATGCGCTTAATAGTATCCACATATATGATAGATGCTATATGAAATTAAATGATTTAATTATCAAATTGAATACATTTTAGACAGATCTAAACTGAATACGGTAATTAATAACATGTATATATTGTGCGAGATGATGTACACGTGTATATATTAATGGCATATAATTATGTAATTTGTCTAAAAAATTATTATATATAGATGTTACAGACAATAAATATGATGGTGATGATGTTTTGTGACGATTCAAAACAAACTTATTCCGAATACGCTAAACTGCATGATAGAACCGAGTATATATAGCTTACCGAATGACAGCACATAGCGCATGTGAAAGAGGGCCCTTAGCCCAGTACACACATTTGTTATATCGAGACGAAATGCTGTCAATAATCAGAACTAGGATATTCAAAGACACTGGACTCGCCTTCCTCTTGTTATGGCAGCGTGTATAATGGCATAGATTATTGATTATAGTCATAACATTTCAAATGGACCTTCTGTTTGCAGGCAAATGCATTAATAGCATGCATGTCTGTTAGCTCAGTGCTGTGCGCGATTATAGTAACGGCTTCTTTATGGATACAGATTATCACCGATCTTAATGGTGATATAACTAGATAATTTATATAAGTATATATTTTGAAGTTGAATCTGACTCAAGAAAGATGTGTGCAGCGCTCATTATTATATCCGTAGCATTCCTTACAAAGGTGCAATTGGTTAGTTGCTTGTTCGACGGAGATAGTTCCAATGGAACCAACATTGCCAGTGTTTTATGCGCTTTTCATATCCCGAATGTATTCCGCTGTGAAAATGCATGCACGAGAGAAATCAGTTGCGCGTCGATAGCATTCAATATTGGCGAACGGAAGTGTTTTCTGATGGAAAATGACACTGATTCGGCAGGTTATCTACCGAACATCCATAAATGGGTCACCAGGAACGTAAAACCGGTGAGTGAGAAAATCGGCATAACTGCTGCTCGCTTGGTTTAGCAATTTATACATTAAATTTGCAAATGTGATGTAGCAATGTTGTAATATTTATATATGGGAGATGCTGTGCTTTCGAATGATTTATGACATGCGTTGTTTGTTGTGCAGAAATCGAGAAAATTGTGTTTATATCGTGTGTATATATCTATATGTTCATCATGTTTCTTTTTTGGGGGGAAATATTATAGCACCTATGTTGCATACGAATACACAATTTGAGTATCCAAGAACGTATACTGCTTGACTATTCCGAGTAACAGGAACGAACCGAGCACAGGAGCGGAACCAGAAACCGCTTCCGAGGAACAAGTGACCACTGTTTTGAGAAAAACTTTTCAGTATACATTCTTGGTTTCTCAAATTGCGTATTCATATGCAACATTGGTGCTATAATATTTCCCCCCAAAAAAAAGAAACATAAATCTGTTGATGGACATATACAAAGTTAATTCCAAGTCGCTAATTAGACTCTGTTTTTATGAAATATCATGACGGTGACCCGGGACGTGGTCCCAAATGTCAAATTTTCCTACAGTCGGAAATTTCATCGCTGTCACAACACAACATCAGATGGAAAATGCAGACAAAATATGAGCTGAAATTGTTCTGATGATCTGGTCTTCCAATCAGTATATGTTTTAGTGTGAATTTGTTTGTTTTGACACAAATATTAGAATAATTTCCAACTTTCGGTAAATATTTGGACTTAAATGCCATTTGTTTTGAAAATATGCAGCCATATATACGGAGTGTCAGGTCGGACTTGGGAATTTGAGTCTGGTTCATCTTTGTGCTGTTGGAGATTCTAAGTTTCACACTCCAACCCCGATAAAAACCAGTATTACGAAAGATGTCGGAATAAATTTAGACTATCATCGAAATCGTGGCTGTAAAATAGTATAGTTTTACTCAGTCTGGCATTGCATATCTATTGACGTTGACCCAAACCAGGTGCATATTTTACAATTTTCAAGCGTGCACTGAACTGATCCTTACAACATTCATTTGATGCTCATCACATATAACAAATTACGTCACGATTGTATCAACCTGTGAATTCTTGTTTCACAAAATGTGCCTACATTGAGCGACATAAATTCCGTTACTTATTTCCTTATTCTTTATATGGCAAAGTTGTGGGATTGTTGCAAATTGTTGCTAAGACACCAGATAGAATTTTGAAGCTTACATTGAGGATAGATATTGGTCGCCAATTAGACAATAATCGCTTCGGTTTATTATCTTTCGGGATTAAAGCGAGTACGCCATCCTTTTGTGTGAGAGAGAGCTCACATTTTGATAGATCATAGTTCAGGGATCTAACAAGATACTCTCCTAGTTTATTACAGAACCAGAAGAAATTTACACTGATACCATCTGAACCAGGGGCCTTATTATTTTTCATACCCCTAAGATATGACTGTGCTTCTAAAATTGAGATTGATTCATCAAATCGTTTTTCTATTGTGGCTGGTATTTTTTTTTTATTTCATTCTTTCAAATCATTTTGAGTAATAATCTAATTTTTCTGACAATATAAGTCGTTATAGAAGTTGCTTGCTTCGTTTAAGATGTCCTTTTCGTTAAAAATAATCTTACCATCTGAAGTTTCTACTTGTACAATAAGTGCTTTATTCGGATAATGTCTCTATTCCATGTTGATAAAATATTTGCTTGGTTTTCACCTTCCTCTATCCATAATGCTCATGATCACACCCACATGGATTCTAATTTTGATCTCCTGATTTCTTCAAGTTGTCTTTTAAGTTGTGATACAAACAAAATCGTATTTTTCTTCTGTCTTCTGTTTCGCCTCGTATTTTCATAATAGTTTCAAATAAGAGTTGATCATTTATATTGAAATTTATTTATGTTAAAGGAATATTGTAAAATAATTTTATCAATAAATTTTATTAATAATAATAATGTATTCCGTGTTCTTCAGGCGGGAATTATTAAGTCTCCAAAATCATTGAGTTTCATTTCGAGCATTACCATGGAATGGTCGGTGCGATAACCTGGATTAATGTTGGTTCTGCTAATCAAAGAAGTTATGTAATCCGTAACAAGAAAATAGTCTAGCCTAGCTTGTTTTTGCTGGATTCTTTCTCCGCCATGTATATCTGTGGACATCCGAGTTGTCTACACTGTTAGAAAAAATACCGCGGCTTTAACGGTCTGAGACTGAGTTCCACGTTATAAAACCGTTTAAGTAACTGGCAGACTGTAACCAGTAACTGTCAGACCGTTGTATTTTTTACGGTTCATCACCATTTAATTAATATAAAAACCGTATTTTCCAGGGGTTAACACCAATTTTTTGCTCTTAATTTGCTAATTTACCATAGAATTAGTCAGGTTCCCATGGTGACAATATCACACTGTCCAATCGACTCGCGGAATACCAGTGTGAACGTCATAATACCAGTGTTGTACAGGAGAATACCAGTGTTTTTAAGCGATATGATGGTACCATAATTAGAACTGGACGGCTAAATAACATGACAAAAGACAATGGAAAGGTATGAGCGATCCATTTTACATTTACCCAGTGGAGAGGTCACCTGGTGATGTTCAGTTCGACTCTTGGTGATCTGGCCTTTGTTTAAAGCAGAAAAATAGGGTCTACAAACACGTAGGGTGGAGGTCAAATTTGCCCTAATCGGTATTCTAGTGCGTTTTGTTTAATTTAGTAGAGGCTCTTATGTCCATTTTTTGGCTCCCGTGTGCATTTTGTGAAGAAATATAGCCACTATGCTCATGATGTTGCTTGATATCTCGGGCACCAGAAAACAAATGTTAGACACCTGGGGGTCGCGACTGGGTGAATTTGTGACGTCATCAAAATGGCCGCCACCCAAAATTTCAGAGTAGACACTGAATCAGTTTGATTAATGGCTAGTAGTGAATTTATGGTAGGAAATATAATATTTCTCTACTGTTGTGATACTATGATAACTGGCTTCACTTTGACAGAAAAATTGACCACATTTAACTAAGATGGCCGCCAAAATGGCGACCGAAGTTCGGGAAAATGATGAATTTTCACACATGTCTCTAAAACATTCACGGTTGTTTGAAATCGGTGGCTAATAGCAACTTAATTTTAAATACATTCGAATACCTAACCATTTGAACATGATAATATGTCATACTTTGGGTCTTATTCCAACAAAATGTCGTAAAAATGTGAATTAATAAATATGCTATGAAATTTTACTAAATATCGATTTTGTAATTCGAGCCAGAAAATAGCCGAATTTGATGACAAACATTTGCAACAGGTTTAAACATATAGATTGCCATATAATTACAACCAAAAAAGTGCATATGTATTCAAGATGGCGACCAAAATGGTTGCCAAAATTGATAAATCACTAAAATTTGTATAATGTTCTTTGATATCACTCCTACTGTGCGATTTAGTGAATATAGGTGAATATATTTGCTCCGTATTGGCGTAATAACATGGAGATATGAAACAATATGAATATTTTGTGAACAATGGCTGTTTATACTCAAGAATTCGAGAGAATGAAACGACGAAAATGAGATGAAATCATCAAAATGGCAACCATGAACAATTTCAGAGTTGGAATTGAGTCTGGGGGGAATTTAGATAGTGAAATGATTATGTTTCGCGACCAATAATACCATTGGATCACACTTCCCCTTGACGGTGCAATTTGGACCTCAAAATCCAAGATGGCTCCCAAAACGGCGACCGAAATTCTAATAATTGATGATTTTTCACACTCGCCTCTTAAATTATTCACAGCGGTTTGAAATAGGTGGCTAATGGCAACCTTATTTTGAATAAATTATACTATGAATCATTCGACAACCATGATATGTTAGATTAACATATTATTATCCATATGAATCTAAATTCAGTATGGTGACTCAGATGGTTACCAAAATAGAGAAATCATCCAAATTTGCTAGTTTTCATTGATAACGCTCCTAAGGTGTGTTTCAGTATCTACTGGTAAACACATTTGTTCCCCTGTTGACAAAAGTGCCAGAAATGCTGATACAATCTGATACAATATGAATATTTTGCGAACAGTAGCTGCTTATATCCGAGATTTCATGAGAATGGAAACAGAAACCATGAAAAGTAGATAAATTCATCTGATGTTGACCTATTTGAAAATATCCAAATCTGAATATATGCTGATTACATCCATCATTACATGTACATCGGAAATGTCCTGATTGGGTGACTCGACTGGAGAAAAATCCCTACCTCAACAATAAGGCTGTCGGTATTGATATCTCCCCATTATGGGGTTTGGATAAGAATTTTTCACTTGACTCCTGTATTGCTCATGTAATGCCATCATACTAAGTCAATTCTACCGAAATTCAGCTGCTCACGGACATTAATTGAATGGACATCACACAATGCTGTACCCAAAAAACAGTAGCGGCATATAATGCGTTGACGTTACAGACATCTTCCATGTTAACAAGCTTAATAATTAGTGTATACTAAGTCAAAATATAAGAATAGGAGCTAATATTTGTGTGATTTGTTCTTATTAATATACATGTACGAAAACACAGGGTATACTTTTGTGAAACTGAGAAAATTTATAATTGCTCGTCCTTGAATAACATCTAGTTCAAATTGTGTGTGCATCAGGTGATTATATGACAGTAATGGCTTTGTCGCAGACTACCAAACGAGAGCGTTCAGATGTGCGCTCTATGTGTCTTCTGCGAAAGAATCGCATTGGCGGATTTCTACCAGACCTCTGCTTATTACATGCGATCTATAGAGACTAGAGATAAATTATATTCAGGTTCGTACCAAAACAGAAACTGACGTGGAGCTCTGGACAGCTCATAGGTCAACTCACTGACTCCACACCTAAGATTTCCGAAAGTGTGGCTGATATTTATCGAGCTAGGATAGGAAGATTGCCTCATATAATGAGTTCAATTGGTATACATGTGTATTTGAGTTCCACAGAGATAGTTTTCTGGATATCGCATATACAGCAAGTTCGTTCCGTGTATGATCCCCATCTTCCTATCCTGTGCAGAACTTATGCACTCATCAAGTTTATATTAGATACACCCATGTCATATTTGTCACATGTGTTATCGAAGTTCTTTCATGCTTGCGTTATGCGGTCTCATCAAAATGTCATACAAGAAACATATTCACACCAAATTTTCTTTAAATGCCTGCATTTCTGTAATTGTATCGGCTATCGGCAAATGTTCCAGATGAAATTGTTGATAATTTCTCGCACCAATGCACAGTTCGACTTGGCTGTAGAGGCAATTCAACTCACCGACATGTTGAGGTACATGTATTATCATTGGGTGGAAAGTTTGTAGTATTCTTTCCGGATGTTTTATACAGGAACATATGATATCCCACTACAATGAAATCAGGTCTGCAGAAAACTCAGATCGTTAAACGTTGAAATCTTATACCTTCCTGAGCAATAGCTGAAGTCAATTTCAGTTATGGACTCTTCAAATAGCTAATAATCCACAATCTTCTCTCAATTCAAGCATAACATTGTTATCTATTATTTCCAAATTTTACGCTTGTAATTGGCCTACCTGTGGATCCGACTATTATGGTTGTACGGTTTGCCAGCAAATTCTATAAACTACATTTGTTCGATGGACAATTAAATCATTTCGTTCGAGATTGCGGCGTTTCTGTGATTCGAAGATCTTTACTTTCTGTGAACTAACAGTTGATGTATAATGCTAATGAATGTCCCCATGTTAACGTTTTGCAAGAAATCTTAATAAACGTTCCATTAAATGATCTTGATGACCCGTCACTGTATTCATTACTTCGATGCACCATCATATGGCATGGACCAAAGATGAGCTTCTGGTGTTTCGATGAGGTATTTAATCACTAAATATCCAGGCACTAGGCATAGGCATTTTGATTTCACGATATTTTTTCTTTGACAACCAGGAAGAAGTTGGGGAGCCGTTATTGTCATTTGCTGGACTCGACATGGAAAATGACAAACCTTAGGCTATGTTTGCCCGATACTGATGTTTTGACATATTCTAAAATAAACTGAAAAGCATTAACTCGGTTATGTGCACAGTTCTGTTAGACTACATCGAAGTGAATATGCAATGCATCTGCTATGAGGTCAGCGGCCGTATTGAAATTTATTTATTAAATCTGTATTATGGACTCTCCATTCCACAACCGAAGCAAACATTCCATATGGAGTCTCTGATATGCAGTCGGAGAGTTTTGTGGTGAGCTCTGATAGCTTGCTAGATGAATTTGTAATTCAACTGTAGTTGCTGGTGTGAGTTGGTTGTAGATAGACTACCATCACTGTGACCATCTATATGACGAAGTAACAAGAGTGGTACATGTGCTGACTCACGTCTTGAGAAGTGTGACAATGTCTCAACTATTCAAACGAATTTCGGGTGATGAAACACAGATATGCCAAAAACAAGAAACTGAACAATGCAATCTCCCCTTATTGTATCTTATTAGACACAACTGTTTCATAATTAGATACGAAATAATGTTTGCACTAACATGTAATGCCTGTGTATTTCTAAGTTGAGCAATTATATATCCCGGTGGCAGTATGATAGCAATGCAACTTCGACTTCGATGAAGTCAATGTGTGATATTGTTCCTGAATCTTCTAAATTTTTGTGGCCGGGCGAAAGTGGTCAACAATTCATCAAAAATAGGCAACGAATAAATTAGATCTGTATTATGACTGCAGGGATTATTTTGCGTTCGAGTACTCGTTATGCTCTTATAATGATACAGTCAGCACATATCCGGTTTCACGTCCTTCTCAGGAAACGGGCAGGATCGTTTAAATTATATTGGGAAATTTCATGTTAGGTTTCTAAGAGTCCATTCTGATATATTCTGGATTATAAACAAACTATGTTTGGTCAAACATAGTCACAATATACCTTAACATGATAGTATCTAATTTAGATTGGGCGGATATATCCACCTTCTTTGCTAAATGCCGTTTGAGAATATAAATATTTGTCACATTTTATAACTGTGAGTTTTGGCGGCCATTCTGGCGAACATCTTGGTCAAATAGATCAATGTCGAGTGTAATCGAATGACACTAACGATATTTAAAACTGTGTACACTTTTGTTTGTTTTATTATGCCTATTTCTGTCCAATGTTAATCTAGAACCTCGAGAAGCAAGTTTATCTGTGAAATTACATAGCACATTATTTAATTTGCATTTTTCGGAGTATGGAAAACAATTAGACACAAACAAATTTACAGCATAATATGTTTTCCAAAGTATTTGGTGTCATAACTGATAAAAACAAAGACAAGTCCTACTCGCCACAGTTTACAAATAACCGAAAATGATGTAAGGGGCATGTGTAACAATTCAACACATTTCTATATTTCGGTCGCCATTTTGACAACCATCTTGTTTTTTAATCAATCTTGTTCTTTCAAAAGGAAGCTTGGTGCAATTTTATCATTGCCGTAGAAATATCTTTCATTTTATGTGTTACATTTTCTTCCTCACTCAGTGCCCATTCTGAAATTTTGTGTGGCTGCCATGAAGATGATTTGACTTAATTTTCGTGGTATAATTCTGTTGAATTCTAGGGTATAAGCAGCTATATGGTTCACCAAATTTACAAATTATTCCATAAGTCCATGGATTTCCGCGTAAAAAGTAGCACATATTCACATATATTTACTTTTCCCCAACACATGAGTGATATCAATAAAAATTGGACAGATTTTGGTGATTTCTCCATTTTGGCAGCCATCTTGGCCGCCATCTTAAACGAAAATACACTATTTTCAGTGTAACTATATGGCAATTCACATATTTAAAACATTTTTACATTATCCTGATCAAATTCAGTTATTTTCTGTTCAACTCTTGGCTAGAATCACATAATTGAATTTTGGTTAACATCCATAGCACATTTTTGAAATCACATTTTAAAGATAGCTGGCGGGAATGAGATCCGAAATATGACATATTATGTTGTAGAAATGGTTGGATACTGGAATTTATTCAAATTTAGTTCTTTATTCGTTACAAATTTCAAACATCGGTTAATGATTCAAGAGGAAAGTGTGAAAAATAATCAATTTTCGAATTTCGGTCGCCATTTTGGCGGCCATCTTGGTTTATGGTGGCCACCTTTTCTGTCAAATGGAAGTATGGTGTATAAGTTTCACGTCAGTGGTGAGATAATCTAATTTCTATAATAAATTCACAAGTAGATATTAATCAAACTGACTCAGTGCATACTGTGCAATTGTGTATGGCGGCCATCTTGATGGCGTCATAAATCCACCCAGTCGCGACCCCAAGGTATCTAACATTTGTTTTCTGGTGCCAGAGATATCAAGCAACGTCATTGGCATAGTCGCTATATTTCTTCACAAAGTGCACACGGGAGTACATAAGAGCCTCTACTAATTACTGAGCATAACTTGTGGAATTTTTTATAAAATTCCGACAGCGGAATATATTGGAAAAACGTGCCCATCGAAATCACTGGCGTGTATTAGTTGGAAATACACGAAAATAAATCGAAACGAGGGACGGTGATCACAGAAAATGGCACGGCGAACTACCAGTGCATGCCAACGAGGGCTACCAGTGCCAAATTTTCTTTATATGGTAAGTTATATCGGGTATATGTCGATAAACGCTTCATACAGAGCACCGGGCACCCGAAATGCCTCACCTTTCCCAAAATAACGACAAAGTTGATATAGAAGGGTAAATATGTGGATCTATAATAGGAAAGTACGAAACTTCAACTATATACGTCGATACTCAAAGTTAATATAAAATATAGAACAAATTTCATGATGTCCAGGTCAGAATATGGCGATTTTGTAGAATTGTTCTTAAAACTATTGGGATACGTCAGTTTAAAGACATATTGTGTACTTATTCGGGTGCGTGAAACTGATAAGTTAGCATTAATGTGCTATGCCAACTGGAGGGATGTAGCATTCTACTAACATAACCGAAACTTCAAGCAAATCAACCGTACCGCTCCATAGAAAACATTGTCAGAACTACGCTAAATTGTAAATATTTACTACTCGATTCGGGACGCATCTATCGGCGATAAACTAACGAAAATGATTTCGTCGTCGACAGTCACTGCATTTAATTAATATATAAGAATGACGATATGTGTTGTCAATATACATATAATATTTGTAAACATAACTACTTTGAACAAGATTGTTCTCCATTTCTATTTTATCACCCTACCGGGGTGTTTCATATCACTTTAAATGCAATTTTCCGAACTTGTACAGTAGCTGAACAATTACATTATAAAATGCCAAAATCTGTTTGGCCTAATGGTGAGTGGCGAATAAATCAATTGCTTTAAATATAATCCGTGGTGATTGGTTGCGACAGCTATCAGTTATGTTGCCTTGTTTATATGTTTATATTGTTTATAAGCAAGTTGATTTTTTCTCCAAAAAGCCTGTATCCTGTTTTCCAGAATGCCGTTGTCTCCGCGGAGTATCTCATTTGCGTCGTTGAATTTAGGGAAAACCACCGAACTGTCTCGATAAATACACGGAATGAAATGTTCTCCATCGGGAATTTTACTTCAGCAATCAGATCGAAAAAAGTTTTTATGTCTTTCAAGTATCCAGTTCCTTTTAAGGCGGTTGTTGCTTTAGCTGGTATTGAATATCCATCGTGCCTTCCTTGTTGAAAAGGCACTCTCCTTGCTGGGATGATCCCGCGGTTATAGATCGCTCTCTTAAAGGGCGACCATGAAAGTTGCTTGCTGAGCACACCTGACTGTGACCCCGGTGTTACTGGCCCAGCCACATCTGGCTCCGCATTTTCACAATCGTGTCCGTTTCCGCTGCATGTCACGTTTTTTTTTTCAAATTTTATTCTTTTCCTCTTGTCCCATGGATTGTCACGCTTTCCTTTTCTGAAAAGAGAAAAATAAAGAGAAAATTAGATATGCATAAAATAAACCCCTAGATATTTATCCATATGCACAGTCATAAAATATATCAATCTATTTGTACACGTATCCACAAGATACGTCCAATCACCACGCAACGATCAACCAAAAATAATCCAGCCAACCATCGACTCGTCAATCACCCACTGATTCATCAGCTCAGCCATCCAACTCATTATCCCATCACTCCAGATCAGAAACATCATATCCATGCATTCAACAATTAATATATTTGACACCAGTCCATCCATCGATATATATATATATATATTTATCACATAATTTGCCCATAAAAGCAGTTTTCATAATTATCGGTAAGTCACACGTTTAATATCAGCGCGTGCGATGACGTCACGCAGCTCTTTAAATGACTTGCGATCGCTGCAGTTTATGATCGTTGTTTTCGGTGAAACTTCGCGTTGCTTCGCGTTTATTTGATCATGTGATAAAAGGTATCTCACACTCGTCCTATTTTATACGTAATTTATCAACCTCGTCCACTAAATTCTATTTGAGCCTCGGTAAATATATATATATATATATATATATATATAAATGCACATTCGTCTACTCGCAGGTCCATCCATATATACATATATACACACATATATATATAACTCATTCATCTTTAGTTAAGACACACAATACATCAAATAATGACACACACAGATCCATGCATGCACACATACGGTAACGCCTTAAAATCGACGAAGAACTCAACATATAGGCAAAGATATGCATGCCCCATAATATCAATTACTTTCTAAATTTTGGGAACAAGTCTACCCCATATATGCAACATTTGCTGGGATAATTAGAAATATCATTCCATTAGAATTAGAACGTCTTCCCTATTTAATGATAGACTTATTTGCATATGTTAAACATTAGTTTAAACTAACTGTTTGAATCCAATTGATATGGAACTAACTCAGTGCCAATACCGAATAAAGGGAAATGTAAACTCTTGTCAACTAAATTGTTACTTTATGTTCCACCAATGTTGAGTATCGCCGTACTTAAAATTTCGAACTTTCATATCTTAGACCCACACATGTACCATTCTAGATCGATTGTGCCCAAATTTGATGAGTGGATGAGACATGCATATAGCTTAAACCGAATCTAAAACGCCCCCCGACATATACCCGATATAACTTACCATATAAAGAAAATTTGGCACTGGTAGCCATCGTTGGCATGCACTGGTAGTTCGCCGTGCCATTTTCTGTGATCACCGCCCCTCGTTTCGATTTATTTTCGTGTATTTCTAACTAATACACGCCAGTGATTTCGATGTGCACGTTTTGCCAATAGATTCCGCTGTCGGAATTTTATAAAAAATTCCGCAAGTTATGCTCAGGAATCAAACAAAATGCACTAGAATACCGATTAGGACCAAATTTGACCTCCACCCTACGAGTTTGTACACCCTATTTTTCTGCTTTAAACGAAGGCCAGATCGCCCAGAGTCGAACTGAACATCACCAGGTTCCACTGGGTAAATACAAAATTGATCGTATATACCTTTCCATTGTCTTTTGTTTTGTTATTTAGCGTCAAGTTCTAATTATGGTATCATCATATCGCTTAAAAACACTGGTATTCTCCTGTACAGCACTGGTATTCTGACGTTCACTCTGGTATTCCGCGAGCCGATTGGACAGTGTGAATATGATTTCCCGGTAGGCATTACGATTCATTTGTGTTTGAATGGTCGAAACTATAGTATTATTCGTAACTGAAAAATACATCGTAGTTCTTATGTTACGATCATAGTTTTGATGAAATGTAAATCCTCAATGCATAAAGTGATAGACAATACTTATGAAACTTTGCAGTTTGCAGAGGATCAAGCTTGTTATCTGCCTCGTAGAATTTAATCCGGAAAAAGGCTGCGCACGCGTAATGTGTTCGCGTTTCAGTAACTATTGTATAACTATGGCTGTAAATAAAAAACGATACTGGTAATAGCTGATAAGCCAACCCATCACTTTTCAGTTATGAGTAATACTAATTTCGACCATTCTAAAACATGAATCGGCATGCCCTTTTAAGCCATAAAAAGAACAAAGCTACATGTTTCACAGTTAAAACTCAAATTTATGTACATGTAAAAGTTAAATGTCTTAATGGCATACATTTGGGTAACATGTAAGGCGTGAAATTGTCCAGTCACAGTTTTTGTTTTAACAGGTGAATCCGTATATATCATGACAATACAGTACCAGTCAGAAGAAGTGGTATTTTTAGGCGCACCTTTATGGCGATATTGAGCGTGCTTAATTTAGAGAAAGGCGTGATTATAGCACAATACCAAAAATCTGTCGCAATTATTATTGCAATATTGAACGCAAAATATTGCGATACTAAGCGCGCTAAATTTCATACAGACCCGATAGTGTTATATTTATATTAGATAAATACTGTGCATATAGTGTACATATAGTGTAGCATTTGAAACTATAATTATATACATATCTAAAACATTGTCTCTATTTATACAATAAACAATATAGAAGAAGCAATAATTTGATTTAAATGTCACAATTTTGAGCGCAAAATGTCGCAATATTAAGTGCAAAATATTGAGATATTAAGCGCAAAATATTGCAATAATATCACAAGCGACATGCTTATAAGCGTTTCCACTTGCAATATTATTGCGATATTGGGCGCGAAAATAGCGCACTTAATATACCACTTCTTTTGACTGGTACTGTATATCAATAACAGCTAGTTGGGGTTGGAACCTTCAAGACAACAGCAGATCCCATAATAACTGTGCGAAATGACTTGGCGACAATTTTCTCCTGCAGTCGCACATTTTCCATGAAATTTTAAAGAATGATGCATCAAACTGTATACTGGTATCACAATACTTAGTATCAATATCAGTGAGTCAGCCAATGAAAGTTTGATAAGAACATCCAACCAATAGTGTACTCTCGGTAAATTGTCGTAATAACTTGACGATAACATGGCGAATGATGACAATGTTTCATATCCACACGTTTCAATGAAAATTGATGAACACGGGATGAATTGTATATATGTGAGCATCCGTCACTGCACGGCGTCAGTTCATTGTTTACGGTGGTGTTGTTGGCATTGAAGCTCTTGTGAATTACACTGGTGCGTACAGTACATGTACATGTATATCCTCTCTTGTAAATGTACATGCTTTGAAAAAATCTAAATTCAGAACACTGTCAACTGGATTGTCAACATTCTATAGTAATAGCTGATCGTTGAGTCGTTGTTGTTATTATTGTCACTATTGGTTGACATCGAAGCTCGCGTTGTGCCTATCTTGTTATACGGTTGTGAAATATGGGGTATAGGAGATAACTAAATTATTGAAGGTGTACACCTTAAATTTTGTAAACTCCTTCTACACATGAAGCTCACCACACCAAGTGACATGGTGTATGGTGAATTGGGTCGATACCCATTGACATTGGACATTAAGGCAAGAGTGATCACATATTGGTCACGACTAGTGAATGGAATCGGGAGTTCATTATGTAGCAACATTTATAAGCTAGCCTTTTCGTTATATGAAGAATCGCCGATAAATCGTCATGGGTAAGTGCAGTCAAAAAGCACCTTGGTGACGCGGATATGACATTTATATGGCATATACAACAACGCGGTATTGACAAAAATAAATTGTTGAATAATTATAGACGAAATTCTAGAGATCAATGTGTCCAAGATTGTAAAGGTAAAGCATATAGGATTCTGAAGTCAACGTTTCGAATGGAATCATTCATTTCACATGCCTCTAACAAAGATATAAGAACTCTGATCCGATTTAGAACGTCGAACCATTATTTGCCAATGGAGACCGGGCGATGGAATAAAACTCCACAGTCTGAGCGCAAATGCACGTTTTGTGAAATGAATGATATTGGTGATGAATACCACGTATTACTTGAATGTCCAGAACTAGCCCTTAACAGAAAAAGGTACATCAAGAAATCTTATTGGAACTTTACCATTTTTCTTTCAAATAGCAAACCAAATATAATTCGAAACTTGTATAAATGTATTTACCACATCAATGAAAGAGCTAATTGCACTCCTGTGTAATTATTATATTGTGTTAATTATTATATTATCTGTGTAATTATTATCTCATCTTGGTCGTCTGAGGTTGCGAGCAATGACATGTTTTGAATCTATGTTTATGCATATTTATATTCTTAAAACCATGTATTTGGTAGAAAAATTAAAATGAATCTGAATCTGTTAATTGTACCTGTATCCTCTCGTGTCAGTAAATGTGCCAGTGTTTTAATACTAAGTCACAACACTGTCAATTTCAACATCAGCACTTAGTCGAATGAAGCCAGACCCCGGATCACTCCATGATTGATTCTCTACTCTCGAATTTAGTGGAAATTGTCAATGATTAAGCCGGTTTTCACAGAATTGAAACTTGTCCGGTTATCAAAGGAATCGAAATCAGACCGTCTTAACAACTGTCCTCAATCGAAAAGGTAACAGTTTCTCAAAAAACAATAGTTTGCTATCAAATACGCAACGATAAATGGCGATGAGTGCTAAAGCGGGAACTTAACCCCGGAATGAGAAAACGTACCATACTCATAAATATACGTACCGATCCGCATTAGTCAGGTTTGAAAATCTAAAAAAGCCTCTAGAAACGAAGGTCCGGGAATTTTTCTTTCAGAAGCTTTTGAGAATTGTTTCTAAATGTATTTTTTATGCTGATTCCAAAAACCAATGTTGGCAAGTTGACAAATTGTTATTTCTGGTCAAAAATGGCCGCCATCAAAACAAAGTCTATCTTTACGTTTGTTGTTATATGTTGCTCTAAGACTTCGAATATTGAGTATTTCCGTACTTTCAAACGAACTGGAACAAGAAGAAGTATACACAGAACATATGTGGTAATTTAAAGTGAACATGTTAGACATTTAACCCCATTTATGCCCAAAAAATGACAAAAAACACAAATTTTATAAATTATTACGGTCTTAAATGGCAGAAAGTGAAATATGCTGGAAACGTATCCTTCAAATGGTATAGACAGTTGTGTCTAAATGTAATTTGTAACCTGATTCCAAAAAACAATGTTGGCAACTCGACAAATAATTATTTCTGACCTAAAATGACAATTCAAAATGGCCGCCATCAGAATAAAGTCTAGATTTTCGTTTACTGTTATATGTTGTTCTAAGACGTTTGAATATTATGCATTTCCGTACTTTCGAACGAATTGTGACAAGAGACACTATACACAGAACATATGTGGTAATCTAAAGTGAACATGTTTGACATTTAACCCACTTTATGGCCAAAAATTAAAAAAAAAAAGGCGAATTTTATAAATTATAGTGGTCTTAAATGGCAGAAAGTGAAATATATCCTTCAAATGGTTTATACAGTTGTGTCTAAATGTAATTTGTAATCTGATTCCAAAAAAACAATGTTGGCAACTCGACAAATAATTATTTCTGACCTAAAATGACAATTCAAAATGGCCGATATAATAATCAGTTAAAAATTCGAAAATCATCAGTAATATTATGAAATTGGTTCATCAACACCCAAATGCGACACAATTTGCCATATTATAACCTAAAATGGTCACATAAAAGCCTTATTTATTATTGCAGTCAGTTCCACAGTTGCAGAGTGGTGTGCAGGGTGACTCTGATTGTCTGCATGTACCCCTTGCTGTTACACACCACTTATTGCCCCCACATTTGATTATTTCGAGACATGACTATGGAATTGGTTCTAGTGACATCATGGTTGGATCTAATCGACCATTTTCTTCTTTCCATCCCATTGTCGAAGGATCCGGTAATGTGTGCACAGGAATGGCTGCTTGTTTCCAAACTAAAACCTGGTAGTTTGTTCTCAAAAGGTGGTAATGAAATGAGTCACTAGTTGGTGGAAACTTTTCAGGAGATTCAGTCCGAGGGAACATCCTGAATCTTGCATTGTTGAGTTTTGCATCGGGAACTCCATACAACTTGCATACAAAATGTTCAGCACTTTCAATTGTTTCAGTGGATATTGCAATATTACCTATACCCTTTAAGAGTTCACAACATTCGAGGTAAATCTTCCATGCGAATCGTTTAGACACCCCATATATGAACCAAGTTGAATCACACACCATTAAAGCATGAAAGCAAGAATATTGTTCAGAGCGTGGCTCGGTATTTGGGTGGCAATATCCCTGATGGGTAAAATTTTAGGGCTTTTGGAAGTTCCAGCCATTATGAACACATCACAATCTGCAGGGAATTTGTTTAGGTAACCAAGCAATACAACTAGAACATCGACGTCCCTACTTACCACAATAACTTGTTTCAGATTGCACCCCATGCTGGCATCAAGTGAATGAAGGATAAGTCTACTGTCAGTCTCGTCGCGATTAGACTCTAACCCTTTCAAGTCTGTTCCGTCTACCGAACAATCTACTCTGCAATCTTCGGGGAACCCCTGCAACAACAACAGAAACACCTTCTGTTTTCGCTTTGGTAACAAGTTCTCGAGACAAGAAACCATTCAAATCGGACTTTACCTATGGCCACAACAAGGGCCTGACCGTCAATGACAATACATGCACGGGAAATGCATGGTGTCATTGTTAGTTTAAACAGTATTTATTCCATGTAATTTCATTATATATACAATTCCAAATATAGGATGAATCAAGATTTCATGGATCGGATCCGACAGCAAGCGTATGTGCTTATATGAGTCGTTTACGTGGATGATTTTCCCCATCCCACCACGCGGCAGCAGCCAATATCAAAGGATGAGTCTTTGTTGGTGTTTTTGTTATCAGGTGTTGATAACGAGCTCGTCGAGAAAGAGATTATATTATATGCACGCGTGGTGGGAAGGGGGTTACGATAGGATATTTCAGTTTTCTTATATAAACGTAGAACTATGGAGGATGGTGGTGTTAGTATGAAAGTAATATTAACTTGAATGTGTTAGTGAGGATACAGAGGTTAGGCGGGATACTTTCTTGATCAAAGCGTCACTAAGCATTGAATTGTTTCCAGTTCGAAGTGTTTTATTTGTCTCGCATAATGCAATTGGAACAGGCACGAGTTCATGTTGGAAAACAGATCGCAGTGTATTACATCGTCTTGTTGTTGCCCTTCATGCCGGCAGGGAAGTCAACTTGCAAACACTGACACCATCTCCCCGTGCAGGTATTGTCATTGACGGTCAGGCCCTTGTTGTGGCCATATATATAGGTAAACCGGAAAAGATAAATACATTTGGAGATTTGGCCGATGTATTCTCAGTGTGCGTGTTGAAGAAGGGCGAAGGCTATGTCTAGATTGATGTGGTGTTCGACAGATACTCGGATAAATCTATCAAGACTGCCACCAGATCGAGAAGAAGTCGCAACGTACCATTGATCCGAAGGACAATAACAAATCGTGATGTTCCCATCCCACAAAATTGCGAAAGTTTCATTTTGTTGTCTGACAACAAGTCCGATTTGAATGGTTTCTTGTCTCGAGAACTTGTTACCAAAGCGAAAACAGAAGGTGTTAATGTTGTTGTTGCAGGGGGGTTCCCAGAAGATTGCAGAGTAGATAGATTGTTCGGTAGATGGAACAGACTTGAATGGGTTAGAGTCTAATCACGAATAGGCTGGCACTAGACTTATCCTTCATTCACTTGATACCAGCATGGGGTGCAATCTGAAACAAGTTATTGTGGTAAGTCGGGAGGTCGATGTTCTATTGGTATTGCTTGGTTACCTAGACAAAGTTCCTGCAGATTGTGATGTGTTCATGATGGCTGGAACGTCCAAAAGCTCTGAAATTATACCCATCAGGGATGTTGCCACCCAAATACCGAGCGACGCTCTGAACTATATTCTTGCACTTCATGCTTTAATGGGGTGTGATTCAACTTCGGTCATATATGGGGTGTCTAAACGATCTGCATGGAAGATTTACCTCGAATGTTGTGAACTCTTAATGGGGATAGGTAATATTGCAATATCCACTGAAACAATTGAAAGTGCTGAAGATTTTGTATGCAAGTTGTATGTAGTTCCCGATGCAAAACTCAACAATGCAAGATTAAGGATGTTCCCTCGGACTGAATCTCCCGAAAAGCTTCCACCAACAAGTGACTCATTTCATTACCGGTTCCACCTTTTGAGAACAAACTACCAGGTTTTAGTTTGGAAACAAGCGACCAATCATGTGCACACATTACCGGGTCCGTCGACAAAGGGATGGAAAGAAGACAATGGTCGATTAGATCCAACCATGATGTCACTAGAACCCATTCCAAAATCATGTCTCGAAATAATCAAAAGTGGGTGCAAGAAGGGGTGTGTAACAGCAAGGTGTACATGCAGAAAATCCGAGTTACCCTGCACACCACTCTGCAATTGTGGAACTGACTGCAATAATAAATCAGGATTTTTTGTGACAATGTTTGGCTATATGATTGCAAATTGTGTCGCATTGGGCATTGATGAACCTATTTCATAATATTACTGATGATTTTCGAATTTTAACTGATTATTATATCGGCCATTTTGAATTGTCATTTTAGGTTAGAAATAATTATTTGTCGAGTTGCCAACATTGTTTTTTGGAATCAGATTACCAATTATATTTAGACACAACTGTCTAAACCATTTGAAGGATATATTTCCGGAATACTTCACTTTCTGCCATTTAAGACGGCAATAATTTATAAAATTCGCGTTTTTTGTCATTTTTGGCCATAAAGTGGGTTGAATGTCAAACATGTTCACTTTAAATTACCACATATGTTCTGTGTATCGTGTCTCTTGTCACAATTCGTTCGAAAGTACGGAAATGCATAATATTCAAACGTCTTAGAACAACATATAACAGTAAACGAAAATATAGACTTTATTCTGATGGCGGCCATTTTGAATTGTCATTTTAGGTCAAAAATAATTATTTGTCGAGTTGCCAACATTGTTTTCTGGAATCAGAATACAAATGACATTTAGACACAACTGTCTAAACCATTTGAATGATATATTTCCGGCATACTTCACTTTCTGCCATTTAAGACCGCAACAATTTATAAAATTCGCGTTTTTTTTGTCATTTTTGGGCATAAATTGGGTTAAATGTCAAACTTGTTCACTTTAAATTACCACATATGTCTGTGTATAGTGTCTCTTGTCACAATTCGTTCGAAATTACGGAACTGCATAATATTCAAAAGTCTTAGAACAACATATAAGAGTAAACGAAAATCTAGACTTTGTTCTGATGGCGGCCATTTTGAATTGTCATTTTAGGTCAGAAATAATAATGTGTCGACTTGCCAACATTGGTTTTTGAAATCAGCATAGAAAATACATTTAGAAACAATTCTCAAAAGCTTCTGAAAGAAAAATGCCCGCACCTTTCACTTTTATTTCATTTCGAACCTGACTACATAACACAGAATGAATGCCGGATTAATAATACATATTAAATATCAGCAGAGTAATATTCAGTCATACTGTATGGAGTCATTGCCGTATATAATATGGTCGCCGATAAATATACTATTGAATTTTGACGCCATGACTTTGAATAACGAAAATATTTAATTTAGACAATTTTCATGGGAACATAAAATAACGGTAAAAAACGTCAAACTGATGAAACGGTATGGGACCGTCGATTATGACGGCCCGAAACCGTCGAACCGACAGTAATTTCTAACAGTGTAGACGCCAAACGTCGTTGAGCCAATTATCGTTCATCGCCGTAATAAGTCTCTTATGAGCCAATGGAATGTTAGAACGTACATAATTAAAGGTGTCCATGTCTTGATCTAGGGCGATATTTAAAACTCGATGATGTGATCATTACAGTGCCATCAAACATGGCGACAGAATGCGTAACGTGGTGGATAATACGCGAACATAGACTGTTATTAATATTGAACCGAGATAAATGTGAAAATATAAAGCAAACAAACTGAGCTGGTTGGGTGCAACGATTTCTGAAAGAGGCGTAGAAAGAAGCGTAGAAATGTCCGATGAAACATTTCTACATTTAATGGACTTATTACCTCTGACAAACCTTGCAACACTGCATTGACTTGGAATTATTCAATATTATGCTAACTTGGTGCATGATTTCGCATCGGAATTTGAATCTCTGAGAACTTTGTGTCGAACTGAAAAATAAAATTTCCGAGATAGTTTTTAAATCAAGATTTTGAAAAACTAAATCCGTTATAACATCCACCTGGTTGCCCCGAGTCACAATATCAAAAGTTCTTGACATCGGTTCCGTTCGGGAGCCTTTATTCAGCATCGGAGGGGCGCACCTTTGTGCGTAAGGAGCATGCGACCCCTGAGTGTGCTACGCGCACATGACATACATGTCCTTATCTTTTATATAGATAATATGCATTCTGCTCGGAGAGGGGGGGGGAGCAAACACAAATTTTCCGACACGTATCCTGTGTGTGGTGGGTGTCAAAATAAGCCCAAAGCGATTTTTTCCGTGACAAACCTTTTTTTCCCCCTTCACACCTTTTATTGAATTTTTACTGGTTTGTACTGGTTTGTAACACTAAGAAATCAATAATAAGGAACTGCAGCAACACTAAACACGCTAGGGCCATTGGATGTTGGTTTGTGCCTCTTTAGGACAAGGGAAAGTATTCTTAATGCTGCTCAATCGCCCATGCAGTATTCTATGTAATTAACATCAAATAAGGATAACTTAAAAAAAAAAAATTTAATGCCAAATCTGGTCAAACATGGACATTAAACACTGATGTATACACTGATGTATAAAGAAAAAAACATGTACCATACCTAGACTTGTGAGTGGATAACACAATATCTCATATGTGACAAAAGAGATAGAAAATGGTAATAATTCACAATCTCATGTAGTCATGAATGAGTTAATACAGTTTTCTACTAAAAGTGTAGGTTTGTTTTTTATTATATGCTTTACTCTCACATGCTACACTTGATCAGTCCAATGGAAATAATGCCTTTTCTGAACTCATACAAGATTCTTGAATTCATACAAGATAAACTGTGAACTTTATAAAATTCCTAACCAATCCTGACCAATCTGAATCAATTGAAATCAATCGTAACATTAACTTTCTTCGATTTCCCATTGGTGCTCATGTGTGCTCTAGTGTATTGCTATATGTGCGATAAACATGTTTTAGTAATGTCTAATGAGTCTGGGTGGCACGTAGCATATAATAATGTAACCTATCTGATATAATACAATCACCTATCTGGTGTAAAACAATATCACATACCTGGTGTAAAACAAAATCACCTATCTGGTGTAGAGCAATATCACCTACCTGGTGTATAGACATAATATTTTATAAATTTCCATAACAAAGTAACCAAAACACAAAAACAAAAAAGGTCTCTAAAAAGGACTACCACACACATTTTGGCACTACAACAGTGACTATTAATTATGATTAACCGTGCGCGCCGTGTCAGTGACCGGTTACCCACTCAGGCATAGCTGCTATTCACAATAGCAATAAAGCTGCTTAATAGGTTTTGTGACGAGAAGGAAATTGAATGCAACCTGGACACAATACAATGACTTCAGTTTAGCAATAAAATGTTCGATGGTATATAAATATTAGAACGTCAGTTTGTCTATAAATGTTCGATATAATACAATGATTAGAGCATATCTTGTCGTTGACTACGCGAATGTGGTGGCCAGTGGGAATGGTGTAGTTCACTCGCCTTCGGCTCATGAACTACACCCTTCCCACTGGCCACTACATTCGTTCGCGGCGTAGTCAACTCCAAGCCATGCTCTATTCATATACTAAGCTTTAAAATAAATTGACTGCAGAGCTGTGGAAATATGATATTTAACACAACGATTAAAAATCCACTGCAGTCAAGAATATACTGCTAGAGACCAGTCCTGCTGTTCATTACTAGATTAACTGAATCTCAATGTAGGAGGTTTTGTCCTGGTTTTCTCTGTATGTTTGTGTTTTGCGTTCCACAAGGGGGTGGGTATCAAAACATGGCTGGAAAAAACTCTATGAAATGGAAACAAATTTGGGGTCGGGGGTGGGGGGGGTCCAAAAAGTGGTCATCGGCAAATAAGTAGCGTACGTGTCTGGAAAAAAATTCCGACCCCCCCCCCCCCCCGTTCTGCTACATCAATATCTCCTCGTGCAAATGGGTTCATATTGGACAGAATCGTTGACATTGGTTCATATTGGACTTATATGTGATTCTGGAATAATCCCAGTGGACTTATACCAGTTATTCTGTTGGATGGCGCGACCACAGTGAAAACACATAATATAAAGAGCGTACATATGGCCTGCAAATAGGTTGCATTGAACCTAAATATTCACATTTATTTGGTTTTGAAATGGGCCCATAGTAAGCTTCTTTTTTTTTAGGTTTTTTTTTTTTTTAAATTTATTTAATTATATTTTTTTTAATCACAATTTTGAAGAAACTAATGTCGTTATAACCTCCACCAATGTACCCCGAGTCATCACACCAAATTTTTTTGAAATCGGACAAGCAGTCTGGGAGATAAATCCGAACAGACAGACAGGTGGACAGACGTACAGATCATACTATTGTATATATAATAGCTGACCTTCGGGAGCCTTTATTCAGCGTCGGATGGGCCTATGGCCTCTGCACAAATGGGTATGCGCCCCCTTTGTGCCGTAGGGCCTGTGGCCCCTGTGTGCTCTTCGCGCACATTTAGACCTAAATATTATCATGGGTTCATATTCGACTTATTTGATTCTGAAATAAGCCCATAGTGAGCTTAATTAAATTTGTGTGTGTTTTTTCTATCTATTTAATTTTTTTTAAATCTAAATTGACGTTATAACCTCAGCCAGCTGATACCGAGACAGCACACAAAATATGGTTGAAATCGATCCAGGTTCTGGGAGAAACCTCTGGACAGACAGACTCTAGCTGAAACACACTCCTTTCGGAATCCTTTATTCAGCGTCGGAGGGAGTTGTCGCCACTTTGTGCGCTTCGCGCACATTTAGATCTTAAACAGTGCCGCTTTGGCCGACTGTAACAGAAAGTTTATAATACCAGTTTTGTCCGCATTTCTTCAAATTCTTTTTCTATCTGTCTTTTTCTTTCACACACCCTACACTCTCTATCTCATCATACGCGCCTTATGTTTGATACCACCTTTTATCACACCTCAATGCTCTCTCATCTCTCCCTCTTTCTTTCTCTCTCTCTCTCTCTCTCTCTCTCTCTCTCTCATAAAACTCATGTTATGTTTGATGCCAACTTTATGTCACATACCCTATGTATGCTCTCTCTCTGTCTATGTCTGTCTATCTCTCTCTATCTCTCTCTCTCTCTCTCTCTCTTTCTCTGTCTCTCTCTCTCTCTCTCTTTCCCTCTCTCTCTCTAATTTACTCATGTTGTGTTTACTACCAACTGTATATCACACACCCAATTTCTCTCTATCTCATTAATTCATGTTATGTTTGATACAAATTTTTTATCACACACCCTATGATGTATACTTATATATTTTCAAAAAATCTGCCAAGAATTTGAGACTGGCACGTGCAGCACTTTAAGTCAGCCCAATATACGATTTCTGAGCGCTTAGCAACGTTTGCGTGATCGACATAAATAACTCGCTTCAGATTCAATATGGATAAACTTTTAAAAGCTTCTAGTGATTAGATCAGCATTTTGTGTCACCCTGTTCGTGTTACTGTTTGTGTTATTGGGGTATGAAACGAGTGACCGAATTGGCAGTAAATAGACCAATCATTGAACAGGATTTAGTGTAAAGGGGGTGGTTCAGCAGAAGTATTCCAGTCCGCGTATAGGTCATTTTGCAGTACTGAAACTGTGCTTTTGCGAGTGCAGAATGACATACTGCAAGCCATGGACAAACAACAGGTATCGTGCCTCGTTCTCCTCGACTTAAGCGCAGCGTTCGACACGATCGACCACGCTGTCTTTTTTAACAGACTTTCCTATCGTCTTGGGATTGTCGGGACCGCATTGGACTGGTTTCGATCCTACCTACACGACCGTACGCAGAGGGTTGCCGTTTCCGGTTCCACATCGAAAGCAGCTTCTCTTAAATTCGGCGTTCCACAGGGATAAGTGCTGGGGCCGTTGCTCTACACTATATATGTACTACCCCTTGGCGACATCATTAGACGACATGAATTATCTTTTCACTTCTATGCGGATGACACACAACTGTATATTCATTTTAAGCCGGGTTTTGATTCTGCAAGTTCTACCAAATATAAGCTTGAACGATGTGTCGCTGATATTCGATCATGGATGACAATCAACTTCTTAAAATTGAATGCAGATAAAACTGAAATAATATATATTGGTTTGCGAAAGCAACTTTCAAAATGTTCTAAACATAGTCTCAATATTGAAGGCAGTGTTGTCTCACCATCCAGCACAATCCGCAACCTCGGATATTTCTTGGACGAGAACCTGTCTGCTGAAAACACATCGAGCAAGTGTGCAGGTCCTCGTATTACCATCTTAGAAATATCAGCAGGGTGCGGAATGTTATCGTTGTCGAGACCACAAAACAGCTAGTACATGCCTTCGTTACAAGTCGTCTGGACTACTGCAATTCTCTGTTGTACGGCTGCAACCGGTCTATCTTCGACAAAATCGAAAATGTGCAGAAATCTGCATCACGAGTTATTTTTATGAGCCGTAAATATGATCATGTCACGCCATTATTGCGCGAGCTCCACTGGTTACCTCCGAGGGAACGGATTGAATTCAAAATTTTGAAATTAACGCACAAGTGTCTGAATAGCGAGGCCCCATCATACTTGGCAGACTTGATTTCTCGATATGTTCCTCCGCGGCCTCTGCGATCTGAAAGTTCTCACAGCCTTGTGTGTGTACCGGGTGACATCGTAACAGCTGGTGACCGGGCCTTTTCCGTGGCTTCACCATTTCTCTGGAATAAATTGCCTGCTCACTTGAGGGCACCCCAGTCGCTCAAAATGTTCACATCTAAACTTAAAACGCATCTGTTTCAACGTGTGTATCATCCGATCCACTGATGGTAGCCAGATGAGCAGCTCATTGTACATAATTGATATTTCTTACTATGTTCTAATCATCATTACGTGCGCTCGCGCAACAGTATGGCGATCAGACAGATTCGTAGATTGGTGTCACTCTGTTCCGTTTCACTCCACGACGTCACCAAAAACGACGTAAAACCTCGTGGCGTTCTGACATTTTTACTGTGCCGCGTTTTTGCTATGTTTATTTTATGTGTTGTTTTCGATTATTTGTTTGTCGCCGATATCGCCATTTGTCGGGATTCCATGTTTCTATATTTAAAACTGGTATGCTCGTAGTGAGTCTCGATTTCGATTTATTCTCCCAGGTCAAAATACGTCAGAGTTATGACAAAAATAGATCGACCTACATTTTCTCCATTAGAACTTTACATCAAAGAGTCTATAGACTCCTTCTGGACCTACATAGACTCCTTCGTTTGGGTATTTTTACTTATAATTGGGAATCATTTTTGGTTCGTGCGAAGACCTCTTTTTATCGTGCGGGAAAAGAGAGACATTCAAAACGCGATTTCGTAATTCGACGCAATAGGCTGAATAGCCCAATCTTCAGCCGAGTTCCGGGTCAAATACGACGAATGACGTAACACAAAACAAAACGCATTTGTTGACACAAACACCGTTTGAAGAGTTTATTATTACATAAAATGATCGTTATTGATTAATTATTGATTAATTATTCATATTTATTGTTGCATATTGGCTGCTATCAATATTTACACAAATGGTATTAATTTTTTCTTATAATTGCTCCTTTGGTCAACTTTGACTATCGGAAAATGAAAATATGCCGCTGAAAAAAATGTAATCGATATTAAAGGTACGGTTGGCCTTGACGGTGGGTATCCTGTGAAAATATTTCCAACCGTCAAAAACCACCACAAACAGAAAGAACATCAAAATGTAGACAGACTTTGTCCGTATACAAATAAGAAATATCGCATAAACAGTATGTTATTGTCATATGGTTGACCATTGTTATGTAAACAAAAGCATAAAAAGTTACTTTTCTGGTGTTTGTTTATATTATAATGGTAAACATAAAGAGCGTTCTTTGTGGGTGAATTCCTGATACGGAACTACTAAAAAGTGTTTATGCCATTTGTGTGTGATTAGCCAGTAGCATTGTGCTTTCTTCTGTAACACAATCAGGCTCTTGCTTAGGTAAAATATAGTAGGTCTTTATGATAACATGCTGTTTACGCGATGGTCTTGGTATATATGAACGAAACTGTATGCGTTTTACTGTTTTTTCTGTTTACGGTGATTGGAACAAATATGAATATTTTCGACAACTAAGGCCTCACGTGCCTTTAAAGTCTCATCCTTTCGGCAACATGGAATTGGTTTTAATTACTTAAATGATTAATATAGTAATTTGCCTTTTATCTGTGATGAAATTAGAAATGGTAATTGTCTTTTTTTGCTAACATTAAATTAAATTAAATAAATTAAGTAAAATACAGTGAAATTATTTTTTAAATTATTTTTTATTACATTTTTGCGTACGTTGGCATCTCTCTGAGTGCATTCTAGTTATATATATGTATTGATGTAAAGCCTAAGAGCTCTATGAGGATTTACGTCTTTAAACTAAATTTATTATTTATTATTATTAACACAGACGAGCTATGTAATAAATATCCATGATATCATGTATGAAAATCGTGAGAGGAGACATAACAACCCATAAATAATGTTCTATATTTAAGAATGTTCACGTCGTGGCTGCTGATCAATAGACCGTTGGGCTGAGTTGAGTTTTCGGTCCTATGTCTACAGCCAAATCCCCAGCTGACGGTATCTCTAACATTGTGGCCAATTTCCTGTTGATTGTCCCCTGCTTGAGTAGACTAGCCTGTATCATCGTGTATATCCGACACCGGAAATTAGCGAAGTCTGGCAGAGAGTTCCAGCTATTAACACTCTCTGCGTGAAGAAATATTTTCATATGGCCTTGTTAACAATGGACATCTGTAGCTTTTTATTATGTCCTCTTGTTCTTCCTGATGAATGTCTTTCTAGTATGTCAAAGGCATTGATATTGTAATGACCATTCAACAGTTTATATACCTCGATTAGATCTCCTCTAAATCTTCGATATTTTAAAGACATCAGATTGAGTCTTATCATTCGGTCTCGGTAGCATAGAGTTTTGATTTGACGAACTAGTTTCGTTGCTTTTATTTGTATTTCTCTAACACAATGCTTTGATATTTGTGATGTGTGCTCCATGCAGAGTTACAGTATTCTGAGGCGGTGCATTCATGTAACCAATATATTTTTTATTATAGTTTATATTTATGGCTAATAATATGATCTTGAAGGCGTTACCATTTCTGATTATGGTTTTCTTGTTTACAATGCGTAATAATTTTTGATAAAGGCTCTCGCTGAATACGCTGGCTATGCAATGACCTTGGTGGCTTATCGACTATGATTTGAACGGTTCAACGCACACGGAGTACTGTTCAATGATAGTGCGTTCCTGCACGGTATAATATCAATAATGAGTGCTAAAACGCCTCTTATTTAATACACCCTCATAAATTTTCATGAGGTATCAATGTGTACCTGAAGAGATTGTACCAACGAAGAACGGGTGGGAATTTGTATGACAATTGTCAGCGCATCCGCACACAATCATACTTAAACGTTAGGTGCAAGTGTACGGCAAACAACAAATCGTAATATATTTACTGTCGTGCGAATTGACGCTGTCGCCTTCGAGAAAGAAACAACTCTGTAGCCCAGAAATCGACACATACTGTTGGTTTTTTTTCGATAAAGGTCAACAAACGAGATAAATAACATTGCCTGACTGCATTTAAGATGAACTTGTAATCCGATCCACTGGTAGTTATTCGCTACAATGAAATGTGCTGAAACGAAGTCAGGCCAGGTTTTTAATGCGATCAATTGCTACAGCTTGACTTAAATTTATTTTGTAATATACGAAATTGGTTGGGGCAATTTTTTTTGCAACTGATTAAGCCCTCCTCGATGCTCCAGCTCCCCGTAACTCCTATAAAATTTAAAGAAGGAGGGGTAGTTGTTCTGCTGCACGGGTTATACATTTGGTTCCTCTCAATTAACATTTCTATGTATGTATAATTTTTGCCTTCATGTTATAGATGCTGATCAACGAATATATGCATCAATACAATATCTTGGTTCATATTTGCTCAATTAATGAAAAATATTGTTCTCCTTCTCAACAAAATTTAGTTGTGATCATTTGTTAGAATGAAATATATTCATCAAAAAATAAATATATTCATTTATTGAAATATTTTATTCTATAAATACTTATTATCATTCATGGAGATATGGGATTATGGATCCCCTTGTGTGATTCAAGGGGCTGTTCAGCTATGCTACTCTTCTGCGCTTGTCAAACGTCAGGCCCGCTGCATTCTTTACAAATGTCAGTTGTTTAAATTGGACATACATGTAGATTAATGGGTTGGTTCTTTAAATTACATGGGGGTATCATACAAGGACAAGTGACATAGTTTTACCATGATGACGCATTTCACCATATGGATGGCAGATTATTTTTTTTACACACACGGAAAAATTAAACATCATATGAAAGTAGAAGATGTCAGCTTCATGTTTCGCCCTGCTGTAAAATGTGAAAGTGGTGCCGTTGCCATGGAAACGGAATTTAAACAATGTAGACACATTTATTCCAAAATTATCGCATTTTTTGTAAAAATCACCATTTTCACCCCAAAATGGCAATAAAACCCTTATAACCAATATGTGCATCCTATTTAATACTGGTTGAAACATAGTTATGGTTTTGAGACATCTATAACGCGTTGCCATAATATGTTTTGCTTCATTACAGGCTTTAAATGTCCGGTTTATGGAAAAAAAATTCATCAAAAAACATGATCGTCGGTCAGGAACGATAACTCTGGTCTTCTCAAAACTATGTCGTCTTTCCCCACTGCGTGGTCTAGTTTAAACGGCGTGTGTGGAATCGATGCGACAAACCACACACGTCAATGCTGCCTGAACACTCACTACCCCTCTTCACATGAATGCAGCATCAACACTGTCTTTGTAGTGGGGCTATCCTATTCAGCTTAGACTCCCAGTCCCGTTTCATTGCTTCCTAAAGAAGTCCATTAAATTCTGCGACAATATTCTCAACAACTCAGTGCTATTAGTGCTATTAAGGTGTTGCTGCTGTAAAACTACCTTTCTGATTCGGCGAATATACTATCATCGACTGTCCTCGTCCTCTAGTAACATTTGCCTTCTTCGGTTCCATGCAAATAGTTAGACGTATGTTGTGTATTCATGTATATACCCGACTAAAATCGATAAATGCATGATAATATTTGTATTCACCATAGGCTTTGTTCTACTACAACTAGTGTTACAACCAAAATGCTACTAATTTAAATTAGACTTAAATTGCTATAAGCATCAGGCCTAACATTGGTACTGACAACTGCGGTGTTATTGCCTTCAATCTAGGACATCGGAAATAGTTAACATATATTGATAGCAAATTCCATGTGTATTTCCAAATAACGCGTCTTTGTGACAACCTTGTCATGTAACATGACTATGTTGAATCTTAAATGGCGGCAAGTTAATTATCTCACATCGAAGTGAGCCTATATAAATAACTGAATACAATAGAATAGCAAATGCAAACATATTCTACACGATTCACCACATAAATAAAGAGCAGGCATATATATACAGAATCGACCATATATATAGTGCAACTTAATGGAGGCGGCAGAGTTCAATCTCAGAGGAGAAAATATCACGCGGTGAACTAGTCTCTTCGATATTTCAAGACGGTATACAGCAAGAACTACATTAGCATTTTGAAATACTTAGATTGTATTTATCAATTAGTTCGCCATTTAGATATGCATATTCGTTTGTTAAACTATTGTAAAATATGTGTTGGTGTTTGTTATCTCCTTGTATATATTTTATTATTAACCGCAAATAAAAAAAATTTATGAATTAGACAGTGATTCTTTCCTATCATCAACATTGAATCAGCGCCAAATATTTCAAAACACAAGAACCCTAACTTATCTCAGACAAATCATCACAACCGCAAAAAAATGAGGAATAAACTATAAGCGGCAAGATCTGTCGGCAGATCGAGATGCTCCCCTGCATGCAACGGATCTCATATTAGACATGACACACAGTGCCCCACTCGGAAGAAGTGACCACGATGTTCTACTCGTGGATCTGAATATCAATCTCTTCAAGAAGGAAAGTGGAACAGAAACACAAAATTTATTATTCTATAAAGGTGACTACGATGAGGAAACGTTTAAAGGAACAAGGCTGGAACTGTTTGGAAAATGAATATTTGTTAACATCATGGAACGCGTTTTACGACATCATGAACGAAACAATTGATAGGTATGTTCCAGAAAGAAACATGGTCGCTCTGTCAAACGGACCAATGCGTGGGTAACGAGAGAGCTCATTGGGTTAATACGGAAAAAGAGGAGAGCAAACAACATATTCAAGAAAACACGAAAAATAAAGCGGATTATGTATTCTACAAAAAAACAAACAAACTTATTAAAGAGTCTAAGAAATCATTTGAAAACAAATTGTCTCAACCATGCAAAGGAAATCAGAAGGCTTTCTGGGCGTATATGTAAAAGGCAAAGGAAAAATAAAACATGGAGTAGCTGAATTGAAATGTCCCAAAGCATCCCAAATGACAGATGATAACAAGGAGAAATCGGCTATTTTTTAATACATTTTTCTCGAGTGTATTCACGAAGGAGAATCTAGAGAATATTCCTGCTCTGGAGTCATCAAATAAAGACATTTTTACCTGTGATTTACAGATCACACCACAAGCAGTTGAAAATAAATTAAGAACGTTAAATATTTTCAACAGCTATGGTCCAGATAATTTACCTCCTCGCACGTTGAAGGAAATATCAACCGAAATAAGTGTTCTATTGTGTTATCTGTTCAATAAATCTTTAGAGGACAGTGCGATTCCGGATATAATGGAAACAGGTCAGTGTCACATGTCTATATAAAAGGGACCCATAAGCGACCCAGGAAACTATCGTCCGGTCAGTTTGATCTGTATCCTATGCAAACTACTGGCATCATTCTTCAGAGATACCACCATGCGACACATGGAAGACAATAAGTTATTTACAACTTCTTGTCAACATGGTTTTCGAGAAAGGTTGTCATGTTAAACTTAACTTATCGAACACCTGGACTTCCTGATAACATAAATTGACAACGGGAATCTTATAGATATAATATATCTCGACATTAAGAAAGCTTTCGATACCGTTCCGCATGTAATACTTCCGAGGAAACTTGAATCATATGGCTGTGCAAAGGGGGTGTCATTCCCTGTGACCGTGCAATGGTTTATCCAAACGAATTTATACTACACCGTGACAAACAAAAACACATCTACACCATCAGTATTATTGTCAAGAAGATCACCTTCTACACCGTCATACCAGCGCTTCTTTTTAAAAAATCATTTTTACTCGAAATATTGAAAACTACATAATTTGATGTGCATACATTTCCGTTATTTATTCCTCATACATATTCACCTCGATACGCGAAGAAAACCGAGTGATTAGTCAGTTTATTTGGTGATAATTGACTAAAATATGGTCACGGCGCCACCTCGTCGAATAGGCAAAACAAAATAGCCAATATTGATTGCGCTAATTAAACAAATAATCTAATTTTATGATCGAACGAGGTGGCCTATGTATTCTGGGATATATGTTGTCCAAGTATAACCAGAGCCCGTGCTAAAAACAGTGGTTTACAAACAGAATAATTCAAAATTATAACCAGCATACCTTTTGTGACCTTGGTCCTCCGCCATATTGGATTATTCTACACCGTATGCTACACCGATCTTGTCTTGCACCGCTGTGGTATAGATATGTGGTGAAACTTTCTTAACCTGTTGATACTTGATACCGTTTTGCGCGAGAGGTTTTTTTAAATACGCAATACGCAGGTTTTCTAAACACAAAACGCAATACGTTTTCGGGCTGTATGCCTCATTGCTATATATATATCGACATATAATTATGCTATTTAGCAGGCTTACCGGCGTTGCCAAGGTTATGTGGTGGAAACACTCTGGGGATGTTCGGTGAGAATAGAGAACACTCTTGCTCAAAGTAGTTTTTCATAAAGTGTGTTCATATATGCACATAGACGTCACATATATCACATTTATTCTTAGAGATGCGTTATATACAGTAATTGCAGTGACTCACGTTGTCGGATTGATTGCCGTTTTGTTTATTGCAGTTATCATTTATCCCGATGGAGCTAAGAAGTAGATATTAACTATTGAGCATATTTCAGATGTTGTATATATTTTTTTGAAATGATATAATCAACTTTTCGACTGACAACTTTGGTCAGTATGTTAGAGCAAACAAATTTGTATTTGGACATAGATGAGGTATCGGCATGTTTGAAAAATAGAATAGCATCTGCTCGTACAGTAGCTCTGTCAAAATGATATGTCACATCTTAGTCTATTACCCTTTTCTTCGCTTCGGGTCGCGTTTTAGATCGCCTCGGCCATTTTGAATGCGTGATACTCATCAAATCGAAGCCACGTGACTCCCCACCGTGATAATTGACGACTGCGAGTCCGTTTGTGGAAAATTGTGTCGTTCAAACTTCCTGCCAATTGTACCACTCTCGGGCTGGTCCCAGGTTCTTATCATATCAAGTGTGCGTTCAGAAACAAGAGAGAGAGAGAGAGCTTGGCTCTGTCTAGTATATATGCGCTGAGAGGAAACGCCCTGAACCCCAGATGTCGTGATTTGATTGGAACATGTGTGCGCCGCTATCATCAAAACATGTGGACAATTAATAACCTGTCTTGACGAAAGCAGTGAACTCTAGAGTCAATGACCTAAATCATTCACCTCAGAGTTGTTCTTCCCATCATCAGGTCAGGACAGTGACCTCCCAGCTAGGATTAACCATACTTACATACGTATCATCGAAAGTATTACACAATCACAGTAAGCTATATAGGTGATATGGTTCTCTTTGTCGTGACCATTTTACTTAATTATGTTGTTATCAAAGCATTGTCACTGTTTGGCTCGACGATTACACACAATGCTCGCGTGACCATGCTTCTCGAAACGGTATTCGTCACTACGGATAAGGTAAAGCGACAAATGATAGAAAGAACCCAAATTATTGGTGACGTAGTCCCCTATTCGTAATTATTATCGGGTATTTCGTTATACGAAAGGCGTCAATTGAACTTATTCTCATTTACAGTTAGAACACAGAAAGACACAGCCATCGTCATTTTGTTCCCACGTAAACGAGCTGTATTTGAGCCAATCGACAAACACGATAAGAACGTCGCCATCGACAATACAGACAGCAACGAAAAAGGCGTTTGGAATAACGATGACAACTACAAGCGCATCGCCATCGACGAAACATGAAACGTCAACCACGGTAGGGCTGGGGGTGACGACCACACTAGCATCGAATATCTCAACACTTCATACATCGACAAAGCAGACGTCAACAACGGCGGAGCTTGGGATGGCGACGACCACACCAGCATCTAACATATCAACACCGTCTACATCGACAACGCAGACGACAACAACGGCCGAGCTGGGGTTGGCGGCGAACATATCAACACCGTCTACATTGACAACACAGACGACAACAACGGCCGAGATGGGGGTGGCGACGACCATACCATCATCGAACATATCAACACCGTCTACATCGACAAAGAAGACGACAACAACGGACGAGCTGGGGATCGCGACGACCACACCAGCATCAAACATATCAAGACCGTCTACATCAACAAAGCAGTCGACAACGACGGCGGATATGGGCGTGCCGACAACCCCATCAATGTCGATGATGGAGACATCATCAGATTTACTCACAACCATATCAGGTAATGTTCCATAAGAGCTGGGAATACAAATTCTCTATTCTACATTTCTGCAACATTTGAATAATTAGAACCTAGTAGCGTTGTGAAACTAGACAGATAATAGCTACTTTACTCTACTGAGATCTCTCATTTAAGCAACTAGCAAAGTTCTTTGTTTGATTCACTGAATATCCGACGGTCATGCAGTAATCCTAATAACTTAAACAACGAAAACTCTCTCTCTCACTCTAGCTCTCTCTCTCTCCCTATCTCTCTCTCTCTCTTTCTCTCTGTCTCTCTCTCTCCCTCCCCCTTTCTCCCCTCTCATCCATAGATAACCACTTGCCCAAGTGTCATTATTTTGAATGGCATTATGGAATTCCTTTGAAAATACATTTTTAGTTTGAATTCTGTTGCATTCTGGGAGCCATAACTGTGGAATCTTTCTATGATTTCAGCCGTTTTCTATTTATCTATGTGCATCATCTGAGTCACAGACGTTTCAAATGGTGATTAATTATAGTAGATTGTTATTAAAACCGTATACCAAGGCACTATAAAAAATAATCGGTGACTCGAAAATTAAATGGCCTTTAAACCAAGACCGATAAGAGCTAGTCTATGATGCATCATTGGTGTGTAGTTATCCCATAGTAAATGTTCAGATCATAAATTCAACTGGGTCATTTGTTGAACTTATTATCTAAACATTTTCATCAACGAATAGGGCTCCTTCTGCACTTTTATTTATCTATCGTCTGCTTTTATTGACTTAACATCCCTCCAAATCAATAATAGTCCATTCTAAATTCCAATGTGTACTGTTATTATACAATTATCGCATTGTTTCGAGGTTGACACGAGGAATTGTCAACCCGAGGAAGTCAATATTGACTTCCAAGGACTGACAGTTCCTCGTGTCAACCAAGAAACAATGCGATAACTGTTTTATTATATGAAATGCTTTGATTGGATAATACGTTGTGACGTTGAACGTCGCTGTGAAAACCTTATCTATGTTAACCCTTGAAGTATCTGACGTCACTCAGAACTGTTATTAACCTGTTGTTTCATTAAGGATATGAACATCGTTAGATATCTTGACTTTTTCGTTACGTTTTAACATCGGAATTGGGGAAAGAAACTTGTCATCATATAATAAAGCTGAATGGGAATCTGTTTAGTGTAGAAAGGGTTAACCGCAAGGCCATATCACGAAGGTGACTTCTATTCCTTATTCTTTATTCGATTTTTTTTGTATTTAGGCCATATGAAGGGTGTTGTAGTGTGGCCCCGTGACACTCTTTCCACACACCCCTTTCACCCAACCACGATCCAAAATGGCCGCCATCCAGAGGGCTTCAAATAGGGCACCCATGCCATTTATATATATATATATATATATCTGGCCCCTTGACCGACTTAGGTCAAACAAAGGGTGTTGTAGGGTGGCCGCAAGTAAATCTAAATATTCACCCCTTTCACCCCACCAGATCCCAAATGACCGCCTTCCAGAGGGGTTCAAATGGGGCACAATTCCTTTTCTCGACCCCTTGACCGATTCATGTCAAACAAAGGGTGTTTTAGGGTGGCCCCCAAATCCAATCTAAATATTCACCCTTTTACACCACCCCAATCAAAAATGGCCGCCGCCCAGAGGGGTTTTAAATATGGCACACATGCCATTTCTCGGCCCCTTGGTCTATTTAGGTCAAACCAAAGGTGTTGTAGGTTGGCCCCAATCCAATCTAAATATTCACCCTTATTCACTCCACCCGATGCAAAATGGCATCCGTCCATATGGGTTCAAATAGGGCACCCATGCCATTTATCGACCCTTTGACAGATTTAGGTAAAACAAAGGTTCCTGCAGGGTGGCCCCAGGGTACTCTTAATTATTCACCCCTTTCACCCCGGCGCCACGATCAAAAATGGCTGCCGTCAAGAGGGGTTCAAATAAGGCACCCATGCCATTTCTCGGCCCCTTGACCGATTTCCGGCAAACAAAGGGTATTGTAGGGTGGCCCCCAAGCCAAAGCCAATCTAAATATTCGTCCACCCTATCCAAAATGGCCGTCGTCCAGAGGTGTTCAAATAGGGCACCCATGCCATTTCTCGGCCCTTTGACAGATTTAGGTCAAGCAAAGGTTGTTTAGGGTGGCCCACAAGCCAGTCTAAATAATCACCCTTTTCACACCACCCCGATCCAAAAATGGCCGCCGTCCAGAGGGGTTCAACCGTTCAAATAGGGCACCCATACCATTTCTCGACTGCCGTTTCTTGAAATCATTATCTGAATATTTCCTAATGTAACTACTCACCAATGAGTATTAAATAAAGAAAATATTAATAGACGCATTTCGCACAATGAACGACGACCGATAAAAATTACAAATAGCTAATTGCAGTCGTAAATTTTTCGGACTGTCCAAAAGCCTTTTCGCGGAATTGATGACTATACGAGTCCGTTTGTGAGACAATCGTGCTTGCCACTCGCAGTAATTATGTTGTTTGTGCATGTTTGGCAAAATTCTCGCGTACCACTAATAGGTAAACGTTAAGGTCATATGACGATCACAATTTAAGGACATAATCTCAGAATCATCTACGCATTGGAGAGCTGAGAAACGACAGCGAACTTATTATATGATGCAGTTGTGAGTTTTCTTGAAAATCATAAATCGTAACAACGAATAGGGCAAAACGACAACGGAATGAAAGAACACACATTCTAGTGTCGTGGTACCCTATTCGTAATAAGTATATGTCGTAGTTCAGTGGTAGGAAACGTGTCTATTTTCTTTTACAGTCTGATTTTCACTCCGTTCCTTTGTTTGTTTAATTTGTTTTTATATCAAAACCAACACCGTGTAGAATGACAATGAATATCTGCATGCATGTTGTTCTTTATAGAATGTCATCCGAGCGCAAGCGGGTATCAAGAATATTATCTAGGGGAAGGCATTTATTGCCTGAAATACAACTCGACCTCGCTCTCAGTCATCGATGCCATAGGCGCATGCGCGAATGAAGGCTCACACTTGCCGACCATTGACAATAAAGATATGATGGACGATCTGATTAATTTGGTGAATGATGCGTTCCTGTGGAATGGTAAGTGTCTGATACGTTAATATTGGCTGGTACATGTCTGATACGTTAATATGGGCTGGTAAATGTCTGATACGTTAATATGGTCTGGTAAATGTCTGATACGTTAATATGGGCTGGTAAATGTCTGATACGTTAATATGGTCTGGTAAATGTATGATACGTTAATATGGGCTGGTAAAAGTCTGATACCTTAATATGGTCTGGTAAATGTATGATACGTTAATATGGTCTGGTAAACGGTCACGTCCAGAGAGGGTTAATTAAAATATGGTCCGATGAGGGTAAATTAAAATAAGGTTAGATGAGGGTTAAATAAATCTGGCCTAATGATGATTAATTAAAATTGTACCTTGATTGTTAATTAAAATATGGTCCCTTAACTGATCAGGGTTAATTGAAATAAGATCACATGAGGTTAATAAAAATGTGGCCCTATGGGTGTTAATTGAAATATGGTCGCATGAAGGTCAATTAAAATATGATAACATGAAAATTAATTAAATTTAAATTTTGGTCCCATTATGAGGGTTAATTAGAATTGTAATACGACCCTGCATAACTATGCTTAAAGGCCATGTCCTGATTGGCCAGTGGTCCGAGTTACCGTGGCTATCTCGTTCCAGTTTTGTGGTACAATTGTACCACGAAAAAAATCGGTTTATTCAGATCGCCACACGCGACTTTCCCGTCTTTTCTAACTCCGCGCAAACGGGGCATCAACGGAGTACCCCCGCACCCGTAACCCTTTGAATTTTGCTACATCTTGACCATCTTGCGAATTTTCTAACGATTTGTCGCTTGAAAGCAGTTTGGTTGCCAATGAATATGGTCCAGATGATGTTATGGTATATTGATATATGTTACGACCAAAGAAAGTTACTTAATAAGTATATTAAATGACAAAATAAATCGGTAAAATTGTATTTTCCATGGGGCCGGGCTGTGCATTCGTCGATTCGAATCTCGATCATATTCGATATTTCGGAATCAAGTTGAAACTGAAAGCGTTTGTTCACCAGAAGGGAAATAAGATTAGTTTAGTAAACTGGATCATTTAGATCGCTTTGTGTAAGGAAAATGGTCCATAGTCGATGATCATATTCATGTTGTCCCAACAACGGTCAACACAGAAATGACCGCAATCGTGTTTCCTGTACAATTTAAATGAAAGGCACGGGCGCCGCTGAAAACACATCCTTTTTTTAGCCAATCACAACGATTATTTACGCAAACAAATTACCAGAGTACTCCGTGCAAAGAAATCGAGTACGCTCAATAAGAATTACACCACGAAATGTTTTCTCAGGTGAGACCGAAAAAGCGCAGTATTTCGTTGACTATTCAGTCGAATTATGACCAGAAACTTTCAGTCGTATTACAAAAGAAATAAATACACGGTGTATCGGTGTGTATGGTCAAGTTGTACCACAAAAAACTGATTGTAGGACGACGCGTAGCGTCGTCCTACAATCAGTTTTTTTGTGGTACAACTTGATCATACACACCTCTACATCGTGATTTATTTCTTAATTAAAATATGGTGTCATCACTGTTTTGGTTAAATTATGTCACATTGGGGGTTAACTAATATCTAGTCCCATGAGGGCCAATTACAATATGGTCCAATGAGGATTAATTAAAATATGCCCCCATTCCCCATGAGGGGGGTAATTTCGGAAAATTCTGCAATTCATATTGCATTCTGATACATGCTCCACACAGAGAAATATAATTGATGTTTAGAATAAGGCAACATTGTATTTTAAATAACCAATGGGAAGGGTTAGTGTTGGAACTTTTCTTAATAACATCTCTAATCATAGCTCAGATATATTCCGCATAAGAAATGAAGAAAAAAAGTTTATATACTAAGACTAAAGTTCACTAAACGTCAATATTTACAAACATCACGAAGGAGTAACGTGGGAATTGGTTAATAATTAACGTCCCATTTTATTTAGAATATAACATGTCAATATTTGTCGCTTATAACTAAATGCAAAAGTTCACTAAACGATGTTAAATAACATGCTAAACACCGATATAAACAAACGGATCGAATTTCTTATACCATCCTCAATTCCCCATGCAATATACATTCATATAGATAGCATTCCGATTTATGTCGCGTGAAAATACATTAAAGATGTTCAAATAACAATGCAACAAAGCAGGTTAAAGTACAATAGAAACACACAACGAGCAGTGCACAAAGGATTAACGCGCGAATGTCATTTTCAATACTCGGCGCGCACTTTTTAGCATGCGGCTAACAAGCCATAGTCAACAAAATATGTCGAGACCCCGATGAAATAACCGCAAAGCAATACGTGAATACAGATATGCGACAGAATAACTGATGCTCCCTCTGAAATAGAAACGAGTACGAAGTACGAAAATACCCAAGTAGTTCGAGTACGAAAATATCTAAGTACCTTTTTAATCATATTTCGCACATTGCTCCATTGACAAGTAAAAACACCTTCACAGAAAACACACACTGAGGGCGTAATGAGCACAGCTCTACCATGAACATCCACGTGGAGCTTCGGGTAGATAGTGCATTTAAAATATTAATAACACCAGGCATACATGTATAATGTCTCTATAATACAGTATAAAACATCCTGGGGAGCCAGTGCGAAATGGGTTAGAGATGGTTGATATCTTCCTAAATACGTTTTATATAGTCTCCGTGGTATTATATAATACTGAGGTATGAGTCGAAGACACCTGTCCGGAAAAGCTTCTATCAATTAATATTTATTTTATACGATATTTCTTAATTAATGCGATAATCAATTGGAACAATTTTTCCTGACTATTTTTGGAACGAGTTATCCCGCAAGCTCCATTTGTTGACATTTCGGAATCCATTTATTCCACGGCCTCGCCGACGGGTTGAACACCAGTTTATCACTTCATTTCATCTTGTCTGGATTCTGGCCCACAAATCCAAAATGCCGTAAATGACGTCAGACACCTGGTTTTCATTAAGCTGACCAACGAAATGAAAACCTTCTGACACTCAACTACTGAACTATATATATTCTCAAGAGTCAAGGCATATCACTTAAATTTGTCATGCGTTTTTTTCTTTCTTGAGTGCACCTGGCAATAATGGCGGACATACAACAAGCAACACCAATACCTTTGAGAGAGATATATATATACGACAGCGTATAATCACGGTATGGAGGTATTGTCCGAGTCAAGGGTGCTTTAGAGTCACGTTTAGTTTGGAACACAATGTTTATTACAAGAAAACTAAGATGCATGCATCAGGTCAGCCATGAACTATTTAGCATAGAATAATTCAGTTCGGTTGCAGTTTCACAACGTTACAACTGACATACGATGTCAGAAGACGAACCTTGAATGTGGAACTATGTAAGAGTGAATATTAATGTTCTAAATCCCATGTTTCACCTTTAGTGGTAATGGGGTCGTACTTTATTAACACGCAAGTAGTGTAATTAAGTACGGGTAATTAGAAGTAACAAATCGTTTAGTTTCTATCGTATCGGCTAGAAGGGGTGAGCAGATTGCTGGTGATGAATGTTCTCGTTAGCTGCCAATATAATGTGCATATTTGCCCGTTACGTTTATACACTGTAGCATTGGCGGGTCAGAGTGTGTTGACATGTTAATTGTTTGGTTCATTAATAACATATCAGCAGGGATTTGTCGTGATAACGTATACGTGGAAATAAATATGCTACCTAAACGGTTAAATTAACGGTTGATCTATTACACCACCGTGTATACTCGGTTTAAATAGGTATATTATATAGGGACGTGTGCTCAATTTCGGTGCGGACCGATGATCAAAAAACAAATCAGAGGTAAATGTCGGCGGGCGGGAGGGCCATTTTTTCAATAATTTTTAAAGAAATTGAGCAGTTGCAGCAGCAGCAAAAAAAGGGTGTACAATTGGCAAATGATGAGGGGCGGCGTGACGTGTAACTAGGATTGAAATTAGATATGCAATTTGGAGGTTATTGGATGAGGGATGTTATATTAATTATATTAAAGGGACGAGTGGGCTTAGTTGTCGAAAATATTCATATTTGTTCCAAACACCGTAAACAGAAAAATATTAAAACGCATACATTTTGGTTCAAATATACGATCACTATCGCGTAAACATCATGCTTACATAAAGACCTACTAAATTTTACCTAAACAAGAGTCTGATTGTGTTATAGAAGGCAGCACAATGCTACTGGCTAATCACACACAAATGGTATAAACGCTCTTTATTATTTCCAAATAAGGAATTGAGCAACAAAGAACGCTCTTTATGTTTACCATCATAATATAAAGAAACACCAAGAAAGTAACTTTTTATGCTTTGTTTACATAACAATCGTCAAATTTACGACAATAACATACTGTTTATGAGATATTTCTCATTTGTATATTAACAAAGTATGTCTATATTTGAATATTATTTTCGTTTGTAGCGGTTTTTGACAGGTGGAAATATGTTCACAGGATACCCACCAAGGCCTTCCGTACCTTTAAGGTATACTGCAACTTTTTTTCTTTTCAATAGCAGAATACATAATGCTATTAAGAAGTGACACAAAACACAGAACATTTTTTTTAATTATAAGTATTGAGCAGTGAGAAATATTTGAGTCGAGGAAACCCGTAACGAAAGGCGATATTAATATGATTTCTGATTAAAATGTACTGAAAACAAACTGCTAATGGGTGCCAGACTTTCATAAACACAAATTATGTATTAATGGTGTAACGACATATTTCGTTCTTTATTGTCTAAAAAAATAGGGGATGGGGATGTTTGGATCTCTAGTTTAACGACATTTTTCGGTCTTTGTAGTTTAACGACATTTTTCGGTCTTTAATAGTTTAATGACATTTTTCGGTCTTTATAATATCTCAATATATAGGGGTATTTGGATCTCTAGTTTAACGACATTTTTCGGTCTTTATAGTTTAACGACATTCTCGGTCTTTAATATTTCAAGATATAGGGGCCCTTAGTGGGTATTTGGATCTCTAGTTTAACGACATTTTTCGGTCTTTGATAGCAAAATGGAAGAAGTACATCTTTGGAAAGATGTGGTGGCCCTAAAAAGGAAAGTTGTTTGGTGATCTTGAAATGCAGTTTTTCTGACAGTCTTCCTTGATTAAAGTGATGTGAAACACTCCGACAGACACCGGGCAGAGTGATCAAATAGAATTAAGAATAATCTTTCTCAAAGTAGTTATTTGTTACGAATATTAATCTAAATGGATGATACACAACGTCATTCTTATATATTAGTTAAATGCAATGACTCTCGATGGCGAAATCATTTTTTTTTAATTATAGCCGATAGTTGCGCCCCGAATCGAGATGTAAATATTTACAATTTGGAGTAGTTCAGACGATTTTCTCTATGAAGTGGTGTGGTAGATTTTTTTGGAAATTTTCAGTGATGTTAATAGAATGATAACATTCCCCAGGTTGGCAAAGTGCCTGAGCACTAACTTATCAATTTATCGCACCCGAAAAAGTCCATAACAAGTCCATAATATGTCTTTAAGCATATATATAAATCTCCGAAAACAAAAATTCTAAAGCATTAAACGATTTCTTGAAATGCAGTTTTTCTGAACAGTCTTCCTTGATTAAAGTGATGTGAAACACTCCGGCAGACACCCGGCAGAGTGATCAAATAGAAATTAAGAATAATCTTTCTCAAAGTAGTTATTTGTTACGAATATTAATCCAAATGGATGATACACAACGTCATTCTTATATATTAGTTAAATGCAATGACTCTCGATGGCGAAATCATTTTTTTTTAATTATAGCCGATAGTTGCGCCCCGAATCGAGATGTAAATATTTACAATTTGGAGTAGTTCAGACGATGTTCTCTATGAAGTGGTGTGGTAGATTTTTTTGGAAATTTTCAGTGATGTTTGTAGAATGATAACATTCCCCAGGTTGGCAAAGTGCCTGAGCACTAACTTATCAATTTCTCGCACCCGAAAAAGTCCATAACAAGTCCATAATATGTCTTTAAGCATATATATATAAATCTCCGAAAACAAACATTCTAAAGCATTAAACGATTTGCTATATTTCCAGGGCATATATTTCATCTGATTTTGCGAGAATCCATATAAACTTTTTCACGAGAATCCAGGGTAATTTGCGAGAATATTTACGAGAATCTAGATTTGGATTCTCGCCGAAATATAAGCCCTGATTTCACTCTGAAGTGTGCCTAAATGGCATAAATTGTACCGTGGTTCCCATGTTCGCCAAATTGGCATAAATTTATTTCAGGATAATACTAATTTTAGGCATTCATTTATATCACTGATATCAGGACAATAAATAGCCATTTCCATTGCATGGAACAGAAAAGAGCGTTATTGTTTATCGGTGTTGTTTTTGGAAGTGGTGGTAGTTCAATTTTATACATTTCTACCCCCAATAAGTATTTCCGAACAAATGAATTATTAACAAGCGTGACATGACATCATTGACGAAGATAATTAACACCGATCTACGAGAAGTACGTACCAGTAGTGGCAGTAGCCAAATACCTTAAGGTAATTGACAGTCTTTCGGCTGCTATTATCTGATTAACATTGATAATCTCATGTTGGTATCCTGCTTCTCTATTAGCCACCGTGGAAAGAAGCAGAGCAAACATATCAGGTTTTAAAGTACACTGAGTTGCAGAACTGCCAGAACTTGGCAGACTTCCAGAAGGCAAAAAACTAAACAGAGACAATGCAGGCAACAATAATGGCGATATCTGCTTGATTTAGCCACCCATAACACTTTTATATATTGAATATCCTCGCGGTGAGGTTTACATTGCATTCGCAAAATAAATTTTATTTTTCCTCCAATAAAATTGCCATTTTAGTTATGTTTTGTATCGCAAACGATGAATCTTCTAATTTTCATGGTAGCTGCCATTTGTATTGGGTCACGTGATCACCTAACGAGATCAGGGGAGATAATCAAAAAGTTACGGATAACCAGTAGATCCGCCCAACGCGTAATAGTATTATTATTAGTACAAGAACAAAGGATCATTGAAATCTGCGATTATACAAATCAACTTCGCAGGTGCGGTGGATATTTGCAGAACTGATCTTACCATCGTGTTATCAACACAAAATTGACTATTATTGATCAAATAACATCGCCATCATAAATTAAATAAATGAAACAAAAATTTCTCTGCCTGGACTAATAACAAAAATGGCGACGTCTTCATGGAATTCTATCATTTCTGCACATGCGCAAGAAACTTCCAAATAAGGAGTTGCCATATCAGGAAACTGCAATCTCAATAATTACCAAGCAATTAAAGTCTTAAAATGAGCTAAAATTTAACATTTTCTTAAAAATTGTTTTTACATTTTTATCTCTCGCGACATAATTGTCACCAATAAAAACAAATTTGATTCATCGTGGAAGTTAGTCGGTGACTATAAATAATGTCACTATTCAACTGAATTTTGTTGAGCATATTTCAACCAATTTTGGAAGTTTAAATGAATATTTTCTTCACACGCAAAGTAAAATTGACAAATTTCAGGATTTTAGCCTGCTTCGTTGGGACCAAAAGGAACGTCAACCGACACTCGCTAGGCCAAATTATGCCATGACCATGCTATAAACTAGCTTGAAATTGGCAAAACAATGAATTTTTTTTTGGTTGAAAAAATGTACATGGGAATCTCCATAGAGAACGATTATTTTTCGATAAAAACGATAATAATGCGAAATGAAAGTCGGCACTCGTCAGAATGGTGCAGAATAACATACGAGTCTTGTTATATGCGAAAATTTGACCTCATTCGATAAATTAGTCTCGTAATTAAGGAATCAATGGCGCTCGGACATGTGGAATTCCGTCGCAGACTGTACATGGCAGACGCAATTTTGTGAGAATAACAAAAGCGCAACCTTGATCAAAGTAATACAATACACAACAACACATAGAATAAAACTGATATAAACACGGTATAAGTGAGAATAAGACGCGTATTCAGACGTGGAATTTGACAACATTTCTTCGCTTCGACGCTATAAATATATCTGATCAAGATAACCGAGATGCAGCTATCTGATTTGAAACAAATACCAAGCAATAATCTTAACGTTTCATACTCGAACTGCGGACCTGATAATTATCGAAATATGTAGGCGAAATCATTTTTAATTAGTTAATCACATGATAGAGACATCAACACACTCTTAAAGACGCAATACACCGCCATTTAATGTCGTTATTTAATTGGGTCGGTGTTTGTTGTAATCAATCATTTATTGCTTCGTTTTTAGTAAGACCGTTGTATCTGTTTTGCGCATGCGCAAGTCACTTTCCATATTTGCAATTTCCATATATGGGATTTGTGTTAACCTCAATACCGATCAAGCTATAACAAATTACCACGCAATTATCTTAGAATAAAAATAAGCTATATTGTAATTTATGCAACTACGACCCTGGTAACCCTGATAGCTAATAAAATATACCGGCCAATTCATTTTAAGATCGTTATTTCACTTTGCTTTAGGCATAAATACACTCTAAAACGCACAAAACGACCCATTGGCGTTAAATTAAATATACTCGGTATTTATTATATTACTTTTGTATTGCTCAGTATAGAGTTAGACCCTCGACACATGTCAATATATTTGGGCTGAATTCATCCGATGCGGTATTATTCCTCGAAATAAACAACAAAGCCCTCGATCGTTACTTCGAAATGTAGTTTGGGCTAACATTTACACAAATCCTCCATGTGTTCTCAGTCGACACACATGTTCTCAGTCGACACACAGATCATCCCAGAAACCACTGTGAAATAAACAGCCAAGGTTTCGCTGAAATGAAACGCTATAGAACAGAACAGATACAAGCGATGTCACTCTATAGTACACTATGAGTGACTAAAACACAGAGCGCGTAACAATGGCGCAATCTCCTTTTCTCTTTTAATATAAACTTGAGACCATCTACTTGATGCAATTAAATTGATATGACAAAAATTAAGACTAGTAAATGCAAAGGACTGAACTATGTGACGTAATGACTGCCGTTGTGTTTGATATGGGTGACTAACATTATTTGATCCAAAGGGGGTGACTTGACCAGAGTTGTGGTTCATGTGAGAGCACTGAGGTAAATGTATAGAATCTGTGTCTGAATGGATATGGTTAGATGGTGGATCAATATCAAAATCGGACTCGGATGAATCCGATGCATACGGATCTGTATCTTTGCCCAATGGTGTATGTTGTACTGTAGGGGTAGGAACTTTGTAGATTTCAGAGCGTTTGACTGGGTAAATATGTGTCCTGAACTGATAGCCAAGAAGCTTGCGAATATACACAAATGATTCATCAATAGAGGTTACAATATATTGATCTCGAGAAGTGTGTTTGGTCCCTTCTGATTTAACAAAGACTAGATCACCGAGAGAAACTGCTGTGTTGTGTTAGTGGCTGGGATACCACGTGGAGCCTTAGATTTGGCACTAGGAATATGATTATGTTGGCGAAGAGAATGCTGTGTAGATGCCAAATCTTTGTCGCACAAATTTAACTGCTCGCCAGATGCATGATCCCGCTGATAAAGAATTTCTCGAGAACTGAGGTTGTTATGGCGAACACGCGCATTGAGAGTAGCAACAACAGTTGCAAGAGGGGCAGGTTTGATAGGTCCTCCAGAGGGGTTGTGGCGCTTTAGCTCATGTTCCAGCTCCTGTGTTGCTTTCTCGGCAATGGGGTTCTTGTTTTTATTCTTAAGGCGCCCAACCTGGAGAGTTATGCCATGTTTCTCTAGTGAAGGATCTGTTGACAGACTCTTAAATGCGGCAGAATCATCTGTCCGGATCACACAACCAAGAGCAGGTTTCAAATTAGCTGTAGTTTCAATTAGAATACTTTGAAGTGTAGAGGCTTGTTCATCGGGGATGAGGCGAGCTACTGTGAAGGATGACAACGTTTCTCTGAGCACAAAAATCTTTTGCTTCGCACGACACATTATGTCGCAAGCAAATGTAGTACCGGGCACTGAGGATGGGAGGGATGTAGAAAATTCAGCAATTTCACTGGGTAGCTGAGCAAGAGCAGAACACTGGGTGCAGGAATGGGTGACAGAATCAATGGTTTTATCAGCACCCAATGCAAAGAAGTACCTGTGGAACACTTTCTTCGACTGAGATTTAGTTGGGTGTTGTAGGCGCAGATGAAGAGCAGTGACCATACCAGAAAGTATGTGGTGAGGAACGACAATGAGTTGTGAGTTTTCTTTGAAGGGTGTGCTATCCTTGACAATAAGTATACCACCACGACCAATTGTAGCAACTCTGATGAATCTCTTAATATCCCGAATTCCTTTAGTCTTTTTCGAAGGCCTAGTAGTGTTGAATGCAGTGACTAACCTGTGACCTCCACCCTGTTTCTTGACAAGGAAGCTAGGTGATGCATATTCTACGGTAACACCAACATTCTCAGGCTTCGCTAAAATTCCCAGAGAGTCAAGCTCGTCCATCTTATCTTGTAGAAGAACCATGTCTGTACTCTTATACAGTGGTAGGCGACCTTTCTGTGTGGGTGGAGAGACTGGCCCCATGTTAATGTGAGTTCGAATTTTACCTGAGGCATCATTGTATTTCCCAATAGTTGGGTTGAAGACATCAGAATATGAAAGATGTAAATCTGAGAACATCTCTTGCTCGATTGAGGTAAGTTGATGGTCAGGGTCGAGCAGAATATCAGAGATAACTGTACTTGACTTACAGAGTGGTGTATTCACTGTACTTGCTTTTATGTGAGAGGTGAGTACATCTGTGTCAGAAGAATTACAAGCATTAGTAGTAGAATAATTGTCACATGTAAGTCTGATTTGTGCAATGTGTTGATGTTTATGTATAGTAACCGGAGAATATGATGAGTTTGGAATACGAATGTAGCCAGCGACACAACTGGTTGTGGAAGGATAAGGCCAGTTTTGTGGTGTAGTGTCACATCGGGGTTCAATTGCGATATCTTGGTCATCAGGCACGCCCAATGGACTTGCAAGTTCTAAAAAGTCACCTGGTAACACAATGCAACGTTTCTCTGCTCTCAGCAGGTATGTGGAACATTTACGAATTTGTGAAACAGCTGAGTTTGCATTTGTAGGATTGTTTGCATATGTCAAAACAGTTTTACCATCAATTATTATGCGATCATTTGGAATGTCGAGTACAATTTTGTTTTGCTTAAGAAATGACATACCAGCTAGAATGTCACAGTCTAAGTCGCGAACAACAACTGCTTGCAATATGAATGTAACATTTCCACGATAAAGTCTTAGGTGAACTTCCCCACAGGCTTGTAGATTAGTTTTACCGTCGGCCTGACTTGCAGTGTGTCGAGTTTTAATGATTGGTGCGTTAAGCTTCACCGCAAATGAATGTTTGATCAAAGAGGATGTTGCACCGGAGTCACATGTCAGCAATACAGGATGGTGTTGATAGAATGCTGTCAATGAGGGAGAGTTCAATGTTTTTACACGACTGACAGAGGCATCCTGGACAAAAGTTTCTTCGTTATGATTTGGTTCGACATCATAGTGTATGTCAGCATCCGAAACCACAGGGATTCATCCAATGCAGTGTCCAACTCATCGAACCCATCAACCGCAGCCTCTGTTAGCTCACCTGATTCTACACGGAATGCTTGTATTGGATAATATCCTGTTTCTCAGCACGCGACAAGTAATTGCACTGTTTCATCGTGTGACCAGAATAGGTGCGGCCTTCTGCCTTGCCTACGCGACATTCCTTACGGTGGGTTGGTTGCGATGGGAACTGCATAGGCTTCTGTCGAGTCTAACTCTGACTTGTAACGCTCTGTGTTGTGAGAATCACGAAAGTTAACACGAGACGATTTAACATCTTCTCCACGAAGTTCATTGAGGAAGCCGTCCAAAGCGTCTACAATCTGCGGCTGCAGATCTTTCAGGGTCATGCGCTGCAAGTCGTAGGCAAATGTTCGCAGAACAAGAGTATGCAGATTCGGGTGAATCAAGTCAAACCAACGTAAAACTGCAAGTCGTTCCACTGTTGGAGACATGACTTCATCTGCAGCCATTTTATCACCATCATGTGCAAGTTTACCATTTTTGCGGAGGAGGTTATCGTGAAGATGGGCAAGTAAACGTTGAAACAATCTCTCGGGCCTCTCGCCGTCTTCCCAACGAATTGATGTGTACTTCATGAATGTAGCTTCCGACTGCATGAAGCCATAGTATTTTCGAATAATCTGCCATATTACTTCAATGCTGGTAGAGTTTTTGACAATGTATGCAGACAAGAAGTGTGGTACCCACTGTGCGATGAGGCCTAACATCTGTGTCAGTTGTGTGCACGTCGCTGCATCTTTTAGCCCCCTGTGGGCTGTTGGATCCGAGGACTTTGTCCAAGTTCCTTCAGGTAACCCAGCAAAGTTGGGATCTTGAGACGACGTGTAAGTTAAATTCTGTTGCCAACCGGTAAATTACGAAAATGTTTCGTCCTCTGACAGTTTCCACTGTTTTGGTGGTCTGGACATAGTAGCGTATATCAGTAGTATCACGAAAATAGGTGAAATACAATGAATGTTTTTTGACCATAAATTGTCTATGCGAGTTCCTTTGAACGTATATTAAGACTACCCTTATACACTGAATCACACCGCAGCCACCACGACAGCGTATAATCACGGTATGGAGGTATTGTCCGAGTCAAGGGTGCTTTATGATCACGTTTAGTTTGGAACACAATGTTTATTATGAAACGCTATAGGTTACACTGGTGTAAATAAGGTTCCGAGTGACATCTAGCGGATGCGGGAGGAATATATAGGAGAGAATAAAATAGACACTGGGCCCTGATTGGTCAATAGCCTTGTGTGCTTTTCACATAAAAAAATCATCACACCTCTTCCCTATGATTTCCCATAGGTAAAATAACCATTGGCACAGGAATTAACCCTTTGTAGTGAAGTTTGAATTTTTTGGTGTGGTTTTTATGCAGTTCTGACACTAGTTACGAAAACATAAGATTTAAAGGCGAATTCCCTGCTAGACAGACATGATTTTTTTGTGTAAAAAGTTTCCCAAAATGTCAATTTTTCAGATTTAAAGAAAATTTTGGACCCAACATTTATATTGCCAACACTATACGCTAAAACGTTAGCACTGATGCCTATGGAAAACATTTACACCAGTGTATCCTATAGAACAGAACAGATACAAGCGAGGTAACTCTATAGTACGATGAGTGACTAAAACACAGAGCGCGTAACAATGCCGATATATATAGAGAGAAAACAATATGATAACAACCTTGTTAGGGGACAAATCATTAATTTTCTCCAGTGGAAACCGAATTATGGATATCACTAATTCGATTCATGGATTTATATAAATCAGCTTTATTTATAGATAACCATAATTCGATATAGTGATATCCAAAAGTTAATTATAGATATCACTAAATTGAATTATGGATATCCATAAATCCTGTCGATTTATAAATATCTATAAATCGAATTATAGATAACACAAATTGATTATTGATATCACTAATTCGAATGGAATTATGTACGGCCATATAAGGCTCGATTCATGGATATCCATAAATCGATTTAGTGATAGGGGCCTATCCATAATTCAAATTGGTGATGTCCAAAAATGAATTAGTGATATCCATAAATCTAATTAGTTATATCCTAAATATATATAATCTAATTTCACGCCTTTTATTTACTACCAACCGATCAACCATGAAGTCGGTGCCAAAACCATGTATCCCATATTTGACCTTTTTAGTAGAAACATTGTCGGACTTTGAGGAGCTCTAAAACATATTTCCCAGATTGGATTTTCTTGGATTTTGGATATGTTCATCTACAGTGTTCCCTGTGTGGAATGACATCAAAATCGCTTCATCCGCAATTTCTTCTGGGTTTGTGTCCGAAATTTTCTAAATCTACTAGACCATGTGCGTATTAGAGTAATATAAATATAGAGTGTTTCGTGTTAATATTCCATGACTGCATATGTTGATAATTAATAACGAGTTTAGCTCGGTAATTGAGCCGTTATGTATTGAATGCTTGAACATTTGTGGGAGATATTCCGTTTCCTCGAATTAAATGCTTCAAATGGACGTATAATGTATCCGAACTTAAATCATACCAGCAACCCGAAAGGAGGGATCATATGTCTTGGCCTATTCTAGGGCAAACTTATGATGTATAATTCCCTTTAATAACTGAAGTAACATATTTTGAAGAATTCGTTATGTTTGTATATAGTATACATTGTAAGAATGCAGCCATGTGTGCATGGAAATTCACGTAAATGCAGTTCAAAAGTGCACCCAGTATGCATCAGCTACTATACTGATTACCGCCCTTTCATTACAATTTCCTAATTATTCTTAGACATGCCCTACTTTATACATATCACGAGACATCATATACCTAGGAAGTTATCATAAATAGGACCAACATCGTCTGCGCATAGCTGTAACAGATGGACGCGAGCCAGTCTAATTGCGCGGGAACTTTATTTCCAACTTAAGATGATCTCAAGTTTTATTTGATTTATGAATTGTGTCCATGAAACGGCAACGCAAAACAAAATCATAAGATCTACATTACATCGTATAGCTTAAGTTTGTCTTAAGATCATCTTAAGACCTTTTTTCGTGAAATTGGGCACTGATATCATGGAAGTTTCTATACTTATACGTTTGTTGGAAATCAACAAAAAAACATATTTTACCAATTTTACCTCCTCTACATTACTGCCTTGTACCGTGCGGTATCAGTGTGGTACTTAGGGGCCTCATAATGGTATTCGTTGTATCACATATATACATGTGTATATACACAAGTTTGGTGGAAACCGACGTAAAATTGTTCTTCTATATTATTTTTGAGAACCTCCTAAACCCATCTCTGCCAGTGACCCAGGTGGAGTTTCATTGTTTCAAACCGCACCGTTATCTTCCTTATCTTCCACTTGTATAAACACTAATTATGACACTATCTTATTCTATTCTATGACATACATTTGTAAATGCAAGTAATTCCTACAACGGATTGCATTAGCCTTTGATATTGGTAGGATCGGTCGGATTTCAGTGATGGAGAGAAAAGTTGAAAGTGATGATTGTATCCACCAATAAATATATTGTGATTGTCACATCCTCTACTTGGCCAGGCATTTTTTTTATTTTAAACTGAACCTCTACTTGCTCTTTTAAGATAAATATCATGCATACTGTTATATATGTACCCCTATATTATTTATAAGAACACTAATAAATCTTTCAATTAGTTTGCATCACAATTTATTTTGCATCAATACGACTATTGTTTGTGTGTGGTTTCTAACCAGCTGTTCTGTTCTATGAAGAAAGACGCGATATAAACTAGGATTTTTTCAAACATTAGGTAATATGGGAGGTCTTTAAAGGTACTCAATCCGATCAGAGGGTCATATATTACTAATTCTTTGGCTTTGGGGGTAAAAAATATTAGATTCGAGTCGAGGAACCCACCCATCAAAGCTCAGAGTGATTAGATATTGATTTTTGAAATCTATTAATTTTCGGATATGTAGCCCACATGTTGGCAGAACACGTGATAAAAACAGACAAATTGCGGATGTAAGATGGATAACTCTAAAATCAAGTGCTTACTATTAACAATAATAACCACTTGCTTGTTTTAGAGTTATCCATCTTACACCCGCAATTTGTCCGTTTTGATCAGGTGTTCTGCCAACTTGTGGGCTACATATCCGAAAATTAATAGATTTCAAAAATCGATATCTAATCACTCTGAGCTTTGATGGGTGGGTTCCTCGACTCGAATCAAATATTTGTTACGCCCAAAGCCAAAGAAATAGTAATATAGGACCCTCTGATCGGATTGAGTACCTTTAATCACGAATGGCCGTTACATTGTTTGGCGTTTCGGGGAAAAGGTATCATAACGATCGCCAGATAGAATAGTGGACATTTAAACTTATCATGGGACGGAGTAGATAATCCGCACTAATTTTATGTTTTAATACGTCACCATTTAATTAGAGTGCACGTTGTGTGCTAATGAGCTGTAACTGAACAAAATGGTACAATCGTCACCATGCTGATGTGTAATTGCAATTTGCCGTACATTAACAAATCAGGCAAATAACTATGTGCACGACTGCTTCAATTTGCCATATACCAGCCAGTATCAGCTAATTATTTCTGTTGGCAACCATTTTAACAAGCAGCCGAAAAACTCACGCTTGGCGCTATATAAACCACTATAGACCTTTCGTGCGTCGTGAAAAATATGAATATTCAAACATTCATACGATGGAACCCCCGGGGTGATGGTTGTGGTAGGGTGTTTCAATTGAGTATTCGGGGCTGGGCACCCACGCATGCTGTCAAATTGGCCGAAATCCTTACCGTTATCGAAAATAGTCCAAACCCCATTTTCACCCGGGATGAGGTGGGGTGTTTCTATTGGGTATTTTGGGGTGGGCCACACACCTATGCCGTCCAATTGGCCGAAAATCCTTACCTTCTCGAATATGGTCCATATCCATTTTACCCCCCCCCCCCCCCCCTCCCCCCCCCCCCCCCACGGTGAGGGGTGGATTGGGTGTGTTTCTAGGGGTGTTTTTGGGCGGGCCACCCACACGTGCTGTCAAATTGCCCGAAATTCTTACCGTTCTCGAAAATGGTCCATACCCCATTTTCACCTCATATGGGTGGTACCCACCGAGGGTGAAGGGTGAGGGTGGGGATATATGGGGTATATGTGGCGGGCCACTCACCCGTCCCGTCAAATTGACCGCAAAAGACATTTTAGCGAATAAGGAATAGGGAATAAATTCCAAATGTCATGTTCGTAATTTGAAGATGAGAAGATGATTTGCGACTGAAACTTCCAGAGGTTCACCAGTGGGTCCTATACGCTGTAACACGTTCCATCACCCACCGGACTCACTTGTAATACTGCACCCTATTTGCCCCAGTAAAATAGTAATACATCTGAATTGGAAGTTATCCCATGGATTTTGGGAACTAATTTCCCAGGTTCTCAAATCTGCAAGATATTTTATAACCCAGGTTCGCTGAGAAACTCATGTATTTCCATACCCAAGTTGGCTCATGTACATCATTATATCATATGTTGAAAGATTTAATTAACCTGATTTTTGCAATATGAATTAAAGGTACTCAACCCGTAAAGAGGGTCCCCATCTCAACAGATTCCAACAACAACAATCCGATCAGAGGGTCCTATATTACTATTTCTTTGGCTTTGGGGGTAAAAAATATTTGATTCGAGTCGAGGAACCCATCAAACAAAGCTCAGAGTTATTAGATATTGATTTTTCAAATTTGTTATGTTCTCGAGATGAGTACCAATAACTGTCGTAATCTGCTCTGGATGTGTACTCCAAATCTATTCAAACAGACAAGGATAAATAACTCTAAAATCAAGTGGTAATTTTTAAGCAATGTTGACTGAGTTCTGGGCCAGATAGTATTCCCGATAATGAAAAATAATAGATTTCTAAAATCGATATCTAACAAATCTGAGCTTTGATGGGTGACTTCCTCGACTCGAATCAAATATTTTTGACCCCCGAAGCCATTGAAATAGTAATTGAGAGGAGTTTTATCGGGTTGAGTACCTTTAAGTTAACCAATTTGTAACTATATGTACATTAAAACTAACTGCTTATGTGTGTAACGTAATGATCAGGTTATTCTTCATTTGGAAAAAAAACAGCTCATTGGTTGATATAATTGCAAAGGCGTATAGTTATCATTATTAGAAATGAATTATTTTTTTCTATTATGTTGTTTATGACATATATGTACATTTATATTAAAGTATGCAACTGACATACATTGGTGTATTGCAATAAATATATTCAGGATATCTAGTTTTTTTAGTCTATACCGAAAATTATATCACGAGTAACGGAGATAAATGGCTATTTTCGCGAGTGGGTTGCCACGATCGAAAAATAAACATTTGTCGTGGTCACGATTGAGATAATTCTCGGTATCCACTAAAAAACACTAGATTTTATTTTTATTTTACGCGTGCTGTGCATATACCCATTATAAACGGGTCACATTCAAATATGTTACTTTATAAGAAGTATACTAATGCTACTATATATGGTTAACATAAATTTTTACAATTCGATTATCACAACCCAAATGTTGTTTTACGGTTCGTAAGCGACGCAAGTATAGTTGTGACGTCACTAATTTCTAGACTCTATCAACCTCAAAATGTGTTTTTTACATCCGGGCGATTCGGACCTATGGGCCCCTATGGTGGCCGCCATGCTGGAATAACCTCGAACCAGCCTGTAAAATGAATTGACAAACTAACAAAACGAATATATATTTCTTCTTTGATCAGACTCCCAATAGCAACACTATTAAATTTGAAAAACACAAGCACCCTTATTCAAAATTAAATGATTAATGTGGATTTAGCTGACATAGGCGCATAGCATTCGCCAACCTCGTCCGATTTCGAACCGTTCCAGTTTGAAATTACGTCCCCTGGCCCATAGCAAAGTTACAAATGGTGACGTAATTTTCGTGAAGATGTTATTTTTCATCGAATAAATGAAACACTTCAAAATACACAAAACAAGCTGCAGTCAGGCTTCACGGAAAAATGTTCTCCTTCACATGCTTCTCTTATTGTGTCAGAAGTAATAAATGAGGCAAAGGACCAAGTAGCACTTACAACCCTTGATGCAGCCAAGGAATTTGACAAATTAAGCCATAACCATCTCATTAGGAAGCTCTACCACGGGGGGATTGATGGAGGTTGCTGGACCCTTATTAAAGAATTGCAAACTAAATCTAATACCAGGGTTAAATGGAGTGGAGAGCTTGGAGAAACTTTTAAGTGCATGCAAGGTATCCGACAAGGAGTAAAAGTTATCCCCTACATTGTACAAACGATACAATAACAAGATATTGGATGTCCTACAGGAACATACAGTGGGAGCAGAGATTGGTAACATCTATGTGGGGGCACCAACGGTAGCTGATGACATTGCAATACTGGCTTTTACTTCAGAAGATCTTCAGACAGCCCTGCACGTTGTCGACGCCATAACAAAGGAAGACTGCATCAGAATAAATTATACAAAGAGTGATGTGGTATTATTAAACAAATAAAGGGGGAACCTACATACATCTGGAGAATGGCCTATAGGAGATACCATTATTAAAGAATCAGACTCCACAACTCATCTTGGAATTACCAGGTCCAATGGAAAGACGCAGATGGTTGAAGAAAGAATTAAAAAAGGGAGAAGGACCCTATATGCCATTATGGGTGCTGGCTTGCGCGGGAAGAATGGAATAAACCATCACATCTCATGCAGAATGTATCACCTGTTTGGCATACCAAGGGTCATTTATGGGATGGAAGTATTGTCATTATCAAAGAAAGAACTGAAAGATTTGGAAAGATACGACAATGGGCTCCTGAAAGAACTACAAAACCTGCCTATCAGATGCAGAAATGCAGCTGCCAACATATTGCTTGGATCTCTTCCTCTGACAAAAGAACTGGATAAAATGGCGCTGATACTTTTTCATCGTGTTGCTATGAGAACTGGATCACCTGAAAATATGCTTGGAAGACGTCAGTTAGCGATGAAAGATATGAACAGCAACAGTTGGTTTGTAAAAGTAAGAAGAACTCTAGACAGATATTCGCTTCCATCAACCTTTGACATTCTAGAAAATCCACCATCAGCCTCAGAATGGAAAACAACTGTAGATGAACGAGTTGATGATTATCAGAGAAATGAGTGGGTAGCTGAAGTGGAGTGTAAGCCATCTCTTCGATATCTTCAAATACAATATCAGCCAACAAGAAGACCTCATGCTATATGGCGCTCTTTAAATACAGATCCGAAAGAAGTCCGTAAGAATAATCTATATAAGTCCCATAGCTTGTGATTATGATAATTGACTCACCGAGCATCATCTCTCCTGCAATAACCAATTACTCATTCAAGAAAAGAGCTTAGTTATGGACCAGAGACACCACTTGAAATCACTCACATGTTTTTTGTACATACGTTGATTATATAATCAGGCCTTAATCACCAAATCTGCGCCAGGGGATGACAGGGAGACAGTCCTCGAGATTATGTCATCCCCTGGTGATATAATGTTATACTCTTCTTGTATTATAATTGTCATAAACATAAGTATTCATTATATCACCAATAAACAATCAATCAAATTAAAGCTATGATCAAGGCAAAGGTACTAACTGGAACATATACACTGCAAGCAAACAGATATAAATTCAACCAGTTTGATGTGAGTCCAACCTGTCTCTTGTGTAAAGAACATTCTGAAGGAAGACAACACTTCATTATTGAACGTGAGCAGTTAAAGGAAGTCAGGAACAGCTTTATGAAAGGGATCCAGCCAGTTTTGGAAGAACATTGTGACCAGGGTATTGCTGAGAAGATTTGGGGTAATAAAGAGTTACTTCTGCAATGCTTTCTGGACTGTACTCATAAATCAATTTCTGAGTTAGTACAATTTAATGAGGATACAGTCAATAGTATTGAGAAGATATGTCGTTCACTGATCTATGAGCTGCATATCAAAAGAGCAGCGAAACTCAATGCATTGCTTTTCTGATGTAACAATTTGGAGGGTCTATATCGGATCATGGACAACATACTCTCCCATAATGTGTTACTATGATGATCAATATCAGCTATGTTTAAACTAACTTTTGCTAAAAGTCTGAAGCTATCCATGCTTGATTCTAATATGCAATGCACTACAAATCAATATATAAATATGTCTCTAATTACTGGAGCTTGGACTCTTGTGCACTTACTAATCCAGAGATTCTACATATTAGTAGTTAATACGGAAACTGCTTTTTCCTATCTGTTTTTACTGCATCCTGTGTTTCCATCCTATTTATGCATTAACTGTTTAGTGTGCTAGGTGGACAACCAGAAACTGTGTAGCAGCTAGAACTCAAGATTACCTGGTTTCTACAGGTTTCTCCGACGACAACGGAGGAATATACTAACAATCAACAACAACAACAATGGCTGCGCCCTGATAAGTTATTGGCGAATGCTATTCAAACTCTTCAAACAACAAAGCTGAATTTTATTTTGCTATAAGCCAATGATTGGGCATACATTGTGTGTGGTTCCTCCAGATTTTTGAAGTTTAGCAGTGAAAGTGAAACTCAGTCAGTCGAAAAGAAACTGAATTAGTGAATGACGAAACTGTGACTGAAAAAGAAATATGAAAATGAAGCTCACTGGAGTGGACTGTGGACGTTGGACTGGTCTGTGATCACCACTGTGATTTGACTTGTTCTGTTAAATTCTAAGTCTGTTTTCACCTGGAATCAGTGGTTAGAGTTGCAAGCGGCAAATTGTTCTGTCTACTTCTCTAAATTTAATTGTTAATAGCTGACCACAGGTATTGGAATTTGTGTCAAAAATAGGTTTTTATGACAATATACTCCTCTGAATAAGGATAAATCATTATTCAGATGAGTATATTGTCATAAAAACCTATTTTTTTACACAAATTCCAATACCTGTGAGCTGACACTGTCACTGTCACAGTGTCAGGTCAAGACCCAAGGAAATAAAAAAATAGACATTTTAGAGCTGATTGATTTACTCATTTACTACTAGTACTACTAGTCTGTTACTATTAGGATTGTATTAGTGATTACAGATTAGTAAATTTAGTTTTCAACGACTTCAGCCTGTTCAGGCTCAGCCTCACCCACTCACTGTGAGTTCACTGTGAGTGTGACTCGGGTCAAAATACAATTCTAGCCATATACAGAGCAGTCGACACACAAATGTGAAGCCCAGTGAATTGGTGGCTGACAAAGTGAGTCAATTAACTTGGTGAGTGAAGGAAAAGAAGAACATCTCCATTTGGTCTCGGCACACTGCAGAGTTTAGTGACTGGTGAGTGGATATGCTTCCAACTTTCCATCTATGAATTCTGTTTCCTGTGGTGGACAGATCAAGTTAAATTTAATAATTATAATACACCGTTAATAACGCCATTAACAGTGATTTGTTTTTAGCATTCTCACATATTAAATATTTCATGATTTTAACACTGTTTTCTCGGTTTAAACCTTAAGCATTAAGCGGGAGCTCGGTCAGCATGGCTAGCATATATAGTGGCTATTTGTGGGAAAAGTATTATATATAGTCCTGCGTACTTGCTATTGTCGACTTGACACATTGGGATTGGAATAATCTGTATGCTAAACACAATAATTCCAGGCCAAGCTGGTCGAACTGTCATGACCTTCTACATGTAGTTCTACATGACTCATGAGGCAATCGCAGATGGTCATACAAATGTTTAATCTGGTAGCATTTTCGTAGGACCATGCTATGAATATATGTATCTATGGCCGTCGAGAATGATATATTCCACCTGTACAAAGTTTTTTCCGTTGCGATAGGGAAGTTTGTAACAATGAAAAACAGTACAGGTAATAAATTATGAAATACCTGTTCCTTAATAATGCCTAACAATAGTGTCAGCATGTGCCGCATGATTAGTAATTTTGGATAAAATTCTCAACGATCATTAAATTATTTGGCATAGAGACATATATAGAATTAAATTAAAATAGAATTAAATAGAATTAAATTTCCATCACTATTATTAATTTCACTCTAAGTCTCCACTATCACTATTATTGATCATCACAATGATTAAACACATGAGAGTACGATATAAGCTCACAAAAAGTCACAAACAAGCATGCAATCTTGAACTGGGACCACTCCTACTGTGAAGTAGATTATTGAGAAACAAGTATTAACAATAAAGGGAAATATATTCGGATATTCCCTGCTTGTTTATTCATTGTTATAACTTTTGTTTGTCAGAACATAAAACAGTTCCCAGGTTTGTGTACAGTGCAATTGGTGTAATATGGTCTATGGTACGGTCATATCTAGTGTAGGGGTCATGACATGATCTAGTATTATTTGTGCCACTTTGTGGTTCGATAGTCTTTTAAGGTGAACTCCGTAAACGTGCGCGTCTGATTAATGAGTAGTAACCGTATAGGAAACGACCCGAAGATACCACTATTGCACAATGACATCAGTTTGTTTGATCTAAATTATTTATCCACTCCAGCCCCAAAACAATAGTAATTTTGCAAATTATGTCATTCCTTTTCGAAGTGCCTATCATCTACTGAAGGTGGATCCTACCAGAGGCCAGATATTGTGTCTCATTGAGTCATTGTGGTCTATAGTACGGTCATATATCTAGCGTAGGGATTCATGACATGATCTTTTGTGGTTCGATAGTCTTTTAAGGTGAAGTCCGAAACGTGCATATATGCGCGTCTGATTAATTAGTAGTAACCGTATAGGAAACGACCCGAACATACCACTGTTGCACAATGACATCAGTTTGTTTGATTTGTTTGTTTGTTTTATCTAAATTATTTATCCACTCCAGCCCCAAAACAATAGTCATTTGGCAAATTATGTCATTCCTTTTCGAAGTGCCTATCATCTACTGAAGGTGGATCCTACCACAGGCCAGAAATTGTGTCTCATTGAGTCATTGTGGTCCATAGTACGGTCATATCTAGTGTAGGGATTCATGACATGATCTAATATTTTTTGTGGTTCGATAGTCTTTTAATGTGAACTCCGAAACGTGCATATATGCGCGTCTGATTAATGAGTAGCAACCGTATAGGAAACGACCCGAACATACCACTATTGCACAATGACATCAGTTTGTTTGATTTGTTTGTTTGTTTGATCTAAATTATTTATCCACTCCCGCCCCAAAACAATAGTCATTTGGCAAATTATGTCATTCGTTTTCGAAGTGCCTATCATCTATTGAAGATAGATCCTACCACAGGCCAGAAATTGTGTCTCATTGTGGTCTATAGTACGGTTATATATCTAGTGTAGGGATTCATGACATGATCTAGTATTTTTTGTGGTTCGATAGTCTTTTAAGGTGAAGTCCGAAACGTGCATATATGCGCGTCTGATTAATGAGTAGTAACCGTATAGGAAACGACCCGAACATACCACTATTGCACAATGACATCAGTTTGTTTTATCTAAATTATTTATCCACTCCAGCCCCCAAAAAATAGTTATTTGGCAAATTATGTCACTCCTTTTCGAAGTGCCTATCGTCTACTGACGGTGGATCCTACCACAGGCCAGAAATTGTGTCTCATTGAGTCATTGTGCCCCACCCATGTAACTCGCTAAAAGTCAAGCATACATAAACGTCTATAAATAAATCAGATGTGGCTATGTGAAATATGCAATAAATCCCCGTCACAAAAATGTATTCAGTATTAGATGTAAATTTATCCAATAAAGATATTTTTCCCTTAAAATTGCAACAATTAAATTAATTAATTTTGCCTTGAAAAATTGGTCGCTGGGCCAGAGTCAACCTTCACCTGATAGCATTTTGAACAAATATAGTAACATGTGTTATATGGCTTAGTATCTCTGGACTGGCGCCATGGATATTGGTCTGGAAATTAGAGAAATGTTAGAGGCTATATGTCTTACTCTGAACCATGTCTAACTGTGGCCCACATTCCCCTATATCTGGTGCTGCAACATATTCTCTTGCAAATAGGTTTATATTGTACCTAAATATATATTCACATAGGATCCTATTTTTGATTCGTTTAAATTTGTTTAAATCAAAATTTATAAAAACTAACGCCATTATACACTCTGCCTGAGTCTCCACACCAAATTTCGTTGAAATCCGGGAAAACCAAAATTAACAAAGACGTGTTGGTCTCAACTTTATCCAGTCTTATATGTATATATAAACAGTTCCATGAAACATGTATACATTTATTGATGGACGTGTCGTGGGGTGTTCATACAGGATCGGGTTCATTATTCCGAAGGTTCCATATTCCGAAGGTTCATTATTCCGAAGGTTCGCTATTCCAAAGGTTCGCTATTCCAAAGGTTCGTTATTCCGAAGGTTTTCTATTCTGGGCGTATTTAATCAGAAATGAATTAAAATTTGCACCCCCACCCCCCACAAAAACCACACGAGGAATGAAAAATATTATTAAGCTAGTATTCACATATAGTACATTTATACACCCCATTCTAATTCCCAAATTGTCCCAGATGTCGGTTATTAATATAGTCCAGTCAATATAGTGATTCAACCTCACACTAATTGCAACAGAATTTATGTCAGTGCTATGATGTAGAGAAACGTTCACCAAACAACATACAAAAAGTCCCACTTTGCAAACATGAGATTTTTTATAACTAAACATTTCTAGTGAAAATTGTGCACCACTCGGCTCCAGGCTTATCGGATAAAAACATAAGAATTGCACATGTTATGATAAAAGCATGAAATTCGGTATATAGGTACCTCACACCTTACTGATCATTTTAAGATTGGAATACAACCATCTAAGACTCCCTTTAGCAACGGTTGATATGCATCTGTTTCGCCTGAGCAACGGATTGCTATAATGAGGAAATCCCCATTCCTAGGCTACGGAACAGTATAAAACAGGTTTATGAAGGTTCTCGTATGTCTAATTCATCAGAATGAGGCAATTTGAGGAAATAATTCAAGATTGTTTGACCATATTTTTTATTAGAAAATCACCATAGAATCGGGGTTCCGTGGTGGGGTTATAAAAATATTTTAACATCCTAACTTCATTGTATGTGTACATGAGATCCAACTTATTTAAAACACAGTATAAGTGTGTTATTAGTTCACCTTATTGGCTGTGAATCTTGTCTATCACTTTAAATATTGTTAGCACCATATACCCATTTAACAAAAAGCAAAGTAAATTACACATACATGGCGTTTCGTGATTATTTATCACATTAAGATGCTTCTATTGCTGCTGAATTGGCCAATCTATCCATCCAACAGGTGTATCAAATCATACAAATAGTGTCCTGTGACAAACAGCAGGTGTTCCAATTTCCATACTATCCAACTGGTGTCTAAATCTATCCAACTAATATCACAAACCACCAAAACCAAAAAGTGTCCCAAGCCACACACCAGGAGCCCCAACCAAACAAATTGAGTACCCAAACCAACCACGGGATGCCAAGGACACATGGTAGATAATTTAAACCACCATGAATGTCTAAAACCATCTCATTAGAAACTCAAACCTTATATGTTGTTGCTCCAAATCATCCAGTGAGTGTTACGGCAATTTACCAAGTCATCTCAACCATCCAACGAGTTTACCAAACCACAGGACAATCATTGGATTGTTTGGGGACAGCCGGATGATCATTTTGGGATACTCGATGGATAGCTGTGTACAGTATTGTGGTTAAAGACATCCATATGGTGGTTTTAGAGACCCAACGGATGGTTTCATAGACCAGTTGGGAGCTCTTAGCAGCTCCTTGTGAACTGAAACACCAATTGTGTGGTTTGGGAACATTGCGTGGTTTGTGACAAACTATGTGTAGTTTTCAAAACCAGTTGGTGGTTTCTGACACCGTACGGGTGGTTCGGTGCACTCATTGTGTAGATTGTGACACTCGCTGGTGGTTTGGGACACTACTTGAGTCATTTTAGACACTCATATAGAGGGTTGGGTCACATATGGGTCGGTATAGGACTCGGATTATGGGGTGGGACACTGGTTGGGTAGTTTAGGTCCTCATTGGATGGTATGTAACACTTATTATGTGAATGAGGGCACCCAATGGGTGGTTGAGGACACTACCTGATTGGTTTGGAGCACTCGATGGAAAGTATGGGACACTCAGTGTGTGGTTTCAGAGACCAGTTAGACTGTTTTTGGACATTACATGAGTACATGTGTGGTCTGTGACACACTTTGTGTGGTTTGGGCCACTTAACTGATGGTTTGGGACAGTCGTATGGTGGATTGGGTCAACAGTTGACTGGTTTTGGATACCATGTATGTGGTCTGTGACACCCATTGTATGGTTTGGAGTAAGCATCGGGTGGCATGGAACACTTATTGTGTGGATTGTGACACAATTTTGGGTTGCTGGGGACACTACCTGTTTGTTTTGGGACACTCAGTGGGTGGTTTGTGCAATCATGGTATGGTTTGTGACACCATTGAGGGTGGATTGGGCCACTCATTGGATCATTTGCAACATTCGTTGGGTGGTTTTTTAACATGAACATACATTTTGGATGGTTTTGCACAATCACTTGATGACTTGAACACTTGTGGTTTGGAACACTCAGTGTGCAAATTGCCCCCCGTTGGGTGGTTCGTAGCACAATGGGTGTGACCCGAAAACAAATCATATTGGGGTGTGACATCAAACATGCTGAATCTGATGCTGATTTGATTATCACACAAACTGCCAATGGCGCATTGTTAACGAATGACACCATCATGATAAGAGAGGATACAGCTATCCTAGTTCTTCTCTGATATTATGCTGAAACTGATGGTCAGCATTTTTTGAACCAAAAACGAATGTCAAGAAGCAGCCAAACATTTGGGACATTGGTCAAATTAAGAAGCAGCTGTCGGTACCCATATCCGACAATATCTTATTTATCCTTGCGGTTTTAGTTTGTGACATAATATTGAGACTATTCGGAAATGGAAGATGGGCTTCCTTGAAGACACATATGCACAATGGTGATTTCCGCTAACATGTCGCTGTATTCAACAATATCAATCCACCAGTGATGAATCATAAATGCATAAATGCACTGGTACTTCTCTACAGCAATGACTCTGACATTAATATCAGTGAACTCCGATTACATACGCTCTGCAAAAGGAATGGAATGGATCTTCACACATTGAGCCGCGACAACTTCAGGAGCTGCAAAATACCACAGCCTCAGAGTATATAGCCAGATCCAGCATTGGAAGGGTTTATCCAATTATTTAGACATTCGAGATTGGGGTTGGACTATTGCAGATGCTATTGTGTCACACATTCTAATGGACATGCCACTTGATCCTGAACATCTGTTAAAGATCGTTATCTGTAATTGTGTTAAGGATTGCAATACCAAGCGTTGTTCTTGTAAGAAAAATCGACTGAACTGTTATGTTGTGTGTGGTCACTGCAAAGGATATGCACATGCAAATTCCGCATCAAAAATAGATAGTACATGATGATGAAGACCATTAGAGTATACAAGTTAAAAATAGCTGGGTTCTGTAGACAACATGCACAACATGAGAAATATTTGTGCGTGATTGTCATTCATTGTTTACAAGTCTAAGCCACACTTTTATTCGAAAATACCATGTGATGTGTTTAAAAAATTACATAAACAATCTGAATAGTAGCCAACAAAATGTGAGAGATGTCATCAAACTTTAGCCAACTATAATGACTTAAATTGACCAAATGGTGAAATAACATATTCGGGAAAAATAAACGCTCTCTATATAAAAAACAAAGGCACCCCTATATTAAAAAGACCATGTAATGCGTTTAAAACTTTGATGTCAACAATAATACACAAGATATGATATATTTTATCAAACTTTAGCCCCCATAAAATAGCTTAAATTGACCAAGTGGTGAAATCACATATTTCGCAAAAGCGAAACGCTCTCTATATAAAAAAAAAATAGTTTGGCGACCTCAATTTTTTTGGGACTTTTTGTATAGTGATGTCTGGTAACTACTCTATGAAGAAAAAAATTATGTTGCAATTAGTGTGAGGTTGGTCTATTTTTTTAGTCAGATTGACTGGACTAATAGCAAGAAGACAGTATCAGTTTATCGTTTATTATGGAAAGTTGAAAACACGATGACTGCATGACTGAAATAAGCTACATGTAAGAGTCTAACTTATCAATACAGTCTGTCCGAACAGGCAATCTGTATTTGAAAGTAACATATATGCCATATTATATACCATGCATTTGAAATAGGAAGCTCTCTAACATTGTATTATCAACTTATCCGTGTGTACTAAACTGTGAACATGTTTTTGTAGAGTTGCCGACGTGTTTTTGTGCTAAAGTTTCATCTGGTTATGTTGTGCAAATTATATTATTTTCAATGGAGGGTGATAACTGTATATTTTAAAGATAGAGTTATTCCTCTTCCGTTGAAAATTCCTTTTTATAGCTTGAATTCTGTTGCATTCTGGGAGCCATAACGGGGGGATTTTGTTATGATTTCAGCTGTTTTCTATTTCTCATTGTGCATCTTCTGAGACACAGACGTTTCAAATGGTGATGTATTATAGTATTTTAAACATATGTTATGGCATAGATTGTTATTAAAACAGTATATCAAGGCACTATAAAAAGGAAAATCAGTGGCGCTCCAGTATTCATTAAGCGTTATAGCCCCACTGTTATAAACCGCCTTTAGTTGGTGTATTCTTGCCTCTAAGATTATTGAGATATAACGTCATGGAACATAGCAATTGTGTGGGATGCGTGACGTGACATTAAATTTCAAGGAAACCCGCGGGGGGGGGTCACATTTATTGTTTTATTGTTATTTATTGTTATTTCCTTCATAAAAAGAGTCTTATGATAAAGAACCCTCTCAATACTTTAGAATATAGAATTAAACTTTAAAATAACAAAAACCTTCGGAATAGTGAACCTTCGGAATAGCGAACCTTCGGAAGAGAGACATTGGATAACGTACTGACGTGATCATATATCCCAAGTTGGCCGGAATACAGGCACTCCCATGAAACATACATTTATCATTTTATAGATGGACGTACGTGTTTTTGGTTGTCCATACGTACTGACGTAATCATATTAGTTATTCAAGATATTCAGTTACGTCATAGACGTCCGTAACGAAAAAAGATCAATGAAAGTGTAATTTTCTATATCTTCACTGCTAGCGGCGGATAACGATTATTATCTGTTAGCGATTTCTTCTGTAATCTATTGTTGAGGGTATAATAAATATATCTATCTATATTCGATTCGATTCGCGAATCTCACCCCTGATTCTATTCGAGATTCGATTCGACTATAATTAATCTCCCGATTCGCCTACGGTTGTTTCGTGATATTCATAGCGTTATCGTGAAATTAGAGTCGCTGGCCATCAGTATGAGAAAAACAACAAGTTAAAAACTAATCCCGAAATGTACAGAAATCGATTTTTTAGTTTCCGACTCCGATTCTCTGCATGCCGAGTGCTCCGATTCTCTGTCGAGTGCTCGGTTCTCTGCCTGGCAGTGTAAGTCGTCAGTATGATTTCTACCAATATGACTACATATATAATGATTTATAAACATGACACAATAATCATTATGCGATGCGGCCATATGCATTGACATCGGTATTCAGGTCCATTATATCACGTCCCATAGAAAGCAACTGTGTCAAAGAGCACTTAAAGGGGTACTGTACACTAAATACGGCCATGTAAGGGACCATCTCCTTTTATACTCAACAGAATTAATTAATAAATATAATTATGCAACAAATGAATGAATTTGGCCATGTATTAGGGCAAAAATACACTCATATGCTCAATGAATCATGTAAAAACATGGTAATTATAATGAAAATGAATTTATGACTCCAGCCATTTATTTATTTTCGTTATATGTACCGTGTATATGTACCGTGTTGTATGCATCGTTCACAGAGAACAGGAGTGTATTTTGCACTAATCCATGGCCCAAATTCATTCATTTGTTGCATATATTATGTTGAGTATAAAAGGAGATGATCCCATAAATGGCCAGATTTAGTGTACCGTCCCCCTGTAATGACAAACTATATATATATCTTTTTAATTACACCCCGTATCTCGCTCTATAGCGTCCTATAATGGTCCCTAATAATAATTATTGACCACGTTTTTATGTCATCACGAGATATAGCCGAAGGTCATATATCCCGCTACAGAACATGTTTGTCTACATTGTAATTGCAAGATGACAGTTGGAGCCAGAGATTGGACGTTATTGTCCTTAGAATATTCGCTTCTTCTCAAAGAACTGGCGGGTCATCTAAGCCAAACCGAAGCAGCGGCGGAAAATAGTCTCCCGGTTATGGATACCCACGGTACGTCCTTTAGCAAACAGCACGCCGAGGAAGACAAGAAAACCATAGTCAGAAATGGTAACGCCACCAAGATTATAGTATTACATATAAATAGAAATTAAAAAAAATACATAAAATATTTTGATAACAATTGCGTTTAAACAAGTAATCCTTCAAATTATTACTAACACAGCAAGTAAACGACTGTGGGGTCACTCAACAGATTATAAAGACTTGGACTTAGTATACTGTAAATACTAAAATTTAAATGAAATAATTAAAAGATAAAATTTAGCAAGTAGTAAAAGTTAATTTTCTCATTTTTTTGTTGTTAAATAAAGCAATAATTTAAATGTAACATTTGGTTTTTTTTAAATGATTGACCGTGGCTCTTCCAACAATTGCGCGACTGACCTGGTCAATTGTTCTTAAGAAGTTGTTTTGAGAATTACTATGGAGGGAAATAGTTATGGCTGTGGCTTCGCAAGTAATTAACTTGGTGACGTGATGTTAACAAATCTGAACTCCAGTAAACCAAGGACGCTCCATACCAAATATAAGGTAAATTAATAATTCTTTAGAAGTTGTTTTAAGATTTACTATGGAGGGAAAGAATTGTGGTGCTGGCTTCGCAACTATTTGACCTCATTGTAACAAAATAACAAATATAAATATTAGTCACTCAGGCAATAGATGTATCTATTCTGTATATTAAGTTATTGGGTCTTACGTGTCTTGAGATGTCTAAATAGTTTTCGATGGACAGATCGCACAAGGGACCCACGCCAATCTTTTGTTGGAATTCCAATTGTTGGCTTATTAAATATACACATATGCTTAAGATACAGTCGCGCGCGAAGCACGCTCCCGTAAGTCGGGTTTTGGATCCCAGTTTATGAAAATATCATTGAAATAATCGGTTTCCCCCAATAAACATCCATATATTCAATATATATGTTTTGGAGCAGAATTAGGCAGTCCATATTGGACGCCATCATGGAATTTATTTTGTTTTGTTTTAATTTTCACACATATTTATTAGTTATGTGGATGGAGTTCTCATTAAACATCACATCCTTATATTGGTTACAGTAATGCCCAAAGTAATTGACCACTTAACCACAGCATAATTATGGGTAATTTTTCAGGATTTAAAATCATGAAAAAATACCCATAATATTGCTGTGGTTAAGTGATCAATTACTTTGGACATTACTGTATGTAGACGGAGTTAAACCTCACAACAGTGTGTTGGGGATTTGGACCTTGACTTGGGACCTTTGGTTTTTAACGCAACAAATGCGCGTACACCATATACACAAATTTCTTATGTAACCAGAGTATTTCTTGGATAAGATGAGATTGAAGCCTGCTAACATTTCAAAATGTTGTCAGTTTTGTATTCTCTGCAGCGGAACTCGACGCATTGAAGCAAAAGTTACAAGAGATAAAATGTGTACGTAACGAGACTATAATACAACTGAAAAAATAAATTCAGGGAGGGGTGGGCGATACAGGGAACTAAGGGTTGAACCGATATAAATTTATAGAGCGATAATGACCAATGTTGACATACATAATGCATCTCAACTCTACTGAACATTGCAACAAGGCTATAAAATAGGGGGTGTCAGAATCTTAGTCATCTCTATATAGTGCCAGAATGGTCATTTGTGGACTTCTATAAGATGTTGGGTTGGTTATATGGACTCTGAGAAAAAGGGGTTTGTACCGATGAACTGACATAAATTAGTGGAGCGATGTTGCCATGTAATGTATCGCGACTGTACTAAAGCAGCAATGATATAAAATTGGGGGGGGTCTGAAATTATCTCTATGTCTATAGATGGCACCAGGATCATATAGAAAGGAATAGCAATTGATATACGTATACGGTATACTATAGTAATACCATAGACATATAAGTACAAGTATCACGCGATAAAATATTACGTAACGTCACTTTTCCGATGAAAAGAAATAAATAAATTGGACCGGGATTAGAGGTATGGAATATGGAATTCATACCGATGAAACGATACAAATTAGTGGAGCGATAAAGACCAATGTTGACACTTAGTCAGGCTACGCGGGGGAAAATAGGGGTTGATACGATAGACCAAAATAAATTTGTCGGGTGATAATGACCAATGTTGATGTATAAAGTAACGCGACTGTACTGTCGCACAATTATCAGGTGTAACCGGTCAAATATGGACTCTAGTGTCCAATATGCAACAGCTCAGAAAATATTTGCGGGGCCCTAAAATTTATTTAACATGGCATTTGCCATTAAAATTGATTTATGTCGATAAAACTGTCATTTTTCAAAATTTTAAGCTGAGACTTGGTGTTTGTGCGTGGGATAGTTATATATTCCTAAAATGACAGAGTACAGCACGTAATTATGTTCTAGATGGAAGAAATGAATTTTTTTCAATGATAAAATTTAACATGGCATTTGCCATTAAAATCGATTTATGTCGATAAAACTGTCATTTTTCAAAATTTTAAGCTGAGACTTGGTGTATGTGCGTGGGATACATATATATTCCTAAAATGACAGAGTCCAGCGCGTAATTATGTTTTAGATGGAAGAAATTGAATTTGTTTTCGATAATAAATTTGCAGCGTGGACGGGTTATCGATGATCGAGCTAGTGCGCTCAATTTGAAAACAAAGTTTTCTCAATAGTCGTTTTGGTCAAACTATCACTTTTTAGACCGGGACAGCAGATCCGAATAGTAGCTAAGATGTATTTAGATATAATTATCAAAAGAATTTGACCGATTCGGGTGTAGTTTAAGAGAATGGAGTGGAGAAATCTTGGTGATAATTCCAGAAAATAAAAAAGGGAGGAGAAACACAATTAAACTACCCACAATTCACTTCACTACACCAGGGGGGGGGGGGTTCGCAATGGGTACACATTATTTTCAGTCTATCAAATTATTTATATTTTCAACAACAAGTGACTTTAAGTTTACAATTTCAGCCTATCCTTACTCTATCGATACGATTTATCATATTTTCATAAACATATTATACACCGGTGGCGTTAACTTTACAATTTCGGCATCTACGCGATTCTATCGGTACGATTGAGTAATGGTACAAAACAAAATGTCCAAGAATACATTCGCCCTGTCCACCACACAAAATCAAAATCTCAGAAGCTAGATACACCACATGTGGCGTAAAAATATTCGATTGTGCGCTGTGTACATATATAACTTGGCCCGTCATTCGAAGTCTCGCGCCGGATCAGGCGAAAGTGGGAATCATCTCAATAATAAGCACAAGGAACAAGGTGCACCCCCCCCCCCCCCCTTGAATCAAAGACCAAACACAAGTTTTGCATAATTCCATTTGCACCCCCCCCCCCCCCTTGCACCCCAGTGCTCAGGCCTAATTATCCTATATATTCATAAACTATGTGGTTCTATGTGCCCGCGGTATGAGAAATTCAGATAGTTTAACCAGAGAATTGCATAAATCCTAACATCTAGTGGTCTAACTCCAGACAAATGCACACGGCTACGGGTAAGAGACCAGGACATTGTGTCCGACCATGTTTGTTCAGCCCGGTGTGAGAAAATTTCAGTCCACAAGTTTGACCAAATGTACTAAAATATTGTTTTGTTAAACTAATTAGCAGTTTTGTATTGGCCACGGGGGAGGGTGTCTCACCCCCCCCCCCCCCCAACTTTGGTCAAAATTTTCAACAGTTGGAAATTTCATACCTGCCAAACATTAGTTGGAAATTTCACACCAACAATGGATTGAAAATGTTCTTGTCGTTTGATTTTCAAACAATTTATTGGGGGGAATTAATTGTTTTTGGACCAATATATATTTGCATATTTTCCTATTTTTTGTCAAACTTTTGGACTGAAAAGGTCATCAGTTGGAAATTTTCCAACCTTAGGGGGGTGACAGGTTGGAAATTTCCAACACTTGGAAAGCTTGTGTCCTGGTCCTCCCCCGTGGCTAGTCAAAACTACTAGTTAATTTAAGAAAACAATATTGTCATACATTTGGTCAACATTGTCATTGGAATTGTCATCATTTGGAAATTTTCCAACCTAAGTGGTGGGTGTCAGGTTTGAAATTTCCACTTGAGGCTAGTCTAGATGCTAGGATTTTGCGATTTTCTTGTTCAGATTTCAAAATTTTCGAACACCGGGCTGAACCATGGTCGGCCCGGTGTGTCATTGTCCCCCCACCAACCCCCCCCCCCTGTCGCCACGTCTCTGAGGGCACGATGAACCTAAACACCGTTGCCACATCATACAGACAATCATATGACTAACTTGGTCCTATTCTTTACTCAAATAGAACATGACCCACGTCTATAAGACTTAGGGGCGCATATATCGGTGCACACATGCATGGTATGCGTGCAGCATTGTGGAAGTAGGGTGTTGATCTGTTGATTAACGTTTTTGGTGTTGTATTTCAGGTATACTCTATGTCGACGGGTTCGTGCTCCATGGCAACGGAACGTTCTACACTTGGGATGACAAACCTCTGCCGTACGTTGAGTGGCATTCGGATGAGAAACCGAGCTCAATCAGGGTGCACTTAAAATTAAAACTCGACACCGATGGCAGGATAAAAATGTTATCTGGGATTGGTGGCTCAGCTCGACCATTTATTTGTCAATTCTAGTTGTACAGTGATATGGTGTAATTTCATACCCTGATATATTACAATCAATGAAGAATAAATCAGTCACCAATATATATAGTTCGCCCCAATATGGAAAAGGTTTCATTGCTGGACAGGACTTTGTGGTACCTAGTGTTGTTCAAATTGAACGTATAATATGCTAATGATATTCCAATATATTTGTACCATCATACCTTCAATTTTGAACTATATAGTGGTCTTGCTAATAATTTACTATGATGCTGTGTGTGGAACCCACTAAGTTAGTTATTATAACAGTGGGTCAAAGTGATGCTGCTAAGGACCAGGGGACCTCACTTATGCCAACTGGGGGAATGTAGAATTCTACTATCATAGCCGAAAATCTAAAGCAAATCGACCGTACCACTCCAAAGAAAACATCTTCCGATCGACGCTCAAATGTAAATATTTGCTTCTAGATTCGGGACGCAACTAAACTTACGAAAATTATTTCGCCATCGAAAGTCACTGTATTTCATTAATATATAAGAATGACAGTGCGTGTTGTCAATTTGGAAATAATATTCGTAAAATATAACTACTTTGAGGAAGATTATTCACCATTTCTATTTGATCAGCCTATTGGATTGTTTCACATCACTTTAAATAAATTTAAAAAAAACACAAATTAAAATAAGCTCACTATGGGCCTATTTCAGAATCAAATAAATGTGAATATTTAGGTTTAATATGAACCTATTTACATACCAGATATACGTTCTTAATATATGTGTTTTGACTGTGGCCCGCGCCATCCAACAAAATAGCGATTTTGCTATTTCAAGCTGGTACGGATACGGGTACGTATACGGGTAGCTACCCGTACCGGTACACGTTTTGTAATTACGGGTAGAATTCAGCACATCGACTGGTAAAGTATGGTGAGCCAACTACAACAAAATTGATATATGATATATGTAGAAATTATTATTCGCATTCGCTTTATAAGAGATATCACTGATATACCATATTGGATCCATCCAGCCCCCATTCCGCGGTTTAAGAGTTAAGGGTCAAAGTTCTGGATTACCATTCCATATATGTAGTTTTGAATATTGATGAATTCCATTAATGGCATTCATGAATATTCCAAAGCTACATAATTATATGGAATGCTCAGTGAATGATCTCTCTTATATTGGCCGACATTATACTTATACCGTTGTAGAGACGATGGACCTCTGGACAATATGTTGCATTAATCAGGGACGTGGCGACAGTGCATGGGAAGGGGTTGGGGGTTTTCTTTATCTCATTGTGGCAATTTGAAATGGATTTCACAAATGATTTCATAGACCGATCGATTGCTGACTGAAATAGTTGGAATTTTCAGACTGAGAAAATAGGTTATGGTAGCTCTAATATACAATAAAATTTTCCAACCAATGTTCCGTGTAAAGTGTATTGTTTTAGACCGAGGGTCCAATAAAGTTCTAGGCCTAAATGTAGTTTCAGTCAAATATAGGACCGAATTTGCCCTTTATATTAATGCAAATATTGAAGAATATTCAGTCATATTAAGTATTGGGTCGGAATTTTACAACATATCGAAGGGTCGGGGCATGAGATGGGAACATTTATCCCAATAATTGGGATTTTGGTCTGGATCTAAACCCCGAGGTAGTTTGAAGAGTTCAAATTCACACGGCACAATCGTTTCGACGATTCTACGACCAATTCCACGATTCTGCGGCTTGACAACCACGGTGCTGCGCAATTTAACGATTCTGTGACCAGGCTGATGCGATAAACATGAAAAAAAACATTAAGAAATGAATAATTCCAGAAATATAAACAGTTATGTACCACATATTATATTTCTATTAGGTACGGCGATCTTCGATTCGATAATCGGTAGAGAGTTCAGCACTAGACAGTTAGCACAACAATACATAATCTTTGACACAAATAGACCAGTTGATTTGGATTTACACACATCACTGTGTGAAATTCGTCTTTAGAGTTGAGAAAATATATATAATGTCCTATAAAATTGAGTGGAAACCAAATAATAACATAGCCATATGTCTTTGGTTGATTTTTCACAACTGATGTTAACCTCAGTTCTGTTATTGATGGCGCTGTGACAGCTGTGTCCATATTTGTGGGGGGTATCATCGCACACAATTGACAACGCCGAGTAGTCGACTATGACAACGACGATTGTGAGACCAGCAATTGAAATTTCATTAACTTGTGCTCACGAGAAGTCGTTTTCTAATGAATGTCACGCTCGCTATAGACATGAATACGCATATGAATCACACGACCTCAAGGCTACGAGATTAAGACTCTTTTATTTGGAGCCAGCTGTGGAAAATAAAGTAATGTCGAATCGTATATTGCTATACTGTACTGTGTACAGGTTTAATTTCCATATCTGTGCACCACACATTACATGATTTAAATTTTCCGCCTATCCAACTTTCCTTCCGTCTGTCTGTACGCAGTGTTCACGCTGGACCGAAAAAAACTTTAGCCAAATGAAAATTTTATTAGCCAAATGAAAAAAACTTTAGCCAAATGTTTTTTGGCCAAATTAAAAAAAACTTTGGCCAAATTAAATCATCGTTTTCTGGTCGGTTCACAATTGATGACTAAAACGTAAAATCTAACAGACACAGGTAAAATACACAATAATTTAAATAATTTTTATGAACTAGAAGTATTTTTATATATATCATTTATTAAAAATGTATTAATCTTTATGTGAAAGGGTGATTCCCGGGATTGTCCTTCTTAATGTTATTATTTTTTTGTTTTATATCAATATTTTTTTTTAAATCATTAAATATTTATCCTTGCGAAAATATCTAAGTGACATCTGGAAACTAATAACTTAATATTGTTACGCCATTATCAAATTACAATCTGTCATAAAAGCATGCATATTATTTTGACTGTATCGGTATTGACGACAAATAGCCACAAAATATCTGTCGTGATTCACATTTGGCTGATTAAGCTATTGTATTACACTTGGTGCTCATAAACCTCGACCGTCATAAATACAATGTCATCATAAACATGCATTGTGCGGGAGTCCCGTGAGTGACCAGACAGACAATGGGGGATTAGGGGATTAAATGTAAAATATATAATAACCTTTTGCAGTTTCGTGCAGAGTGACGTAATCTTTCTCCAGATTAAAACAGCCTGTTACGAACAAATTGCTTGTATAACAGCGTCAATGCACACTTTACAAAATATTGCTTTCTTCACATTGTCATGATTCAACCACGGTCGGTTTAATGTCCATGCGTCTTTGAATGTCCGTCTTGTGAAAATTAAAGATGATTGCATATCACTGTGTGATCGCTTGGTTGATAGAGTTGTCGATCGGGTTCCCTTTGTACTGTCCGCGATCGGGTTTCCCTTTGTACAGTCGGCAATATATTCCCACTTTCGATATTTTCGGACTGGATCGTTCATATGACAGAATTGAAAACGCACTTGCCAAAATTTATGTTAAATTTGGAACTAAAAATATGTTTACTGTACACTAATTGTTAGAGCTTACCTTTTGCTGTTACGGAACGATATTTCATAAGTACGAAAATAATGAAATACTTTCGTCACCTAATATATAGTTAGGCGTACAGACAGTGTTCACGCTGTCGGTAGCCAAATTAGCCAATGGCTAATCTTTTTCGAATTTGGCTACCGACAGCGTGAACACTGTCTGTACGCCTAACTATATATATAGCAGCCGACTCACAATGATTCTCAGTTGCGTTGTGGTATCGATGGTGGGGAATGGTCGCCTTCATGTTAGAAATTAACTCCACACATGAAACTTAATATTTTTTTTTTAGTATAATTCCATATTTTGACATCCAGGTATATATATCTATAAACGGTGAAAATGATATTCTATAATTATTTATTTATTTATGATTAAAATCTAGTTATCTAAAATATAATTCCCTCGTGCAGTCAAGATTTGCCTCCAAATATTACAATTCTATGACATTTATTTCCTATTAATTCTTAACTCATTTGAAGTATGCACACACCAGTTTACACAATTAAAAATACTACCGCAACAAAACACCACATGTTAATAATATACTGGCAAGTTGGCGTCCGAACCGGGGGATCAGGGGTAGGGGGTCATAAATCAGCGTATCCCTATAGGTTATTTTTTATGTTGGCTACTTTCGAGACCAACCAACCCAATGTTCTACTATTTTATGTATGTATACGTTTTTACTGCAATTTTCTGGCATCCATCCCTTTTATTTTTATTTTTTTTAAAGTGTTGCTCATTACTTTCAGTTTCAGATAACCATAAAGAATTTTAACTAATACTTTCATACAAACACATTTATAAAAGTAACTAAACGGTCAATAATTTTTCGAGGACATCTTTATATGTAGGGCCTACCTGCTAATCAGAATATGACTAAAATAACTCATGTTATGGTAGGGTAAGTGGTGACATTTCGAATGAACAAGTCAACTTTACAAAAATTACAAAGCCGCTAGGTGCACCAAGAAGGAAAATGTTCAGGTACACGAATGTCGGGCAGTCTGTCATGTTCAAAAAATTAAAGAATGCTCGTTTAGCGACAAATCTCTTATGTGACTTGGTCTCTATACCTTCACATGTGGGGATCAGTAAATACAGTACTGTATTGAATCCAGGACATGTGCATTGTACAACGAAGGTACTGTTCCAAACATTTATTGATGCAGCATAGGCCTACATGGGCTTACACGCATAACTAAGCTGTCCGATCATGCAGTGACAGATACGTCGTATACAAATGAAAATTACCGTTCATCAAGTCGCACAATCGTCGTTGTCATGGTCGAAGCGGGGCATTGTCAAATAGTTGACACTGTTACTGCATTTCTGTGTGTAGTTTAATCGAATATTGCGTCAACGGAGGTACGAATTTGACAAATAATACATTTATGCTTATCAAAGCTTACGTTGGATGTTAATTTTCGCACTGTTAATGACCCCTTGTAGCCCAAGAAACGACTTTTTGCGATCGGTTCGCGGTTCGATCGGATTATCCAGACTTGACCGAGCCGATTGTGACTCATGTTATGTATTGATCGCATCTTCGTATGTATTACGTGAGTCAACCTGGTGGACCTGCAAAGTCTACTCTACACAATGCATACAAGAAGAAGCCCACTTTTATCGTCCCAATTCAGTAAAAGGCCCCATTATCTAAGTTTGTCATAAAATATCACGTATAATAAGGCCGCAGAATCGTTGAACTGTCGTAGCACCGTGGTTGTCAAGCCGCAGAATCGTGGAATTGGTCGTAGAATCGTCGAAACGATTGTGCCGTGTGAAATTGGAAACGACAGAGCGTGCAATGATATTCTATTCATTATATGGTTTGAATAAAGAGCGTTTTCTTCACTTCTGTCTGAAACCCAGGGAACATTATGAAACTCGCTCAGACTATGATAAGATTTTGTACAGAATATAAGTTATATATATCGATACGTCGTGTCTGTATCAACATATAATTATTATCCCCACTACAATATTCATTATTTTTGAGTTTCAAATGCGCAATGTCCGTTCAAAGAGAAAATCTATTAAAATGAGTAATCAGCTAGTCACCACCCACATACGATAAAGTAAATAAACCAAAAATGTAATACATGTATAAGTATAGGATAATGCTGAAAAAACTGTACATTATTTCAGCAAATGGATCCATCGAAGCCACAGGCCGCGGTCATTCTATTCGCTGAAATAATACACACTCTGAAGCTATTATCCGACTAAAAACTTGGCCTGGTCCAAACCGTCACCTCTTATCAGAATGGATTAACCCAAAATTGGATCAGCACATGCACTATGTTGCACTATGTGGTCGGCCCTGTCCACTCGTTCATTGTCGTGACATCTTTAGACTTAATATGTTTTCAACATAATGGACTGGCAGTACACCATTGCCTTTTCAAACTGTTGACTGAACACGGCGTTTTTGCTCTTAAAGGTACTCAATCCGATAAAACTCCTCTCAATTACTATTTCAATGGCTTCGGGGGTCAAAAATATTTGATTCGAGTCGAGGAAGTCACCCACCAAAGCTCAGATTTGTTAGATATCGATTTTAGAAATCTATTATTTTTCATTATCGGGAATATTATCTGGCCCAGAACTCAGTCAAAATTGCGCTGTTATTACCACTTGATTTTAGAGTTATCTATCCCTGTCTGTTTGAATAGATTTTGGAGTACACATCCAGAGCAGATTACGGCAGTTGACGGCAATTATTAGTACTCATCTCGAGAACATAACATATTTCAAAAATCAATATCTAATAACTCTGAGCTTTGTTTGATGGGTTCCTCGACTAGAATCAAATATTGTTTACCCCCAAAGCCAAAGAAAAAGTAATATAGGACCCTCTGATCGGATTGTTGTTGTTGGAATCTGTTGAGATGGGGACCCTCTTAACGGATTGAGTACCTTTAATTTCGGCAATTGTATTAAATTATTTATCGCGTCGTATTTCGGATTTGGCGGAGAATTCTAAATTGAATGATTGATTGATGCACATTCGAGAAATTTTAATAGTGTGAAATTCAATGCCTGGAATTCGAAGTTATACAACCCCAACGCGATTGAAGAGGCTATATGGGAATCCATTCTGATATACTTCCAGTTGTTGTCAGTCAGAGCACCATTATACTTGAAAATCATTGTATATGAGCTTTATGGAGACACGGACTCAGTATGGGGGTTCATTTTTCAAATGTGCTTGCTTCAGTGAACAAATTCTCATGCATTATCGAAATGGTCAAGTATCGATTGAGATTGAGATATCCCTCTACTGAGATCAAGCTAGAAAAGCGGTCCCGATTTTCGCCCATAACGGGGTTAGAACCCGTGCCAACCTTGTCTAGTGCAGATACATGCATATGTCTTAGTATCATACATGTACATACAAGTCTTATAAAATGAAATCGTTCACAGTGTAATAACCTTCAATTAAGTTCGATGTAGAGCATTCGTTATTTCGCGCTCCGCGTGTATAATGTTTCGCTGATTCTTGGTATACATGTGCCATTGGCGTTTTATTTATAGAAATGGGCATTTTTGGGACGGGTAAAAGGTGTAGTTGGGAATTCTAGTGAGATGCACGAGAAACCTTCAGTGATAAGCCGTATATAGTTGTTGTAATAATTTGAAGGATTCGTTGTTTTAAAGTGATGTGAAACACTGCGGTTGCATGATCAAATAGAAATTGAGAAAAATCTTGCCCAAAGTAGTTATTTTTATGAATATTAATCCAAATGTACAGCACACACCGTCATTATAATATATTAATTAAATGCACTGATTCTTGATTTGATGTCGAACTAATTTGCGTTAGTTTATCGCCGATTGTTGCGTCCCTAATCGAGATGTAAATATTTACAATAAGCGTAGGTCAGACGATGATTTCCATGGAGTGGAATGGTCAATTTCTTTGGGATTGTCGGCGATGTTAGTAGAATGCTACATTCCCACAGTTGGCATTGCGCCTGAGTACTACTTGGTCAGTTTCACGCACCAGAATAAGTCCATAATATGTCTTTAACGGAATTATGAGTTGGTCATTCGTGAAACCAATGTATTTTATATTCTATAATTACAATCATGGGTATATAATATATGAGCTTCAGCGCGTTACCATTTCCGACTTTGGTTTTCTTGTTAAAATAATGGATAGTTGTTTGTAATATAATGTACGATCCATTATCCTACACGTATTGACCCAACGCGGCGAACAAAGGAGTATATGCATACGCTGTCATTTCTGGAGAGACCACAGTTGTCAGTGAAACCGATTGCTTTTCCGTAGAGTGCTAGAAACCTCTCGAGACTTTGAATATAAAACGTGTCTTAAATCACAACTCTATCAATGCGATTTGCGGATGTTTCTTGCAATAAATAGGATAATGCATAGCTGACTGATATTTCATAGAATTCATGTACATATGAGTGAGAAAACCGTAGTGAAAGATTACCGGTCAACGGGACACATCTACCCGTTCCAACAGTTGCAAGTGCTGAATTGAAAGTACACAAGTGACCTTGACGAAGTTCACCGATTTACCTATACTCGTTCCCGTCGGACGGGTATCGCAAACTCGCCAATAATATGGGGCGCCGTTCTTCTATTTATTACCTATTTAGTGATATCACTAATTCATTTTATGATATCACTAATTCGATTATGTGATATCACTAATTCATTTAGTGATATCACAAATTATTTTGTGATATCACTAAATATTTTAAGATATCACAAATTCGAATTCTTGATATCACAAATTGATTTTATGATATCATAAAATCGAATATGTGATATCACAAAATAGTAGCATTTAGTGATATCACTAATTCTATTTTGTGATATCACATATTCATTTTGTGATATCATAAAATTTAATATGTGATATCACTAATTCAATTTGTGATATCAATAAATGGGAAATGGCATAGCTTGCCGCGCCATTCTACTATTTATGTAACATTTTGTGATATCATAAAATCGAATTATTGATATCACTAAATGCTTACTATTTTGTGATATCATATATTCGAATTTGTGATATCACATATTCATTTTGTGATATCACAAATTACAGTATGGGGCGTCGTTCTTCTATTTATTACCTATTTAGTGATATCATAAAATCATTTTGTGATATCACTAATTCGAATTTGTGATATCACTAAATGATTTTATGATATCACAAAATCGAATATGTGATATCACAAAATAGTAGCATTTAGTGATATCACAAAATCAAATTTGTGATATCATAAATTCATTTACACGATTTAGTGATATCACAAAATATTTCATGATATCACAAAATAATATTAGTGATGTAACTAAATAGTCATGTTGTCAGAATTAGTGATATCACAAAATGAATATGTGATATCACAAAATCGAATTTGTGATATCACTAATTCATTTTATGATATCACAAAATCGATTTTGTGATATCACAAAATAATAAGCATTTAGTGATATCACAAAATCGATTTTGTGATATCATAAAATGAATTAGTGATATCACTAAATAGGTAATAAATAGAAGAACGGCGCCCCATACAATAACGGATACAAGAAAACCATAGTAAGAAATGGTAACGCCCTCAAGATCATATTATTAGGCATATATAAAATATATTGCAGCTTTAAAGTGATGTGAAACACTCTGTAGGGTGATCAAATAGAAATTGAGAATAATATTGCTCAAAGTTTTAGTTATTTGTTACGAATAGTAATCCAAATTGACAATACACACTGTCATTCTTATATATTAATTAAAGGCAATGACCCTCGATGGCGAAATCATTTGTGTTAGATTATTGCCGATAGTTGCGTCCCGAATCGAGATGTAAATATTTACAATTGGGCATAGTTCAGACGATGTCTTCAATGAAGTGGTATACATATGGTCGATTTATTTGAAATGTTCGTCGATGTTAGTAGACTGCTACATTTCTCAGTTGGCATAGCACCTGAGTAGTAACTTATCAATTCCACGCACCCAAACAAGTCCATAACATGTCTTTAATGTAGTTATTGTGAAAATCTGTATATAGGTAACGGCTATGTAGTTGATTACATGTGATATTTGTTGTATGTGTGTAGACTGTGTACTTGGTGATATGGGATGTGAAAACATTTTTTTAATCGGACGTGCCAAACTAAAGTTTAATTTCAAATATTTAAACACCATACGTCACGTAGGATATGTGTTCACAAAGGGCGCATACGTTCCAAATGGTTGAAATGTTCATCACCAAACATGCAACGGCCATTGCACTGATACACAAATAATCACACACCCATTGCCAAAAAAAGTGACGAACGCTTTGACGATTGACACTTTATTATGTTGACGCCGGGCTCCAGCTTGCGAGTCCCGGGAAGAGTTCTCTTTTCTTTGTAAGGGGCCAACTCCCTGGAATCGGCTTGGCCGGAGATAGGGACAATATAAACTGTTGGTTTCTCGGTTCTCTTATAATGTAATGTAATGGTTTATTGTTCTGACACAAAATGTGCAACATGATAATTCGATAACACAAAATACAACAAAAATATAAGCATCATCAACATCATCATCACCATTAGCATTATCGCCATCATCATCATCATCATCGCCATCATCACCAGCATCATCATCATCATCATCATCAAAAGTACTCTATGTGCATATTGTCATTATTGTCTACATTGTCATCTTCAGTAGTATCATATAAATCATCACCACCGTCGTCGTCATCGGAAATAAAGGCATATATAATAATAATCATCATCACCATCATCATCGTAATCACCATAACATTTGAATTGTTTTCGGCTGGCATCTATCTTTTCTTTGTTATTTTAATTTCTATTGAAATAGAGGTATGAATAGTGCATGAAATAACATACAGAATAATAATCAGGCCAAAAGCTCTCGATCTTCGTTACATGGTTCAAGTACGCAAATACCGAGCACGTTTCTAATCAAATTAGGCCATACGAGTACGCAACTACCTGTTCTAATTTCATTTGAATAGTGGTCTGAATAGTGCATTAAATATTATGCACAATAATAAAAAGGCCAAAAGTGTCGATCTTCGTTACATGGTTCAAGTACGCAAACACGAAGTACATTTCTAATCATATTTAGCACACCCAATTACGCAAATACCGAGTACGATTAATCACATTTAGTTCATCACCTCCTACGACAGGGTCAGATATACTTGCCAATATACCCCCGAAGAGGGCGTAATAGTGATCTAAGAATGGCCTCGGGTAATGCACTCCTGATAACAACTATGAAAATATGGCCTCGCATAATGGTTAGTTAAAATACATTTATGGTTCCATGAGGGTTAATTAAAATATGGTCACATCCATAGAGGGTTAATTAAAATATTGTCCGATGAGGGTAAATTAAAATATGGTCACATGAGGATTAAAAAAAATATGCCCCCCCCCCCCCCCCATGAGGGTTAATTAAAATATGGTCTAATGAAGTTAATAAAAAATATGGTCCAATCAGGGGGGGGGGGTGATTTTTTTTTGCTGGAATAAGTACATAAACCCTCCATAAACAACATACTAAATATCGGCAAAAATCGGAAAAAGGGAAATTGGTGAATTTCGTGAAATAAATTTGGGGAAATTTGGTCAAATCATCAATTTATGGATTTTCATGGATGTATATCAAAACAATCAAATTCACAAATCCTACAAATAGGATGCGTATTGTGTCGTCCTCAGTTTCCTGAACCCAGTACCGAAAACCATTCCCAGATTCATTACGTACTTTTCGAGTTGTGTGCCTTCAAAAACGCAAGTTTACCTGATTTCGGCCCATTTTTGAGGCCTCACTTTCGAAGAATGAGCCAAAGTGCCTTATTTATGATTAATTGTTTAAAAAACAAGAGCAAACTGAAGGGATTTTTCACTGTTTTAGTAATTTCCTCACTAGATTAAACACAAAATATGATTAAAGGTACTCAACCCGATAAAACTCCTCTCAATTACTATTTCAATGGCTTCGGGGGTCAAAATATTTGATTCGAGTCGAGGAAGTCACCCATCAAAGCTCAGATTTGTTAGATATCGATTTTAGAAATCTATTATTTTTCATTATCGGGAATTCTTCCTGGCCCAGTACGTAGTCAATTATTACCACTTGATTATAGAGTTATCCATCCTTGTCTGTTTGAATAGAATTTTGGCGTAAAATCTCGAGCATGTTACCAAATTGACGGCAGTTATAAGTACTCATCTCGAGAACATAAGAATTTTCAAAAATCAATATCTAATAACTCTGAGCTTTGTTTGATGGGTTCCTCGACTCGAATCAAATATTTTTTACCCCCAAAGCCAAAGAAATAGTAATATAGGACCCTCTGATCGGATTGTTGTTGTTGGAATCTGTTGAGATGGGGACCCTCTTTACGGGTTGAGTACCTTTAATATGTGCATCTGTAATTAAGAAGAAGATTATATTCTCAAACAAAATGTGTGTTCCATTGTATGGACTTATAGTCCATGAGCCAGGACCGAGCATGGTACCATTTAGGTGGGCAAATTCTATCAACATTTTTCTCAAAGCTTATAAGCTGAAGTTTATCTGAGGGCTGGGGCGCCCTGTGGCAGTGTAGCTTAGTGTGCAAAATTTGTGTTTCCATGGCAACGGAGGGTGTTCTTGGCCAGTGTACAAAATATGCCTATAATTGTTTACAACTAGAATGTTTAATGCAGTAACTCTATATTTGCATTACTATGGGGTGATACCCTTGGTGGGCTTTCTTTTGTCATGAGAGATTTCATCTCTATAGGTCAACGTCATACACAAAGGTCAAGGTCATTCACCAAAATATTAGTTTTTTCATATCGGGTCATACATTTTCTACCCACTGATTTTACATATCAGTTTTGAATACGTTATCTTTGCTCCTAAATAATCTGTAGCGTATATGCTACATGGAGAACTGCATTATTGTTGAAACCGACATGTCAGTCATGATATATAGGCCTTTAAACTTGGTGACCATTTTCCATAATGGGTCAAAATCAGTTATTTCCCCAATATATCATGCTTCTGTGTAGTCCAGGCGATTGGTGCATGGAAATGTAAGAATTACACAAATTATGATAAAAGCATGAAACTTGCAACATATGTTTCTTGGACCTTACTGGTCATTTTCAGATATAGACCCAATCGAGATTTGGCCCTGCTTAGCAACGGTTGCTAGGCAACTACCCGAAAGTATAAAATGCTCATATAAGGAGGCAGTACAGTATTTTATTCAACTTTGGTTCTTTTGAATTGCATATTTGAGGTGTATTTGTGACATAGGATGAATTACACAGACTTATGACGTTGTTTCCTATCATAATGTCCATCATAACCGTTGCTATGCAGCTACCCAGACAGTAAAATGTATAATCCGCACTCTTCTGGATGGCATTTTGGGACCAGCATAGATGGTAGATTTGTCTGAAATACATTTTACATATGCTAATACATCACATAGTGTATATTATATAGAGATGGATAGTTTCTGCGGTTGGAAGGTGTCATTGCGATCGTTCTTAAAGACACGGTTGGCCTTGGCGGTGGGTATGCTGTGAAAATATATCCACCCGTCAAAAACCGCCACAAACAGAAAGAACATCACAATGTAGATAGACTTTGTCCGTATACAAATAAGAAATATCGCATAAACAGTATGTTATGGTCATATGTTTTACCATTGTTATGTAAACAAAAGCATAAAAAGTTACTTTTCTCACACGACACAATCGTTTCGACGATTCTACGACCAATTCCACGATTCTGCGGCTTGACAACCACGGTGCTGCGGCAGTTCAACGATTCTGCGGCCTTATTATACGTGATATTTTATGACAAACATAGATAAAGAGGCCTTTTACTGAATTGGGACGATAAAAGTGGGCTTCTTCTTGCATGCATCGTGTAGAGTAGACTTTGCAGGTCCACCAGGTTAATTCACGGAATACATACGAAGATGAGATCTATACATAAAATGAGTCACAATCGGCTCGGTCAAGTCTGGATAATCCGATCAAACCGCGAACCGATCGCAAAAAGTAATTTCTTGGGCTACAAGGGGACATTAACGGTGCGAAAATTAACATCCAACGTAAGCTTTGATAAGCATAAATGTATTATTTGTCAAATTCGTACCCCCGTTGACGCAATATTCAATTAAACTATACACAGAAATGCAGTAACGGTGTCAACTATTTGACAACGCCCCGCTTCGACCATGACAACGACGATTGGGCGACTCGTTGAACGGTAATTTTCATTTGTATACGATGTATTGGTCACTGCACTGTCATCGGACAGCTTATTTATGCGTATAAGCCCGTGTATGCTGCATCAATAAATGTTTGGAACAGTGCCTTCGTTGTACAATGCACATGCCCTGGATTCAATACAGTACTGTGTATTTACTGCATGATCCCCACATGTGAAGCTATAGAGACCAAGTCACATAAGAGATATAGTGGATTGGACAAAGCGTGACACACATGCTCGTGTAAAAATATATGTTGATACGGGTCGTAAACCCAAGCCAACCACTGGCTATTGACTATAAATGAGTATGTTGGACTAGTATGCATATAGTATGAATTTTATTTGATACATTGTTTTGAAAACTGTACAAATATTTATCGACAACACGAATTTTGTATTTTCGCATTCCGGCTAATCTTCAGCCGTAACATTACTTCGTACTCGATAGACTTTCATATAGACTATAGAAACAGCCATATGCGTGCGACGTGACCTTGAAATCGGGTCAATTCAAGGTCAAATCGAGAATTTTGATGGGATTTTCACGAAATTTGATACATTGGGTTACTTTTGTCCACTGAGTTTTTGGACGGGTCAAATCGTGACCCCGACCTGACCTTCAAAATGATCAATTCAAGGTCAAGTCGGGTAAAACCGGATGGATTTCGACGGGCACGTTTGTCGGGTACTTTTGTCCGGGCAGTGTTTTGGACTGGTCAAATCGTGACCCCACTTGACCTTGACCTTCAAAATGGACAATTCAAGGTCAAAGCCCGGACGAAGTCGGGTCACCTTCTAATATCTATATAAAAGCTGAGTGTGTGTTTGTCTTTCTGTAACTATGTCATGCTTTACGATGCGTTCAAAATATATGACCCTCATATCCATTGCACCCAATTTTTTATCATTTTCTGCACCACATCTTAGAATAAGCGAGATCACCGAGTCGCGGCCATATTGGATTACACAGACCCCATTCCGCGGTTTAAGTCTACGTGTCAAAGTTCTGGAGGTGCATTCCATATAATGATTTTTTAATATTCATGAAATACATGTCCGCGTTCACGGAAAATATATAGCGGTAATTAAGGACGGGTGATATAAATGATTTATATAGAGGATCCCCAACGAGAAATGTTGGGATATAACATTTTATAAAACGAGTTTGATAACTTTCTTTATACCCTTTTTTAAAATATCAAAATCTTTAAAAGAAGCTGAAAATGCATGCACAATGGATATATTTACGGTGTCGGCCGAGACGCTACACAAAGGTATACGACAGAATAGCGCACTCTGGCTGGCGACGAAACAATATAGTCCCCCAATTTGCCTCTTTGTTTTTGTATCTATTTTCGTCAATGAAAAGGAGTTGGGACCAAAATTTCCAATATCTAATGTTGGTGTCATGCGCGGCTTTTCGAAAGTACTATTAATCCGCGCGGTCATTGCGGGTGTGATGTCAAGTATCCCGGGAAGCACGCACATATTCATCATTAGTGGATATAAGGAAATATGCAATATTAGGATCTTTTAATGATACAATATATACAACTTTGCCAAAGTGAAAAAAAACACATTTAAAATGGAACATTATTTTGTCTTGAATGTGTATTTACTTCCTCTTGAGTTGTGGTAAGGAAATCAATATTATTTTTGTTAATCCGTCTTTTTAGCTCGTTTTCCTTCTTAAAATATGATTATGTGATAAAGTGGATTTCAAATTCGTCCCAGTTATTTGCAAAATAATTTATTAACCTTGTCCATTTTAAAGTCAGCTTGAAAAAACACATTAGAGATTATCTATCCCTCCCCATTTCCATATCTCTCTCCCTATCTCTCTCCCCTCTCTCCATCCCCTCCTCCTCTCTCCCTCCCCTCATATCTCCCTCCCCTCCCCTCTTTCTCCCTAGATATATATATATATTAAGTTTCATGTGTGGAGTTAATTTCTAAGGCGACCATTTTCCACCATCGATACCACAACGCAACTGAGAATAAGACATGTTGGCGATAAGAAAATACCGAGACATTGTGAGTCGACTGCGTACAGACAGACGGAAGGAAAGTTGGATAGGCGGAAAGGCAATTTAAATCATGTAATGTGTGGTGCACATATATGGAAATTAAACATGTACAGTATAGCAATATACGATTCGACATTACTTTATTTTCCTCAGCTGGCTCCAAATAAAAGAGTCTTAATCTCGTAGGCTTGAGGTCGTGTGATTCATATGCGTATTCATGTCTATAGCGAGCGTGCCATTCATTAGAAAACGACTTCTCGTGAGCACAAGTTAATGAAATTTCAATTGCTGGTCGCACAATCGTCGTTGTCATAGTCGACTCATCGGCGTTGTCAATTGAATGCGATGATACCCCCGCAAATATGGACACAGCGCCATCAATCACAGAACTGAGGTTAACATCAGTTGTGAAAAATCACCCAAAGACGTATGGCTATGTTATTATTTGGTTTCCACTCAATTTGATAGGACATTATATATTTTTTCTAAACTCTGAAGACGAATTTCACTCAGTGATGTGTGTAAAACCAGAACAACCGGTCTATTTGTGTCAAAGATTATGTATTGTTGTGCTAACTGTCTAGTGCTGAACTCTCTACCGATTATCGAATCGAAGATCGCCGTACCTAATAGAAATATAATATATGGTACATATACCTACGTATTTCTGGATTTATTCATTCTTTATTTATTTTTTAGTTTTTATCGCATCGGCCTGGTCGCAGAATCGTTAAATTGCCGCAGCACCGTGGTTGTCAAGCCGCAGAATCGTGGAATTGGTCGCAGAATCGTCGAAACGATTGTGCCGTGTGTTTCTGGTGTTTGTTTATATTATGATGGTAAACATAAAGAGCGTTTTTTGTTGGTGAATACCTGATATAGAACTAATAAAGAGCGTTTATGCCATTTGTGTGTGATTAGCCAGTAGCTGTCTTCTGCAACACAATCAGGCTCTTGCTTAGTTAAAATATAGTAAGTCTTTATGGTAACATGCTGTTTACGCGATGGTCATGGTATATATGAACGGAACTGTATGCGTTTTACTGTTTTTCTGTTTACGGTGTTTGGAACAAATATGAATATTTTCGACAATTAAGGCCGCACGTGCCTTTAAGAGACCAACCCATATTTTTAAATTTCAAAAGCATCAATGATCATAACGCAAGTTGTGGTTGATGAACAAAATTGACTATTCTGTCCTATATACATTGAATACTAACATTTATGATGCAAATTGGTTAATTGTTACTATTTTAACCACTGACATAATAGAATTATTGGATTTTTATATCACAGATTTGACATCAAAATCGGCAAAATTTAACTTTTCAGGTTTGGACCATTTTTTCAAATAAATGAACTATATCTTTGGTATCAAAGGTGTTTATTGTTTCACTAGGGGATTTCCCGTCATTTTATGACGGGTAAATAAATGTCCTTTGTTACTTACTGTTATTCGCGCGCATGATCAGATTCTTATTTATATTAGAAATGGAATGGCTAATAGTATGCTTCTCTTGTCACGGCATGGCGGCGTGGGACACTGTATTTCACTAAGAAATGTATTGACCACCCCCGCTTCAGCAGGTATGCACGCATGGGCTGTAGCCAGTTTGCTCTAAGGCGGGTTCGTCATAATTGATGCGGTGAGCCCAGCAGATGGGTGGGTGTCCAATATCATGGACGCCTCACACACCAACACCTTCAGAATTCCTTAGGACGAACAGTATGAATAATTAACTTTCTTTTCCCTATTTAAGTTATATAATCGAACCACTGCACGGGTAGTTCGTGTGCGACATATTGATATACTTTGCAGGTATTGTCTAAGTGGATTAATGCCAATAGTTTAGTACGAAAGGTTCTGGTCCTCTGGACGCCTACCAATTCTTCAGTTCGAGGGTATTCAGGGCACAACATTAATATTTTAAATAGCACCCAGTTCTAACGATGATTGAACGTTCGACTCAACAACCCATGAAATTCCACGACAAAAGCAACGCCCTTACTTATATTCACACTCAACATGATGACAAATTAATTTTGCGTCCTTTTCCAATGTTATTGTAGAACGCTTGGAAGTTTCATCTGTACAGTAGCAAAGCAAGTGTGGGTTTGTGTGTGACCTCATATGACGTCATTTCGACAAAGTTTACGTCATAAGAAATAGTGTCTAATTGAGTGCAAATACGGCGTTTATTCTACCATGTTCGATCTCGTGCATTCGTTGACCAATCGGCGTGAGAGTTGGTGAGTCATCTTCTACGACACAATGTAGGCAGTGGTCCAAATTTGGGCTAAGTTGGACGCATGGTTGAAAAGTAATAAACGCGCCAAAAGCGTGACCGAGTTATACACACACATTGACACACACAGACGACGGGTTTTGTATATAATATTCTGTCTTAAATATGTCAAACTGATGTGTTTTGTAGACAAAATAACTCAAGATGGCTTACAAAATGGAAACAAACAAACAAAATTGATTTTCCTCATATATCCAACCATTATTCTCTGCTCGGAAAATGTAGCAAATTGTGACACTGTTGAATTGGTTATTAACCATGTTACTTTATCAACTTACAATTAAAATTAATGATCTCTTCTGGTTGTCTCATATGAGATATGACAAATTCATTTTAAAGGAAGCAGTGTGGAATTTTGCCAAAAACGTCTCGGGCCATGTTTTGAGCGGAACTGAGCGAGACCATATTATTTGGATACTGTCACACATTAGCATCAACATTGATTGACTTAATACATGGTTTATATCGAAATGGCAGTCAGGGAGTGACTGTTGAGGTAGGGTGAATAGTTGTACTATGAGTGGCTATATGGTGATGGGGCCCACAGTGAGATGATAGGAATACGTGTATAAGGAGTGGTCAGGTGCGAGGTGAATATGTATACATGGAGTGGCTATATGGTAATTGAAGTGGTGTGTGTGTAACCCAAATGTCGCTACACAGTTATCTGTGTTGTTTATGTATATATGGAGTGACTGTATGGTCATGTCTGGGATGCACATGTGTACATTGGGTGGCTGTATTGTCATGGCTGGGGTATATGTATACATATGTTGGCTGTATGATCACGGGTGGGGTGTATTGACAAATAGGGTAATGTGTATAGGTGTACATGGAATGACTGTATGGTCATGATTGTTGAAGTGTATATGCATACCTGTACAGCTGGTTGGTCATTGGCTGGCGTGTGAGTATATATGAAGTGACATTGTGTTATGGATGTATATGGCATGTCTATGATTTTTTCTGTTACTGATATATTGTCATTGGTGGGTGTATATGTATACAGGGAGTAGATGTGTGATCACGGCTGGTGTTTATGAGTATACAGCGAGTGGCTGAATTGTCATGGGTGATGTGTATAAGTAAATATGGAATTTACAAATGGCCATGTGTTAGGGGTATTGGTATATACATTCAATTGTAGGGTGTATATGTACACCTGGAGTGAATCTATCGACAAGTGTGGGGTAGACCCCGAAGCCACGACAAATAGTTTTCATGGCTGGCTCAACCGATTTTCGTGGCTGGTTAGCTAGCTAAGCCAGCTCAGTCACGACGTTCGTGGCTGACGAAATATGGCGGCTCAGCCGGCTGAGATGTTATCATTCAGCGTATTTTCGTTTCCGAAATGTTCCTAATCCCCTGTTACCAGTTATAAACGCCGTTTTTTTAAGCGTTTGCGATGAACCCGTAGAATTCCAGATCACACGTAATCGTTTGATGTTGGGCTTTTCCATTATGGCGAAAATTCACGAAGGACTGGCATGGATATACTATGTAGTTTCCCATCTAATCGGTATAAGTAGTTACACTGGGACTTCTGTCGACTTCAGACTGCTATCATCACTGCCATCTTGTGATATATGCATGCATCATTGAATGATGAACCCGATAGTAATGATATATAATATTTCAAACTATTTTCTATTCTTATGTGTATATATGGACAAATGCCAGTGATGTCTGAGACTGGGTGTTGTCGATATAAACAATTTATATTTTAACCCTTTCAATACCGTATGGATGCGCCCATTCAGTTATATGAAAGCATGCATTGGGATAGTCTATTCCACATTAAGGGGCCAGGTGTTCCGATAATATAACAACCATGCCGTGTCCATGCGAGTATGCCAATATTAGGCAATGCGGTTTAGTTCTTTGCGATTCATAGAACAGTTGTGCTTGACATATAAGCCCATGCACACGGCTGAGCCATTTTACAATTCCGGAGGCGGAGATTTTAAATGTGACTGGCGTTAGAAATAATATGGCTGGCGGCGGCTTGTGGCCAATATGGCTGGCGGCGGCGGCGTGCGATGGCGGCTTCGGGCTCTAGTGTGGGGTGTATACGTATATCGTGAGTGGCTATATGGCTATGTGTATGACAAATATGTATACAGGGAGTGACCATAGCCATATGGCCAATGGTGGAGTGATTATGTATCCAAGGTGTGACTGTGTGTCCACAACTGTGGCGTATGAGTTAACGGTGTATGGCTGAATTATCATGGGTAATCTGAAAATGCAAGTATGGAGTGCATGGATGGCCGTGTTTACAGGGTATAAGTATATATTGAAAGGCTGTATCACCACGGGTGTGGCGAATAGGTAGATGTATACAGTGAATGACCGTATGGCCAAATTGTGGAGTGAATAGGTATACACGGAGTAACTGTACGGTGATACATTTGGTATCTGATTGTCATGGGTGAGGTGTATATTCAAGCCTTGAGTGTGTGAATGGCCGAGTGTGCGGGGTATTGGTATATTAGAAGGGCTGTATGGCCATTGGTGGGGTTTATATATATATAAATATATATATATATATACTTGGAGTGACTCTATGGTTATGGGTGTGGTGTATATGTATATCTTTAATGGCTAAATGGCCATGTGTGTGGTATACTAGGTATACAGGGAATAACATTGAGCCAATGGTGGAGTGAATAGGTATACAAGGAGTGATAGTGTGGTAATACATTTGGTGTACGATTGTCATGGGTGAGGTGTATATTCAAATCCGGAGTGTATGAATGCCGAGTGTGCGGGGTATTGGTATATATAGGACTGTGCCATAGGGCATGGGTTGTATATGCACACTTGTAATGAATATATGGTTATGTGTGTGGTGTATATGTATATATTGAGTGGCTATATGGCCATGGGTGTGGCGACTATGTATACATGGAGTGACTGTATGGCCAATGGTGGTGTGAACGGGTATGCAAAGTGTGACTGTATGTGGTGTATGCTTGTCATGGGTGAGGTTCGTATTCAAGTCTGGGGTGCATGAATGGCCGAGTGTGCAGTGTAATGGAATATACAGAAGGGTTTTGTGGCCATTGGCGATGTGTATACTATTTACACATGGAGTGACTCTGGTCAGGAGTGGGGTGTATATGTATAGCTTGAGTGGTTACATGGTCATGGGTGTGGCCAATATGTATACACGCTCATTCTTTGGTCATGTCCTGACTCACCAGGCATAAATAATTCTAAGTCCAATAATCTTCATTGGAATCAGCTGAAAAAATGTAGTTTACCTGAAATATTTGTAATTTTGTAAATATGACCACATATTGTTAATTGGATTATTTTAGTGGGTTGTAGTTACCTAGGAACCATTGCTAAAGAGACAATGAATGTCTGTGCGATGAAAACCATATAACTATCGATTCCGTGGTAGTACACATAGTGTTAAGTATTTTCGCCAGGCGTTTAGTGATTTACAAAGTGTTATGACTACTGAAGATTTATGAAAAAAAATTAGGGTGGGTCCCTAGCAGTGGGTTACCACCTGCTATCCCTAGTAACTCTATATCCGTATACAATATACACTACCTAATGTGTGGGCAATGTTATATGTCATGTAGACTAACTTGGTGTGAGGTTTAGCCTCGACACGTCACCGAGAAGGCCTCAACATGTCACTGAGAAGAGTAAAAAACATACATTTTCTTGTTCGGGTAGTTGCATAGCAATGGTTGTTATGGACAACATGATATAAAATGATGTCACAACCATTGCATGTTATCATACAACTAAATCTCCAATAAACTACTATAGTTTAAATGTTGTAAACCATCCCCATAACATACATTTTATTATTTCGGGTAGTTGCCTAGCAACCGTTGCTGAGGAGAGTCCCATCTAGATGGGCCCTGTATCTGAAAATGATCAGTATGGTACAAGGAACATAATTATGTGCCATGTTTCATGCTTTTATCATAAGTTGTGTAATTTTGACACCAAGCGCCCGGACTAGTGTATAGTATAGAGTTAGATACTTATAGTGGGATCCCTTAAGGCTGAATCGTGGCTTTATTGACTAAAGGATGACAGTTCAAATATATGATGCTCAGTTAAAGGGGACACTTTTTGGTAGGGGTGCCTTGGTTGGGGTCCCGTGTCGTGATAAAATCAGGTTTCCATGGCAACGGCATCATATATTTGAAGAAAACAAATTAATGAAAGGGTCAATGACACTGCAGCTCAACTTGGACAGGGGATAATTTCACGTGTTACAGTCAATGGAACGATTATGTATGTGGCAATTTGAAATGTCTAAGTACTAGATATCAACATGAAGAAATATATATAAAGTAAAATCAAATATGGCCGCTGGTGTTCATTTTTTCCAATGAAATTCAAAAACATTTGATAGATCTGGTAAATTAACATCAAGATAAATATGAAGTTTGGTGATGATCGGACGAGGGAAGTGGACGGTAGTGTGTGCTAAATGATTTAGTAATGCAAAGAGCAAAATGGCTGCCGGTGGCATGTTTATAAAATGAAATTTGAAAAAATTAGATTACTCCCACCTTGTGGCCATCCCGAAAATCCATGTGAAGTTTAGTGATGATCGGACAAGTAGGGTGTCGTTAGTAGGGTGTACCAAAAGGATTTAGTCATACAAAGAGTAAAATCCAAATGGCTGCTGGCGGCCATGTTTTTAACAAATTTCAGAAAATATTGATGACTCCCATCTGGATGTCACCTCGAAGATCCATATGAAGTTTGGTGACGATCGGATGAGAGATGTGACCTGTTGGGTTTGCTAAAGGAATATGTTGACGAAAACACTGATGCACGGGGGGACGACCAACCCATGGCAATATTATTGTTAAAATTTGACTTTTTCAAGTTGAGGTAACAATTTATTGGAAATGAATAACTGCCATAAAAAGTATCTGATCCGAACTAGTAAAAGACTCGAATGACTATTCAATAGAGAGCAATACTGTTTCAGCAATGTTAACATAATGTTAGCTGTGTGCTGGAACATTGTAAGCATTAATTTTGCAAGTACTGATATACATGTAAACCTGTGGGCTTTCAGTTGATAATTTTGGGCCAAATATCCATCGCAAATTCCCCAACTCACAGTTTTCTCTAATATTGTGGCCTATTTACAGTTGATTGCTCCCTGCTTGGGTGCATGGCCTGCATACCGACACTGTATTCGCTGGTTATTGAATGTAACTGTTGTTCCAAATGGCTGCTCTCAATTTTCCAGCACACAGCTAACATTATGTTGAAATTATTGAAGCAGTGTTGCTCTCTAGTAAATAGTCCTTCGAGCCTTTTACTAGTTCAGATCATGTACTGTTTATGGCAATTATTCATTTCCAATAATTTTTTTATACTTGCGGAGAAACCCTCCTCGAAAACTCTCCCTTCTAAAATATGATTAAAGTCAACTTTGTGACATTTTTATTGTTATATAATATGCTTGATGTGAACTCAGGTAGCATAGATTCTTTCAGGTGGTTTAACAATTAACTATATTTATATGTAGGTCCGTCTGGACTTTCCACTTCCTGAGATAGCTCAGGTGTGGAAACCCCTTAAGTCGGGTTTGATCGTGACTTTTGTATCTGTATAAACACAAGGCTCGTCAGATTGTCAACTGTAAGCTTTGGCTTTTTCAACTGTTCCCCAAATAGTTAATGTCATTGACATAGGAACTATATTTTATCTGGATATATGACCTCTCATCTTGGCACCCCCTCTAAAAAGTTTCCACTATAACAAAGAAACAGTTATGTGCAGTATCGTGTTTGACCTCTCTCACTGGGGACTCCGTCCAAATAGTGTCCATTATAACTACGCAACACATATGTGAAGTTACATGCTTTAGTTACTAAAGTCACAAAATTGCAGTTATTTTGGTCTTGATGGTAATGCATCGTGGCTTATGTACTGTCACAATTACAATAACGAGGTAATACTTAAAATTCAGATTAAAATGTGATTAAAATGTGCCATATACCAAATTGAACATGGTGATTGGACCCTATTTTTTTTGCATTATGATGGGTATTGACTGCCATGGCTAATGCACTAAGGGTATCAGAATATGAAACAACTGACAAACAAATTGCCCAAAATATCACATTTTCCCCAATAACCTTGACCTTGGCAACTGACCTTGACCCTCTATGTCTCAGAGGCCCAGACCATTAATTAGTTAGTAATTATTTTTATTTTTATTCAATTATATGGTGCCGTTGTCATGGAAACCTGAATTTATAACGACATTGGACCCACCCCCACATGGGCACGTCCTCCAAAAAGTTTTCCCTATGACTAACCAACATATATTTGTATAAGTTTCATGTTTTAGTCAATAAATTCACAATTCAACCCATTTTGGAAAATGACCACACAATTTAGAGGCCTATATCTCAAGACTGCCTTATCGGTTGCAACAATAACACAGTTCTCATTGTAGCCTGTATGCTCTAGATTATTTCCGAGTAAAGATAACATATTCAAATCTGATATACAAACTCAGTGGGTAGAAAATGTATGACCCGATATGAAAAAAAACCAATATTTTGGTCAATGACCTTGACCTTTGTATATGACATTGACCTCTAGATGTGAAATCTTCAGTGTCAAATGAAAGCCCACCAAGGTTAGCACCCCATATCAATGCCAACATAGAGTTACCGCATTAAACTTTCTTGATATAGACCATTATAGGCATATTTTTATACCGGCCAAAAACACTCTCCGTTGCCATGGAAACACACATTTTCCACACTATGCTACACTGCCCCAGTATGCCCCAGCACTGACATAAACTTCAGATTATGAGCTTTGTGAAAACCTTTGGTAGAATTTGCCCACCAAATTGGTACCATTTTTCATTTTTGGGGAGCCTGGCTCATGGACTATTAGCCAATTTTGCCTCTGACACTGAACGTGTGTGATGAAATGCAATATGTGAGGTCATGTAACTCAATCATTTAATACCCATATGCCATGCGTTTCTTATAACCTTTTAAGTATGTTGGATTTAACAAATTGTAAAGGTATTAAACAGGACATTATTTAAGAAAATCAACTTATTGCCCTTTGAATACTTAGTCTTTTTTTCTTTTTCTTTTTTATAATTTTTATTCGGTCATAAACATGGAAATATAACATACATATCAATACATATTATAAGGGTTTTCACAAATTGTAATTGGTGGTGAATAAAAAAAATTCAATTCGTCTTATGTTTAGAGGGGTTAAAGGGGCCAGATTATTTATTTTGAATGAAGTGTTTTCCCCATTTTAACCACTTTGTTTGTTTTGGTGTTTTAACTGTCGTGAACTCTCCTGTATGACACTATAAAATATAATTTTAGTCTAAGCTTGTTTCCAAAGATGCCAGTTTGAGGCATTTTTGTCCATTCTAAAAGGTTTTGGGCCATAAAAACAAAAAACAATGGGTGTTTTAATGTGTAAAATTATCTGAACTTTCCTCCCACAACACTTTAGTGAAAAAAAATTAGCCTTACATTGGTTATGCCATAGTATGTCACTAGATTTCTTTCATTTTTCAGGAAACTGACTCCAAATTTTAACGTTGGTATAGGGGTAGGAAAAATCACAAAATGTTATCTTATCACCAAATTACAGCTATTTCAGACACAATGTTGTTTTCTTCCAGTTTGTGTACATTCCTGTTGCATTATAAAACTGCTGAATACGTTATCGGACGTTGATTTATAATTTTATGGTTATGTTGTATAAAAACAATCTAAAATGCTAATTTGACATTTCACTGCCAAATTATGACAAAAAATATTATAGCTCTGTCAATAAACATAAACAAAGGAAATATGAAATTATGTATGAAGAACAATGTAAGCAGAAGCTGTTAATATAAAGTTTTATGCTTCAAGATGCATAATTTTGAAGTTTTTGTTGATATGCTTTCCCCTACCCCATTGTTCTGCCATTCAAATTTGGAGTAAGTTTCCATAATGATGAGTGAAATCCAGTGACGTCCATTGATATAACCATTGAAATGCTATTTTCTCAACAAAAAATGATTTAAGAGGACAGATCACATAATTTTACACAATAAACATTCGTTAATTTTTTCTGAATATGCCTAAAATCCTTTTAAAATTGACAAAAACGCCCCACAATAGCATTTTCGGAAAAGAGGCTAGACTAAGAGTTTATAGGACAATAATTTTATTCTCTTCACCATGTATTTGGAAATTCCTTCACAATTTGTTCAATCAAGTATTCGCAAAATGTTATGAGAAAAGCAGAGCATATGGATATTAATTTATGGAGTTACATGACCTCAAATATGGCGTTTCATCACACGAGTTCTGTGCCAAGGCAAATTTGGCGAAGTCCATACAATGGAACACACATTTTGTTTGAGAATATTTTATTCTCCTTATTCATAGATGCACATATTAATCATATGTTGTATTTAATCTAGTGAGGAAATTACTAAAACAGTGAAAAGGTCATTAATTTGGCACTAGTTTTTTAAATAATTAACCATATAATACGGCATTTGGCTCATTCTGCGAAATTAAGGCTCCGAAATCAGGTAAACTCGCGTTTTTGAAAGCACACAACTCGAAAAATACTTAAGGAATCTGGGAATGGTTTCCAGTTCTGGATTCAGGAAAATGTGGTCGACAAAATAGGCATGATATTTGTAGGACGTGTAAATTTGAACTTTTTATATACATTCATGAAAATCCATAAATTGATGATTTGACCAAATTTTCCCAATTTTTTTTTCACGAAATTCACTAATTTCCCTTTTTCCGATTTTTGCTGATATTTAGTATGTTGTTTAAGGAGGGTATATGTACCAATTCCAGCAAAAAAAAATTCTGTTGCAATTAGTTCTGGGTAAAACCATAAATGCACTGGACTAGGTCAAAGCCACCAACAAGCAATTTTTTCCGCAACTAAAAAAAAAAATTCTGCTTTTTTTTTTAGTGTTTTGGCAATGAGTTGGGCATCAAAACCACTTTGAATGAGAGAAATAATGTAATTCTAACTGGTAAACTGACTGCAGGCAGTTATCGTGCTGTATTTTGTTGCAAATTTTGAAATCCAAGATGGCCGCCATGTCTTTTTGGCCGAATGACCTCAAAATGACTCATTCCTATTTACATGTCCATGTTAACATCCATGATAAATAGTATGCACATAAATTCATATACAGCTGTTTACAGTGAATTTCCCCCAGCAAATCTCTGTTTTAGTGTTAAAAGGGGGGGGTGGGTGTCAAAAAATGGTCCGAAAAAAACTGCCGTAAACGGAAAAAAATTTGGCGGTGGGGGTGGGTGGGTACAAAAAATGATCGAAAGGGAAAAAATGCCATACGTGCCTGAAATTTTTTTCCGACCCCCCCCCCCCCCCCCGGTCCAATTGTACCTTGATTGTTAATTATAATATGGTCCCATAACTGATCAGGGTTAATTAAAATATGGTCACATGAGGTTAATAAAAATATGGACCCATGGGGGTTCATTGAAATATGGTCCCGTGAAGGTCAATTAAAATATGGTAACATGAGAGTTAATTAAAGTTAAAATATGGTCCCATTGTGATGGTTAATTAAAATTAAAATATGGTGCCATCAGTGGCGATTAAACTACTGTCCCGTTGTGGTTAAATAAAATATAGTCCCATGAGGGTCAATTAAAATATGGTCCAATGAGGACTAATTAAAATATGCCCCCTTTCCCATGAGGATCAATTAAAACATGGTCCAAGGAGCTAGGGGGTAGTTTCTGAACATTCTTCAATTGAATGAATGCTTTAATGAACTCAATCGTGAGTTAACACGCATTATATAGAGTTGACAAACATATTTACACTATTTACATATAATATAATACATTATCACCATCATCGTCACCATTATCATCACCATTATTATTATTATCATCATCATCATCTTCATCATCGCCATCAACAACAACAACAACAACACCATCATTAACAATAACAGCACTGGTCATATACATCATATTAATTATCATCATCGTTATTTCGCATCGACAACTCACTACTATTCGATCTTACTCAGTCCTATCTTAGTCACAATGCCTAAGCCTTTCTGGATTGTGGGACGCTAATAGTATGTAGAATTATGATATATGCTCCATACACAGAAATAAAACTGATGTTTGGAATAAGGCCACATTGTATGTTAAACAACCAATGTGAAGGGTTAGTGTTGAAACTTAATAACATCTCTATTCATAGCTCAGATATATTCCGCATACAAAGTATGAAAAGTAAATATTTACAAATAGCACGAAGGAGTAACGTGGGAATTGGTTAATAATTACCACCCCAATTCATTTAGAATATAACATGCCGATATTTGTCGCGTATAACTAATTGTAAAGTTCCCTAAGCGATATTAAATAACATGTTCAACACCGATATAGACTAACAGCTCGAGGGGTTCATGTGCGAATTAAATTCCTAATACCATCCTCAATTCCCCATGCACACTGGGAGGCCAAAGTTCCTGCTAAATCCGTCCGAAATCGCATAATCGTCCAGTGCGCAATCGCGAGGCCCCTGTGCGTTTCCGGCGAGAGAAAGTCTACCATGCCAAGAAATTGAGCTCAAGCACGTATGCTGATTTTTAACTTTCTTTGTATTTTTTCCCAACCTCATCATTTCCAGTGCTTTTTACTATGACAAATCCGAAAGCATTCCGAGTGGAGTATGTGCTCAATTTTACTACAATCATCAGTTTATTGTCATCTTGGTATTGATTTTAATTTTGCCGATCAAAATCATTGTCATGTGGGGATCATGAGTTTGTTAAAACACGGTTTATAAAATATCCCAAAATGATACGTTGCCTTTGCGATAACAAGCTACACGACGGATGCGCATTCGGCGAAAGTGCAAGAGTCCGAAATCGTCACCTCAGTGTCCTTTCATGTTGAATTCGATGCTGCACGTTTTCCATGAAGCTATTTTTGCTGATATGAAGGGACGTGGCGCCGGGGATATGATCATAGGGGTGTATTCCACCCCAGGGACGTGGCGACAGGGGGAGTTTGGTCAAAATGTTCAACAGCTGCAAATTTCATGCCTCACACAGCATTTGTTGGAAATTTTACACCACTTATAATTGTTAGTTGGTTGATTTTCCAACAACTAATTAGTGGGACATTAAATTTTGTTGTTTTAGACCAATTCTAGCAAATCTTTTCTATATTTAGTCCAATTTTGGTCTGAAATTGCTATTAATTGAAAATCAAATTGATACCAAATTCGTTATATCTATAACGCAGATCAAACCATCTTCTGTATAGTAGACCCATTTTTTGGTTAAATTTGTACGCCATTCTATTTTTGCTCATATTTTAACAGAATTATGTGATGACTTTTCGGGCGAGTATTCGCCTAAATTGTCACTTGACGAATAAACCTTTCGCTTTGTGTCAAAGTGACAATAGCTTCCGTTAACTACAACATCGCTTCCATGCACATGCGAAGGTTCGTATTGGGAAAGTCTCAAAGTCTGCGAGAAAAAGCCTGATACCTGCACCTACTGTAGCATAAAAACGCTCGTGATGCGAACTGCTTCCGGTGTCGTATGTACAAGGTGAATGAGCCAAGCCAGTGAACTAACTCATTTTACCTGTGTATATATGTGGTTAGTATTTATATTATATAACAAATATGAAAAAATTAGAATTCCCTTCAATTTCTGCAATTGCCCTCAATTAAATTTGGCAAATGAAATCATTTTGAAATTTGACAAACAAAATTCTTTTGACAAATAATATGGCAAGAGAACATTTGGGTCCAGCGCAAACCCTGGTGCCAGTACTACCCTCTTGCAATAAGCCACGCTTGCCCTTGTTATAACTATAGTGTAGGTAGTTAGCGTTTTGATCAATACAAGTCGGATAAAAGCGCCATTTTTTAATATCTTGTTGGACAGCATCTCTAGTCTAGGAATTTTCTCAAGAACCAACTTTTTGACCAACGTAGAGCCTAAAATTTAAGATGGCGTCCAAGATGGCCGCCGATTTGACGGTGGTACACCTAATAGTTTTGCTTCTCAATTTTATATGTTTAACATAACGAATTCCACCCTATTCTCTAAGAATGGTGGTTATCGAATAACAGCCCACACTTTTAGTTGAAAAATGGCCACAATTATTCAAGATGGATGCCAAAATGGCGGCAAAAACATGGAAATGTTAGTTTTTTTTCCTTATTTTTGTTTAAATACTTTACAATTTTCGAGATAATATAAGAGAAGATATCAACAATGTGTTGATTATTCGATGGAATAACCTCTGTGAAAGAGTCATGCACACTAAAGGCGAAGTAGTGTAGTTTGTTCTGGTACAAATGTGAGGTAGAATATGTGCTATGTAAATGAGCAAAATTATTCTCCGACAGGTTTTCATTCTGTAAATGCTTAGAAACGAACCATGAATGGCTCTGATGTCTTCAATTCTATTTGCGACACTACTATATGGTTGGATCAATTGAATAAACATTTTAATATCGAGATATTTACAAATAAAAAATCAATTTAGTAGCGGATTTACCACGAAATTAGGAAACACCAAATGACAAAACCCATAATCGTCAAACTCAATTTGGTTCTCAAAACAGGAACATATGGAAGGTATTCTGCAACACATCTTCATCATCCGGACTCGTATTCAAATTATAAATACTATGAAATTTGAAAATGCACTTTGTTTTAAAAAACTGAATTGAACAATTCACTTCTCACAACCACACGGCTGCACAACTTCGTACATGGAAGTTTGATTCTTGAACATTTTCACCTGGAACAAACCGATATGCAAACACATTTAATCAACTCTGTACACTCTATAGCTGCTTCTGGGTTGTCATCCATACAGTAACAAAAGAACCATCAATCAATTTCCATCCAAAGAAGTCAGGTGTTGGAAACTGTGCATCTACTGTGGGGCTTACAGTCCAGATACCAGTCTGATATATATAGCACGATTTTCATTTGAAAGAGCATGTTCCTCGTTGGTGGTATTGAACATTTCATGTCTAGCTTCATTAACTGAGGTCAGGTTCACAGATTTGTCATAAACAATCTCAACGAAATGCTAAATACACTCAATAGTGGTGATGAAACATCAAGAACCACACAGGGATTCCTCGTAATTGGCATCAAGCATTCTGTGAGCTAAGCTTTCCAAGCATCCCAAAATTGCGCTTACCCTTACCAAGGAAAAGGGAATTTGAGTCGCATCCTGATATCGGATGGAAATATATGTTCTTCTCACACCAAAACCAGCTATTCCCCCATCTATAAAAGGAGGGGCGGTAATAAATGTGACTTCCTAAGCTGCATGAAGGTCCCATCCGATTCAAACTGCATAGAAACTGCAGAGCCAAATCCAAAGGTCGAGTGTAAGGTGTTCGACGGAGGTGCTCTGATACATTTACTGACACCTGAAGTCGGGCTTACCTTCTCAATGTATATCAGCACAACGTTTATTCCATATGTTATGATGCAGCTCGCAGATTGTAGAAGTATTGACTTGGTTTTGGACAGGTAAATATAGGGTAGTATCGAAACAGGAACGTGAGAGAAACGTGGTTGCGGCATTCGATGTAAGGTTGGGGCTTACTTAAAAAAATCCACCGAATTGGAATGACTTTCTCAGAAACACCACAACAGGCAAGAATTGTTTGCATTGGTCAATGAATGTCTCTTTAAATTGGAAACCCTAACAGGGAAAACCATCTTCGTAACGGAGGATGATAACACGGTCCAAATGTGGAACCTATACTCTTTTGATATACGTATGAAGAAGCTGACAGTAGATTAGTCGGACATATATCTCATATGCTACAAACTCATTATTCATCGATTATTGTTCGTACTGTTGACAAGGATGTTATCGTGATTCTGTTGTGACATCTGCATGTTATGCTACTACAATGCAAAGATTTGAAACTGTGTCTCTCGGCAAGTCTAAATCCCATGTTATCCGCAACATAGTTGATATGTACAATTCAATTGGGCTCAGAAAAAAATTCAACTGTGCTTCCAATATTACATAATTTCCATGCGATATCAGGATGCGACTCAACTTCCTTTTTCTTTGGTAAGGGCAAGCGCACATTTTGGGATGATTGAAAAGCTTACCCAGGGCTAACAGAATGCTTGATGTCAATTAGGAGGAATCCTTTTGTGGTACTTAATGTTCCATCACCACTATTTGAGTGTATTTAGCATTTCGTCGTGATTGTTTATGACAAATCTGCGAACATGACCTCTGTTAATGAAGATAGACATGAAATGTTCAGCAAAGGCCTGGCACACGAACAGTTACCACAAAAGTAATCGTGCTACTAGTATATATCAGGTTGGTATATGGACTGTAAGCCCCATAATAGATGCAAAGTTTCCAGCATCTGACTCACTGGGGGAAAACTATTTCACAAGAATCGATTCTATCGCCTTTCTGGTTCTGTCTCTATCGAACTAAGTCCCGACTCTTTCGCGATTTAAAACAATATTTTCAAAGTTTTGACCGCCATTTATACACTAAATGTCAAAACAGAACTATTTTCTAAACAAATATCCGTATATTAGGTCTTTGCTTGTGCTTATTGATGATAATAATACGAAATCAGCAATTTTGTGCACACTTAGAGGCATAATGCATTTTTGTGCATTTCCTATTTAAATTAAGCAGCAATTTGATAAGTTTATCGGCCTTGACACTTTTAGTTGGGCTGGAACATGTATCTCTGTATGATCGAACACTATAATAACCACATTTTCGATCATAAAACCTGACAAGTTCCAGCCCAAATTGAATGTGATAAAATCTGACTGCTGCTGCTGCTGCTTAATACACTCAAATGCACGTCTCTAAATGTGCACAACAAGCATCCGATTTTGCACATACAAAGACCGAATCTGTCGATTGTTATTGGAGAATACTTTCTGTATTGACAGTCAGTGTATAAACAACCTATCAAAACTTCGAATATTTTTTTAACAAACCGCGAAAGAGTCTGAGCTTAATTTGATGGAGACGGAACCGGAAGGGTGATATAATTGATTCTGGTGAAACAGTTTTTCCCCAATGTGACTCCTTCTGGTGGATATTTATTAATGATTATTTTGTTCCTGTATGGATGACAACCACAGAAGTGGCGAGAATGTGCACCGAATTGAATAACTGTGTTTGCAAATCGGTTTGTTCCAGGTGCAAATGTTCAAAAAGCAAACTTCCATGTACGTAGTTGTGCAGATGTGGTTGTGAGTAGTGAATTGTCAATTCAATTTATTAAAACAAAGTGTATTTTAATATTTGCTGATCCCGTCTTCCCACCACATGGCCCCATGGAGTATATCCCAGCAACAATAGAACATACAAAATTATACATATGCATATATATGCAATACATTGCACTAATGTATATACTCTTGAATCTGTGCTATTCGCGTGATTGTTTCATGTTCTGTTGCGGGAATAATTGAGGACACAAGGAAATAATATTATTTCTTATTCCGAACTCAAATATACTTTCGAGTATATGCTTCAATCATTTTGTGTATAATTGGACATAAAACACTGAATTTAAGTATTGGTAATTTGAATACGAGGCCTGATGATGAAGATATGTTGCAGAATACCTTCCATATGTTCTTGTTTTTTGAGAACCAAATTGGGTTTGATGAATATGTGGTCTGTCGTTTAGTGTTTCCTAAATTCGTGGTAAATCCACTACTAAATTGATTTTTTATTCGTAAACATCTCGACATACAAAGGTGTATTCAATTGATCCAAACATATAGTAGTGTCGCAAATAGAATTGATGACATTAGTGTCATTCACGGTTGGTTATTAAGCATTTACAGAATGAAACACAGTCTGAGAATAATTTCATTCATTGTATATAGCACATATTCTATCTCACATTACTACCAGAACGAACAATACTACTTCACCTTTAATGTACACAACTCTTCCACAGAAGTTATTCCATCAAATAATGAACACATAGTTGATATCTTCTCTTATATTATCTCGAAAATTGTAAAGTATTTAATAACAAAATAAGAAAAAAAAACCAATTTCTCATGTTTCGGCCGCCATTTTGGCATCCATCTTGAATAATTGTGGCCATTTTTCAACTAAGAGTCAAGGTTGTTATTCTATAAACACCATTATTAGATAATGTGGGGAAATTCATTATGTTTACCATATCAAATCGAGAAGCAGATCTATTAGGTGTGCCACCGTCAAACTGGCGGCCATCTTGGACGCCATCTTGAATTTTCGGCTCTACGGCGGTCAAAAAGTTGGTTCTTGAGAAAATTCCTAGACTAGAGATGCTGTCCTACAAGATACTAAAAAATGGCGCTTTTATCCGACTTGTATCGATCCGAGCATTTTTTGTCGCTAACTACCTACACTACTAGCTGTAACAGCCTCCTCGTGCGCATTGCTTCCATATTGATATTTTAAACATTTTGATTTTAAAAAAAGAAGAAATCTTTTCCTTTTTTTTAATTTTGAATGTTTTTATATTGAACTCCTTGCTTAATTTAACAATTAAATTTAAAGGGGTACTGTACTCTAAATTTGGCCATTTATGTGACCATCTCCTTTTATAATCAGCAGAATACATGCAACAAATGAATGAATTTGAACCATGGATTAGTGCAAAATACACTTGGGTGCTCTATGAACAATGCATTCAACATGGTCATTATAATGAAAATGAATAAATGGCTGGAGTCATACATTCATTTTCATTATAATGACCATGTTGTTATCATTGTTCATAGAGCAAATAAGTGTATTTTGCACTAATCCATGGCTCAAATAAATTCATGTGTTACATATATTCTGTTGAGTATAAAAGGAGTTGGTCTCATAAATGGCTGGATTTAGTGTAGAGTCCCCCTTTAAATTTTTTTTTTTTAATTCCACAAAAATTTAGAATATTTTTGCTCAATTTAACATTTCAATTTTAATTTATTTTAAATTTTAAATTTTAATTTTCAAATTTAAATTGAATTGAATTATTGTATTGGCTTAGATTGAACTGCTAACTCAATTTAACATTTAAAAAATATATTTATCACATAATTTGGCCATAAAAGCAGTTTAATAATTATAATTTAAAAACAAACGCTGTTATAAAATCTGCCAGTGTACCCCAAATTTGGGCACAACAAGCATCCGATTTTGCACATACAAAGACCGAATCTGTCGATTGTTATTGGAGAATACTTTCTGTATTGACAGTCAGTGTATAAACAACCTATCAAAACTTCGAATATTTTTTTAACAAACCGCGAAAGAGTCTGAACTTAATTTGATGGAGACGGAACCGGAAGGGTGATATAATTGATTCTGGTGAAACAGTTTTTCCCCAATGTGACTCCTTCTGGTGGATATTTATTAATGATTATTTTGTTCCTGTATGGATGACAACCACAGAAGTGGCGAGAATGTGCACCGAATTGAATAACTGTGTTTGCAAATCGGTTTGTTCCAGGTGCAAATGTTCAAAAAGCAAACTTCCATGTACGTAGTTGTGCAGATGTGGTTGTGAGTAGTGAATTGTCAATTCAATTTATTAAAACAAAGTGTATTTTAATATTTGCTGATCCCGTCTTCCCACCACATGGCCCCATGGAGTATATCCCAGCAACAATAGAACATACAAAATTATACATATGCATATATATGCAATACATTGCACTAATGTATATACTCTTGAATCTGTGCTATTCGCGTGATTGTTTCATGTTCTGTTGCGGGAATAATTGAGGACACAAGGAAATAATATTATTTCTTATTCCGAACTCAAATATACTTTCGAGTATATGCTTCAATCATTTTGTGTATAATTGGACATAAAACACTGAATTTAAGTATTGGTAATTTGAATACGAGGCCTGATGATGAAGATATGTTGCAGAATACCTTCCATATGTTCTTGTTTTTTGAGAACCAAATTGGGTTTGATGAATATGTGGTCTGTCGTTTAGTGTTTCCTAAATTCGTGGTAAATCCACTACTAAATTGATTTTTTATTCGTAAACATCTCGACATACAAAGGTGTATTCAATTGATCCAAACATATAGTAGTGTCGCAAATAGAATTGATGACATTAGTGTCATTCACGGTTGGTTATTAAGCATTTACAGAATGAAACACAGTCTGAGAATAATTTCATTCATTGTATATAGCACATATTCTATCTCACATTACTACCAGAACGAACAATACTACTTCACCTTTAATGTACACAACTCTTCCACAGAAGTTATTCCATCAAATAATGAACACATAGTTGATATCTTCTCTTATATTATCTCGAAAATTGTAAAGTATTTAATAACAAAATAAGAAAAAAAACCAATTTCTCATGTTTCGGCCGCCATTTTGGCATCCATCTTGAATAATTGTGGCCATTTTTCAACTAAGAGTCAAGGTTGTTATTCTATAAACACCATTATTAGATAATGTGGGGAAATTCATTATGTTTACCATATCAAATCGAGAAGCAGATCTATTAGGTGTGCCACCGTCAAACTGGCGGCCATCTTGGACGCCATCTTGAATTTTCGGCTCTACGGCGGTCAAAAAGTTGGTTCTTGAGAAAATTCCTAGACTAGAGATGCTGTCCTACAAGATACTAAAAAATGGCGCTTTTATCCGACTTGTATCGATCCGAGCATTTTTTGTCGCTAACTACCTACACTACTAGCTGTAACAGCCTCCTCGTGCGCATTGCTTCCATATTGATATTTTAAACATTTTGATTTTAAAAAAAGAAGAAATCTTTTCCTTTTTTTTAATTTTGAATGTTTTTATATTGAACTCCTTGCTTAATTTAACAATTAAATTTAAAGGGGTACTGTACTCTAAATTTGGCCATTTATGTGACCATCTCCTTTTATAATCAGCAGAATACATGCAACAAATGAATGAATTTGAACCATGGATTAGTGCAAAATACACTTGGGTGCTCTATGAACAATGCATTCAACATGGTCATTATAATGAAAATGAATAAATGGCTGGAGTCATACATTCATTTTCATTATAATGACCATGTTGTTATCATTGTTCATAGAGCAAATAAGTGTATTTTGCACTAATCCATGGCTCAAATAAATTCATGTGTTATATATATTCTGTTGAGTATAAAAGGAGTTGGTCTCATAAATGGCTGGATTTAGTGTAGAGTCCCCCTTTAAATTTTTTTTTTTTAATTCCACAAAAATTTAGAATATTTTTGCTCAATTTAACATTTCAATTTTAATTTATTTTAAATTTTAAATTTTAATTTTCAAATTTAAATTGAATTGAATTATTGTATTGGCTTAGATTGAACTGCTAACTCAATTTAACATTTAAAAAATATATTTATCACATAATTTGGCCATAAAAGCAGTTTAATAATTATAATTTAAAAACAAACGCTGTTATAAAATCTGCCAGTGTACCCCAAATTTGGTTGAAATCGGTCCAGGGGTCTGGGATAAATATAGGAACAGACAGATCCTGCTCTTTTATATACACATAGCTACACCAGAGAACATTCATTCTTTCACCTTTAATAGTGAAAATTATGGCAAGTGTCATGCAAAATGAAAATATAAATTTCCAACATCACGGCACAAATAGATATTTCAGTACATTGTGAATTGACAAAAGAAAAGTTGTTTGAATATAGCCAATTTTATACTGAATGTATGCAGATTAGTGTGAAGAAAGATGGCATCAGAATTTACAATGCAGCCAAAGACGACTCAGTCGCTGATTGGTCCAAAATATCTGCTAATAATTATTTGATTGACAGCTGTGGAAAGGTCCATTAACTCGGAAATAGCAAGTTATCCAGAGGGTGTCGTGACAACATTCGCAGACACAAGGTCGAAAAAAATAATTTCAGGTACCTGACCACCCATCCACATCATGTGCAATTTTGTTTTTCCCAAACTAACTTTTTTGGGCCTTAATCTCGATTACCGTAAGAGGAAGACAGTATATATAGTATAAACGTTATGTGGGAATTCAATGAAAACTTGTGCAGTCCATAACCAGAATAAGAAGTTGCACGACAGTTGCTGATATACCACCACGGTGCCAAAAAGAAACATAGGCAGAATGGAACTCAAATTTGAAATAATATGAAAGTGTCAGACACTGTAGCTCAACTTGGATATGGGATCATGCCATATATTACTATCCATAGAGCGATAGGGAACTCGGAAAGTGTATATGCTTATATAACCAGAGATTACCCTGAAGATGCATAAGCAGTTTGGGATTAATCGGATGATCATTTTGGCTGTAGAGAGTGCCATGGATGCAGTAATACTAATAGAAAGAGTAAAATCTGAGATGGCTCCCATCTACAGGTCACCCTGAAGATCCTTATGAAGTTTGGTGATGACTGAATGAGGGAGGTGGCCTCATGGGTGTACATAATGATTTAGTCATACAAAGAGTAAACTCCAACTTGGCCGATGGCAGCCATGTTTTTTCAAAGAAATACACAATATTTTATGGCTCCCAGCTAGTGGTCACCAATAAGATCCATATGAAGTTTGGTGACTATCGGATCAGGGATGTGGTCCGTAGGGCCCGGGTGTGCCAAAGTCATTACTCATGCAAAGAGTAAAATCCACGATGGCTGCCGGCGGCCATGTTTTTCATCGAAAATTGTTCAAATCTGATAGAGGTGATCCTAAACATGCCTGTAAATTTTCAGAACAATTCTCCAATAAATGCAGGCTGCAGGGTGTGCCGAAACTGTCGATGGATTCAAATTTGAAATCCAAGATGACTGCTGGCTGCCATGTTTTTAATGAATTTTGGAAAAAAATGATGGCTCCCATCTGGAGGTCACGCCGAAGATCCATGTTAAGAGATGATCGGATGAGGGAGGTGCCCTGTAGAGTGTGCTGAAGGATTTAGTCATACAAAGAGTAAAATCTAAGATGGCCTGTGAGCTGCCATGTTTTTCAATAAAATTCGGAAAAAATTGAAGATCCATATGAAGTTCGGAGATGATCGAAAAGATGATTCAAAACAATTCTCCAATAAATGGGAGGGCTGCAGGGCATGCCAATTTATTCAAATTTGAAATAAAAGATGGCTGCTGGGGGCCAGAGAGTACCGGACCGGCGGCAAAAAGCGGTCCGGTCCGGTCCAGTGACACCCGGTCCGGACCGGACCGCGGTTCACCCCTGGACCGCGGACCGGACCGGTCCAAAGCGGTCCGGTCTGCATCACTATCGGACGGATGCATGGATGGACAGAGGGAAGCACAAACACATGTACTCCAGTATACCCCCTCCCGAGCCCAATCACGAGTGATGGGGTAATGAACTGTAATATTGTGGATGAGGAAGCAGAAATATAACCACAAAAAATAATTTAATGAGATCAAAAACATACACGGTCCAAAACACGCAGTTTCCATTCATAAGTACTATTGAATGTCAAACAGTAAAACTGGTCCAAATTTCCTTTGATATAAACCAGTAAGTGAAATAGGTTGACATATAATAAGCTCTCACTGAGATTTAGTCGGAAATATGGCTTGTTGCCATTCATCGGAAAGCTCTCACTGAGAGCTTTCCGATGAATGGCAACAAGCCATATTTCCGACTAAATCCTGAAAAGTTACTCATAATTCTGCTGTGGATAAGGAGTCGATTATTTAGGGCATTACTGTAATACTTGTTTACCAGTATTATCCAAACAGATTCGCGCGCTGGTTTACGTCAAATGAAACTTGGACTACATTAAATCTAACGCCATGCAACACAGAAAAGTTAATGCTTCAAAATCGCCAACTTTATATATGTATTGATAAATACACATAACTATAATGTAACAGAGTATTAGAGTTTGCAGTATATTTTGATAACGATGTATTCAGGGTTTCAGACCAATTTTATTGGGGCTTTTCAGCTTTTTATTTAGATTCTATTGTTTTAAAAAACATGTTCTGACCACGAAGTGCCAGCTGGAAGACACTAATTTTCTTCAATTTATTTTTATCTATTTCGATTTTTAGAGACAGCAATAATTATTGCACTAAATTTTCAACAACAAAAGGGTATTGTTTGGTATTAAAGGTACTCAATCCAATAAAACTCATCTCAATTACTATTTCAATGGCTTCGGGGGTCAAAAATATTTGATTCGAGTCGAGGAAGTCACCCATCAAAGCTCAGATTTGTTAGATATCGATTTTAGAAATCTATTTTTCATTATCGGGAATTCTTTCTGGCCCAGTACGTAGTCAAAATTGCGTGATTATTACCACTTGATTTTAGAGTTATCCATCCTTGTCTGTTTGAATAGAGTTTTGGTGTAATCATCTCGAGCAGGTTTCAAAATTGACGGCAATTATTAGTACTCATCTCGAGAAATTAACAAATTTCAAAAATCAATATCTAATAACTCTGAGCTTTGTTTGATGGGTTCCTCGACTCGAATCAAATATTTTTTACCCCCAAAGCCAAAGAAATAGTAATATAGGACCCTCTGATTGAATTGTTGTTGTTGGAATATGTTGAGATGGGGAATCTCTTTACGGATTGAGTACCTTTAAAAGTCTATATTATGTTTTACAATTGGTTTTTTATATTTATTTCAGTGAAACAATGCCAATAGGATCCAATATTGATGTTTTGGATTAGAATTTAAATGTTGTTGTACATGTAAATTGAGGTTTGGAACCCTGAAAACATCTTTAAATAATTGCACATTAAATACCCGCAAGACAAAACTCAAATCTGATAAGCCAAAACCAATGAACGCATTACTGGTTTGGGATAACGGTTCGACAGGTGTAGGGTACTTTGGTGAACTTTGTCATTTCAGATAAACCTCGCCATCAGATCGCCACTTTCAGCCATCGCACAGATGGATATATTGCTTTAGGAGTTTAAATTAAATAATCAACAACTGTGAGCAAAATCATATGGCGTAAAGCAGCCAAAAATATAAATTATAGTGCGCCTTCCTCACATTTATCCCTTGTTCAGTGCAAATATTTGTGCTTCATCACAAAAGATAATACACTCAAGCACAGCACAAATATTTTCACCTCAGGCTCAGTGCAAATCATTTTACTTTGGTGTAAATTCTATGTTCAATATCATATTCACTAAAGCACAAATAATGTCTACCTGAGCTCACGGAGAATCTCTGCCTGTGTAACTTTTAGTTATATCAATTCTTATTTGTGCTACAGTTGAAGAGTAAATGATAGGTGCCTCAGTGCAAATGGTTTATGCTTCAGTGCAAATGGTTTATGCTTCAGTGCAAATGGTTTATGCTTCAGTGCAAATGGTTTATGCTTCAGTGCAAAAGAATTGTGCTTCAGAACAAATGATTTATTCTGAAGTGATACATTTGTACTTAAACAGAAATGATGTACTTAAATGGATATTTTATGGATCCAAACATTCTTGAAAAATTAGTATTTGGTCCACAGGTCCATGAGAAAAATTGGTCACAGCATTAAAATGACCGAAATATAAGACATTTAGGTACTGTTAATGCCATGATGAATTTTTTTTCAGGGACCTGTGATCCGGGCTACTCGTCTGAGCAATCACCACAGTGGCTGAAATTACAATCCATTATAAAGAAATTCCCTGATTTACCAATACCTGTCGAAAGGTAACACAAACTCGCTAGTAACACCAACAATAAAATATGCAAATCAACCCATTTAGTGCTAGTATCCAGCCCAGGGACACAGGGGTGTGTCGTTAAAAACTAGTAAAAAAATATAATAAAGAAATCTGAATTAAAAACGAGTGCGTTACTTTAACAAACGCATCGTAGCATATTATATTAACAGTGATGAGTTTGTTAAATTTAAAGTGACGCGCTCATTTTTAATTTATATTTTGTTAATTTATCATTTCTACTTGTTTTTAATGGCATGCCCCTGTGACCAGGGATGTGGCTAGAGGGTCTCCGTTTCAACCAGCCCACCCGATCCTCCAGTTTTTTTGTAGGTATAAGGCTAAATCTGTCAGACAAGCAGGCAGCCTTATATCGATAACATCCTTTGTCGCAGCACAGACAGACCCTGCTGTGATTAGAGTGTTAATAGTAACATATTAAACAGACCGCCTTGTGTGTACAACAAAAACCGCAAGATAAATTAAACAGACGGAATTAAAATAGATACTGTTATAAAATATTTGACACTGCCTCATCCAACACTGCCCTGTTTATTTTCTATCCTGTTCAAGAACTTTATCTCTTTGCAGTAGGGACACGGCTAGAGGATTTCCTCAGGGTGGGATGTCTAACTTGGAATATCATACAACAACCCCCCCCCCCCCCCTTCCTCCCAAATATCCAAGTCTGGAAATTTCCATTTGCACCAACCCTCCCTGGGTTGGAATTTTCCAAGTGATTCCTCAAGCTTTCCAAGAGCTGGAAATATTCAACTTAACACCCACTATATAACCTTGGAAATTTTTCAATTAATGACCGAAAGTCCGAAAGTATTAGACTTGCAGTCTACAGTAATGCTCTAAGTAATCGACCCCTTAACCACAGCAGAATTATGGGTAACTTTTCAGGATTTAGTCGGAACTATGGCTTGTTGCCATTCATCGGAAAGCTCTCCCCGAGATCATAAATATAAAAAACCAATTGTAAAACATAACATAGACTTTTAATACCAAACAATACCCTTTTGTTGTTGAAAATATAGTGCAATAATTATTGCTGTTTCTAAAAATCGATATAGATAAAAAATAAATTGAAGAAAATTAGTGTCTTCCGTCTGGCACTTCGTGGTCAGAACATGTTTTTTAAAACAATAGAATCTAAATAAAACTCTGAAAAGGCCCAATAAAATTGGTCTGAAAACCTGAATACATCGTTATCGAAATATACTGCAAACTCTAATACTCTGTTACATTCTAGTTATGTGTATTTATCAATACATATATAAAGTTGGCGATTTTGAAGCATTAACTTTTCTGTGTTGCATGGCGTTAGATTTAATGTAGTCCAAGTTTCCTTTGACGTAAACCAGCGCTCGAAATCTGTTTGGATAATACTGGTAAACAAACAGAGCTTTCCGATGAATGGCAACAAGCCATATTTCTCACTAAATCCTGAAAAGTTACCCATAATTCTGCTGTGGTTAAGGAGTCGATTACTTAGAGCATTACTGTAAAACAAATATATTTCAAACTAGATTCTGCTACCAAAATTAAACAATTATAAACTATTTTTGGTCTGAACTTTCCAACTGATGTTGTGTCGGGCATGAAATTTTCAACTGTAGAAATATTTTACCAAAGTTCGGAGTAAGATACCAGTTGCTAACGTCTCTACTCTACAGTGTTAATGTTTTGACATGCCTGTAAATGGCATAGTTATTTTCTTATTTGTTATTAAAAGTACTCAATCCGATTCGATGATCCCCATATCATCAGATTCCAACAACAAAAACATTTTTTTCAATGCCACTTCAGTTATCAGAATTGATTAATCAATTTCCCAAAAATAATGCTAACCACAGTCAACTATAGTATAAAATTGCCCATAATGTGTTATTTATTAACATTTTGTTCAACGAAGTTTGGCTGGATTGTCAAATATCTAACACCCAAACACTTGATTTTAGTGTTATCTATCTTCATCCGCAATTTGGTCCGAAACAGTTGCCTTGACAAATATTTGCCAGGCTGCCAAAAATAACATATCTCGGGAAATAAAAAATTTCAAAAATTTATATCTGATCACTCTGAGCTTTGATGGGTGAGCTCCTCGACTCGAATCAAATATTTTTTACCCCCGAAGCCAAAGAAATAGTAATTTGGGAGCGTTAATTCAGATTATTCATCTTTAAGCCCAGAAGGGGCTGCCTGTGCTGTCACAGAGGATGACTTTAACCCTTATTCAATACTAAATGGATTCTACCACTCAGTTATAAAGTATACATTGGAACAGTCTATTATTCTTTTGGATGGGTGTTCAGGTAATAAAAGCAGAAAAACAGATACTACAAGAGCAGAATGATTAATATTCGTTGGTGGGAAAATGTATAACTTCTCATCAATGAGTATTTAGTATAGAATGGGATATTATCATACAAGGATAGCTGTTTGCTTTAAAATCATATTTAGCCTTATTAACCCTTTCTTTGACTAAATATTCACCCACATTTAGTTCCCTAGCAAAATATAATATGCCATAATAGGCTATACGGTATTTGTTGAACTTATTTTTTCTAAACATTTCCCTCCAATGAATAGGAGTCCTTCTGCATTTCTATAATCTGTTTGCTTGGCATCTGCTTAAATTTCCTGATCATCCCTGAATGAATAATAGACCATTCCTAAGATAGCGTTAAACCTAAAATATCAGTAGGAGGATCAGGTCTCAAGCATTTGCCAACAAATTAGCTCACTGTTTAGTGTTATAATTTGGCAGCCGACTTCACGGTTGCATGAATGACTTGGTGGGAACAATACATCGATTCTGACATTTACAACAATGGAACATGGTGGTAAATAGGTGAAAAAACGGAAAATGGTGAGAATGTAGGAGAAACAAATATAGTAAGTGTCATTCAAATGAACAAATATCAGTTGAAACATTTCCACTCCAAATTATATTTGCAGTCCACAAAAGCGCAAGACTTTACATGTATATAACATGATCTTAGGGAAATCTCAATGTAATTTCACAAAAAGACGCCACCATCACAGGGGATGACTTTAAAAGGACATACCTCATTCGAACTTCCAAACTTTGTCTACATAATTTGGAAGGAGGTATAAGATAGGTTGATAAATGCATGAAATATTGATATACCAGCTTCATATGCTCTCAAAAATACTTGCCATGGTCACAGCCATTTTACAGCTGTTTTCAATCTTTCGCACATAAATGAAACAAACGCTCTTTAGTTCTACCCTATCAGGAATAGACTAACGCAGAACACTCTTTTCTGTTCCATGCCATGCAAAAATGGCTGTTATTTGTTTGAGACCCAAACACTGTGTTCAAAGTTGTATTTTTTATGAATTCAATGCGTCTTTCTGGGACATATACTGCCCGGAGAAAGTTAGTTCAAGTATTTATCAACCTATTTCGATACCGGAATAATCAAAAGCAAATATTATTAGGTGTATTTTGGAGCGCAAACCGCCATGTGGCTTTAACATGTTGACTGCCACTACGAGTTAACTCGTAGTAAACCGATAGCATGCCATGCCCAACGATCATATTGATTGATTGTATATGTATAATTACAATGGCTTGAGATACGATTCCCACATCCCGATCAAGGGGTGGGGGTGCAGTTTGAAATCTTGCGATGACACTCCATTTTACCAGGACCTCTTCTGTACGTCCCTGACTAGGGCCCGACGAAGCTTCGAGATTCGATTCGATTTCGAAAGCGGTCGTGTGATTCGGGATATTTCGAATCGTTGTATACATGTCCTTTATCACAGGGAATAGACTGCATTATATATACAAAATATTCATTATATCCCCAATACTTAATCTGATGCTCCTTCCAAGACGATCTGGGACCTCCGTGGTCCAATATGTATAGGGTAAGTTGTATAATAGCTCACTGCTCAAATATATATTGGCCTCCCAGTCCCAGCGCTGGTTACTCGTGGCAGGTTGGTGGGTTACTCGTGCAACCTGCTTGTAGGTCTGTGATGGTTCGCATGTTCACCACGGTTGTACCATAATCGTAGCGCACACGGGTTTTCTCCACCAGATAAAACCAGCAATGTCGCGATTTTGCCGGCCCCAGCTGCGGAAGCGAGTGAATTTCTTGTGGGACATATTTGTATGTCGGTATTTGACATTCTTATTAGAAAAGCCTATATTGCGTTACTCACCGCAATCAAATAATATATTTTTTTTAATTTTCGAACTTAACACGACTGTCGAAATAAATATATTAAATAAACATTTTGGGCTTCAACGTGTCATGTCCAAATCCGATCAACATCTTTATACAGCATATGTTATCCGAGAAATCGAATATGGTTGACCATTTAGCTTTCATGACAACTCAATTGATTTGGTGAACAGGCCCAAGTTGAGATACTATACATAGTTCCTGTAATCCTGTGTGCGTATGTGCCATTCCCAAGTCAAGATGCGCAATTTTGATATCGCGCGTGCCTGCTATGCGCGACGGGGGTGAAGCGTACATGTGCAGAAGAGTTTCCATTTGCAATGACTCGAAGCAGACTCAATTTGACTCCAAAGTTCCAAACTGCTTACTTTCACGAACTTCACACATAGTGGCAGTGTCACACAATATGAAATGATGTAATACCATTCTCATATATTAAACTGTTTAAAACTGATTAAATACGTTCATATCATGTCATAGAAATTAAGTTTATTGAACCTCCTTCGTAATCTGAGTTATCTCACTGACATTATAAAATCATCGGACTTTTCCCCCATTTTTGCTCATACCGCCCACTGATCGGTGTTTGAAAAAGATTTGATTCGATTTCGAATCATGATAATCGATTCGAGATTTGATTCGATGTTGAAATTGCCGATTCGTCGGGCCCTATCCCTGACCCATGGTAGAAACGTACAAATAGACCTTTCCCAGATATTATAGAGGGCTTTCGTTGCATAAATCAATAATCAGTTAGCTCTAGCTTGTTCAGGTTTCATTTGAAGCTTTTGGCTATATAGTGATAATACACCCCATTGTTTGAGGGATGGGTGCAAGCCACTGAAAGGTCCACTAAATATCTAAACTTGGCTGTGTAAGAGAACACATACATGTATGTTGAGATTAGTTAGAAATCAGCGCCCTGCTTGAGTGCGCTAATGTCTAAATTCTAACAAATCTTATTATTGGCTGTAGTTCTATGTCTATTACACATCTCGTACTTATAACTGGATAAATTCTAACAGTAGAAGAATTCGGATATAGTGTCAGAGGCTGCTGGAAACTCGAGCTAGCCCTACATCAAGTGTATGCACAAGCGGATACATTTGGCTTGTTTAATCATGCACGCAATTAAGTTCATTTCCCTGGCAATGGGTGTACAAGTGTGTAAATGCATTTATCATGTTTTATAGAACTTTAGTCGACAAAAATTGGGTTATATGATGTTGAAATGTTTTATAAAGCTACCACGAGATAACTCGTAGTCAGCACCTGGGACGGAATTTACCAGTGGTCATCGCTGGAGCCAGCTACGAGTTATCTCGTAGGTAAATAAATATTATGTTTTCGACGTCTTAGGCGACGTAGAGTGTACCGATGATTTATATAAATTCATTTACCGCGTCTTATACACGATATGCTTGTACCTGTATACCACTCTTCCATCATCTAAGTCGTTGAAAACGTAATTGTATTTACCTACGAGATAACTCGTAGCTGGCACCAGCGATGAAACACTGATAAATTCCATCCCAGTTGCCGACTACGAGTTATCTCGTAGTAGCCTTATGACATGTTTCAGCATCATATAACCCGATATTGGTCGAACCATCACTCTTACAGTCTTACATACACCAACTACTATCGGCAAAACATGCAATCCCATGTTGGCATACGGGATGGAATTACCCATTGGTTTTCGGCAGTGAACGTGTTAAAATCTATAGAAGGCTGCCTGACTTCTTTAAAAACATATTTAGCTTTAAACCTATACTATAACAGAAGGAAGATCAGGTAGCACACTATTAAAATTTTGACAGCCGATTTCACGGACGGTTGAATGACATGGTGGGAACAATGGATCCTGACATTAACAACAAAGGAAAATGGTGAGGAAGTAGGGGAAACAACAATGGAAAATGGAAAGAGAGTAGGAGAAAAAAGGAAAATGGTGAGAAAGTAGGAGAAACAAATACAGTAAGTGTCATTCAAATGAACAAACATCAGTTGAAACATTTCCACTGCAAATTCTATTTCGCAGTCCACAAAAGAGTGAGATTTTACATGTATATAACATGATCTTAATATAATTTCACAAAAAGATGCCAGTCACAGGGGATGACTTTAATATCGACATAAGGCTGCCTGACTTCTTAAAAAATATATTTAGTCTTAGACCTATGCTATATCAGGAGGATTGGGTGTTCTGCCTCCACAAGAAAATTAGCTCAGCATTGTAATTGACAGTGGTTCTGGACATTTACAATGGAAAATGGTGAAAATGTAGAATAAACAACAACGAAAATGGTGAGAATGTAGGAAAAACAACAACGGAAGATTATGAGAATTGAGAATATAGAAGAAACATAATGAACAAACATGATCTGTCGAAACACTCATTTCCACTGCAAATTCACAATCCACAAAAGCCCGAGATCTTAAGAAAATCTCAATGTATTTTTACCGTCACAGAGGATGACTTTAATAACGATCTACGGCTGCCTGACTTCTTATAAAACATTTTTTGCTTTATACCTATACTATATCAGGAGGAGGATCGGATGTTCAACTTCAGCCTCCGCTGAAAAATTAGCTCAGTATTATAATTTGACAGTGGATCCTGATATTTACAACGGAAAATGGAGAGAATGCAGGAAAAACAAAAATGAAAATGATTAGAATGTCGTTAAACAACAACGAAAAATAGAAACAAATATAGTAGGAGTCATTAAAATGAACAAACATGATCTGTCGAAACACGCATTTACACTGTAAATTCTATTGGCAGTCCACAAAAGCCCAAGATCTTAGGGAAATCTCAATGTATTTTTACCGTCAGAGGATGACTTTAATATCGATATACGGTTGCCTGACTTCTTTTAAAACAATTTTGAATGTTGTTAAACAACAACGAAAAATGGTGAGAAATTCGAAACAAAGATAGTAGAAGTCATTAAAATGATCTGTAAATTCTATTGGCAGTCCACAAAAGCCCGAGATCTTAGGGAAATCTCAATGTATTTTTACCATAACAGAGCATGACTTTAATATCGATATATGGCAGCCTGACTTCTGCAAAAAACATATTTATATCTATGCTAAATAAGGAGCAGGATCGGGTGTCCAACCTCCGCCGAAAAATTAGCTCAGTATTATATTAATTTGACAGCTGCGATTTCACGATTGCATGAATAAAGTGGTGGGAAAAATGGATCCTAACATGTACAAACCAGAAAATGGTAAGAACTTAGGAGAAACAAAATTGTAAAATGGTGAAATATAGAAATAAAGAAACAAATATAGTGAACAAACATGATCTGTCAAAACATTTGATGCAGTACCGGTAAAATTCTATTCATCACACAAGGTCACAAAAACATGAGATTGTATATCGGAGGAAATCCATTGTGCTATTCTAATAACGGTAGATCAATTCTGTGGCACACTTAGAACACACTGATGCGCAATATTTCAGTCAATGGGTTTCCCATTTAACCCTTTCAGTGCCAAGTCCGATTTTTGTATCAACCCATATTTCCTTGATCATTTTTCAAATTTATTGATTATAATAATGTGATACATTGATGGAAAAAGCTCTAAGAGCTCTTTCCATCAATGTATCACATTATTATAATCAATAAATTTGAAAAATGATCAAGGAAATATGGGTTGATACAAAAATCGGACTTGGCACTGAAAGGGTGAAGGATATCCCGTAGTCGATGTGGTTAGGTCGTGGATACCATCATCGCAGTCTGGGCTAGACAAGGTTGGCACGTGGGTCCAGACACGGCATGGGCCGATTTTCAAGCTTGATCTGTGTTGAGGGACCTCTCAATGTGACATTTCATTTGTAACATGCACATTTCGATAAGAAATTACATTTTGTTCACGTACATATGAAGTAATGAAATATCAAACTGATTAATGCCTCCATCTATTCTCAAGCCTTGAAATTTGCAGAATGAGGTCCCCTGAGGGTGAATTTAGTGACGCTATCTCGCAAGGCGGGCTAGTATAACTAAATTCACCCTCTGGGGACCTCATTCTGCTGAGGTTTCACCTGCTGTGGGAGACCTAGGATCAGATTGAAGTCCCCAAGTTGAAGTTGGTGATGTTCACCTATTAGTCACCTAGAATGTCCTAGATTATGAATTTTATCTTCTGCAAATTAGGGGATATAGAGACAGTGGACTAGCATCACCAAATTCACCCTTTGGGGACCTCATTCTGCTTAGACCTCATCTTCTGGAAAGTGTCCATAGTCTCAAATTAACATTGTTTTAGTTACTTTTCCCTTCTGTTCAGTTTCTATATCACCTATATCCCATAGCAGTTGAGGCCTAAGCAGAATGAGGTCCCCATCGAGGCATACATTTGATAGACGAATAGGCAGAATTAAGTTCAAACGTATGGACGACTCACTCATCTCAATGCGTTTAAAGAATTACAATTTCCGGCAGATCAACAATTCAATCAGTTACTAAACAATTCCAACATAAATAAATTACTGAATCAAAATCAAATAAAACATTAACAAGTCAGTGATGTCCTAAATAATCGACTCCTTAACCACAGCAGAATTATGGGTAATTTTTCAGGATTTAGTTGGAATGAAGGATTCAGTGAGAGCTTTCCGGTGAATGGCAACAAGCCATATTTCCGACTAAATCCTGAAAAATTACCCATAATTCTGCTGTGGTTAAGGAGTCGATTATTTAGGGCATTACTGTAAGTGACATGGGGGTTAGTTTTCATTACACCAGAAATACTTTACCATAAACCTTGGAACAATTAGATATAAAGCGACTTGTAGTCATCAGCATTTAGATCAAACCTAGTAATATATTTATACCATAATTGCTTATATTATTAGTGTGAGTATAACACATATTTTGTATATTTCATCTTTACACCCTACTGTGGATATAAACTTCTACTGTGGGTGTAAACTTTCAAATGCCATTTCATGGGTTGAACGTTTATACTCATAGTAGAACTACATCACAGTTCTTCTGCTACATTCATTTAAAATTGGAAGTTTTTATGATATCAATTAAATATGATGAAAATTGCCTGCATTTCAATAAGATGTACGGTATCTTGCTGCTGTTATATGAACTAAGAAACATATACATGGGAATTTCAAGTGAATGATCTATGGCTTAGAAAAAGGCTGACGTGATGACGTAAAAGTATCAATCAATCAATCACGCACACTATTTATAGCGTCATATTTTGGTATCTTGGCGAAGATACAAATTAAAAGTAAACAGCGGAGCAGTTGTATTCGCACAACAAATACAAAATAATAATGATGACAAAAACAAAATATACCCATGGTAGCCAAGAGTACCAAATTTTCACCACTTGTGGTATTGTGGTTTTAACCAACCGCCAAAAGGCTCGTGGTTAAAACCACAATTCCAATTGTGGTGAAAATTTGGTATTCTCAGCTACTATGGGTGTATTCTATATGTGTCATGTTCCTGTGATCAAAATAGCAAGATAGATTAGCTAAACATATTACCATAGATTCACACTCTTTATATGTCTCAGAAAAAGTCCAGCTGCTAAGTCATAGAATAAAAACAAAACAAGGGTGTTCATCATTTAAGAGTGTTAAGCGGTAGTCCTTTCCCTACACTGTAAAATAAATATACAGAACAACACAAGTGTGTTTATGGGTTTGTTGATACGGCACGAGTGTTAGCGCGGAAGGATAGAACGAGACGCATCGCCTCCAGTTCTATCCTTCCACAAGTACAAGTGCCATATCAACAAACCCATTAATACACGTGTCTTGCGGTCTTTATTACATGTCGCCCGTCCTAGAATCAGTGCATTAAAAATTACAGGCTTACACATTTTTTTAGGCACATACAGGGCTTGTTTTGTCATGTGAGATGATGGTTTTATTATATAGTTCTAGTTTCATCATTGAGGCAAATGTCATGTACCTCATTTGACGTCAATGAGATGCATATCGAACACTTTCCATACACGTTCCATACTGATTTGTAAATAGCATTAATAAAACAGCATTAACACTGTACATCTAGGAACAACCGTGTAATATAGTTTGTTATTATTACCTACATGCAGAAAGTTGAAAATATCTGGTAAATCACTGTGGCTTGGAACATGACAAAAGTGATAAATAATCATATCAAATTTGAGGTGTGAAGATTGCAAATCGCTTTAAAGATTGAATAACAATTAACATAAAGGCAATGTTCTGTTTCTGTCACTTGAAACTTTAAAGTGTCAGTAACCATTGCATAAACAAACAGAAAAAACAGCAACAAATTACAACAAAACATAACATGAAATTGCCACCGACCCGATTTCATATTAGCACACTGAACTAGAGGGAAGAGTATTAGGTACATCCACAGACCTGTCCATCTGAATAAAACATCTGAATGCCCAAATAAGTAACTTACTTAAAGTAAGGTCAAATAAATAAAAATACTGTGTTCTCAAGCTCCTCCCTCGTCACTGAAATTTTCTTTTAAAAAAACCTCATGACCAATTTTTTCTCTCAATATTTTCTGTTAGAATTATTGGATTTAAACAATGAAAATGATTTTTTGTTTTTCTGGAGTATGTTTTCCAGATTTTGATAAAAAAATTAATATAAATAGCCCCCTCCGACATCTCAAATTTGAGATCTAATTGCCGGAGAACAAAGATATTTTATTTTAATAACATAATATTGCTATATAAAAGTACAGTTCTAAGGCGTCTTATTTATCGGAGGGAAATGTTCAGATAATAAATTCAACCAACAACATGTTTGTTGAACTTATTATCTGAACATTTCCTAAGGGATATCTACTCATTAAATATTTTGTGTAGAAAGGGTTAAATAAAAAAAATGTGCCACTTCACTATAATTAACCCTACACCATAATTTGGTAAGTGAGAGAAAGCAACAGATTCGCTAGATCATGTCATGAATCACTTATCACTACTCAAGCTATGCCTGTAGAGATCATACTCCACGAGTTCAAAACCTGGGAACTTTTTAATGTTCTGACAGGAAGTTTAAAACGTTGAAAAAACAGTGCACATACTATATTTCTCGGTTAATATCAGTTCCTTAACCCTTTCATGATGGGAGCTGCGCTGGTGCAGAATTGAAGATCCTGTGCCAATGCATTATCTTATGTATGCCAGTCACCCAAAGGGAGCCTTGGATATATAAGATTATGCACTGGCTTACAAGATCAAGGTAAATATTGTTAGGCCAATTCATTCTCTTATATATGCGAGGCGCCCTATGGGCGACTCGCATATATAAGAGAATGCATTGGCACAGGGTCTTCAAAAAATTTCAGGAAGCTCAGTCATGAAAGGGTTAACGTATTTCATCGTATGTGAAGGTTGCAGCTCGAGATTACATGATTTTGGTGACTTTTTTGAGAAGATTTTCATTTGCATTGCATACAATTATGGAATATCTCCTGGTTAATCAGTTCAATGTTTTGCAATATCAACTCAACAAAAATGTGACAAAAGCAAGCCTTGAAATAGTGTGCCTGTCATTTGCAGAATGAGGTTCCCAGAGGGTGAATTTAGTGATGCTACCCCGCTATCACCAAATTCACCCTCTGGGAACCTCATTCTGCTGAGGTGTAAGCAGAATGAGGTCCCCAGAGGGTGAATTTGGTGATGCTAGCCCGCTATGCAGGGTAGCATCACTAAATTCACCCTCTGGGGACCTCATTCTGCAAATGACAGGCACACTATTTCAAGGCTTGGACAAAAGTCAATAAAATGATGCAATCTCGAGCTGGGACCACCCCCTACTGTGAAATAGATTATTAAGGAACAAGTAATAATGAGGAATATATACCCTGCATTGTTTGTTAATATAAGGTTCCCCATCCGAACATGTAAGAACATCAAAAAGTTACCATGTTTCTAATGGGTGGAATATTTATATGATCTCTACAGGCGTAGCCAGAGTCAGTAGAGGGCATGATCTACAGATTTGCCAGAACACCTCTTAAAGATGGTCTATCTCTTCCTATAACAAGTTTTATATAGTTTCCTTGGTATCAAATAATAATTATGAATCGCAGACCCCTGTCCGGAAATGCTTCTATCGATTAAAATTGATCTTATTTTGATTTTCTGGTATAACACATACAATCAAATGGGACATTTTTATGGGCTATTTTTAGAAAATATTGGCCGTGAAGCTTCAGGTAATCTCAGATAGAGATAGAGTTATCCAGCTTGCTATGCACTGAACATTTTCGCGAGCCATAAAATTGTCCCAATTGATTGCATGCATTATACCAGAAATAAAACCAATATTAATTGATAGAAGCGTTTCCAGATATGGGTCTTCGATTGATGTTTATTAGTTTATACCCAGGAAACTATGTAAAATTTGTTATAGGAAGACATAGACCATCTTTAAGCCTTCAATTTGATTTTAAAAAGTTTTAGCTTGAAGCCCAACAATTCACTGAGAACACCAGAGAATGCTGATAAAACAATAACTTTCATGACATTGTAAACAAATGGATTTGCTGACATCCCTGATATTTTGAATGGACTCTCCAGTTCTTTAATGAGATCTTCCGCCAGCTTCAGAACGTTGTTTGACAGCATTAGCTCCTCCTTCTTGTGTGGCTTCTGTTCCATCTGAAGGTAGAGATTAATCTGCTCGGTGATCAGGACAGAAAGATTTCGGTATTTCTTATTGATTTTAAGTCCAAGTGTCATAAAGCGTAACAGGTACACTCCTAAAGCTAGACACCAAACGAGTAGTTCCCAGTTGTACAGAGAATCTAGGTATGTCTCAGCATCCTTTAACAGCTGTAAGCACAATAGGATAACACAAATGATGGCAAGCAGAAAGGCCGAGGACAGAATCACATCGACGGATCTTTGTGGACCGCGTCGTTTTAGATACGATCTTAATGACAGCCACGTTTTGATATTGCGCACTTTATTAAGTCTAAAGTGAGGCATCTCAAATTTTCGTGATCGTCTGGATGAGGTCAAATAGCAGAAATGCTTGGCATAGAGCAGTCTCTGTTTGAAAGTTCGTTCGGCAACAGAGAGCAAGAAGAAAAATATGGCACTAAGGCAAAGTCTCTGTATCATCCCGTTTAACAGGATTATGTTAATAACAAACGAGTTTTTTGATAATAAGAGCCAAATCTGCCACAAACCTTCCAACGTGAACATAGGAATATCTTTGGTAAGATGAAAGGTGTGGAACGCGATTGGCACAAAGGTCATTACAATTGTGAAAGCAATTCCTATGAGAATATAGTCAGCACTCTCTGGGATGTGATCGACTTTGTCTATAATCGCCCAGCCTATATCCAACGCAGTGAGGTCCACCTTCTGACATTCATTTCGCTCCCAGATCAGACAACTAATCTTATCAGGCTTGCTATGAGATGTGCTTATATTTCCAGAAGATGAAGGGTTGAGCAGATTGAAAATGTGCATGTTGCTGGTGGTCATGTGAGTTCCTCCGTTCGTGGACTGGCTGTCGTCTAATGGGCTGCAATCTGCTTCAATGTCTGAGATCTCCGACCCAGAAGTTGAGTATGATGACGATGTAGACAAATCAGACTGCATTCGATCTTCCCAATCTTCGGAGTTGAGATTATTCTTGTGGGAACTGGGGGTGTTAGGAGCTGTATCACCCTCAGACGAACTCACCCCTGTACTTTCTTTCATTTCCAACTCCTTCGGGATTGGCCGTTCTCGATCCCTGGAATCTGAATTACTGTTAACTCGTTTTCGTCTACGCAGTCCAAACGAACTGTCATCGTTTGAAGAGTTGTCAATTTCTTTTTTCTGGCTAGTAAAACTCAGATCAGACAATTCAGTTTTAGGATTACTGTGTGGAGATGATAAGTTGGATGGACTAAATTTAGAGACAGAGTCATTGTTTGATCCATGTACACTGACTTTAGGCACATCAGCAGTATCTGAGCTTGTCATGTCAATATTGTTAATATCACAGTCCATAGATGGATGTTCAGCACTATCACGAGAAGTGCTAGTAGTTTTTAGAGTGTCATCTGATGATGAGATACCAATATTGGAGATGAGATTACTCGATTGGATATCGCGATGAAGTTTTTCTTCATCTGTTCTTGTATCAGAAACATAATGATTACTTTGTATAATAATATCACAGTTATCATTCCCTGAGTGGCATTTTAAATCACCATCGATATATGTCCTATTAGATGGAGACTGATTATCGCCAACAACAACGGAAGTGTCCAATGAGTTCTCTAACGAAGACTCATCCCTATCAGAAAGATCACTCGAGACAGCAATGGGACCAAATTTAACAATTGAAGTGGTTGAATCCTTAAATGATATGTGACGGGATTCGTTTGAGCAATTTTCCTCCGTTTTGATTTCCGTAATGTGCTTACTAGGATAATCGTTCATTGCTGCTTTCTTTGGTGAATCTAATTTCCTCTTCGACCTAAGAGAGTCTTCGCATTTTAATTTATTCTCAGATTCGTTGGTATCTGCTGTTGGTATCGGCGGTTTAGATTTTGACGGTTGTGGCCTCTTCTTTTTCTTCTTACCTCGGTGTCCATATTTCTTTGAAATAGATGGTGCTTTGTGAGAAATGTGACAAAGTATGGTCTGCGAGTGGATTACGGCCAGAATAACCATCATAATCACAGGAACTAAGGTGTGGGATAAGGAGTCTTCAGCCTTGTCCGTAGGGAACAGTACAAAAACGATAAGAGTGCATGACTGAAGTGAGTATATGATAAGCAGGAACAGCCAGAAATGAAATGAGGTTTGTTGAATCCACCATCGTGAATATAGAGGAAGGAAAATAAGTCTTAATACCGCCTTCCTTGCTATATAAGACCATGGTACCTCAGGTTTACTTTTCGTAAATGCTGTCCCTCTAATCAAATCAACGTCTATCAAATCTGTGTTATGTTGCACTACATTTTTCTTTGGCAAATGTCGCAAAGTCGATCTAAGAAGAATTTTCTGCTCGACTGACTTCTCCCATAGTTGTTTGTCATAGGAACCTATCTTCGTTTGGTAGTTTGCCACAGCATCCTGCAATTTCTCCATTCCTTATATGCAGCTCTGATCTCTGACACGGGAGTGTGACCTTCATCAGGTGTCCATTGCTTGATATGACTAGTTGACTGATTTGGTTATTTAATTAGACTTCTCCACCTCCTTGTTGATCAAGATCACTGGTTCATGTTGGTCACTTTGCATTAAACGTTATCGCGTGTGACAGTCAGAGGTGGAATGGGTGACACTGATTTGTGTGTACACGTGAATCAGTCTGTAATAGAAAAATAATGTAAGGTAGGATTTTTGTCCAATCTATACTAGTATGCATGTATGTCATATCATATAAGAGAGAGAGAGTAAGATTTTACATACAGGTATTTTTATTAAAATTTAACATTAGGAAGGACAATTATTTAATTGGTTGTTTTTTGTTGTTGAGCAATAGGCCATCATTATTGTGTTGTTTAAATGTTGATTCCAGTTCCTGTGAAGTGGACTTCATTCATGACACATGAAATTGAAATCTGGAGGTACTAGTACATATATCACCAGTGAATTTATAACTATAATAAGTCTCACTTAGCATGCGCAAAAATAACTCTAAATAAAAATGTTCTGTAAATAGTAGTTATTAGACATAGAACACGGAAGAAAAATAATTCAGAACAGGGAAGAAAAATAATTCATAACCCATTCATATACCATGCTTCATGCCGTTTATACCAACTTAGCAAACTCTTTTTGGGACCATGGTGTTTGGGTTAAATTCCGGTTAATGAGTGGTAGGCGGGCAGGTAATTTATGTTAATTGGAGCAGAAAGAGGCTGAACAGTCTGGTGGATATTCTGACCATGTCCAAACTGATTTCAATGAAATCAGTTAGTTCAGTTTTCCATATTCATGGCTGATAAGACGTGTTCCCTCTTTCTGAATAACACTTCCCAACCAACAACAGTATTTAAACTGTATCTTTTTATGAAGAAAAAAACGCATGAATCATGACCAAACAATGCAACACCAAGCATGGCATATGACCACAGGGCTCAGCTTAACACTTTCTATACTAAATGTATTCTCCCATTCAGTTATAAAAGTATACATTGGAATGGCCTATTATTTATTTCAAATTTTGGAGGGGTGTTCAGGTAATACAAGACAGTCAAAGACTGTGGGGTCGCTCACCAGACTGCAAAGACTGATAAGACTGGGACTCTGGAGACCATAACAGTCAGAACTTTTCATAATCACTTTAAAAGAAGTAGATCTAAACAGGATATGTGGATAGAGAGGCTTCATGTATGTAGATCGGGGAATACCTACTTTTAAATTACCAACTGTACACTACTGATCATGCCCTCCCTCCTCTAGCTCATGTCCCTTCCTAACTGGGCTCCAGACTCTCAAGTCTTAGGTTGGAATTTCACAACCGACATCTCACAAACTTTCTCAATTGTTGGAAATTTCCAATCCCACAAGCGCCTTGTTATAAAACTATTTAGACATGTTTGAAGCCCAATTATCGATGGACCCAAAAACACTATGTATGTCAGATTAATCAGTCAGGTAGTTCCAAGGTACATGTAGATGTTATAATGCATTTTGTATTTTAATGATTTTATTAGACACAAAAGTGTTAAGTCCCCATAGCCCCGTCATTTCTTAACAGGTTGAATCATGTTAACAAAGATGAATCTCAGTCACTAAGGATCCTTCATACTATATGTAAGCTAAATAGTCCAACCTCTCTTGAGAAGACATTTTAAGTATTAGCATAGAGACATAGTTATGTCCCTGGTCCTACCCTATTTAATCTGGTGACCCCATCTGAATAAATTTGAAACCCATTTAAAACAAGTGACCCATTTGAACAAATCTGATTTCCAGTCACCCAATGACCCGTCATACCAAATATGAACCCATTCAACCTGATGGTACATGAAAAAGCCTTGAAATAGGGTGTCTGTCATTTGCAGAATGAGATCCCCAGAGGGTGAATTTAGTGATGCTACCCCGCATAGGGGGCTAGCATCACCAAATTCACCCTCTGGGGACCTCATTATGCTGAGGTGTAAGCAGAATGAGGTCCCCAGAGGGTGAATTTGGTGATGCTAGTCCAGTATGTGGGGTAGCATCACTAAATTCACCCTCTGGGGACCTCATTCTGCAAATGACAGACACCCTATTTCAAGGCTTGTACATGAGAAGAAGTCATTTTTAAGAATTACTATGGAGGGCAAGAGTTATGGCCCTGGCTTCACAACGATTTGACAGTGACCTCATTTGAACAAAACTGAATGTGAGTCACCAAGGGAACAAACACCCACACCAAATATGAACCCATTCAGTCTTATGATCTAGAGAAGATGTTCAAAGAATTGTTGACATATGGATGGATGGACAGACAGATGAACAGGAGACAGATGAGAAGTGATGACAAAAGCTTCGTCTCAGGCGAGCTTAAAAATTACATTTCATTGAGCAAATCTGTAAATCACCCCCCCCCCCCCCCCAACACTGTGGGGACATCCCTGAAAGAATATGACATTATCTTATTATACCAGTAGCGTACATCATAGATACAGGTTATGTGGGTGGGGCAGAGCTAATTCTCTTATTTGAACAAACATGAATCCCCATCTCTGATATCTGTCCATCTAATAATTTTAAACATTCACTTTTAAGAGTTGAAGTTAATTGATTTTCCAAAAAGGACCCAATTGGAACAGCTCTAAACATGCCACCAAGGAAAATAATATTGGAACAGCCAAGCGTGAATTAAGTGTGTCTGAGGTCCCAAAAGGGGAATGTAGTGATGCTATTCTGTAAGGTGGGCTAGCATCACCAAATTCACCATCTGGGAACCCAAACTTACTTAATCATCAACTGCTATGGGAGACCTGGGGACAGACAGAAGTTCTCCAGCTGAAGTTGGTGGCATATGACAGTATGCACACCCATTTCACACCTCAATTGTGCATTTTAGAATCTCAACTTACACACTTATATATATTTATGCCAGTTATATTCTGTCTCAAATTTGTTCATGAACTTTGGACTGGTTTGCCGAATGTCAGATTGTAAACTCGGACTATTTACTATTCAAGATGATTATGTTCCCTGCTAAGTTAGTTATGTGTGTGCCCTGTTGTTTGTTGCATGGCTTTCATTAGGTCCCCCCACTCGAGTTGGAAATTGTTCAGATCGTCGGAGTTCAGTGCAATATATCGATACGATCTATATCGTAATTCAAATTCTCGAATGAGTAATTTCAGAGAGAGTTCGTCGGGGTTAAATTTTGTTTTATACAGATAATATTTCAGAATTGATAGTATAAGAAAGTTTAGTTTGTTGTTTTTATTGTGAGCACCAATCCCAAAAAGAATGTTTTTCCGAGAAAGCGAGATGCCCAGTTGATAGCGATCTAGCCAGGCCTGAGTGGTATTTACAAACGTTCTTACAAATGGACAGTCAAAGAAAATATGCGAAATTGATTCATTTGCGACGTTGCATCTGAGACATAGACCGTCTGACCGAATTCGCATTATGTTCAAAAGTCTGTTCGTCCTATAATTCTAGTCAGTATTCGGTATTGAAACCAGCGTAGTTTTGTGTCGACTAATAGTTTGAAGGGTGATGAAAATATATGTTTCCAGTGAAGGGAACATCTTAATTCATTTTCCCATTTCATTTGCGACGATGATTGTCCTATTTTAGTCGCTTTTATGAATTCATCGTAAAAATTTCTGCAACCTCGCTCATTCTGAAGTAGTGATACTATATTTTCAGGAATAATTGGATTTTGAACCCTGACGATAGTTTGATCGGTCCGTTTTAATAACCTATTAATTTGTCTGTTTAAGCCGTGTAAAGTGATAAAGTTTGTGTTGATGGTTGTTCTTAGTTCTAAGAGTTTCGATGGAATGTAGCTTATTGTCTTCGGTGAACATATCATTTATGAATGTTATGCCTTTGTCCTTCCACTCAGCGATGTCTATCATTGAGTCTGTCGATCAACAATTCATCATTGTTCCAGATTGTCTGCGTCATGCCGTATCGAGGCTCTTTACTTTTTATGTCCAGAAAATTACGCCAGGCTTCCCAATAGTCGACTCGCATCTTTTTATATATTTTGAACCATATGTCGCAAATAGAGGGTCATTTATTTATTTGTTTTGGTGCCAAATTTCTCCATTGAGTTGTTTTCGTTATGCACCTCGAATCCATTTGCTGAATGGACATATAAAACATTTATGATATTCTGTTAAGTTGATAAATAGTATATAATGTTCACGATTTAATGCAAAAACAACATTGATGATTAGACACACACACATTTCATTCATACTATGGATGGGGGAGGGGTAAAACCAAACAAATGGAATGTCAATACATTCGCTGACCGGTTTGAATGTCATCTTGCCCTGACTTTTCCGGCATGTGACCCGCCATTCTGGACGGACGTTTCGGTGTTGGAAAGAAGCGATATAATTGTTACAGCTATGCATTAAGATATAACTGTAGTTCTGGAGACAGTATAGTATTTAAATTGATATTAATGACCAGGATATTGTAAACAATAAATTGACAGCTTGAGAAAACAAATGCTCAACACTATTAATCTCATTTAAATATGAATGACACGAATACACTCCCAGGGGACTCTGCCTATAGCCACAGAAGTTGTGTTATCTATAAATCTGGCACTGATTTATACACAACATGCCTCTATCATGCAAACATCTCAATTGATGACTGTGTGTGTATTTATATTAACTCTCTCTCTGTCTGTAGCTAATACAATTGACTTAATCTGCTGGTGGGAGAAATCCTGTGAGTTAGGAGATGAGATAGGGTGGAATGCTGTTGGTTGGGGGCAGGGTGGGGTTCTGGGTCATGTGGGGGAGGGTGATATTTTTTTTTGTATGTTAAATTGATCAAGGAGTTCCTGAATTTTTTATTATTTTTTTGGAATTATGACCCTGGCTCCACCCCTATTTGACCCAGTGACCCCATTTGAACACATTTGAACAAATCTGAATGACAGTCACCTAGGGAACATCCACACCAAATATGATCAAAATGCAAAAATGTAATTTTTTTGTTTTTAGAGTTATGTCCCTGACTCTGTCCCTATTTGACCCAGTGACCCATTTGAACAAATCTGATTCCCAGTCACCCAAGGTCCCTCAGTACCAAATATAAGCTAAATCGGCCCAATATTTTTTAGAAGAAGTCATTGTAAGAATTACTATGAGTTATGGCCCTGGTTTCTCAACTAATTGACCTGGTGACCTCATTTGAACAAATCTGAACACCAGTCACCCAAGGACCCTCCATACCAAATATTAGCTAAATTGGCACAATGGTTATGGACAAGAAGTTGTTGTAAGAATTACTATGGAGGAATAGAGTTATGGCCCTGGTTTCACAACTATTTGACCCAGTGACCTCATTTGAACAAATCTGAATGAGAGTCACCTAGGGAACATCCACACAAAATATGAACCAATTCGGTATGATGGTTTCAGAGGAGAAGATGTTTAAAAAAAAAGTTGACGGACGGACGGACGGACGGACGGACAGACGCACGGATGGACGACGGACGAGGAGTGATGACTATAGCTCCACCGGAGACTTCGTCTCAGGTGAGCTAAAAAGCAGATGACAGACATAAAAACAGATAATACAAGATCAGAAATATTCATATTCATTGGTAGGAATGTTGAGATATTAAGATAACGTTTGTTCACTTAGTATTTAGTATAGAAAGGGTTGATGAGTGGATAACAATAAATGTTTGTGTGGAAGAAAAATTTAGCTATTTTCTAAGGTCAAGAAGGTCCATATCTCTGGTGAAAATCAATTGATAATGCCAAGCCTGCAAATAGAATGAGGCCCCCAGAGGGTGAATTCAGTTATGCTATCCCGCAGAGCAGACTGGCATCACCAAATTCACTATCTGGGGACCTCATTCTGCTTATGGCTCATCTTCTGGGAAGTATCTATAGTCTCAAATTAACATTGTTTTTAGCAGTCCTCTTAATTCAGATTGTTTGGCTTCGGCAATCCGATATGGCAACAGTATGCCGTGGCCCAGTTTGCTTCAGCAAATTGCTTCGGCAATGCTGATTGCCGTAGCCCAATTATGAAGGCTGTTTTAGTCACTTTTTCCCTTTGGGGAAGTTTCTATATCCCCTAATTTGCAGAAGATAAAATGCATAATAGAGGTGACCAATGGGTGAACATCACCAACTTCAACTAGGGAACTTCAATCTGATCCTTGGACTTGGGACTCTCCCATAGAAGTTAGGGCCTAAGCAGAATGAGGTTCCATTGGGTGAATTTGGTGATGCTAGCCCACCATGGGGGATAGTGTCACTAAATTCACCCTCTGGGGACCTCATTCTACACACAGACACACTATTTGCAGACTTGGCTTGGATGAAGCTCATTGTCCTTAGGCCAAATAAATAATACCTTTGTTTCCATTAACAGAGGGCCAAAAATTAGGGTAGAGGGGGGGGGGGGGGGTAAACTTTTTTTTTAAATTCCCATAACGCACAAAGTAATAACAGCCCCTAATGTATTGTAGATGCAGGTATACTACAGTATGTATATAGTCTATCTGGATCAGGGTAATTTCAAGGCCAGTTTTGGTACCTGCAACAGGTATGGGCACCCAAACTCCATGCAGGCGCCCAAAAAACAGTTAGAAAGAAACAAAATTCCTCAGATAATTTGTTTTTGACCAGTACTACTAGAAAACAAACACAACTAACACTAAATCATCAAATAAAGCAATAAATTGTCAGTTCGTCGCAGTATGTACATGTAGTTCCAGGTAGGAGGCCACCCCATACCCTCCCCCAACTTAGGGCTGCGGCCTTCGGATATGACTTTAGCATATAAAACAGGTATCCCCAAATAATTACTGGAAACTACACTGATCTGGATATAATATTGTAATGAACTCGCAAGGCACTGTATTTTATATTCTTTTATTTAAGTTTTTAGTTATCATATGGCCTGGCAATAACAGGAGTAAAACCGCTCTTTGTAAAAATCTTGCATATTGGAGTGAGTGTCTTGAATCTTTTGTCTTAGGGAAGCTTTCACAACACCGCTACCTTCCCCATATTGTACACAAAAATAAGCTTCGCCGATACCAGAACCATAGTATGCCAACTCTAGAGGATCTGACAGGGGTAATCTTGGGTAATTTTGGGAAGGGATGCGGGGCATGCTTCTCAAAGTACTGACGGTACCAGACCTATCGCTACCGATACTGGCAGTCTCAGTTGACAATATTGTATGTGGCTGCTTGGATTTATATGTACAATGTGGCAGGTATAAAATGCAGTTTGATCTTACGGCTGGAAGTAGATAATATAGATTTATATGAATTTAAATAATGAATTTCACCAATCGACTGACCAATCACTTGTTTTCAATACAACAAAACACTTACTTCCAAGCAAGCATTTCAAGCAAAGAGACTTATAACACCACGCAAATTGCAGTTGACAATTGGTTGTTTGAGCGTGTATTTGAACAATGAGTGTACGGTTCCATCTTACAAAGAAGCATCGCTAACTGATCACTTTGTTTTGGAGAGGTAAACTGTAAAGCCGATGTGTCGATGATACATGCGTACTATCTGCGTGACTTGAATTAAGGTGACTGTAAAACAAATTGTGATCGAATGGGTATAAATGACGTAGTAACCATAAGTTAAATCTCCAATTGAATGTCCACGGAATAAATTATAACTGTTACATTCATGGTCGCGAAACAGGAGGGTTAGGACAGTTAAAGTAATGATAGATTGTGAGGGCATACTTGCGAGTGTATCTACTTTTTATACATCGCAGTACATATAGTTGAGAATGTTCAATTATTACTGATAATTGCATTACGGTCGCGTTCACTAGTTTGGTGTATTTGAAATTACTATTCGTTGTTTTAAAGTCAAATAGAATATCGAGGTTGAATCAAATAACAAAACAAATATCGAATATTTGCAAGGGCCTGGCATAGTTGAACATTAATAAAAGTGTTACCTGTTTTTTTGGGTTGTACAAAATTCAACTAGTAAAGCTAATGCAAATATAGTTAATATACCACAGTCGACTGAGATGGTCTGCTGCAGAACGCTGGGTATGATGATGGTGTTGTTGTCGTATAAACAGTACTTTGAGTATAATTCACTAAATGTTTCATACACTCACTTCTGAACTCAAAATCCATTGATCTGAGGCCAACATAATCTAACAATATTAAACAATAAGCACCTATAATTTACGAACCGGCGGATGACTAGGCTGTCTTCGACTACTTTTTAGTTCAAAATAAACGTAATACTGCGTAAACTTCATATTACTGTAACCTCCCTGCATGGCAATTTGAAAGTGAGGCGGAAGTTTATATAATAAAGCCTTATATAACATAAAGTGTTAACATGGACTTCTATCAAGCCATTAATATGTATTCTATCATCTCAAGTGCAGTTCAATTATCAAATCCTAAGTGATAAACTTTCCGTGGCAGTGGGTGCACTCGATCAGAAATCCAAGTGACCTGCTATTGAGTCTAATTTTGCGCCATCACAATTAGAGTAATGACAGAAATTCCAAAATAAACTTGTACTGTATTCCAACAAATTAAACTATTCAGATTAAGAGATATTTTAATACTTGGACATTTACGAACCTCTTAAGGATTAAGACTTGTAAATGTCCAAATATTAAAATATCTCTTAAGGCCAAAAAAAAAGAAGAAGATTGTATGTTTCCGCTAATGGAGTGAAATAATTAGGGAAATTTAAAAAAAAAAAAAAAAAATTATATATTTTATCCAGCTGCAGAAATATTGAACTACCTCGACTGAAGTGACATAAAATGCCAACTGTGTTGTGGGGAAAGTATTACTTGAACAACACAGTGGAAATATACATTAACTGGTTCGCTGCTAAATATCCTACATACACGTAATAAAATGCGTATATATATTTCAACAAACAGAAAATTATTGAATTGTATGCTCGGAGTTGATAATTTGCACCCTTTTCTCAAATTTGACCCCCATATATATACATTTGTGATTATGTTATGAGCCTGGATGTCTCACTAGGCTATGGTTATGAGCTTGGATGTCTCAATAGGCTATGGTTATGAGTCTGGATGTCTCATTAGGCTATGGCTATGCCTATGGGCCCGGATGTCTCATTAGCCATTAGGCTATGGTTATGAGCCTTGATGTCTCATTAGACTATGGTTATGGGTCTGGATGTCTCATTTGGCAATCATTATGAATCTGGATGTCTCATTAGGATATGGTTATGAGCCTGGTTGTCTGTTTGTCAAAGTAGGTTATCGATATGAGCCTGGATGTCTGATTAGGTTATGGTTATGAGCTTGGTTGTCGGCCGCCCTTAGGGCAAAACATTTGTAATTTTTCTCAAACTTTTCGCGATATAAGTACCTTTTCTGACAATTTTATTGGTCGGCATCCATTAAAACTTCAAAATGTCCCAATTTAATTATATATGTAACAATATTTCTGAAATATTACCTGACAAACGCTATTTAAATTATTAAACTAAACAAGAGTTGACTAAACAATACAGTGATGCAGCAAAGCCCATATCTGGGCTTCCAGCACTCTTACATAGGGTCCAAATATGGGCTTTCAGCACTGAACCAGTTAAGATTGAATAAAAGATCAAACTTGCTTTATGCTTAAGTGTGTGATTAATTCCTTGCCAGTGTTTTATCTGTGGCTGCCTGGTGTATACTACTAGTAGTAAGTCATTTAGAGTTTATGTTAGTTGTTAACTATGTATGAATTGTGTAGCACCAATATTGTTGACTTATATTTTTAATCAGTCTTTATTACCTTGAATGGTCAAAAACTTGTTGAAAAGAAGTTAAAACATTGCTGCTACATAATTTCTAGATAATAAATTAATACATTGACCAAGACTTAATATACTGCACCAATGATATCCCATATATTAAATTGAACAGAGTTAAAAATCATTATACTGCTGTAGTAATTCTACTGTGATATTATATTGTCATATATGATACATGTACAACCAATCTGTTAATCAACTCGGGGGCACTAATTTTTTCTTCAATATTAATAGTGTCATAAAATAAAAATAAAATACAACCCCCCCCCCCCCCCCCCCCCCCCCCCCCCACTTTGAAAAAAATCTGGATGAAAACCTAGCAATTTTTTATTATGGCCTAATGGGGACACTAAGACTTTCCGAGGATGTGTTGGTCGTAACATTTATATATAATTACTGTACACATGTTTTAAATCAGCAATTTATTTAGAGTTATCATCCCTCTTTCATAAATGCGCTGACTGGTAGAGGGGAGGTAATTCACATGTTAAGCTAATAGTTAGGTCGCTATTACACGATGCGGGCATGTTCCCGGTATCACCGATTTACTACAGGTTTTTTTCAGCCGTTTATCGATCGACTGAGTGTACAAAACTCGGAAAAAAATTGATAATTATTCAATAAACCCGATGGTATTATATACCTGCCTGCAATTGGGAATTTGGTGGTTGAAAATTGGGAATAAAGGTGCCTTTTTCCCATTGGGAATGGGGCCGTTTACCGGACCCTGAGAACACCTAAAAAAAATCCTGTATCATGACTGATAATATGAACCGTTGCCAATCAAATTCACATGGAAGCAAAATCAAACGCTTCCTGATGAGCCATAACAAAGTCAATTCGTTGCGTATGATGCCTTGTCCGCGCAGCACCGACTGACCCACTGGGAATGATGGGTGACATGTAGCCAGATTTAATACCTGCCAGTATTTCCGTCGTAACAGTGGAGAAATTAATGAAGTTGGTACAAGGAAACATAGACTAAACAATACTCAACTTTGTCATTGTCTATATCCGTATATTTGTATTAATACAACTCGGTTTACATGTCAAGAAAAATTAGCAACGCAAACTGATTCGCCCATTGACTTTTTAACAGACAAGAATATATTTTAAAACACCGATTAAAAGTATATAACCTACATTTGATTGGTCGATGCAGTCAGGTGGGTTAGCTTGGACAAAATGGCGAATTATGACTCTATGAGCACATTTCGCTGTGACAGCTAGCTCTTGCTTTTTTAAAGAATAAACGAAGATTTCCAATGTAACTTCACATGTAGTCCAAGTCTTCTCGTACTAAAACTAGCTAAGATTTTGGATGGAGAGATGCTAGTGTTTAGTCCGAGATCGCGCGCATAGCCTTCTTATGACACGAGTTAAGCGTTAATGACCCGCTCAAATAAAACCACAATTATATGAAATAAAATATCACAATTGCGACAATAAAAGATATTTTCCGCAGAAGACATGCTATTTGATCTGAACCCCACATCAGTTGTGAATTGAAAGCGGTAATTTAATGCGAAAAGAGACATTTACCGCAATGTTTACAAATTTTTAAAAGTATGCGAACTCAGTTGACCTCGCGAACTGTGTTCGGCATTTTCCGTTGAAAATATTCCGTAGATTTTCGACTGACAACGCAAATTACGATGAATTCTCCATTGTAATCGTAATTATGTGTGTCAATAAATAAAAAATAAATAGATTAATTAAACATTGAAGATATAAATGTAATACATTAAATAAATTACGGGGAATTACAACCCTCTCAAAGTTTAAAACAGTGTAAACACAACGAACATTAGAATAAATAATATGGTGCTACATTTCCCACATTTGGTGGACTTCAGCGAAATTAAGATATATACTAAGCGAACAGAGCAATATACTGCTCTTGTTAAGCACACAAAAAATCAAACAAAATTTATATAAATTTTTAACCTTAAGTTTGAAAAGTCCCACTAAAACGGAAGAACTATATTTCGAAACTGTGTGATTCGGTTCTCCGATTATTTTATCAACACAAAAGTCAAAATGCACATGGATGAAAATCACAACGCATGGCAAGTCAGACACAAGAGTTCTAATTTGCTCCAATTTTGACAAGTTGCTTGCGAAAATTGTCAACAAAACTACCTTTCTGATCCTCCATTATGTCATTAAGTTTTTAGTGCGGGAATTGTTCTCAAAGCACATTGGAAACTGGACTTTGCGGCGATCGGTTTTCACCATTTTGTTCGGAAAACCCCGCGCTATATATAGAAACGGAAACTAGAATACTCAGAACAAACACCGGACAATGCCGAAGTTCTTCGGAACCTGAGTTTGGCTTTCGGTAAATAAACAAACAGAAAAAACAACGATGTTTGTGGCAATCAACCGGAATATTCTATGTGTAATTTAACATTAAAGTTAGATTATTATACACCATTCTGACCATAAGAAGTCACTCTTTCCGACGTATATAGCATCATGTATTGCTTTGTTAGGTAAATCGAGTAAAATACACCACAGATTCCCGCCACAGATCCTGGGCGTAACTCGTGTCATAAGAAGGCTATGCGCGCGATCTCGGACTAAACACTAGCATCTCTCCATCCCAAAATCTTAGCTAATTTTAGTACGAGAAGACTTGGACTACTTCACATGGTACAATCTTTAATTAGTTTTGCAAACTTTATCTTAATTTTCCGATAAAAAGCTTACCTCCTCGAAACACTAATTATCTGCATAGCCATAGAATAGATCATAGATCATTAGATGTGTTTTCAAATGTGCTAAAGTGGATGGCGATGTGTTTGACAACCGGAAAATTTTGATTTAGTATCATAAACGCAAATTTACCCATCGCAGACGATTTCCAGTAGCTAGATTGGGCAATAATAGGCTACTTCTGGCTATAGTAGCTCCATTTCAAGTTTACCCAGACTTGCTAATAGTAGGATACAGATCCCGGGCTCGGACTACAACATTTAGTGTGTCCAAATATAAATTACGTCATATTTTTCCTAAGTTATTTTGTTCTCAAACTCACTCTCATAATCAAAATATTCAGAATCTGTTATAAGTATGCCTTTAATACACTGAGCTGATTTAGGTATACCATTTCCACTTCAATAGAATTATCTCTGGACTCGTTAAGACATGTTTACACAAGAATACGTCCTTGACACCGTCCTTGGCTTGGGTACTTTTGTCAGCCAATTAATTAATTTGGTTGAGCGTAACGTAGACCCACATTGGGTGTTCATGTTAGACAGAGTCTGCATGCTTCGAATCTGTCCCAGGACACCCATATCGATAACGACGCCACGACAGAGAAGGCATAGCTAGCTGTATCTGTAGATATTTCAATGCAGGAACCAGTTCTGGTATATACGCACTTATCCAGATGCTACCACGGTCGAGTAACTTTATAATCATGTGATGACTCTGGACACCTAGTAGCAGTCTTTATAACGTGCACACACCGAGGCGCGTATGTATACGCGGGTCAGTTAATAATATCATATAAGTTTACATTACTTAGGCCTATGTTATACACACACTTTAAAAGCACATACTTTTATACTATTTTATGTAACATTGATCTCTCGACATGGCAACGATAACTTAAAATTGACACCGATTGTGTTAAATTACAATTTTGTTTTGTGTTATGTGGCCAACTAAATCATTTGTTCAGTGTTGTTTTTGGACATTAATTTTCTTTTGGAACAACATATCATTTTGTTATGGCAAGGATGCGGGGGTGTGTGTGTGCATGGTGGGGGGGGTGGCTAATCGGTGAGACCAAAAAAAATTATAATGGGATGTTTACAATAAACGATCTCCGAGAAAAGAAGTCAACAAAACTGAAAACTATTTGATGGAAATGAACTGAGAAAAGAGCTCAACAAAACTGAAAAACTATTTGATGGAAATGAACTGTTTGCGTTTTATATGCCTACAAACAATCGCACTACCCGCAGGGCGTCGTACTTTCTTAGTCTTCGTGCTGTAGCTACGATGTCAATGACACATTTTTGGGGCCATCGAATTACACCCGGTGACAATTCTGTCTGATTCAGCGCATACAAAAAAATCCCACAGTACCCAAATTTTCAGTTCGATATCGTTAACACCGTTAGAGCTGTCTATCGACCAATTTTCGATAGTAAATTCTCATTGTAATTTGGCGAACCCCTTACGGGCCAGAGTTTGATTGACATAATATGCACGTTGTCGACATTAGCGTTCCTAGGTCGTTTGGCACCAAACAATGTCTATATGGTGGATCAGTGCATGCCCGACTTGGGAGGAATCGACCTTTACACAAATAAAAATCGGTTTCCAATTAACATATATGTACCCTGTATACGTTGACCTATCAGAGGAGTTTTGAGCTCTGCAAGACTTAGTCACGCCCACAGAGCACATAAATTTTCACCACTTATATATATATTCAGACGGCTGTATCTCCTAAACGCATCGACATGCGGAGCTGCCTGATGCGTCATTTTAACGGCGACATGCTCAGCTATATCATGATGTACAAGTTGAATCTGCGTAAGCGCGTATATAGAACTACCTCCCGTTGAAAAATTAAGTTGAGGATGTCTTCCACAATGCGACTTGTGGTATGCATGTTTTCAAATCATGTGCACCCACATTGAAATTGTGAGTTTTCACTCAGTAGGCAGCATGCTGCATGTTACAAAATATGGTGTGTTGGGCGACGAGATATCTCGTCGCCGGCACACAGATGGCGTTTTTCGGGCGACGAGATATCTCGTCGCCGACACTGAATGAATTAAAAGATTCCCTTCAAAACTTCAAAGAGTTCCAAGGCTTTGTACTGATGGAATATGATCTCTACGGGCGTTAGCCAGATTAGAGATTATAGCTAAGATAGCTATTTTTCCAGACACTCGGATGATAATGAGAGCATATACCTTTGTATTCGTGCCGTGTTCAAGGACATCAAAAAGGACTAGGTCCATAAGACAATGAGAATAAAAACAATGAAGTGGATTAATCATATCTTTCTCAATTATAAGCACATAATCGACCTATAATGTGAAATACGCATATAAAATCGACATATAATGTATAATACGCCACATAATCGACCTATAATGGGAAATACGCACATAATCGACCTATTACATAAAATACGCACATAATTGACCTATAATATAAATTACGCACGTAATTGACCTAAATATAAAATACGCACATAATCTACTTATAGAAGTTAAATACGCACATAATCGACTTGTTATGTGAAACATGCACATACTCGACTTATAATGTGAAATAGGCACGTAATCGACCTATAATGTTTTATGCCATTACCATCGAAACCAGAAATTGTACAGAACCATGACCCGCAGCCCGGCACCCCCTCCAAAATTGTTTTCCATATCCCATTTTACATATTGGAAAAATTTCACGCTTTAATCCGGTCTGTCCACGATTTTGCAAAGTTTTGACCCTAAGCCACTGGACTAATAGTAAACCATACAATTTCGGATTGGTACCCTCACCTAAAGTGAAGTACTTTATTTTTATTAAGGAACAGATAATAACTAATAAATATTTCTCCACGTTAGTTTTTCGACTTTAACTCTATTCAGTACCATGTCTCCTGGTGGGAACGGCTATCTGTAAACCAGCTCTCCTGGGGGAAAAACACTATTTTCACTAACACTATATTTAGATTGATTATTCAAATTAGAAAGAATCGAATTGAAAAGCAGGGATTGCTGGAATAGGCCCTACCCATGAACAGCTTTGAAACTCCATGTCCGGTACCGGTGGAGGGCCATCATAGGTAACAAAAATTCACGTTGCCATGGCAACGATAACTTCAAATTGACACCGATTGTGTTAAATTACAATTTTGTTTTGTGTTATGTGGCCAACTAAATCATTTGTTCAGTGTTGTTTTTGGACATTAATTTTGCTTTTGGAACAACATATCATTTTGTTATGGCAAGGATGTGGGGTGTGTGTGTGTGTGTGTGGGGGGCGGGGGCTAATCGGTGAGACCAAAACAAATTTTCTAATGGGATGTTTACAATAAACGATCTCCGAGAAAAGAAGATAACAAAATTGAAAACTATTTGATGGAAATGAACTGCTTGTGTTTTATATGCCTACAACAGTCGCACTATCCGCAGTGCGGCGTACTTCTAATTCGTGCTGTAGCTACGATGTCAATGACACATTTTTGGGGCCATCGAATTAACCCGGTGACAATTCTGTCTGATTCAGCGCATTACAAAAAATCCCACAGTACCAAATTTCAGTTCGATATCGTTAACACCGTTAGAGCTGTCTATCGACCAATTTTCGATAGTAAATTCTCATTGTAATTTGGCGAACCCCTTACGGCCAGAGTTTGATTGACATATATATGCACGTTGTCGACATTAGCGTTCCTAGGTCGTTTGGCACCAAACAATGTCTATATGGTGGATCAGTGCATGCCCGACTTGGGAGGAATCGACCTTTACACAATAAAAATCGGTTTCCAATTAACATATATGTACTCCCTGTATACGTTGACCTATCAGAGAGTTTGAGCTCTGCAAGACTTAGTCACGCCCACAGAGCACATAAATTTTTCACCACTTATATATATATTCAGAACGGCTGTATCTCCTAAACGCATCGACATGCGGAGCTGCCTGATGCGTCTATTTTAAACGGCGACATGCTCAGCTATATCATGATGTACAAGTTGAATCTGCGTAAGCGCGTATATAGAACTACCACCCGTTGAAAAATTAAGTTGAGATGTCTTCCACAATGCGACTTGTGGTATGCATGTTTCAAATCATGTGCACCCACATTGAAATTGTGAGTTTCACTCAGTAGGCAGCATGCTGCATGTTACAAATATGGATGTGTTTGGGCGACGAGATATCTCGTCGCCGGCACACAGATGGCGTTTTTTTCGGGCGACGAGATATCTCGTCGCCGACACTGAATGAATTAAAAGATTCCCTTCAAAACTTCAAAGAGTTCCAAGGCTTTGTACTGATGGAATATGATCTCTACGGGCGTTAGCCAGATTAGAGATTATAGGCTAAGATTAGCTATTTTTCCAGACACTCGGATGATAATGAGAGCATATACCTTTGTATTCGTGCCGTGTTCAAGACATCAAAAAGGACTAGGTCCATAAGACAATGAGAATAAAAACAATGAAGTGGATTAATCATATCTTCTCAATTATAAGCACATAATCGACCTATAATGTGAAATTACCGCATATAAAATCGACATATAATGTATAAATACGCACATAATCGACCTATAATGGGAAATACGCACATAATCGACCTATTACATAAAATACGCACATAATTGACCTATAATATAAATTACGCACGTAATTGACCTAAATATAAATATACGCACATAATCTACTTATAAAGTTAAATACGCACATAATCGACTTGTAATGTGAAACATGCACATACTCGACTTATAATGTGAAATAGGCACGTAATCGACCTATAATGTTTTATGCCATTACCATCGAAACCAGAAATTGTACAGAACCATGACCCGCAGCCCGGGCACCCCTCTCCAAAATTGTTTTCCATATCCCATTTTACATATTGGAAAATTTCACGCTTTAATCCGGTCTGTCCACGATTTTGCAAAGTTTTGACCCTAAGCCACTGGACTAATAGTAAACCATACAATTTCGGATTGGTACCCTCTCACCTAAAGTGAAGTACTTTATTTTTATTAAGGAACAGATAATAACTAATAAATATTTCTCCACGTTAGTTTTTCGACTTTAACTCATTCAGTACCATGTCTCCTGGTGGGAACGGCTATCTGTAAACCAGCTCTCCTGGGGGAAAAAACACTATTTTTCACTACACACTATATTTAGGATTGATTATTCAAATTAGAAAGAATCGAATTGAAAAGCAGGGATTGCTGGAATAGGCCCTACCCATGAACAGCTTTGAAACTCCATGTCCCGGTACCGTGGAGGGCCATCATAGGTAACAAAAATTCACCGTTGCCATGGCAACGATAGATACTTCTCAAATTGACACCGATTGTGTTAAATTACAATTTTGTTTTGTGTTATGTGGCCAACTAAAATCATTTGTTCAGTGTTGTTTTTGGACATTAATTTTGGCTTTTGGAACAACATATCATTTTGTTATGGCAAGGATGTGGGTGTGTGTGTGTGTGTGGGGGGGGGGGGGGCTAATCGGTGAGGACCAAACAAATTTTCTAATGGGGATGTTTACAATAAACGATCTCCGAGAAAAGAAGATAACAAATATGAAAACTATTTGATGGAAATGAACTGCCTTGTGTTTTATATGCCTACAACAGTCGCACTACTATCCGCAGTGCGGCGTACTTCTAATTCGTGCTGTAGCTACGATGTCAATGACCACATTTTTTGGGGCCATCGAATTAACCCGGTGACAATTTTGTCTGATACAGCGCATCGAAAAATCCCACAGTACCAAATTTCAGTTCGATATCGTTAACACCGTTAGAGCTGTCTATCGACCAATTTTCGAT